>CM053028.1:122545534-123145534 GCA_028564925.1 Lithobates sylvaticus | reverse complement strand
CAGCTACAGTATAATGGATTTTGTAGCTGCCCGCTTTGTGACTTCCTTTGTCTGACTGAAACTTCCAACTGATTTCTGCATAAGGGGAGGAGTCATCCACCTCAGTCTGTGAATTGCAGCTTAATCTATTAAACCTGTAAACAAACCTTTTTTTTTCCCCCAACAAGCTTTAAGTAGAGAAAGGTACATGTGTGAAAATTTGCCTAAAGCTTCATGTGCTGGCTGAATAAAATATTACATCATAAAAACTTACAAGATTTCATATTTGCTCCAAGCATAATACATAAAGAAAGGAATATGCACAAAAACACTATACGTCACCTTTAGGAATCAGACCTCTAAAGTACTATATTAGGCTATATAGCTAGTATTCAAAATTGTCCTTAGTATCATTTCCAATAGTTCCTCTTTCTGCAGAACAGTCTCCCAATTTTACCCTACTGTTCTGCACCCCTTGACTTCCTGAACACTGTACACTCTCAATGTGCAAAGTATTGACATGATGTACACCACCAAACACATCGGATCAGAAGTAGCAAATATTAGCATATGGTTTAAGATGGCAAGGTTCTTTTTATGTACTAGGTCCTATACACGGTCGCTATTCCCTCATGAGTTTAACTAATCATTAAACCACATTGCCGAATTCTGTGGACTTTATCATATATAAAAAGTATTTTAAACATAAATTATTCGTGAAGCTGCTGCCAACCAACTAGATAAAGCACAATAAGAGCATGTCTATAACTAAGGCTACTTTCACACTGGGATCGCGCCACTAGTGTTAACCCACGCTAGCAGCCGAGTGGTTAAAACTGTCCGTGTTGCTGCTCTTGCGAAATGCTTTTCAGGCGCTTCGGAAGCGCTGCCAATGCATTCCAATGGGCAGGGGCGGTTTAGGAGTGCTGTACACATCGCTCCAAAACCGCCCCAAAGATGCTGCCTGCAGGACTTTTTTCCCGTCCTGCAAGAGCACCACCCCAGTGTGAAAGCCTGGGGTGACATGGGAGAAGGTTTACAGGCACTAAAAGTGAGGGGAATTCCCTAAAAGGGTTCAAAGGGTGGTTTCTGCAGGGCAGAGAGAACCAAACTGAGGTCCCATGGAAGCAAGGGGTGCTGTAAGTGGGCCTGATCTGAGAAACACCTTGAATAGAGGTTTGACAAGGGAGAGCAAAGCCTGAGGTTTCTGAAAAGTAATGAGCAAGGCTGAAACCTGTCCGTTCAGAGTGACTAAGGACAAGTTCTGGTCAAGTCCTGATAGTAGGAAGGCCAGAATGTGAGGCAGAGTGTAATCTCTCTGGACTGAAGTGCCTGTCAGTAAAGAATTTCCAGGTACAATAATTGATCTTTCTTGCTTTCAGTAAAGTTGGAATGACAGACTCAGAGACCTCTCTGTCCCTTACCTGGGATTTAACAGTGACATTGTTTTAGCCAGTGATAGAAAAGCAGGATGTAATACAGGGTATCCATCCCAGTAAACAATGATCATACCTCCAGAAACACGTGAGATAGATGGGCAAGCATAGGGATGAAGAATATATGTAGTTAATGGTGGCTATTGACTTTATCCTTTTTTTGTGTACAGATACATTTCTTCTAACTGGGATATACCCTTGGCCTGTCCATTACCATGCCCTTGGAGGTGCCTCATGTTGGCACGAGCAGTTGCAAAATTGTTTGGTGAAAACCATTTGTACTAGTGGGGATCTTTTTCCTAACCGCCTGTGTATCCTCCTTTGTGTTGACCAATGTGTGTCTCTCGATATATTTAATTTTGTTTTTGTAGAGGATGACGTAGTTACTTCCTCTTTTTCTTCTATTTGCTGTACAATTATCTGTGTGGATAGATTTTGATATATGCCAGGTTGTCAATTATTTGGGAATAATCAAAATTACCAGATTTATGATATGGGCTACATCCTTATTCATGCTTGGGTAGGTCATGGTGCAATGGATTGTGTGTCCAGATTGGTTGGGATTTATAACTGTGAAGTAATTGGTATTTTTTTCTCTTTTTTTTGATCCCCCTCACCATCTCCTGCCTCTAGACCATGGGTCTTCAAACTACGGCCCTCCAGTTGTTCAGGAACTACAATTCCCATCATGCCTAGTCATGTCTGTGAATGTCAGAGTTTTACAATGCCTCATGGGATGTGTAGTTCTGCAACAGCTGGAGGGCCGTAGTTTGAGGATCCCTGCTCTAGACCAACTATAGACTTAATTAATGACTGACATCTCATGAACAAAGACCTCTTGCTATATGATTTATGGTATATCATGTGGCATGCTATGCTTATGATGTTGTCTCCAACCAATGTTATTGCAAGTTCACTAAAGTTGTATAATATTTACGCTATTGTTGGAATGAATTACATTGTTACTATATATGCGTTTTCGTTGGGATTTTTAGATTTCCTTTTAGGTAGAATTTCTACGTTAGCACCTTTTGCTTTGGTGAAGGGGTGGTGGAGCCCTCTATCGACTTGGACTTTTAGTCTAATAATACATTATACAGGGGTTCCCCTACTTACAAACATCCGACTTACAAATGACTTCTACTTACAAATGGAGGGAGACAACAGGAAGTGAGAGGAAATCCACCCCTAGGAAGGGAAATTCACTCCTGTAAGAGTTTATATGGGAAAAAGGTGTCTCCACTGATGCTTTATCACCAGTCCATGTTTCCCTAACAACCCAAAATTTTCAAAATTAAATTGTCATTGGGACAGAAGGTAAGGTGAAATCTTCTGAACAGGGGCACAGACAGCAAAACAAATGTTACAGGGGTGATAACCCTTCTCTATGTTATCTAAAAAACTTAAAAATAAATTTTTTGTCTGGAGCTACACTTAAAAAATGTACCTGTTCCGACTTACAAACAGATTCAACTTAAGAACAAACCTACAGTCCCTATCTTGTTTGTAACCCGGGGACCCCTTGGACAGTACAAATATATCTGGACCACCACCCTCAGTAACATATGGTGCAGAATGCTACTGTCTAAACTTGTATTTTATTGTGCATCAATAAGGTTTTGTATTTTATTTGTTGTAGTTGTGCCTATAAAGTCCATGAACTGTGGTTCAAATATTTTTAACTTTACATATAGAATCTTCTAGGATGCAGCACTGTAGTACATTTAGGGTTAACAAGCTTCCGTTGTGCTTCCCAATGGTCCCTTGCTCATTTTGTTTATAATATAAGACAATTTAGGGCATTCTGCAAATCTGACTGTTCATGAGCAGATTCTGGTTGAAATGAAAGAAGAAAGAGGCGAGGAGGTATAGTTTTCAATTCTATTTTATACCTTTTGAAACCACTGATTGAACCCATGGGTCTAAGACCTCTGTGACCCATAAAGAGACACACTGTAAAATACACCCCTCCACTCTAAGGACTAAATTGAACCTTCATTGGGAAAAGGTCTTTGGAGAAGATATGGTGGACTTTGTGGGCCAAGCCTTACACTGAACGGAAAGGCTGAACTTAGGTTTTGAAGTTGAAGCCTGGTTAGAGGATTGAGGTGCACTGGGTTTTAAAGAGAAAGTAAACCCTGATGGATTTTACTTCCTCTTTATTCCCCTGCAAAGTAAAAGCACAATGGGCTAGTATGCATTGCATACTAGCGCATTATGTGCCACTTATCTGCAAACACAGCCCGCAATGTCCCCGTTGGTGGCCACGTCCATCTTCACACCTCTTCCTTCCGGGGCCATAGACTCCGGCTCTGTGACTGGCTGGAGTCGGAAGTGGCACTATCGGCCCTTTCTTTAGTGCGCATTCGCCAATGGCGTTGGCGCAAGCGTATATGGTAAATATCTCCTAAACTGTGCAGTATTTCCAGTACCTACAGTTAAGTCTTATTATAGGCTTACCTGTAAAAGTAAAAGCGTAAGGGTTTACAACCACTTTAAAGAGGTAGAGACTCATGAGAAGGGTTTTTTTTTTGTAATGTTCCAACTTCCCTCCTGTAACATCTTTGATTAGTTTTTCAAGTGCCTCACCAAAGAGACATCCTGTTTCAAAGGGCATACAAGTACATATGGGGTGTCTTTTGCAAGCAGCTTCAGCTGAACAGGCTTTGAGCCACAATATATTGAGCATGTGAATGGAGTTTAGAGCCATTCTGGAAATTCGTGTCCTTCCTTGTTCCAAGGTGTCCACACAAAAAAGCAGGGCAGGAAATAATTACTGTAATGGCTCAGTTAAAGTAGGGTCCTGGAAAACAGGATTGTGTTGGTTGTTCATTGCCCTAGCCCAGTTATCTGCAGTTTGGCAGACAGAAATTGCAGCAATAGCTAATTGCAGAGCTGGGCCTGCAAATGTAATAAGAGCCTATAAGTGCATCTCAGACTTCCTATTTGCAGAGTCTTTGAATGAACGTCTTCAAATTAGTACAGTGAGATGTTTGTTTAAGGCGGGGACGGCAGGATTCACTACCAGAACAGGCCACTTTTTTATAAAATCTCTTTAGACTGGATAGAGCACGGCAAAGATGTATAGATGGGTGAAAATCTGGATTGACCCAATCGTCATTGCCCATTTTATTTGTTCATGAATGAGAAATGTCTTTTAAAATTTAGTCTCTGTCTCTTTATACCCAAAAGGTGCAATTTACTAAACAGCAACCCACAGAACTACAGAGATTGAAACTGTATCCCTGGACACAACAGTACTGACTTTTTCACAGTGCTGATTGATATCTATGCAAACCACTACTGAGGCCTTTGAGAGGAACCTGTCAGAACAGATTTGCAGCCACCGTGATGTAAGCTGTCATTCTAATCCTTCTATTCCCCAGGTGTCCTCACCCTAACACTTTACTGGCAGCATGTTTGTCCCAGTTCAGGAGCTCCATAACTCATAATACAAGGATCATGTTTATTGCAATACCTTTGATAACTGCCCCTCTTGCTTTACCCTTTACCAAGCCATTGTGCCTGCAATATTGCAATGAAAAATTACATGTAAAAATGCAAGGCGACTTTTAATGCTGTCAGACCAGGCCTGTTAGTCGATTAATGAATAACACAAACACAGATGACTAATTCATTAATCACACTTTGTCTTTCCATCTGCCTGATTAGCCAGTGCTTTTATTTATTTACCTTCTCGGAGGAACACTTAATCTGTTCATAGCGCTTGCCATATCAACGGCATCTAAATTAATGATACGCTGAGAATGTGGAATTAAACAAGGACAGCAGAGAGATTGGGGAAATACAAAGGAGGGGGATAGCCTGCAAGATTTCTCATTGCCATTGACAGGTGATAAATAGCGAACCTGTCCTCTATGCAAAGGGCCAGTTTAATGTCCTTCGGACTTTGGGGGCTGGACCGTGAGAGTAGAAAATGTCCGAGGGTCATTAGGAGTGGACAATATCTCAGGCTTGGTGGTCAGTGGGAGTAAAAGTTCAAGTTTTAGTTCAAGTTGTAACTATGCAAGTTCATTTAATGCATCCGATGAGCTTCTGAGGACATGCAAGTGTGAGAAATGCGTCGGGCAGAGTACATGTCACGTACTGCTTTAAAATAATATATTTTTGCACGGATTGGTTTTATGGTCACTAGCTTTTGTAACATTTATCAACTATTTCTGTATGTCAAATTGTGATGAAATTAAGGTACACATGCATTTTTATTCAAAATTAATTTCTCAGTTTTTTCACATGCATTTTTATGCAAGCACAATTGTATATATTTTTAATTACTGTATTTATCGGCCTATAACATGCATTATTTTTACCCTGAAATAAGAGGGTAAATTGTGCCTGCGTGTTATACGCCGATATCTGTTTTTTTTTTTTTACCAACGGGGGGCAGGGATCGGGTGGTCCGCCCCGGGTTTCACCCATTGGGAGGGTGTCAGGCCGGCCACCCCGCCTCTCCTGACCCTAGGACAGCGCTGCCAGCATACTTTAAACATTACTGCCAGCTCTTTCTCATATACCGTTCCTCCTGTGTCACTAACAATGTAAATCTAATCCTCCAAATCCCTCTTTTACTGCTCGTACTGGCCATTCTCTTCCTCCTGTTCCACCTCCTCCTCGAGTGTAGCTTTTGATTGGAGGAGAGTGGTCACATGACCCGGTCCACAGCGTTATTTAGAAGCTTTGATTTACAATGGGTGACACAGGAGGAGCGGTGTATTAGAAGGGGCTGGCAGTGACGTTTTCTATACTTTAGAGTATGTTGGTAATGCTGTACTATGCAGGGGGCTGTGTGTTATGCAGGGGACTCTGTTTACCTTGCAGGGGCCTTTTTGTACCATGCAGGGGGCTGTGGAAAGTTTTTTTCCTGAAACTTCCCTCTTAAAGGATGAATAGTGACTAGTTGTCATGGTCAAATGCTCTAATTTTGTTTGACTTTTCTGTGCTTTACTTTTTGATAATCAACCCCAAAAGGACATTTGAACAGGTACGGCAAAAAATAAGAATTGCCATTAGAAATAAATGGAAGTGAAGAATACAGAATTCTGCCATGTTTTGCTCCCCTTAGTAGCCAAGTGTGGATTATTAATATAACAATCTTGGCAGACGCACAAATATTAAAATAAACATTTGAACTGAAAATAAAATATCTACATTATATTGTCTTCTGTGTTTATTTCACTCAAGAACAAAGGTTCCTAGATGAGCAATACTAGAGTGTTTGAAGCATGAGACGTAAAACATCAATGATATCAGGTACTATCTTTATAAACTTTCAAATGCTAATTAGATTTTTAATTGAGGTTTAGCCATGTACATCAATAATTAACTACAAGCTCTGATACAGACTTTGTATACTTTCTGATCTTTAAAAACTTTTTTGAGCTTTAAATGGCATTAGTGGGGTATAAAAGATAACTCCAACAGCAATGTTTAAAGACAAAGCTCGTGCTGAACTCCAGGCAAACAGCTTAAGGGGGATGTAAAGTCATTAGGGTTTTTACCTTAAAAAGCCTTCTGAGTGCAGCAGCCCTCCTAGTACTTACTTGAGCCTCCTCTCTATCCAGTGATGTCCACAAATGCCTCAGCTATCCAGAACTCTCTCTCCCGCTGCTGTCAAACTCAGCCAATCAGGAGAGAGAGGGGGCAGGGCCAAATGGCAGCTCCGTGTCTGAACTGCAGCTCGGTTGGGGTGCCCCCATAGCAAGCTACTTGCTGTATCGGCACTCAACAGGAGGGAGGGGCCAGGAACTCCACTTAGGGACCCGAGAAGAAGAGGGTGCCCTGTGCAAAACCAACTGCACAGAGCAGGTAAGCAGAACATGTTTGTTATTTTAATCGGGGAAAAAAAAGACGAGACTTTACAATCACTTTAAAGCGGAACTAAACTATATCTGAGCACCACAAACTGAAAATGCCATTTAAAGTGGAGCTCCACCCGAAAGGGGTAGCTCTGCTTGTTCGCAGCGCCCCCCCCCCCTCCACTGCTACATGTGGATCTTTTTTTGGGGGGAGCGGATACCTGTCAAAACCAGGTACCCGCTCCCACACGATTGTGGCGATCTATGAAATTTCTGGCCCCTCCTCCCCCCGCCTACCTTCTGGGAGACACACAGGTCCCAATAGACAGCGAGACTATTCAGAAAGTGCAGCGCAGTAGGAAAGGCTTCACTTCCTGTTTCCCTTAGGCCCCTTTCACACTGGGGCGGTTTTCAGGCGGTACAGCGCTAAAAATAGCGCCTGTACACCGCCTAAAAAAACGGCCCCATTCACTCCAGTGTGAAAGCCGGCGGGCTTTCACACTGGAGCGGTGCGCTAGCAGGACGGAAAAAAAGTTCTGCTAGCAGCATCTTTGGAGCGGTATAGGAGCGGTGTATTCACCGCTCCTACCCATTGATTTCAATGGGACACTGCGGCAATACCGCCGCAAAGCGCCGCTACGGCGGTGATTTGCGGGGGATTTTAACCCTTTTTCGGCCGCTAGCGGGGGTTGAAACCGCACCGCTAGCGGCCGAATCCCGCGGCTAAAACGACGGTAAAGCAGCGCTAAATATAGCGCTGCTTTACCGTCGCCGCGGCTCCCGCCCCAGTGTGAAAGGGGCCTTACTGAAGATGCCGGTGCCTGCACCCAAAGCCGATTGATGAATCAGCTAGGGGTGACAACATCGTGGAATATCTTCGCAGGTAAATGTCCTTATATTAAAAGTAAGCAGCTACAGTATTTGAAGCTGCTGACTTTTATTTTTATTTTTTTTACAGGCTGGAACTCCACTTTAATTTATTTTTAATATTCAAAGCAAAGTCACCCATCCATGGCAAAGCAATGGGTTTGCATTAAAACCAGCTCCTCTGCAGTTTATGCTTGCTTTCCCTTTTCTCCCCCTTCACTCTGTTTGCCACTGGGAGATGTAAGCTCCAAGTTAATCCTACTACAGTTTACACAGGACAAAACCTTTTTTCCCACCACCAACACTAGTCCAACACTAGTGCACAAACTTACCAACTGGCAAGTACTAGACACATTAAATGGGTAGGGTAGCAAAGTGAAAGTGAATATACAGTAAGCTGCTGCAAGGGCTAGTATTAAAGTGAACCAGTTTCTTTGACCTGCCTCAGATTTAAAGTGGTTCTAAAGTCTAAATGTTTTTAACCTTAACATATTCTCTGAATAGAGGTTAAAAAAACTCTCTATTACTGTATATACTCCAGTATAAGCCGAGTTTTTCAGCACATTTTTTTGTGCTTAAAAAGCCCCCTCGGCTTATACTCGAGTCACTGTGTACATCTGCAGCCTCATGCGCCTGATCTCCCGGCGCTGTGACATGCAGTCTAGTTGGCGGCCATGCAGTGTAACAAAGCCCCGCCTTCTCCTCGTCCGTGATAGGCGGAACACTGACTTACTGCTGGGAAACTGAATCAGTGTTCCGTCACGGACGAGGAGGAGGAGGGGCTTTGTTACACTGCACAGCCACCAACTAGACTGCATGTCACAGCGCCGGTGTTCTGGAGATCGGAGATCAGGTACATGAGGCTGCAGATGGACACAGTGGGGCATGCAGATGGACACAGTGTAGCATGCAGATGACACAGTGAGGCATGCAGATGGACACAGTGTGGCATGCAGAGGGACACAGTAGGGCATGCAGAGGGACACAGTAGGGCATGCAGAGGGACACAGTAGGGCATGCAGAGGGACACAGTAGGGCATGCAGAGGGACACAGTAGGGCATGCAGAGGGACACAGTGGGGCATGCAGATGGAAACAGTGGGGGCATGGAGATGGCACAGTGAGGCATGGAGATGGCACAGAAAGGCTGCAGATGGGCATTGTTGACCCTCTTTTCCACTTACAGTAGCGGCTGCATTTCCCACCCTAGGCTTATACTCAAGTCAATAAGTTTTCCCAGCTTTTTGTGGTTAAATTAGGTGCCTCGGCTTATATTCGGGTCGGCTTATACTCGAGTATATACAATACTTGTTTTCCCCCCCATCCGTATACACTTACCTGACACCTCTCGCGAGGTCGCGATGTCCTGCGATGTCGCCCCCCCCTCCCGAGGCCGATCAGTCCATTGGATCGGTTGCAGGCTCCACCATTCTAATTAAGGGAAACAGGCAGTGGAGCCTTGCGGCTTCACTGCCCGTTTCCTACTGGTCTTTCATTTAAGACCACCTCTCAAAAGTGGGTGGAACTTCTCTTTAAAGACTAAATCTTTTTGTGACAGTTGTTTACAAGTTAAAATCTGTGTTTTTTGCTAGAAAATTACTTGGAACTCCCAAACATTATATTTTTTGAGCAGAGACTCTAGAGAATAAAATGGTGGTCGTTGCAATATTTTATGTCACTGTATCTGTGCAGCGGTCTTTCAGACGCAATTTTTTGGAAATAACACCATGATCTTTATTCTAAGCAAAAAAATTGTGATTCTCATTTTAGCCAGAATCGTGCAGCTCTAATTCAGCTTGAAAAAAAAAAAAAAAATCATCATCAGTGTGTCAATGTTTCAAAAACTTTTTCTCTATTTAAAGTTTGTAATCCAACTTTGGCCTTGAAATAATAAATCCCAGCCAGCAGCGGAACCAAGCCGAAATCCTCCATTTACATATAGAGAGATTAAAGTGTTACTAAACCCAGGACCCTGCATTCATTATATCTGGTCTCCCACAGTACACAGAACATGGAAATGCAATCATTTTAGTAATTATAAACTGCCAAATACCTTTTCTCATCAGCAGTATATAGCCTATACTATAGTCTTATGACTTCTATCAATGTCCGGCTAAGCATTGGTTAAGGCTTGTAGGAGGGTTTTCATTCTCCTCTGACTATCCGATGAGGCTGCATGACCCCTGACCCTCTGTCTGGACAGTGCTTATTGGCCCTGTGCTGATCACATGCACCCTCAAAAAAAAAAAAAAAATAGCAATACAGTGTCTCCTAGGGCTCTACTATCAGCAGATGGATTGGGGACAGTAAAAGAAGGGGAGGATCAGAGAAGACGGAATTAAACAGCCTTTTTACACAATGCAGAGGATTAACCAATAAGGTTCCACAATGAGTAGAACAAACATACTTTACTGCATATACAGAGTGATTTTACTGTTGTGGGGTTAGTAGCACTTTAATCCTGAACATGTGTCTGTCTAATCACTAATAAGTGCAAAATGTATTCTTTATCTGCATATTTAACTATCAACCTCTAATAATATTTGTGAGCTATAATAAAAATGTCAAAAAAATTATAATTTCCAAATTCATACAAAATATAGTAACCATCAATGTGTGTGTAATTTCAGAACTGTTAAATTTGAATGAAAATGTTTATTCAAATATAAGGCCTATGTCACATGAGTGATAATGCCAAAGATGACCGCTTACAGCAACAGGATTGCTAAGCGACCTCTTACCTTCCCCTATGGAGTTGATTCCCTACTGAACAATACAGCCAGATGTCTACTCCACCACCATTTCCTCACCAGTGAGTAACAGGCATCATATCATAACATATCTTTTACTGAAGGTGTCAGTTGCAGCTGGATGGTTGACAGCTTAAAGCGATGTTCCAGCCGCAATTTATTTATTTTTTTTAAAAGTCAGCAGCTACAAACACAAACTTAAACTGAACGCATTTTTTTGCATTCCAAAAAATGCTTCTAAACTCAACTGCCTCAAAGTGTACTGTCTTAATTGTGTATATATTTAAAAAAATATTAATACCTTAGTATAATATAAGGGATAACATGTGCATAAGGGGCTTAGGAAGATAGGGAGAAATAGCAGTGCCCCCATAGCAAGAGGCTTGCTATTCGGGGGACTTGGCAGGGGGGAGGAGCCATACTGCAGATGGGGGAAACCGAGAATAAGAGGATCAGGGCTGCTCTGTGTGAAACCATTGCAAAGAGCAGGTACGTATAACATGTTTGTTATTAAAAAAAGTATGTTTGTATATAAAACAGCAAACCTTACCTGAGCGTAGCGGAACGAGCGTTTTTACCAGCGGTTTTACCGGCGTTTTGTCGCGCGAATACGGTCGTTTTTTGCACATTTGCATACGGCGTAACAGGCGTTTTTCTTGATAGCCAATAGGAAAAATGATCATCACTGTCATCATTTGTTGCTATGTTCTATGGGGATACAAACGCCCAAATCTGCCCGATTCGCGCGACAAAAAAGGGTCCGGAACTTGTTTGAGCTTCAGGCGTTCGGCTTCAGGCGACATGGAGTGGAGATGTGAACCATCTCCATAGAGAATAATGTATTTTATCCCCTCGAACGTTTTGTAGCTTCAGGCGTAGGGCGGCTTAGGGCGACAAAACGCTCAGGTGTGAATGCAGCCTTAGAAAAACTTTATGGTCAGTGGGAAGAATGCTCCCAACATTTGTGGTCATTGGGAATAATCCCACTACAGAGAGCTAAAAAGATCATTGGTGTCTGTGGTTGTTCATCTGACAGGCTTATTGCTTATTGCTCAAGGAACCCCTAGCAACCTCTGGAGGAACCCTAGAGTTCCCCAGAATCTTGGTTGAGAAACCCTGCTTTATAGGATAAGACAACTATAGATACTTTCGCCCATCTCCCGGCCCCACAAAGATCTATGGGGTTCTACTGTGCATGTACAAGCTGCTGGCCATCGGTGAACATTATGGCAGACTAGGTAGGTACTGTAAGTTATTTTCATAATCGATTAGTTGGTCGATTATTGTTTCGATTAATCGGATAAAGTCATAAAAAAAAGTAATATGCAATTTTTTCATTAATTTAAAGTAATAATGAAAATTATGGGTAAAAATATACTAGCGCTGATGTGAATAAATATTAAAATATGTGAGAAATAAATATTAAAATATAACTAAATAATATAGCTGCAATTATATATGTGAACTGATACACAAAACTAAAGTATTTTAAATGAATAATTGTGCTAATATTAACCTACTAATATTGCACAGTGTACCACCAAATAAAATGAATAATTATGAACATATAGTGAACCATACAAAATATAAGAAATATATAAAATATATAAAAATATATAAAATTCCTTCTGTGTAATGGTAACAAAGCACAAGTAAAAGAATATCAAGCCTGTGACGCTACCATCAGTGTTTTGTGTGCACTGTCAGCGTATGAGGAGATCCCAGCGTTATGCTGTATGCAACTGATCATTTCATATGCGATCTATCCTGCGGGAAAGCGTGAGTGAGGTTCACCCTAACTAAATAGGGATCACTTTGTTATAATATCTGCGCAATGGTCTTGTTTGTTCCTTGTTTTTCATGTTATGGAAGCCTGCTGAAAGTTGGAAATTCATCCATGGGAATCAGCAGTGAAATCTCTGAATGAACCATCTGTTACTCAGAAGACTCATTAAGCTTGATTATCTTGTGTTATATTGTGGTATACAGCCGCAGCGCTGCTACCTTATATCACAGCTGCTTCACGCCTCTCTCTCTTCCCTTGAGGCAGCAGCGGGCAGGGCTGAGGGGGGGAGCTGACGTCAGCGAGGAGGAGAGAGGACGGCGCTCACAGCTGCTTCTTCCATGTTATGGAAGCCTGCTGAAAGTTGGAAATTCATCCATGGGAATCAGCAGTGAAATCTCTGAATGAACCATCTGTTATTTAGAAGACTCATTAAGCTTGATTATCTTGTGTTATATTGTGGTATACAGCCGCAGCGCTGCTACCTTATATCACAGCTGCTTCACGCCTCTCTCTCTTCCCTTGAGGCAGCAGCGGGCAGGGCTGAGGGGGGGAGCTGACGTCAGCGAGGAGGAGAGAGGACGGCGCTCACAGCTGCTTCTTCCATGTTATGGAAGCCTGCTGAAAGTTGGAAATTCATCCATGGGAATCAGCAGTGAAATCTCTGAATGAACCATCTGTTACTCAGAAGACTCATTAAGGCTTGATTATCTTGTGTTATATTGTGGTATACAGCCGCAGCGCTGCTACCTTATATCACAGCTGCTTCTCACCTCTCTCTCTTCCCTCAAGGCAGCAGCCGGGGCGGGGCTGAGGGAGGAGCCGACGTCAGCGAGGAGAGGCGCAGATGTGTGGCACGGACGTGCCTGGTTACATACAGCAGCGCCGCCGCCTTTGTACACAGGAGGATTCTAACGGACAGGCAAGGAGGAAGGTGCGGACCAACTAATCGATAATGAAAATCGTTGTATCGTTTCAGCTCTACAAGGTTCTCCTTACCCTTTAAAAACTCTTTTTTTTTGTTAAATGTCAATCAGTGAACCATTGCTGTTACATACAACAATGAAACATTTTCTGTAGTTCTCTCCAGCAATACTCAACTGCATATTTGTAAGCAGGGAAAAAAGTAATGAAATGACTTCTCTTGATGACTGAGAGCCTTTTCATGCAACTGACAAAAGGTGGCTTAATAAGAAGTACAATGCAGCTGCTCCCATGTGCCATAAATACAAACATCATCAAAGTTCTACATTGTGGCTTCTATCTCATCCATCCTGTAGTGCACTGACAAGAGAAGACTAAAATAGCAATAGCACACCAAATGTCTTGTGTTTCTGAACACCATGTATTGAGCAAACGGCATTAACGCCCTGGAGCAGGCTGGGTACAAATCTACTTAGTCTCATCTTCGACCACAAGTCTGTGATACGTGACCATGCTTGACATACTGAGCCCAGGCTTCCGACATATACTCAAGAATTATATGTCATGTCAACAACAAAAGCAAGATAGATATACTGCAAAAGAAAAATCCCTAGCTTTATTTCAGATACAGTGGTTAGCTTACCTAAGCAAAAGATATATAAACCAGTTATAAAATAAAAGTAAAATAACAACATTTCTAAAAATTTCCTGCATACCAATTATTGTCCTCTCATCTTTTCCATTTGTCTCACTATAACTCCTAGGAGGTGGCTTTAAAGTCCACCCCTGCGGAAAGGAACACCCCCCCCCCCCCTACAGTGAGTCTGCCCCCACACTGCAAGGGTTCATTTACCATAAGATATAAGAGCATTTTACTTGCCTGATCCTCCGCTCCCTCGGCAGATGGTGCCTTCCTCGACTCCTCTATACTCCTCGCCATCATGACCAATGCAGGGTTATGGGCACTTATGATTTGCCATAGTTTAACTCTACCCACTCTTCGAATGGTCCCCAATTAACTACTGCTCTCCACCCTCAGGAACAGCTCTCACGAACTGTCAACAATCAGCTCACTTTCTGGTTTCCTAACCCCCTGCCATCATATTTTAATCATCTCACCCTCTTCCACTTTCCCAAGATCAGATCTTATTTCTAACTATTTTTCAAGTAATAAGCTCCTGACATTTTCCTCATGCCCATTAACAGCTCAAACCTATTTTCCCAGCGCTCAACAATAGGTTTCTGCCTAGTTTTCCATATGAAAATGATTAGCTTAAACTCTAACAATCTCCCAATGGTCAATTCTGCCCAGTTTTCCCCTGCCCATGAACAATTTGAATTGTATTTAATTGGCAATATCAAGTATAATATTAGTGGATTTTAAAGGTTAGTAAAGGCCAATTATAACCGGTTTCAAAAATGTTACCTTCCCCCCTCCTCCAACCTATCCTGCACACCCTGTATAAAAAAGGTTAATGTATTTACCTATTTTTAATCTTGTCCAGTCACTTGATTCAGCAGCTCTGGCGCCCCTGTCTAAGGGAGAGCTCAAAAATGGCTATGAATTCCCAGAGCTGTGACCAGGGACGCCGATAGGAAGGTACCACTGGTCCTCCTTTAGGTAGCACGGGGACACAGGGGGTCCTAACAGAGAGGGGGATTAATTATTATAGTAATGATTCTCTGTGCGCTTCTCTGCAGAAGCTGAAAGCTGGTTTCTCCCCCTCCCGCCGGCTTTCAGCTGCTGGATGGGGGGTGGGGGGGGCACACAGGGCATAGTTCCTATAATAGCCCCCCCCCCCCCCCGGCCTGCCGCATCAATTGTCCACTGATAACTAAGCATAGTAAACTGTATTTATTTATGAATGAGCAGGAGCCTCTGTCTCCTGTCCATTAACTACTTGCTTCCCGGGCACTTAAACCCCCCTCCTATCCAGACCAATTTTCAGCTTTCGGTCCTCTCACACTTTGAATGACAATTACTCAGTCATGCAACACTGTACTCAAATGAATTTTTTGTCCTTTTTTTCCCACAAATAGAGCTATCTTTTGGTGGTATTTGATCACCTCTGAGTTTTTTATTTTTTGCGCTATAAATGAAAAAAGACTGAAAATCTTGAAAAAAAAAAAGCATTTTTCTTTGTTTCTGTGATAAAATTTAGGAAATTATTAATTTTTCTTCATAAATTTTGGCCACAATTTATACTGCTACATATCTTTAGTAAAAATAACCCAAATTAGTAGATATTATTTGGTCTTTGTGAAAGTTAGAGAGTCCACAAACCGTGGTGCGAATCATACAAAATTTATCACACCTGATGTACTGGTGACCTATCTCATTTCTTGTGACACTGATGACAGATGGCACCGATATGTGGCATTGATGACAGGTGACACTGATAACAGATGGCACGTGACACTGACAGGTGGCACTGATGACAGATGGCACTGATACGTGGCACTGATGACAGATGGCACTAATATGTGGCACTGATGACACGTGACACTGATATGGCACTGATGACAGATGGCACTATGTGGCACTGATGACAAATGGCACTTATACATGGCACTGGGGACAGGTGGCACTGGGGACAGGTGGCAGTGGTGGCAGTGGGGACAGATGGCAGTGGTGACAGATGGCAGTGGTGGCAGTGGGGGCAGGTGGCAGTGGGGACAGATGGCACTTTATTTATTTTATTATAATTTTTTTTTCTACTTACGGCAGCTGCAGCCGTTCATCTCTCCCTCCTCACACGCTGTCTCTGTGTGAGGAGGGAGAGCGGCGCTGAGAGATGATCTCATATGTTTACATATGAGATCATCTCCCATTGGAAACGCTGATCGCGCTGTAAACGGCTGTGATTGGCCGTTTACAGCGATCTGTGATTGGCTATGTCCAAGGGACACGGCCAACACAGAATTTCCCCGCTGCGTGCTCGTGAGGAAAGGGGAGGACGTCATATGACGTCCTCCCGGGAATTGACAACCGCGCCGAAGCCGTCATTCGGCTATGGCCAGATGTCTAGTGGTTAATCTGCAGTGCAGCTAAAGCTACAGAGAAAAGAATTGAAGAAATCTGTGTATAAATGCATTTTAAAAATGTAAAAAAATGAATTGTAAAAAAAAATACTAATATATAATAATTATTTTTACAAAACTGTAAAAAAGGAAAGGGCTCATTCACATGGGTTCTCTGGCCCATACAGTGTGAATCAGCAGTTTGCTGGAGCAGCCTGTTACTCCATGACGATGCAGCAGCTGTATGAACACAGCTTTGTCAGGTGTGCAGGTGCAGATGAGTGGCCCCGAATGCACACTGTCTGTGCTTGGAGGCGTACACCTGCATCCACACACCTGTCAAATTACGACCTGTGGCTGTGTTCGCACTGCTGCTGCATCCCCATATCGTAACATAGGCTGTCTGCACACAGCAATAGCCACAATAAAAAATGGGACATGGGATGGGGGAGAGGGGACTGGAGGAGGAAGACGTGGGATGGAGAAGATGGGACTGAAGGAGGAGGAGATGGGACTAGAGGAGGAGGAGGTGAAACTAGAGGAGGAGGAGGACATGGAATGGAGGATATATTAAAGTGTTACTTAACCCACAACAGTAAAATCTGTCTGTATATGCAGAATAGCATGCTTGTTATACTCGCTGTGGAACTTAAGGGGTTAATCCTCTGCATTGTAAAAGGGCTGTTTTATCCTGTATGCACAGAACCTTCCCTCCGGCACTGTCTATCTGGGGAAAGTTGGCTAACACAAGCAGAGTAGCCAACCTGCACATGCTCTGTTGTGTCTTTTATACTGTAGAGAATTATTTGTTGATCAGAGCTAGCCAGGTCACATGATATTGGCATCACACATGTGGGCGTGTATACAGGCTGAAGTGGAAATCTCCTCCTACCTGAACTCTCAGCACTGGAGAAACTCTGCAGTTTATCACTGACTGTAGTATACAGCTCAGCCAAAAAGGTATATAGTGTCAATATTTTAATGTAAAGAGAAGATTTATAAGATAAGCTGCGGGCACTGTGGGGGGGGGGGGGGGGGCAGATGAAAAATTTTCATATTACTGGGTTTAGTAACACTTTAAGTTGTAAGAGTGGTCTCTGACACAACTAGAGTTGCTGGATCAGGAGCAGAAGAGGTGAAAGAAGGTGAGGGGGGGATATTTTTAGGAATAGTAATACTTATGCCGCGTACACACGAAGGGACTATCCCGCGGGATTATCCCCTGGACTCAAGTCCAGGGGATAATCCCCTCGTTTGTGGGCCTTCGACGGACTTTTTTCCAAAAAATCCGGCGAACTAAAGTTTTAAGTTTTGTTTTAAAATTATCCGCTGGACTTGGCAGTTCGGCGGACAATCCCGCCGTTAGTAGGCTAGTCGGCCAGACTTTTGAAATGAACGGACTTGCCGCTCATCGGAAAGTCCGTTAATTTAGCACGTGACTTCAGGTACGTAGCTAGCGTAGGCAGTAAATGCCGGCGCGCTAGCTCCGTCACCTGGCATGGATTTAAAGGGACTCCCCACGCCGAAAAACGGCGTGGGGGTCCCCCCCAAATCCATCTCAGACCCTTATCCGAGCACGCAGCCCGGCAGGCCAGGAAAGGGGTGGGGACGAGCGAGCGCCCCCCCCCCCCCCCTCCTGAGCCGTACCAGGCCGCGTGCCCTCAACATGGGGGGTGCCCTGGGGAAAGGGCCCCCCCACCCCAAAGCACCTTGTCCCCATGTTGATGAGGACAAGGGCCTCTTCCCGACAACCCTGGCCATTGGTTGTCGGGGTCTGCGGGCGGGGGGCTTATCGGAATCTGGGAGCCCCCTTTTATAACCCCCACCCTATGTGAATGAGTATGGGGTACAATGTACCCCTACCCATTCACCTAAGGTGTAAAATGTAAAGTAAAAAACCACACTTTTGAAAAAATATTTTATTGCACTGCTCCGGGGGTCTTCTTCCGTCTTGGGGGTCTTCTCGCCGGACTCCTCCGCCATTTACCTAGCTCTTTTACCGAGCGGAGAAGTCCGGCTACCTTCTTCGTCGTCGCCGCTGTCGTCTGGGGGTCTCGATCCGTCTTCGGGGGTCTTCCGGGGTCTCTTCTGTTCTTGCCGATGTCGTCGCTTTCTGTGCCGCCTTCTTCTTCTTCCGCCTTCTTCTTCTTCTTCTTCCGACATATGCGCTCCTGCCACCTGGTGCCTTGCTTGCGGGACACAGGTGCAGAGTAGTGGCTGCAAGCGCTGTGTCTGACAGGAGCATGCACAGCAGGGACCACTGCTTTACAAAGGGCAATTATCTATGTGCTTACAGTGCCTTTAAAAAGTATTCACACCCCTTGAAAGTTTCCACATTTTGTCATGTTACAACCAAAAAACTTGAATGTATTTTATTGGGATTTTATGTGATAGACCAACACAAAGTGGCACATAATTGTGAAGTGAACGGAAAAATGGTTTTCAATTTTTTTTACAAATAAATAGGTGAAAAGTGTGGCGTGAATTTGTATTCAGCCCCCCTGAGTCAATGCTTTGTAGAACCACCTTGTGTTGGAATTTACAACTGCAAGTCTTTTTGGGAATGCCTCTACCAGCTTTGCACATCTAGGAGAGTGAAATTTCTGCCCATTCAGCTTTGCAAAATAGCTCAAGCTCTGTCAGATTGGATGGAGAGCGTCTGTGAACCACAATTTTCAAGTCTTGCCACAGATTCTCAATTAGATTGAGGTCTGGACTTTGACTGGACCATTCTAACACATGAATATGCTTTGATCTAAACCATTCCATTGTAGCTCTGGCTGTACGTTTAGGGTCGTTGTCCTGCTGGAAGGTGAACCCCCGCCCCTGTCTCAAATCTCTTGCAGACTTTAACAGGTTTTCTTTTAAGATTGCCCTGTATTTGGCTCCATCCATCTTCCCATCAACTCTGACCCGCTTACCTTTTTCAGCTGAAGAAAAGCATCCCCACAACATGATGCTGCCACCACCATGTTTCACGGTGGTGATGGTGTGTTCAGGGTAATGTGCAGTGTTCGTTTTCTGCCACACATAGCTTTTAGGCCAAAAAGTTCAATTTTGGTCTTATCTGACCAAAACACCTTCTTCCATATGTTTGCTGTGTCCCCCCCACATGGCTTCTCGCAAACTGGACTTCTGATGGCTTTCTTCTTGTCACTCTTCCATAAAGGCCAGTTTGTGGAGTGCACCACTAATAGTTGACTAATAGTGGACAGATTCTCCCACCTGAGTTGTGGATCTCTGCAGCTCCTCCAGAGTTACCATGGGCCTTGTGGCGGCTTCTCTGATTAATGCTCTCCTTGCCCGGTCTGTCAGTTTAGGTAGACAGCCATATCTTGGTAGATTTGCAGTTGTGCCATACTCTTTCCATTTTTGGATGATGGATTGAACAGCTTGGGATATTTTTTTTTATAAACTAACCCTGATTTAAACTTCTCCACAACTTTATCTCTGACCTGTCTGGTATGTTCCTTGGCCTTCATGACGCTGTTTGTTCACTAAGGTTCTCTAACAAACCTCTGAGGGCTTCACAGAACAGCTGTATTTATACTGAGATTAAAATTACACACAGGTGGACTCTATTTACTAATTAGGTGACTTCTGAAGGCAATTGGTTCCACTAGATTTTACCTAGGGGTATCAGAGTAAAGGGGACTGAATACAAATGTACGCTACACTTTTCAGATATTTATTTGTAAAACATTTTGAAAACCATTTCTCATTTCCCTTCCACTTCACAATTAGGTGAAACTTTGTGTTGGTCTATGACAAAAAATCCCAATAAAATGCATTTACGTTTTTGGTTGTAACATGAAAAAATGTGGAAAATTTCAAGGGTTATGAATACTTTTTCAAGGCACTGTATTTCTTAGGTACTTGTATAGTGCTGTCTATTTACACAGCACTTACACTTATTTATCATACATTCACATCAGTTCCTGACCTCAAGGAGCTTACAATCTAAGGCCAGGCATACACGGTCCTGCTGAACCGGACGAGATTCAAATCATTACTGGGCAGGCTGAATGTACCAAGTTTATCGATCAACTTGGGTACAACTGGCTTGCCAGATTCGCTTCCGATTATAGCCGCTGACAATAATGGCTGTCTTCTCCCGCGAGGTGACATCCCCCGCTCACTCCTGCCCCTGTGGCGGGAGCAGACAATAGCTTGGCAGGAGGGATTCCCCTGTCAGCACTGTCTGTTGATGGGGAAATCATGGTGGCTGTAGTAAAGACATTTTCACCGTCTATGGCCAGCCTAAGGTCCCTAAAGTCTAGTACACACTATCAGTTTTATTATTTGTATAACCCAGCAGGCTGAACGAAAAAAAACAAAAACTGAAGAGCTGGGGAGGAAAATCCTGTACTAACAATCCGATATTAGTACAGCGACCTCCCCGCTGAGCTATTGTGTTCTGACAGGGGGGCAACTGCCCCCGCCAGAACACACCGGTCAGTGCTCTCAGTCATTGGCTGAGTTGGATGCTGATTAGCAGACCTTTTTTAGTCATGCCCTTTCGACAGAGGTCAGTCATTCGGCTTCTGTTGGACCAGCTGTCATACACACAGGCCAAATGTCGTCTGGTTTCTGTTGAACTGGCCGATACTGCCCGATTTGTGGCCCACGTTTACATAGCTTTACTCACATTCATACATACACATACAAGGGCCAATGTAGGAAGGAGCCAATTAACCTAGCATGTCTTTGGAGTGTGGTGAGGAGACCCACACAGGCACCGGGAGAACATGGAAACTCCAATTTTTTATATATATATATATATATATATATATATATATATATATATATATATCAGGGCTCGACAAACCCCAGTTGCCAGGTCGCATTTGCGACTAGAATTTGCGTCCTGGCACGACACAGCTGCGGTATCCTGTCTCCCTGTGGACCCCGCCGTGAGATCGCATCGGGCTGTGCCGGCCAGTAATTTAGGCCGCAGCTTTCTGAAGTCCTTCTGTAATATGGCGCCATCTTGTGGTGGCCGTTGGTATTGCAACACCTCTAACAATGCTAATGCAATAGGGTACAGAAGGTAATCCTGCGCCTGCACAAAGAGTAACAACTAATACACTGCGGCGCACACTGGGGGAAATGTCTGAACCCAGAGAGAATATGTAAAGAGAGTAGTGGTGCGCAGTAAAATTTAACTAGACTAGATGATAAAAGATAATAGGTAATCAGGTAAAATAAATCAAGTGGCTATGAAAATAGCAAAGTCCAGGTAAGTGACTAGAATACATTGCATCAAAAGTAGAAGTGCATCAGAATAAAAGGGATCAGCAGATAGTAATCATCGGTAAAAACAATCTTCACAAATCCTGGAATAAATATATCACTTGAGAGTGTAACAATGAAGGTGCATAAAAACACAAAATAAGTGAAATATTATAGCTGGCTAAGGCTGTGTGCCAGTGGTAGTGATAAGTCAAATAAATAAAAGGTAAAAATGATGATAAATCTGTTGCTGGAACAGTAAAAGAATAACTATAAAATATATATAAGATAAATTCAGCGAATAAAATTCAGATGAATAAACTACAACGAATAAAAAATCGTGTATAAAGAAAGTCCATAGGTGTCATAAGGTGCAACGAATAAAAAATCTTGTATAAAATTAATCCATAAACATCATAAAGGTGCAAATAGTGTCCATCGATCCAATAAGTAAAAGTGCAAGTGCTGGAAGTTGAGGTGGTGAACTCTGCTGATATGCAGTATAATCCGTGGGTGTCCTGTGCGATTTCTCGTGTCCTGTGCAATCCTAGTGGGGGTAGTATGGGTGGCCCCTTACCTTACAGCTGTAAGGTTACAGCATGGGTGTATAAGCCTTTGTGGTCCTTGGTGACCATCCTCCCATAGGTCCCAGATGAGTGGCCCAGATCCTGTTTGGCGTTTCCTATCAATATCCCATCAATGTTCCCTTGCATAAAGGTGTTGGTGTATCCAGGTTGGAGCAGTAGAGAACACATAAAAGGTAAATGAGTGCAGCAGTGAAGGAAGGGTCTTAGAATGTGCGCAATGTCAAAGCACAGATTCACTTTTAGGCTCGTTCACACTTGTGCGATTTGTCATACAACTATGGACAAAGTCGCATGACAAGACACTCCCCATTATTTTCAATGGCACCTGTTAAAATTGGTGGGACTTTGAAAAGGTGTCTGCACTACTTTGATCCATAGAACATAAAGTCGGATTGAAAATCGCACGAAAAATTGCATCAAAGTCACACTGGAAATAGTGCAACTTTGGAGACGCACTAATGTGAATGGAGCTTAAAATGTAAGCGTATAAGAGAAAATAAATATTAATATAAGCTAACTGCCAGAGCCAAAAAGAGACAAACCTTGCTTTTCACATTGCGATTATCTATGTGACATAATAACCCAAAGCAAATACTGATTTTCTGAAATCTGGTACTTGCATATGCATAGGAACACGGCTCCCCCATCCATAATGTGACAGAATACGACACAGCACCTCTTTGCTGCACATAGGTCTCCAACATTTTTAGCAGCCCTGACCTACATGTACTGTATGAAAATATTCTACATAAAGAATAAACAAGGAGAAAAAAAAAAGCATAGATCACTTTTCCCTCAATCGCAATACTTTGATGCTTACATATTTTTTAACATTTACATTTGGACAGAAGGCATAACTACTTTTAAATGTATGATGGAGCTGCAGGCATCATGATTTATGCAAATGCAAACAACAGACGAAACCCTTAATCACGTGAGGTAATCACAGCACTGCAAATGAAGCACAACAAACCGCTGCACCATAAAAATCTGTATTTTTTATTTTAGTTTAACCCCACAGTATCCTTTTCAGCATTCGCTCTGGAAAGAAAAAGCCTGTATTTCACAAAAGGCACTTTTGACTGACTACCAAATACATTGAAGGACAGCTCCACTAATATAAAACGTGCACACTGAGATATACAGTGCCTTGCAAAAGTATTTACATTACAGCCTTTAGTTCAATGTTTTTTTAATCTGAATTATATGTGATGGATCACAACACAATAGTCTAAGTTGGTGAAGTAAAATTAGAAAAATATATACATAAAACTATTTTTCAGAAATTGAAAAGTGATAATTGGCATGTGCGTATGTATTCACCCCCTTTGTTATAAAGCCCATAAAAAGCTCTGGTGCAGCCAATTATCTTCAGAAGTCACCTAATTAGTGAAATGATGTCCACCTGTGTGCAATCTAAGTGTCACATGATCTGTCATTACATATACACGCCTTTTTGAAAGGCTCCAGAGGCTGCAACACCTAAGCAAGAGGCACCACTGACCAAACACTGCCATGAAGACCAAGGAACTCTCCAAACAAGTAAGGGACAATGTCGTTGAGGGCTAGGTTATAAAAAAAAAAATATCCAAATCTATGATGATCCCTAGAAGCACCATCAAATCATAACTAAATGAAAAGAACATGGCACAACAGCAAACCTGCCAAGAGACAGCCGCACACCAATAATCACAGACCGGGCAAGGAGGGCATTAATCAGAGAGGCAGCACAGAGACCTAAGGTAACTCTGGAGAAGCTGCAGAGTTCCACAGCAGAGACTGGAGTATCTGTACATAGGACGACAATAAGCCGTACCCTCCATAGAGTTGGGCTTTATGGCAGAGTGGCCAGAAGAAAGCCATTACTTTCAGCAAAAAAACTAAATGGTACATTTTGAGTTTGTGAAAAGGCATGTGGGAGACTCCCAAAATGTATGGAGGAAGGTGCTCTGGTCTGATGAGACTAAAATTGAACGTTTTGGCCATCAAAGAAAACGCTATGTCTGGCGCAAACCCAACACATCACATCACCCAAAGAACACCATCCCCGCAGTGAAACATGGTGGTGGCAGCATCATGCTGTGGAGATGTTTTTCAGCAGTCTGGACTGGGAAACTTTTCAGAGTTGAGGGAAAAATGGATGGTGCTGAATACAGGGATATTCTTGAACAAACCCTGTACCACTCTGTGTGTGATTTGAGGCTAGGATAGATGTTCACCTTCCAGCAGGACAATGACTCCAAACACACTGCTAAAGCAACACTTGAGTAGTTTAAGGGGAAACATGTAAATGTGTTGGAATGGCCTAGTCAAAGCCCAGACCCCAATCCAATAGAAAATCTGTGGTCAGACTTAAAGTTTGCTGTTCACAAGCGCAAACCATCCAACTTGAAGGAGCTGGAGCAGTTTTGAAAGGAGGAATGGGCAACAATCCCAGTGGTAAGATGTGGCAAGCTCATAGAGACTTATCCAAAGTGACTTGGAGCTGTGATAGCCGCAAAAGGTGGCTCTACTAAGTATTGACTTCAAGGGGGTGAATAGTTATGCACATTGACTTTTTCTGTTATTTTGTCCTATGTGTTGTTTGCTTCACAATAAAAAAAAAAAAACATCTTCAAAAGTTGTGTTCATGTTCTGTAAATTTAATGATGCAAATCCTCAAACAATCCATGTTAATTCCAGGTTGTGAGGCAACAAACCACGAAAAATGCCAAGGGGGTGAATACTTTTGCAAGGCACTATACTTATTAGATGCACCCTCTCAGAAATGATCTCATAACTGACCTAACTATAGAAAATGGAAATGTGTATGCTAGCTGTGGGTTATTTAACTTTGCACGTCAGCACTGCCTTACTAGATAAATCTATGTATTTAGTGTAGTGAGCCAAGCAAAAAATGGAGCTGTATAGCCAGCATCTAATGTGAACTGCTAGAGCCATCCGTGAATTCCCCTCCTCCCGGACCTTTTCTTGATGCTGCCATTTATTATGGGGTATTGTTAAGGCAGATTCTAGGAGACATATACAAATTCACCCCTCTCCATATGCCACTAAGGAAAACCAGTGCATTTTTTGTTGTTGTGTTCTTGCCTACAATGGGAAAAAGAACATCCATCAATGATTTTATTGATTTCTGAGGTGTAACTGGGAAGATTTACTCTCACTTCCTGCCCTGGTGACAACCTTGAAATCTGCAAAGGAAACACAGACCCAAAAAAATGTGAACAGTGGTGTAAGCCCTGTTCTTAGACCTATGTGTCTCCGCTGGAGAACAGCAATGAAAACCCCATGTGTCATGGTCTCACATACAGAATACATCTCACTGGGGTTTATATGTAATCTAATGACAAATGACCACCTTAAAGTGGATCTTCAGCCTCAAAAACTTTAACCCTCCACTCCACCCCTTCTCCGGGCCTCTACACCAGGGGTCTCCAAACTTTTCAAAGGGTCAGTTTACTGTCCTTCAGAC
Source organism: Lithobates sylvaticus (assembly GCA_028564925.1). Lineage (NCBI taxonomy): Eukaryota > Metazoa > Chordata > Amphibia > Anura > Ranidae > Lithobates > Lithobates sylvaticus. The sequence continues at coordinate 123,119,668 of CM053028.1, read as the reverse complement.
TTTAGGGGGGTCAGACTGTGGCCATTGGGAGTAAAAAATGTCCCAACATCAGTGGGCGTAAGAAATGCCCCATCTTTGGGTCTGTGGGCGGAATAGTGCCCCATCATTGGTGTCATTGGGAGGAATAGTGCTCCGTCATTAGGCAGAATTGTACCCCACCATTGGTGTCATTGGGCAGAATTGTGCCCTATCATTGGTGTCATTGGGTGGAATTGTGCCCCATCATTGGTGTCATTGGCCCCCTTGCTGGAGTCACTGGGAGGAACTGTGCCCCTTCGTTGATGTCATTGGTAGGAATTGTGCCCTATCGTTGGCAAATTAGGAGGAATTGTGCCCTTCATTGGTGTCATTGGCCCCATTGCTGGTGTAATTGGTAGGAACTGCGTCCCATTGTTGATGTTATTGGTAGGAACTGCGTCCCATTGTTGATGTTATTGGTAGGAATTGTGGCCCATCATTGAAGAAATTGTGGCCTTCATTGGTCTCATTGGCCCCATTCCTTGTGTAATTGGTAGGAACTGTACCCCATTGTTGATGTCATTGGTAGGAACTGTGCCCCATCATTGGCTTCACTGGGAGGCATTATGCCTTTCATTGGTGTCAGTGAATAAAATAGCACCCCAAGGGCCAGAAAAAAGCAAGCAAAGGGACACATTCGTCCCCTGGGCCACAGTTTGGAGACCACTGCTCTACACGATTAGCAAGTTTTTAATTTATCGTTTTCTCTTTTAAAAAAATGTCCCCCCCCCCCGTACGACATTCACCTAGGATGCTCAACCTGTGGCCCTCCAGCTGTTGCAGAACTACAAGTCCCATCATGCCTCTACCTTTGGGAGTCTTGCTTGTAACTGTCAGCGGATTGAAATGCCTCATGGAACCTGCTGTAGTTCCACAAAACAGCTGGAGGGCCACAGGTTGAGCACCCATGACTTAGGCGAATAATGTACACTGTGCTCCCTTTGCCTCCTGGGATATGCAAGTCAAAAATCCGAGGAGGCATAGCCTTTCAATGACGAAAGGAGGAGGGGGCAGGCCTATCAGTGCATCAATCGGTAGGTGCACCAGCTGAACCTGGAACAGCCAGCAGCTTATCGATGACGTCACAGGAAGAAAAGGTGGCACAGGACCAAGCGCTGCCAGAAGAGAAGAGGATCTCAATTGGACAATGCTGGATCCGCTGGGTGGGTGAGTATCTAAAATGCGCAAATCTCACCACCAGGTAAGCAGCTTTTAAAAAAATATATGCAGGAGGGGGGGTGGGGGGATAAAACTCTGCTTTAAAAAGTAACTTCAGTCACCTTTAGCTTCAGCTCAACCCCTTTCCTGTTGCCACCACCTTTTTTAGTCTGGTGTACCAAAAGGCCCTGCCCAGTCTTCGGGTCTCGGCAGAGCCCTGCAGCACATACAGTGGTGTGAAAAAGTGTTTGCCCCCTTCCTCATTTCCTGTTCCTTTGCATGTTTGTCACACTTAAGTGTTTCGGAACATCAAACCAATTTAACCACTTGCCGACCGCCCCCTGTATATATACGTCGGCAGAATGGCACGTACAGGCAGAACCACGTACCTGTACGTGCCATTCTTCCGGCGGGTGGGGGGTCCGATCGGACCCCCCCCGGCCGGCGGGGACGGTCGGGATCGCTTCAGGAGCGATCCGGGATGAGGGGACGGCCAGTGGTTTCTGGCCACCCCCTCGCGATCGCTCCTGGCGAATCAGATGCTTCCTCTGTCTGTGTCAATCAAAACACAGGCAGAGGAAGTGATGTCACGCTCGGTGCGCCGGTCTATGTGACCGGAACGCCGAGCTGTGAACATCTAAAGGTTAGTGCACAAACAGTACACTGACACCAGTACACATAGGCACACAAAACACCCCCCTGTCACCCCCTGATCACCCCCCAGATCACCCCCTCCCCCCCCAGTCACAGTGTCACTAATTGCAGTGATCATTTTTTTACTGATCACTGCATTTAGTGTCAGTGTGACTGTAATAACTGTCAGGGCAGTTAGTTTTAGGTCCAAGGTAGCCCCCCACCCCCCCCTAATAAAGGTTTAACCCCTTGATTGCCCCCCAGGTAACCCTTTCACCCCCTTTTGCCAGTGTCACTAAGCGATCGTTTTTCTGATCGCTGTATTAGTGTCACTGCTGTCGCTAGGTAACCATTTTTTTTTTTTAGGTAACCGCCATGTTTATATAGGTTCATAAATAGGTTTATAGGTCAGGTACCCCCATATTACAACCTAAATAAAGGTTTTAACCCCCTGATTGCCCCTAGAGTTAACCCTTTCACCAGTGATCACAGTATAACTGTCACTGGTGACGCTGGTTAGCCAGTTAGTTATTTCGTTATTTAGGTTCCCCGTCAGGTTTTTATATAGCGTCAGGTACCCCCATATATTACCTAATAAAGGTTTTAACCCCCTGATTGCCCCTAGTTAACCCTTTCACCCCCTTTTGCCAGTGTCACTAAGCGATCGTTTTTCTGATCGCTGCATTAGTGTCGCTAGGTAACCATTTTTTTTTTTTAGGTAACCGCCATGTTTATATAGGTTCATAAATAGGTTTATAGGTCAGGTACCCCCATATTACAACCTAAATAAAGGTTTTAACCCCCTGATTGCCCCTAGAGTTAACCCGTTCACCAGTGATCACTGTATAACTGTCACTGGTGACGCTGGTTAGCCAGTTAGTTATTTCGTTATTTAGGTTCCCCGTCAGGTTTTTATATAGCGTCAGGTACCCCCATATATTACCTAATAAAGGTTTAACCCCCTGATTGCCCCTAGTTAACCCTTTCACCCCCTTTTGCCAGTGTCACTAAGCGATCGTTTTTCTGATCGCTGCATTAGTGTCGCTAGGTAACCAGTTTTTTTTTGTATTACTGTTACGGGTGACGCTGGTTAGTTAGCTTGTTTTTTATACTGTCAGGGCACCCGCCATTTATTACCCAATAACGGTTTAACCCCCTGATCGCCCGGCGGGTGATATCAATTAGGTTTTAGGGTCAAATAAGGTCTGCGTCGCCCCAGGTTAGTGCCAGTACCGCAAACACCCACGCACAAAGCATACACCTCCCTTAGTGGCACAGTATCTGAACAGATCAATATCTGATCTGATCAGATCTATACTAGCGTCCCAGCAGTTTAGGGTTCCAAAAAAAAACGCATTGTTAGCGGGATCAGCCCAGATACCTGCTAGCACCTGCGTTTTCCCCCTCCGCCCAGCCCAGCCCACCCAAGTGCAGTATCGATCGATCACTGTCACTTACAAAACACTAAGCACACATAACTGCAGCGTTCGCAGAGTCAGGCCTGATCCCTGCGATCGCTAACAGTTTTTTTGTGGTAGCGTTTTGATTCAGTCGCTTCAGTCAGGAGCTTTTTTACCTGTGAATCTCAAAAAAATAAAAAAAAATAAAATAGTTGTCGTTTTATTGTTCTCTCTCTCACTCTATTCTCTCTCTATTGTTGCTCTTTTTTTACTCCATTCTATTCTGCAATGTTTTATTATGTTTTATTATGTTTTATTATGTTTTATCATGCTTGCTTTTCAGGTATGTAATTTTGTTTACTGTGTGTTTTAGTGTTGAGCATTTTTTTGTTTTCAGGTGCGCCATTCAGTTGCAACGCGGATTTATTTATCTTGACAGCAACAGCGTTTGCTCCCACGATACATAAAGCCGCGACTCCAACGCTGTAGGAGGTGATTTCACCACCACAGTTAAAAAAAAGAGCATATATGCCGAAGCATGGGGGCAGCAGGGGGGGGGAGCGATTGGCTCCTAATGCCACGTACATACGGTCGAAATTCCGACCGTGTGTACACGGCATAACTTTTGCGGGAGGATGCCCCCATGCATCGGCATATATAAATGGTGCATGTATGCCCATCATTAGAAGTGGGTGGATGAAGGGAGGTATTCTAATGGTGGGCATACCACCAATCAATCTCTTTTTTTCGTTCAGCCAAGAGGCTGCATGAAAAAAAAAAGATTACAATATATGTCCAGTATGTTGCTGGACTTTGAATGGTTATACCAGAATGATGCCTGCAGGTTTAGGTATCATCTTGGTATCATTCTTTTCAGCCAGTGATCGGCTTTCATGTAAAAGCAATTCTAGCGGGTAATTAGCCTCTAGACTGCTTTTACAAGCAGTGGGAGGGAATGTCCCCCCTCCCGGATATAAACCGCGCCATTGGGAAATTGGGAAAGCATTTTATCACACCAATCTTGGTGTGGTCAGATGCTTTGAGGGCAGAGGAAAGATCTAGGGTCTAATAGACCCCAATTTTTTCAAAAAAAGAGTACCTGTCACTGCCTATTGCTATCATAGGGGATATTTACATTCCCTTAGATAACAATAAAAAACATAACAAAGAAAAAAAATGGAAGGAACAGTTTAAAAATAAAATAAAAAAGCTAAATAAATAAAAAAAAAAACAAAAAAAAAAAAAAAAAAGCACCCCTGCCCCCCCTTCTCTTGCGCAAAGGCGTACACAAGCGTTGGTCTGGCGTCATATGTAAACAGCAATTGCACCATGCATGTGAGGTATCACCGCGAAGGTCAGATCGAGGGCAGTAATTTTAGCAGTAGACCTCCTCCGTGAATCTAATGTGGTATCATGTAAAGGCTTTTAAAGGCTTTTAAAAATGTATGTAGTTTGTCGCCACTGCGTGTTTGTGCGCAATTTTAAAGCATGTCGTGTTTGGTATCCATGTACTCGGCCTAAGATCATATTTTTTATTTCATCAAAAATTTGAGCAATATAGTGTGTTTTAGTGCATTAAAATAAAAAAAAGTGTATTTTTTCCACAAAAAATGCGTTTGAAAAATCGCTGCGCAAATACTGTGTGGAAAAAAAAAAATGCAACACCCACCATTTTAATCTGTAGGGCCTTTGCTTTAACAATATATATAGTGTTTGGGGGTTCAACGTAATTTTCTTGCAAAAAAAAAATATGTTTTCATGTAAACAAAAAGTGTCAGAAAGGGCTTTGTCTACAAGTGGTTAGAAGAGTGGGTGACGTGTGACATAGGCTTCTAAATGTTGTGCATAAAATGCCAGGACAGTTCAAACCCCCCCCAAATGACCCCATTTTGGAAAGTAGACACCCCAAGCTATTTGCTGAGAGCAATGTTGAGCCCATTAAATATTTTTTTTTTTTGTCCCAAGAGATTGAATAATGAAAAAAAAAAAATATATATATTTTTTTTTACAAAAAGTTGTCACTAAATGATATATTGCTCAAACATGTCATGGGCATATGTGGAAATACACCCCAAAATACATTCTGTTGCTTCTCCTGAGTACGGGGATACCACATGTGTGGGACTTTTTGGGAGCCTAGCTGCGTACGGAACCCCAAAAACCAATCACCGCCTTCAGGCTTTCTAAGGGTGTAATTTTTTTTATTTCACTTCTCACTGCCAATCACAGTTTCGGAGGCCATGGAATGCCCAGATGGCATAAAACCCCCCAAAATGACCCCATTTTGGAAAGTAGACACCCCAAGCTATTTGCTGAGAGGTATTGTGAGTATTTTGCAGATCTCGCTTTTTGTCACAAAGTTTTGAAAATTGAAAAAAGAAAAAAATTTTTTTTTTTTCTTTACTTTCTTCATTTTCAAAAACAAATGAGAGCTGTAAAATACTCACCATGCCTCTCAACAAATAGCTTGGGGTGTCTACTTTCCAAAATGGGGTCATTTGGGGGGGTTTTGTGCTATTTTGGCATTTTATGGCCTTCGAAACGGTGATAGGTAGTGAGGAGTGAAATCAAAAATTTGCACCCTTAGAAATCCTGAAGGCGGTGCTTGGGTTTCGGGGCCCCGTACGCGGCTAGGCTCCCAAAAAGTCCCACACATGTGGTATCCCCATACTCAGGAGAAGCAGCAAAATGTATTTTGGGGTGCAATTCCACATATAACTATGGCATGTGTGAGCAATATATCATTTAGTGACAACTTTTTGAAAAAAAAAAAAAATCTTTTTTATTTTTGTCTTTATTCAATCACTTGGGACTAAAAAAAAAAATATTCAATGGGCTCAACATGCCTCTCAGCAAATAGCTTGGGGTGTCTACTTTCCAAAATGGGGTCATTTGGGGGGGTTTTGTACTTCTCTGCCATTTTAGCACCTCAAGAAATGAAATAGGCAGTCATAAATTAAAAGCGGTGTAAATTCCAGAAAATGTACTCTAGTTTGTAGACGCTATAACTTTTGCGCAAACCAATAAATATACGCTTATTGGCATTTTTTTTACTAAAGACATGTGGCTGAATACATTTTGGCCCAAATGTTTGACTAAAATTGAGTTTATTAGATTTTTTTTATAACAAAAAGTAGAAAATCTCTTTTTTTTTCAAAATTTTCGCTCTTTTTCCGTTTATATCGCAAAAAATAAAAATCACAGAGGCAATCAAATACCATCAAAAGAAAGCTCTATTTGTGGGAAGAAAAGGACGCAAATTTCGTTTGGTTACAAAATTGCATGACCGCGCAATTACCAGTTAAAGTAGTGCAGTGCGAAATTGAAAAAAGACCTCTGGTCCTTTGGCTGCCAAATGGTCCGGGGCTGAAGTGGTTAAACAATAGTCAAGGACAACACAAGTAAACACAAAATGCAATTTGTAAATGAAGGTGTTTATTATTAAAGGGGAAAAAAAATCCAAACCATCATGGCCCTGTGTGAAAAAGTGATTGCCCCCCTTGTTAAAACATACTATAACTGTGGTTGTCCACACCTGAGTTCAATTTCTCTAGCCACACCCAGGCCTGATTATTGCCACACCTGTTCACAATCAAGGCATCACTTAAATAGGAGCTGCTTGACACAGTAAGGTCCACCAGAAGATCCTTAAAAGCTACACATCATGCCGAGACCCAAAGAAATTCAGGAACAATTGAGAAAGAAAGTAATTGAGATCTATCAGTCTGGAAAGGGTTATAAAGCCATTTCCAAAGCTTTGGGAATCCAGCGAACCACAGTGAGAGCCATTATCCACAAATGGCGAAGACATGGAACAGTGGTGAACCTTCCCAGGAGTGGCCGGCCGCCCAAAATTACCCCAAGAGCCCAGCGACGACTCATCCAAGAGGTCACAAAAGACCCCACAACAACGTCCAAGGAACTGCAGGCCTCACTTGCCTCAGTTAAGGTCAGCGTTCATGCCTCCACCATCAGGAAAAGACTGGGCAAAAATGGCCTGCATGGCAGAGTTCCAAGGAGAAAACCACTGCTGAGCAAAAAGAACATCAAAACTCGTCTCAATTTCTCCACAACACATCTTGATGATCCCCAAGACTTTTGGGACAACATTCTGTGGACCGATGAGACAAAAGTGGAACTCTTTGGAAGGTGTGTGTCCAAGTATATCTGGCGTAGAAGGAACACTGCATTTCAGAAAAAGAACATTATACCAACAGTAAAATATGGTGGTGGTAGTGTGATGGTCTGGGGCTGTTTTGCTGCTTCAGGACCTGGAAGACTTGCCGTGATAAAAGGAACTATGAATTCTGCTGTCTACCAAGAGAGCCTGAAGGAGAATGTCCGACCATCTGTTCGTGTACTCAAGCTGAAACGAACTTGGGTTCTGCAGCAGGACAATGATCCTAAACACACCAGCAAGTCCACCACCGAATGGCTGAAGAAAAACAAAATGAAGACTTTCGAGTGGCCTAGCCAAAGTCCTGACCTGAATCATATTGAGATGTTGTGGTATGACCTTAAAAAGGCCGTTCATGCTCGAAAACCCTCTAATGTAACTGAATTAGGAAATTCTGCAAAGATGAGTGGGCCAAAATTCCTCCAGGACGCTGTAAAAGCCTCATTGCACGTTATCGCAAACGCTTGGTTGCAGTTGTTGCTGCTAAGGGTGGCCCAACCAGTTATTAGGTTTAGGGGGCAATCACTTTTTCACACAGGGCCATGATGGTTTGGATTTTTTTTCACCTTTAATAATAAACACCTTCATTTACAAATTGCATTTTGTGTTTACTTGTGTTGTCCTTGACTATTGTTTAAATTGGTTTGATGTTCCGAAACACTTAAGTGTGACAAACATGCAAAGGAACAGGAAATGAGGAAGGGGCAAACACTTTTTCACACCACTGTATGTGCAGCGTGGGCCAGGGAGGTTCAGGCATGTGCAGACACTCTGAATGTTGGAATTTCCATACTGGCACTTCTGGAACCTGAAGCCCTGCGACGCATCTGTATTCTGGGCATTCGTCACTGGCCGCATACGGCCCTAAACATTCATACTGCTAGGTGCACCGTCCAGCTGCAGAAGCTGTCAGCCTCTCAGAGTTTGACAGGCTGTGTTAGGGCTGGATGGCACACATGTGCCCTTTGCCTGCAGCTAAACACCAGAACCCCATGCACTGGGGCTAAATGGCCTTATGCTCCATGACAAAGAGTCTTAGAAACTCAGTGTTCCTCAAGTGAAAAGGATATTTATTCCCTTGTATTTATACTCATTGTGCATAATATACAGTGCCTTAAAAAAGTATTCATACCCCTTGAAAATGTCCACATTTTGTCATGTTAAAACCAAAAACAAATGTATTTTATTGGGATTTTATGTGATAGACCAACACACAGTGGCACATAATTGTGAAGTGGAAGGAAACTGAGTCAATACTTTGTAGAACCACCTTCCCCTGCAATTACAGCTGCAAGTCTTTTTGGGGATGTCTCTACCAGCTTTGCACATCTAGAGAGTGACATTTTTGCCCATTCTTTTTTGCAAAATAGCTCATGCTCTGTCAGATTGGATGGAGAGCATCTGTGAACAGTAATTTTCAAGTCTTGCCACAGATTCTCAATTGGATTTAGGTCTGGACCATTTGAACACATGAATATGCTTTGATATAAACCAGGGGTCAGCAACACGTTGATTGCGATTTACCGGTGGATCGCAGCCGGGTGACTAGTATATCGCGTGTAGGGCTTGCTGACCCACCATTTACAGAAGAGTGAAGTGTGGGACCTTCACCGCTGGAGTGAGCAGGTAGCCACACTCCACCTCTCTATATCTGGCCTAGGACCAAGCGGCGCCAGGAAGGGAGCAGAGCATGTGAGGAACGGGCTGCACATTGAATGCTGCGGTGTTACGGAAACCTATGCCTACTTCCTGACCTCCCACTGAGGCCAATTGTCTCCCAGATGTTAGAGGGTGGGTCTATCGTGGCGCCGGGCACATGAGCAGTAGGTCCCGTGCTCTGCTTGTCAGCGGGATGAAGCTTATCCTGTTGCTCTAGAGGCACATAACCTATCATACAGTGCGGTTACCTGTTCCTCTGATTCGGATTGGACTGCTGGGGTGAGATGGAGAGGATATGGTTCATATGCATTGTGATTGCAACTTATTTTATGTTTCTCGTTAATAAAGATTTCACACACAATCTTTTGTATTGTTCCTCCCACCTAGTGGAAAACTAGAGAGCTGCAGCTATCCTTGTGTCTGTGAATCACCAACCCACTTATGGACTGTTCTCTATGGGTTGGACACCAGCCAGTGGAAGGACGTTTGGATCAGTGCAAAGACTAGTGCTTTCCTATTGCTGTATGAAGAGGATACACAACTGTGGTGATGGATGTGTGGTGGGCATTGCAACTCCCTCCTCTGCTCTCTGGGGGGGCACACTGCTCAGTTAGGGTTGTGAGTGAATGGGGCTGCCCTACAAGCACCCTTGTGCAGTACAGTGATCAAGGGGTTAAAGCAAGTGGTGAGGAGGGGTTGTATCACCTCCTCACCACATGCTTTAACCCCATGGACCCTGCACTGGCATGCTGAAACTATGTGCAAAGAACGTGGTAGTGGGGCATTGTCAGAGTGGTCACATTCGTGCGAATGGGTCACAAACAAACAATGACAGATAGTATAACTCCTGATGTGACATGAGTATACCCTTGACTGCTGCCTCTGTGGCTAAAGGTGGTAGGAGGCCATGTTTCTGTGTGATTTACTGTGGTGCAATTTCGCAGCCCATTCATTTAAATGGGATACATGATCACACCAGACGGCACAAAAAGTACTGCATGCACTACTATTCAAAAACACACGGTACTGCAGCACCATATGATCTGGTGCAGGCAACACACACTGTTTGCAATCTGCATTTTTGGTGCCATTAACAATGTATTGGCACCCACAACAGATCGCAAAAGGCAGTGCACTTTGCAGTGCAGAAAACGTGGACTGAACGCGCCTTTCCACCACCACGTTCTGCTGTGAACTGGCCCTAATAACAGGACACTGTGGCCGGTGATCTTTGACTTCTCCCATGTTGTTCAGGTGGATCTCCGCCTCTCTAGGGTTACCTACCCCTGATCTAAACCATTCTATTGTAGATCTGGTCGTATGTTTAGATTTGTTGTCCTGCTGGAGGGTGAGCCACAGTCTCAAGTTTTTTGCAGACTCTAACAGGTTTTCTTCTAAGATTGCCCTGTATTTGGCTCATCCATCTTTCCGTCAACTCTGACCAGCTTCCCCTATTCTGCTGAAGAAAAGCATCAGGGCAGCACAGTGGTGTAGTGGTTAGCACTTTTACCTAGCAGTAATAGGGTCGCTGGTTCAAATCCCGACCACGACACCTTCTGCCTGGAGTTTGCATGTTCTCCCTGTGCCTGCGTGGGTTTCCTCCGGTTACTCCGGTTTCCTCCCACACTCCAAAGACATGCTGGTAGGTTAATTAGATCCTGTCGATAAAATTGGCCAAATATGTGTATGTTGTATGTGTATGTGTTTGTAAGCGTGTCAGGACCCCACAGGGCAAGGACCGCACTATACCACAGATGGACACCAGTGGCAAAAGCGCCCTGAGGTGATTCAGTTCGCATAGGTTGCGCTATACAAGTCATTCATTCATTCATTCATCCCCACAACATGATGCTGCCACCACCATGTTTCATGGTGGTGATGTGCAGTGTTAGTTTTCCGCCACACATAGCGTTTTGCTTTTAGGCCAAAAAGTTTAATTTTGGTTTCATCTGACCAGAGCACCTTCTTCCACATGTTTTCTGTGTCCCCCACATGCAAACGGGACTTCTTATGGCTTTCTTCCAACAATGGCTTTCTTCTTGCCACTCTTCCATAAAGGGCAGATTTGTGGAGTGCACGACTAATAGTTGTCCTGTGGACAGATTCTCCCACCTGAGCTGTGGATCTCTGCCGCTCCTCCAGAGTTACCATGGGCCTTGTGGCTGCTTCTCTAATTAATGCTCTCCTTGCCCGACCTGTCAGTTTAGGTGGATAGACATGTCTTGGTAGGTTTGCAGTTGTGCCATTCTCTTTCTATTATATAAACAAAAAATGCAGCGCTGGATAGTGGAAAACTGTAAATTACCAGTTAATTAAAGTGACCCAAATTAATTAGTGAGAATAATGATAATTCAAACAAAATGCATAACCAGTTGATACAAATAACCCAAAAATGATTGGTGAAAAAAAATGTTCAAACAAAGTTCATGCTCAATCAATAAAAAACCCCCCAAAGGGGAGAGTGAATAAATGAATACTCAAACAAAATTCATAAGTGAATTCAAAAATTCATAAAGTCCAAAGTGATCAAAGAAAATGAACAAATGAATTCGTAAAAGTTTCTGTGAAATCAATCCAAAGTATAAATGTTGGTAGTAGTGCAGCCCATCACCACAGAGATAAAACAGAAGGGGGGAGGCTTACCAGAAAGCCAGTGACCGCCCTTATTCAGGGGGGTCAAACTGAGCTTTAGAAGAACAGCCTTGGTGCTGTTGGGGATATCCCACGTCCCAATGGATGTCCGACAGCGACGGATCTCCTCCTGATTGGTGGCTGCTCCCCGAAACTCCTCGTGTGTCACTGGCAGTGCAACGACCGGATGGATCGAATGGATGATATAGATGGAAAACAAAAGGGGACTCGAATAGTGTAGGCGTTTCCAGTGGGTTTATTTATTTAGCCACAATAGCATAAACAAAAATAGAAAAAACCTTGCAAGGTGATGGCGGCTCCGTTCGTACCCCTGATGACGTCAGTTGTGACGAAACGCCGTAGGGTTCGTTACGTACGATCGTACTGCGCATGCGCGAGTATTGTCCCATAGACCGAACGGAGCCGCCATCACCTTGCAAGGTTTTTTCTATTTTTGTTTATGCTATTGTGGCTAAATAAATAAACCCACTGGAAACGCCTACACTATTCGAGTCCCCTTTTGTTTTCCATCTATATCATCCATTCGATCCATCCGGTCGTTGCACTGCCAGTGAAACACGAGGAGTTTCGGGGAGCAGCCACCAATCAGGAGGAGATCCGTCGCTGTCGGACATCCATTGGGACGTGGGATATCCCCAACAGCACCAAGGCTGTTCTTCTAAAGCTCAGTTTGACCCCCCTGAATAAGGGCGGTCACTGGCTTTCTGGTAAGCCTCCCCCCTTCTGTTTTATCTCTGTGGTGATGGGCTGCACTACTATCAACATTTATACTTTGGATTGATTTCACAGAAACTTTTACGAATTCATTTGTTCATTTTCTTTGATCACTTTGGACTTTATGAATTTTTGAATTCACTTATGAATTTTGTTTGAGTATTCATTTATTCACTCTCCCCTTTGGGGGTTTTTTTATTGATTGAGCATGAACTTTGTTTGAACATTTTTTTTCACCAATCATTTTTGGGTTATTTGTATCAACTGGTTATGCATTTTGTTTGAATTATCATTATTCTCACTAATTAATTTGGGTCACTTTAATTAACTGGTAATTTACAGTTTTCCACTATCCAGCGCTGCATTTTTTGTTTATATATATCTTTCTTGTGCCCTATACCGGGGTTATTAGTGTCCAGCTGCAGGATTTACTTTCACGGTTTTTTGGTTCAATTTCCTCATCAACACAATTTTTGTCACTAAGTTTTTTTTCACCTAGCGCAAATTCTTTCTTTATATCTATACTCTTTCTATTGTTGGATGATGGATTTTACAGTGCTCTGTGAGATGTTCAAAGCTTGGGATATTTTTTTTATAACCTAATCCTGCTTTAAACTTCTCCACAACTTTAACCCTGACCTGTCTGGTGTGTTCCTTGGCTTTCATCATGCTGTTTGTTCAATAAGGTTCTCTAACAAACCTCTGAGGGCTTCACAGAACAGCTGTATTTATACTGAGATTAAATTACACACAGGTGGACTCTTAACTAATTAGGTGACTTCTGAAGACAATTGGTTCCACTAGATTTTAGTTAGGGATATCAGAGTAAAGGGCGCTGAATACAAATGCACCGCCACACTTTTCACATATTTATTTGTAAAAAATGTTACAAACCATTTATCATTTTCCTTCCACTTCACAATTATGTGCCACTTTGTGTTGGTCTATCACATAAAATCCCAATAAAATACATTTCCATTTTTGGTTGCAACATGACAAAATGTGGACAATGTCAAGGGGTATGAATACTTTTTCAAGGCACTGTAGGTTAGGCAGAGCGGCACTGGCATTCCAGGATAGTATGGTGACGTTTAGTAGTAGACACCAAAAAGTCAAGTACACAGAGGGAAACCACCTGACAGCAATGCAAAAGGAGGCCTGTTCTCTACATATTCTTATATCTCCTTACAAATGAATTTGCCTAATAAAAAATACATTAAAAAATTGCTAGTTTCTGCGTTGGTTTAATGGTTGCAACAACGTGACATAATTTAAAATTCCCTTTTTAATCAAGTAACATCCACAACTCTCTCTTCTAATTGATCTTATGTGGAGATCAACATTTAATAAAGGAATAGGCAGATTTGTTGTTTCATCCCTGTCCTGATTCCTGACTCCAAAGCTCAGGATTGCATACGCAATTTTTCCACTACTCATAATATCATAATACACAAATCCAGAAATTACGAAGCTGTCAGCATTATATACAAGAGGATTCACTCATCAGTAAACACACTGGATGTTCGCCTCTAATTGTCATTTTTTTTATTTTCCAAATATTATTTGAAAAAAAAAAAAAAAAAACAGTTATAAATCATTTAGACTCCTTTCACACTGAGGCGTTTTTCAGGCACTTTTGGGCAAAAAATAGCGCCTGTAAAGTGCCTGAAAAACGCCTCCTATGCAGTCCCAGTGTGAAAGCCTGAGTGCCTGTGTAAATGGTTGGCGCTATTGAAGTACCTGTAATGAATAAATAAATGACCTGTTGATCCTGCCAACATATCTGTTATTTTTTCACTTCCTGTAATAGGGTGACAACGCTGCCTGTTCTGCAGTAAATTCACGTAGCAGCACTGGCATCCTGTGGACAACATAGCCATAGATGGGTGCGTAGTTGCTTAATTAAAGCGGAACTTTACCCATTTTTGCAAGCTCTTCTCTCCTGCCTCCTCCCACCTCCCTCTTACACATTAGTGGAAAAAAAAATGTATTAAAATTTTTTTTTTCTTGCAAAATCCTGGCCTAGGTCAGGATGACGTCACTTCCCTCCGAAATGTATATGTATTAACACATATATACTAAATATATGTTTTTCATACATACAATTTAAGATGATCAGACCATTATTTTGGGGGGGGGGGGGGCTGTTGAAAATGCACAAAGGCTGGACCTTATGCAGAAAATTAAAGTAGAACTTTTTTTTTTTTTTTTTTTCATTTTGGATAGAGTAAGGTGGGTTATAACCCTTGTAAAGTTTTTTTGCCATCTTTGTCTCAGAGAAGGGGGGGGGGGGGGGTGGAAATCCCTGCAAATGAACTACTTGTGGGCCACCCCACGCACATATACTGCGGCAGGGCTGCCGCTCTGTGCCAGATTACATACCTAGTATGTGACCTGACACTTCCAGGGTCTAGGGCTAGGCGGATGCGCGCGCTGCCAGCAACCCATTCCAGCTGTGATTGAACACAGTGGGAGCCAATCAGCGGGTCCCACCGATTGTTTAGGAGACAGGCAGCACAGCAGTCTGCCTATGTAAACAAGGCAGACCACCATTCTGTGAGAGGGGAATGTACGGATCCTGTGTTTCTGCTAAGCAAGAACACAGATCTTTACCCCCCCCCCCCCCCCAAGTCAAAGCACCTCCCCCACAGTTAGGCTCGATTCACATCTATGCATTTTTAGTGCTTTTTGCATTTTGCAGATTTGCTGTACAGAACGTTTTCCATAGGAAACCATGTTAAATGAGCTGTAGTGCAAATCTGCAAAATGCAAAAAGCGCTAAAACTGCATAGGTGTGAATCCAGCCTAAAGCTGGCCATACACCTATAGATTATCTGCAGATTTTCTATGGTTAGATGGAAAAAGTGCAACAGATTTCTCCATGTTCTCTAAACTGTGTGAATGGAGGAATCTCCCACTTTTTCCATCTAACCATAGAAAATCTGCAGATAATCTATAGGTGTATGGCCAGCTTTAGTAAGCACTCCCTTAGTAAGCACATTGAACCCTTTGATCTCCCATGATGCTAACCCCTTCCCTGCCATTATCATTAGTACAGTGACAGTGCATATTTTTTAGCACTGATCACTGCAATCGTGTCACTGGCCCCAAAAAAGTGTCAATTAGGTGTCCGATTGGTCTGCTGCAATATCGCAGTCCCACTACAAGTCGCTGATGGCCGCCATTACTAGTAAAAAAAAAAAAATAATAATATCCCATAGTATGTAGATGCTATAACTTTGTGCAAACCAATCAATATAAGTTTATTAGGATATCTTTTTACCAAAACGGTGATAAAAACTAACAGGTGTTCTAATCCATCTGCAATCTATCCAAAACTAAAAAAAAAAGTTTTACCTTTAGTTATACTTAAATCTTTTGGGGGAAGGGGGCTGGTGCTGAACACAGCAGCAAGGTATGTCCTGACAATCCTTCTTAAAGTGGTTGTAAACCCTTACAAACCACTTTGACCTACAGGTAAGCCTAGATTAAGGCTTACCTGTAGGTCCAATAAATATCTCCTAAACCTACATGGTTTAGGAGATATTTAGAAAAGAAAAGGCACCGCTATCTACGGCGCATGCGCCGTAGACAGAGACGCGCAGGCGCACTGAGCATGCCGAAATCACGGCGATATGCCGCTCTTGTGCGCATGCGCGGGAGTGACGTCATCGCCGATCCAGCGAATGACAGCGCTGGAGCGGCGAGACCCGGAAGTCACTCCGGGTTTGATGGTGGCGCAGAAGATCGTGGATGAGGGACGCTTCGGGGGCTTCGTTCTCAGGTAAGTCATTCATTCATGTAAGTCATTATGCCTTTGCCTTGCAGGTTCCGTTTTTTGTTTTTTTAATAGGCTTTACTTCCTCTTTAATTCAGGTTAGAAAATGTACTGATTGCTTAAAGCAACACCTTCGCCTTGGGAAATCAGCCAACAGCTGCTAATTAGTCAATATTTGCGAACATGAAAATATACAGAGCATGCATTGCCAACTCTCCAAATAGTCATATCTGGCAATCCATTTCATCATGTCTTTCCATAAGCTACAATTGTGGATGGCAGGTTATGTTTAAGCCATCACCACACAGCAAACTGACATCAATTTTTAGGTAACTTTTTTGTTTTTATGGCATAAGACAGATATACATTTATCCAATTTTAAAAAATCTCTTATTTTTTGTGTGCGAAGACTGTAACAAACCTGTAGGAAGAATATTAGAAAATAGGTTAAAGAGGGGTGTTTTTCAAACGAATTTTTAAGGCCTGGTTCAAACCTATGCATTTTGTGTGCTTTTTTGCATTTTGCAGATTTGCACTACAGAACGTGTTCCATAGGAAACCATGTAAAATGGACTGTAGTGCAAATCAGCAAAATGCAAAAAAAAAACACAAAAAATGCATAGGTGTGAATCAGGCCTTAATGTTCATAAAGCACGGAGACATGGATGGATAGATGACTGCTTTGAATACTAAAAAGAAATTAAAAAGTGTTTTCAGTTTGTGGTGCTCAGATACAGTTTAGTTCTGCTTTAATGAGCATTGCCTAATTTTTATTTATATACAAGTTCAATATTTTCCAGTAATTGATTTACATATCTGGACATATTTAGATAATATATCCATGCCTAAGAGTTTCTGTGAAATATATCAGATGGCCACTAACAAGGAAGATCGTTTGACACTGCCTTGCCACCCATAGTTGATTGTTTGCTTCAGTTGCATTATCAGGGACTGAAATTATCCAGGAAAGCTCCTTTCATGCTTTTGAGCCAATCAAAATGACTACAGCTGATCACAGTTGAAAGTCAAATGGTTTTGTTTGCCATTGAGAAGGTGATTAGCTACACCTGGTTTGAGTTTACAAGTCATTTTTAGGAGGGGGTGATCCTTTTTCCAACTCAGTAATTCTGTTTTTTATATAAATTTTTTGGTGTTATAACTGTCACTTGGATGTTATAAGTTGCACTAAATACAGATGGATAAAACAAAACATTGTGTCTGTCTTCATTTCAGGCTGTAAAGCAACAAAATGTGATTATTTTAACCACTTGCTTACTGGGCACTTAAACCCCCCTCCTGTCCAGACCAATTTTCAGCTTTCAGCGCTGTCGCACTTTGAATGAAAATTGTGCGGTCATACAACACTGTACCCAAATGAGCTTTCTTTTGGTGGTATTTGATCACCTCTGCGGGTTTTAATTTTTTGTTAAAAATATTTTAAAAGACCGATTTTTTTTTAAAACAAAATTATATTTTTCTATATTTTGTTATAAGATTTTGCAAACGGGTAATTTTTCTCCTTCATTGATGTACGCCGATGAGGCTGCACTGATGGGCTGCACTGATGGGCACTGATAGGCGGCACTGGTGGGCACTGAGCAGTGACACTGAGAGGTGGCACTAATAGGTGGCAGTGATGGGCACTGATCGGCACTGGTAGGTTACACCGATAGGCAGCACTGCTAGGTGGCACTACTGGTGGGCATTGACAAGGGGTACTGATTGGCACAGATGAGGCAGATGTGCCTCCTTCCTCTTCGGGACCGATATCCCTTGCTGGTGATCAGCTTTTTTTTCCTCCTCACGCTGACAGCGTAAAAACGATTACCAAGCTTTTGTTTACACACGTGATCCGCTGTCATTGGCTGACCCCTTACTTGGATCTGATCATCCGAGTCTCAGTGACTCAGTGATCACATCGCATGCCCTGCAGGGGGCGTGCGGGGAGTGTGCAAAGGGAAGGACGTCATTTGACGGCCTCCCGGAAATCCAGGTCCACGCCGTAGCTATCATTCGGCTATAGCGCGGACGCCAAGTGGTTAAAGAGGGTGATTCTTTTCCCTGTATAACGGTGGCCTCTTTCAGCAAGTTAACATACCCTGCCAGACTGCAATAATGGTTCAAGAATGGTTTGAGGAACATGATGACGAGTTTGAGATGTTGAGCTGGCCTCCAAATTCTCCAGATTTTAATTCATCAAACATCTGTGGGATGTGCTGGAAAAAGAAGTCTGATACATGGAATATCCACTCCACAACTTACATGCTACTGACATATTGGTTCCAGATACCACAGCATACCTTCAGAGTTTTCGTGGCGTCCATGCCTAAACAGGTCAGGGCTGTTTTGGTGGCAAAAGGGGACCTACTCAATATTAGGTGGGTGGTCATAAAGTCATGGCTGAACAGTGAATATCTATCACAGACAGCTGGCGGTATCATCTGCACATGGATCCACCCGATCGACTGATTCCCAGGGCTGTTTTAAAACAGCTTTCGGACAAACAGCTATTCTCCATTTTAAAAAAGTGTTTGGGGGTTGAAATGGTTAAAAAAAGTGGAAAACAAGCACGCAGCAGCAAGTTAAACTCCTCGATATGAAATTTGCAACGCTTTGAACTAAACAGGTTAATTTTCAAGAACAGAGTTAAAAAAAGCAAACTTAATCCATCTTTAAATAGTCACAGCAAATCTCCTATACCCAATAACACAAAGTAATTCCTTGTAGCATCCTAATTTATGCCATTAAGCTTTCCTTTTCATGCACAAGACATTTGATAAGAATTGGATAGGAGTGCGCTTCAGTACATGATACAAGGTATTCTTTTTTTTAATATACAGATTAAAAAGCCAAGGAATAAATTTAGTTTAAAAAGCTGTGGTACCTTCAAAATCTTGTCGAATAAAACACAGCAACTAAAAAAAACTAATTACGAAAAGTTCTTGAATACTTCAAATACGGTACAGAGAATAGAAGCCCAAAAAAACTGAAAATTCCTATGTACCACTACTGCCCCCTGGTGGAACCAGAACGGCTATGCACAATCCTGTCTACCTACTTAATGAACAAGCTAAACAGGAAAGTTAATTCTCTCTGCACTTTGTGAACATTTGTTTTACTTGAAACAAACATAAACTGTTAAAACCACAAGAGAGCACACTGCTCACTTTAAAACACCACAACCAAATTTTACTTACAATGAAACTTAAATATATCAAGAAGCTATCCTGCTAAAATATACAGTTTATGAATTGAAAGTAAATATGGAAGGAGTCTTAGTTTAAATAAAAAGTGACTGAAGGAGGAACTGTTATAAAAATACAACCAAACCTTTGGTAGCATATTAAATAAAAACATGATAACGATAGGAAATGTTACATGGTGGCCCATACTATTTTTTTATATTATAATATATACATATACATATACACACACACACACACACACACACACACCAACAAAAATAGAAAAAAAACTTAAGGTCAGGTGCCAGGTACTTAACCAGTAAATAGCAGTCGGCACCCGCCAGCATCCTTAACAACCAGTGAATGGCTTGTTGTTAAGGAGACAGCACCTGCCTGTGTCCTTAACAACCAGTTATTCACTGTATATACGTTGCACCAATTTTAACACAACACATTTAAAACGCATGATGCTTTTTAGAGCACAGTCGTGTGAAACCAACCTAACATGGATTATCTTGTTACAATAGCTCCTGAAAGTGGGTAGGATAAATTAGGCAGCAAGTGAACATGTCGTCACCCTGAAGTTGAGGTGTTGAAAGCAGAATAAAATGGGCAGGCATAAGGATTTGATTGACTTTGACAAGGGCCAAAATGTAATGGCTAAACGACTGGGTAAGAGCACCTCCATAAGTCCAGCTCTTGTAGGTTTTTCCCGGTCTGCAGTGGTCAGGACCTACCAAAAGTAGTCCAAGGAAGGAAAACAGGGTCATGGGCAGGCAAGGCTCACTTGGCTGAGACAGCAGCAGAGCGCCATTGGCTCCCGGTGCTGTCAAAGTCAGTGAGCGAATGAGGAGAGAGAGGGGCGGGCCTAGCCGGGGCTCAGTGTCTGAAAGGACAAACGGAGCTGCGACTTGGCTCTGGTATCCCCATAGTAAGCTGCTTGCTGTGCGGGCACTTGTCAGGAGGGAGGGGCCAGGAGAGCCGAAGTGGGACCCAAGAAGAGGAGGATCCACTGCACAGAGCAGATAAGTATGACATTCTTTTTTTTTTTTTCTTAAAAATAACAAATTACTTTACAATCATTTTAAGACTTCATACACAAAGTGAATTAAAAAATTCCTATCTACGATGAATCTTTCAACCAATCTACGCTTCATGCTTGTTCTGGATCAGCAAAACTTTAAAAGCCAGATAGCCAGGCCTTTAGCATTTTCAAAAAATGGTAAGCAATGGTACGTTTATATGGCTCCCACTACAAGTTCCCTTTAACTCACAGACATGATAGGGGGAGAGATGAGAGAAGGTACAGCTTTACGTATGTTACAATAAGACTGAAGTATCCGATTTTAGTTATTTTCAAACATACAGTCGTGCTCATAAGTTTACATACCCTGGCAGAATTTATGATTTCTTGGACATTTTTCAGAGAATATGAATGATAACACAAAAACATTTCTTTCACTCGTGGTTAGTGTTTGGCTGAAGCTATTTATTATCAATCAACTGTGTTTACTCTTTTTAAATCATAATGACAACAGAAACTACCCAAATGATCCTGATCAAGAGTTTACATACCCTGGTGATTTTGGCCTGATAACACAAGTTGACACAAAGTCAATGGCTTTTAAAGGTAACATCCTCATCTGTGATCTGTTTGTTTGTAATTAGTGTGTGTGTATAAAAGGTCAATGAGTTTCTGGACTCCTGACAGACCCTTGCATCTTTCATCCAGGGCTGCACTGACGTTTCTGGATTCTGAGTCATGGGGAAAGCAAAAGAGCTGTCAAAGGATCTGCGGGAAAAGGTAGTTGAACTGTATAAAACAGGGAACTGATATAAAAAGATATCCAAGGAATTGAGAATGCCAATCGGCAGTGTTCAAACTCTAATCAAGAAGTGGAAAATGAGGGGTTCTTTTGAAACCAAACCACGGTCAGGTGGACCAACTACAATTTCAAGAAAATTATTCGGGATGCAAAGAAAAAAAACTTCAGGTGAAATACAGGACTCTATGAAAACATGTGGTGTGGTTGTTTCATGATGCGCAATAAGGAGGCATTTGAAGAAAGATGGGCTGCATGGTCGAGTTCACCAGAAGAAAGCCATTATTACACAAATGCCACAAAGTATCCCGCTTTAAAACACGCCAAACAGCACAAAGACAAGCCTTAAACCTTCTGGAGTGATGAGACCAAAATTAAGCTTTTTGGCCACAACCATAAAAACTGCATTTGGAGAGGAGTCAACAAGGCCCATGATGAAAGTTTTGGGGATGTGTAAGCTACAAAAAGGCACAGGAAATGTGGTCAAAACTGATGGCAAGATAAATGCAGTATCAAAAAAATACTGGAGGAACATTTGCATTCATCAGCCAGGAAGCTGCGCATGGGACGTACTTGGACATTACAACACACAAGGTCAAGTCTACCGATCATTGGCTACAGCAGAATAAAAGTTAAGGTTCTGGAGTGGCCATCTCAGTCTCCTGACCTTAAGATCATTGAGCCACTCTGGGGAGATCTTAAACGTGAAGTTCATGCAAGACAGCCCAAGAATTTACAGGAACTGGAGGCTTTTTGCCAAAAGGAATGAGCAGCTTTACCATCCGAGAAGATAAAGAGCCTCATCCACAAATACCACAAAAGACTTCAAGCTGTCATTGATGTTAAAGGGGGCAATACATGGTATTAGGAACTGGGGTATGTAAACCTTTGATCATGATAATTTGGGTAGTTTCTGTTGTCATTATAATTTAAAAAGAGTAAACACAGTTGATTGATAATAAAAGGCTTCAGCCAAACACTAACCACGAGTGAAAGAAAAGTTTTTGTGTTATCATTCATATTCTCTGAAAAATAGCCAAGAAATCATAAGTTCTGCCAGGGTATGTAAACTTATGAGCACAACTGTATATAAAGCATGTCAGAAAGGAATTCAGCAACATCATCTTATGTTTTTCTTTTAAAACAGTTTTTTTTTTTTTCCAGGACAACCCCCCTTCCTCCTTGTCCACTTCATCAGTTTTAATGACTGAGCTTTTCTCTATAAACCCCCCTATGTGTATATGACATACTTACATATTTTGGGTCAGCTGTCGATGCCGGAGGTTCCAATTGTATAGTGACTGGGCCATCATTCTGTATGTTCACTTGCATGTATGCTCCAAACTTGCCATCTAGAGGAGAGCACAGCAACATTTACTGCAGGAAAATTACAAAGCAGGTAACCAAAACTGAATTTTTGTTTTCTGGGCACATTTAAACCAAAAAACAGGTGAGTCTCAGGAAAAAAAATAAAAATAAAAAAACTTACATTTTAAATAAAGAACTTTGAAGAAAAATAAGGACCAGTGCCCATCAATGCAGCCTCACCATTGCCCATCATTGCAGCCTAACCATTGCCCATCAATGCAGCCTGATCAGTGCCCATATGCAGCCTCACCATTGCCCATCAATGCAGCCTGATCTGTGCCCATATGCAGCCTCACCATTGCCCATCATCGCAACCTCACCAGTGCTGGATTAAACAAAGCCGGGATCCTCCTACGTGGCGCTCGCAATCACACATAGTCCTGCCTCCTGAACCGGCTCTTATGATAGACAGAAAACTGGTCCAATGCCGGAACATGTGATGTCTATCCTAAGAGCCGGTCCAGGAGGCAGGACTGTGTGTAATTGCGAGTGCCGAGTAAACAGGAGATCCTGTCTTTATGCAATGCGGCAGTGCTCGTCCCCCCTCCCCTCTAAGGCAGCCAGGTACAATATATCGGCGTATAACATGAACACGCAATTTGCCCTCAATTTTCAGGGGGGAAAAGTGCACGCTATACGCCGATAAATACTGTAATATATTTCAGCCTGTGAACAGTTCGTAGACACAGTAGCTGTATGCATTTTCTCTTCAGGCTTCTTTTACTTTATTTTCACCTGGTGATCCTGCCAGTAAACCCTTCATAACCCAGGGTAGCAACACTCAAGCACTGTGCTGTAAGAAGGCTCAGCGTTGTCAGCCTAGGGTGGCACTACAGACCACCTTCCTCTACTCATCTCCATAACAATGGGGGAAGGTATTTGATGGGGAAATGTCATATTTCCTTATTAAAGTTGTCTCACAATATCTAAGAAGCCTCCAAAGCCTGGTCACCTTAGCTGACTTTGTACCAAAAGAATGTCATTACAAACTGACCAAGTCCCTAAAATGTCATGTTGCTTGCAAGGGATGTTGGCTATTTCCTTACATACAAGTCCTGTATATAACACAGCTAAAAACTTTGAGTATTCAGTCTCATCTCCAGAGCTGTATTATGCATGCATCTGGTCTGATCATTTGTGCCACACACGTGCAAGCAGGCAGGACTCCATGGCGAAAAGGCATCTTTAGTGAAGTATTCTTGTTATATTTTCCAATATTATTACATTTGTTATCTGTATCCATCGTTAATTAAATGTATTTGTAAATATATTTGTGTGATCTCTTTGCACAGCGCGAATACAACCCCAAAAATGTAAACTATAACATATCTGTGATAAAACCGTGTTTAATAGTTCACAGATGACAGCTGGGAAGTTTGATAAAATTATTTAAGATTTCAGCTCAGAGCAAAGTAAGTTACAAAGACAGCATTCCTGAAAACATAAATATCCGGTATGATGTAGAATATTAAATTTTTGTTCTAGAGTTTAGATATGCATTAAGAAATAACTATTACAATCTAATTGTGAGGGCCTACCTGAACATTATACAGGGGGTCCCCGGGTTACAAACAAGATAGGGACTGTAGGTTTGTTCTTAAGTTGAATCTGTTTGTAAGTCAGAACAGGTAAATTTTTTAAGTGTAGCTCCAGCCAAAAAATCTATTTTTATTTTTTTTAGATAACATAGAGAAGGGTTATCACCCCTGTAACATTTGTTTTGCTGTCTGTGCATTTGTTCAGAAGATTTCACCTCACCTTCTGTCCCAATGACAATTGGATTTTGAAAATTTTGGGTTGTTAGGGAAACATGGACTGGTGATAAAGCATCAGTGGAGATACCTTTTTCCCATATTAACTCTTACAGGAGTGAATTTCCCTTCCTAGGGGTGGATTTCCTCTCACTTCCTGTTGTCTCCCTCCGTTTGTAAGTAGGAGTCGTTTGTAAGTCGGATGTTTGTAAGTCGGGGACCCCCTGTATTCAATTATATTTAACCAGGCCAGCCTTTGTGTTGCATAGATGTTGGTAGGTTACCATTAAAAGAGAATTGTGGGCAGCACCATTTGTTAAAAAAAAAAAAGAAGAGAATTGTGGGCAGCACAGTTGCTTAGTGGTTATTACTTCTGCTTTGCAGCACTGGGACATCTACCTATGTAAGAATGTGAGACAGGGATCTTAGATTGTAAGCTCCTTGAGGGCAGGGACTAATGTGAATGTACAGTATTTAAAGTGTTGCATACATTTTCGGTGATACATTAAATAAAGGAAATCATGCAATTCGATTGTAAAAATATAGGGTCCCCTTTTTTTTAAGTATAATATATTTCCTGTATCTAGAAGTGAGAAAATAACCAAGAATAAAGAACAACAAATGTCCATATCACTCAATCACTTAAATATTTTTTTTCTGCTTATGTTCCAAAGTTTCCTTTTTTTTTTTTAATCAAATCCCTCCTTACTAATCAAATCCCTACATCCAGCCATTATAAAACCATCTCATCAGCAATCATCTTGAATTGGTTGCCTGAATGGAAACTGTGCTAACAAAAATTAAACTTGAGTGCGTTGGGATCAGAAATACAGTAATCCTGTGAAAATTGCAATCAGCAAGTTACATGATAAATCCAAAAGACAAGATGTTCCCTCGGCAAATAATGCACGGCCTTGGCTGCTCTAACTTCCACCTAAAATGATTGCTGAATCGAGAAATAAGTGAAACAAGTGCAGCTGCCACCACCAGAAATGTTAAAATTGTGCCACTTATTGTTAACAACTCAAATAAAAGTTCTTGTACAGGTTTGGTCAAGGATTAATGAGAATGCATAACCTTTTCAATATTTTGTTTAATATATGCAGTACTATATGTAAAAGAGATCAGTAAATGTATATAATATTATGAATCTACATAATTTCCAACTGTCACTCCTTTGGAACCAAATCGGCCTATCCCTCTTTTTTCTTTGAATGTGCCTCTTTTAGCTGTGGCGAAGAGCTGTACATATTAGGGGTGTTGAAAACAATCGTGTAATCGGTGCATTGCGATGCAACCTTAAACGATTCTGCATTGATGCAGAGAATGGCTACATCGCAACTGCATCAATGACGTAATCGGGCCCATGTCAGAGTCCTCCTCTCCATGCCTAAATGTGTAGGTCACATAGAGCAGGGTTTTCTCGTGCTGTGACACAGAGCTTAGATTTGAAACACCCCACGGCCACTGTAACAAATTCCAGCCTCTTAGACCAGATCCTATGATAGACGGCATATTGATTTAATGCTGGGAAATTGAATCAGTGTAATGATTATCATAAGAGCCGGTCTGAGAGGTGGGATAGTGGTCCCCAGGCAATTCAAACCAAGCTCCGTCTCACAGCGAGAGATCCCCGCTCTGTGATCCGGGCACTAATAAGGCTACATTAATAGGCACTGATGGGGCTGAACTGATTGCCACATATAAGGCTGCACTGATGGGAACTGATGGGTTTTGGATAAAAAACCATGGGCAGTAATCGTGATGCATCGCAGAATCGAATCCAATCGAATCATTGTCAGAATTATTGTAATCTAATCGAATAGTGAGACCAGTGAAGATACACACCTCTAATAAACAACTTTTATCAGTTGAATATGATGTTTATGTTGCACTAAAACCTTTACACATCCTTCAGATTAATACACTGGCTTGTTTTAACATAATGGCTAGTAATGGTGAAAAAACTTTCATACAGATATCCTATTAATTAAAACTATGGCCACCTATTAAAGTGGAAGTAAACCCATCCCTTTAATCGTTTCAAAAACGGTTACATTTCCGGCACATGCCGAGAATGTAACACTCCCATTGGTTGTGCTCTCAACCAAACTGTCAAACTATACAATGGCTGGTGTCATAGCCGATCACATGTGCAGCATCATGGCAACTGTAGATCAAACAGAGCCCAAGAAGGCAGCTTGCCTGGCTGAAAATGATAGAAGGGTATACATCCACTTTAAAAGAAATTTGATGAGCAAAGTTGAAAACAAACAGAAATTTTCCCTCGCAGGGGGTTCCACTAACTTACTAACAACACCGCTGCTTCAGGCCTCATGCCTAGGCCATAGGTCTGTTCCTCAGACCTGAATGCTTGGGTCAAGCTCTCTCCTAGCTTACCCGGGCTTCAAACTGTCAGCTTAGTACTGTTCAGTCGTGGGCCACGTCTGTCTGCTAATGACATGCACGCACAGGCTGCCACCTGCAGCCTTAGACTCCAAGACCTCCTGTCTCTCTCCTTGAGCCGTCTCCTATTGGGACCCTCCTGACCTCCTTGGTCAGACTTCCTGTCTGCTGGGTGGAGCTGTCTCAAAGTCTGAGCCCATGTCAGAGTCCTCCTCTCCCTCCATGCCTAAATGTGTATGTCACACAGAGCAAGGTTTTCCCGCTGTGACACAGAGCTTGTATCTGAAATGCCCGGCGGCTGCTGTAACAAAGTCCTGCCTCCTAGACCAGCTCCTATGATCGATGGCACGCTGATCCAATGCCAGGAAATTAAATCAGAGTGATGTGTATCATAGGAGGCGGGACTTTGTTGATAGCGGCCACCAGGCAATTCAATTTAAAGCTCTGTTTCACAGCTGGAGATCCTCGCTCTGTGTGATCCAGGCACTGATGAGGCTGCACTGATAGTCTGCACTGATGGCCACATATAAGGGTGCACTGAAGGGAACTGATGGGTTTTTGAGGAAAACCCATGGGCAGTAATCGCGATGCATCGCAGAATCAAATCGAATCATTGACAGGATAATTGTAATCTAATCTTGAGACCAGTGAAGATGCACACCTCTAATAAACGTCACATTCAACTGCTAAAAGATGTTTATGTTGCACTAAAACCTTTAGCCATCCTTCATAATATTACACTAGGCTAACACTAGACAGCTGGATAAAAAGGTATGTATGTAAAGAATTTTAAAAAATAGGTGTGTGGGGGTTGAGGGGTAGGAGGAGCAGGAGGCTGGGCTTGAACATGTTAATGTAATTTGTCCTGTCCTTGCCTTTCTATTGTGTGCCTGTGTTGTCACCTTGTCACAGGGTGTAAGGGTGCACATGTCAGCAGACAAGTTCGCCCCTCTAGAAGTACTCCAAAGTGCTGAAGAACACTTATTCCCTTTGCTCATAGGAAACGATCATTGGCGCATAGAAGTGCGCATGCGCAAACCAGAACCTTTGCGCATCCCTGTGCGTGCCAACGCTTGCGCGCACCCGTGATTGACGCTGGCGCCAAACAGTCTATTTAAACCCACCCAGTGCCTGCCTCCAGTGCTGCTTCGTCTCAGCTCCTGCATGCTCTGTTACCTATGAAACCTGTGTCCTGATTTCTGTGTTAACCCGGCTTATTTTGACCAACCCCTTAACTCCACCTGCATTGACCTCGGCTTGTCCTGTGACCCTTCTTCTGCCTTCTTCCCTGGCTCCTGTTTGCACTCATCTGGTTCCAGACGTGGCTTGTCTCCTGACTACGTTCCTGCTTGCACCCTGCATCTGACTGTCTTGCCGTGTATGACCCAGCCTGCCTGACCCTGCTATCTGTTGCTGTCACCTGCACCAGCTGCCTGCCAAGACCTTCCGGTATCTTCTCCAGCCTTCTAGAGAATCCACCCTGCTGTCTGCCAGATTCCTTGGCACCCGCGCGACTCTGCACTCCGGCGCCTTCTGTTCACATTATCAGAGGCCCCGAGTCAGAGGTGTAAGGGAGGCCTTCCTCATCCAATCAGGCTCTACTACCAGGTACGTGATAGTACGAAGCAGCCACGTCCAAGCCTGGACGACCGACCTACCCGGTGGATCCGCTGTGCCATCATCTTACAGCACTTACTCAAACGATCAAGAATCGGCAGGAGGAATACAGTCGGCTTGATGAGCAGATCCATGGACTCCCTTCTCTTATGTCAAACTCCGTCTCATCTGCATCTGTGGAATCTCCTCCGGCGCCAACTGTAGTAATGCCGCCATCTGAACCCCGAGTACCAACTCCAGAAAAGTTCTCAGGCGATCGCAGCGAGTTCAGGACTTTTCATAATGCTTGCAAACTGTACTTTCCTTACAGCCCCAGACCTTTTCTCTTGAAGCTACTAAGGTGGGGTACGTAATTTCCCTTCAACAAGGTGAGCCTCAGTCCTGGGTCCACTGTTTGCTGGAGCAGAATAACCCGTCTGTCAAGTCTGACTTCGTTCTTTAAGACCATGGCTCAGGTGTAGGAGGATCCCCTGCAGACTGCCACAGCCGAGGCAGCCCTACATGCGCTCCAGCAAGGCCCCAGAGCCGCTGAGGACTATGTGACAGACTTTAGACGCTGGAGCGCAGATGTCAAATGGAATGATGCCGCTCTCTGTTACCAATTCAGGTTAGGTTTACCTGAACCTCTGAAGGATGAGTTAGCCCGTGTGGGAGTACCGGTTCCTTGTACCCTCAGAATGAGAATGGGTTCTGTCTGCTGAGGATGAGTAGCACCCAATAAATCAGGACTAAATGCCTCAATCAGGAATTCCAAAGTGTGTCTACTGCTAAGTTAGATGTATCGGTCACTGGCTACGTCTTGTAAGCTGTGTGTTCAAAACATCATTTTAAAAGCATTACCTACAAGTCTGATCTAATGCAGTCAATATGCTTGCCGTTACAACTATAAATTGTAACATAACACAGAATGTTATTTTGTTCTCTACCTAGAAATCAATATCCTATTATTTGTACGATTAAAGTCACTGTGCACGTCTTTTATACTTTAAACCAATGTGCTGCAAAATTGTTATGAACATTTTATTAGCTGGACTTAAAGGTTAACTCCAGTTTTAATTAGAAAAATAAAAAGCCCTTTGGGCAAACTGTACAAACCACAGGATTTTAGCAAACATTTTTGCAGATTTATGTAGTGAAAAAAATTGCTATGCCCTGTGCCCTTTCTATCCTGATTTCTGAATGACGGGGTTAGCCTTTATTATGATCACCAGAGCATACTGTATGCTAGTGTTAAAATTTAAAGAAAAACTGCAGTATCTGCATGCCCATAAACATGAATAAACCTTAGGGAGCATCTCATCAAAAATGAAATAGTCAGACAAGTAAGATTTGAGATTTCTGGGCACAGTACTATACCACTTTGTGTGGCAAAAAAGACAATGCCCAGATGGAATCTCTGTGGAGGCAAGGAGACAGTGCACTAGCTCATGGTGTCCTCATTGCACTCAAGCACAACATGGAGAAGTAGGTTGGAGACCCGGCAACTCGTTCTTCCAAATATAATGCTTTATTGATACAGGTAGTGTGTACAAATTACAGCAGCCTACGCATTTCAGCTGTTAGCCTTAGTCATAACCAGCAATGCCCAAAACCAACAGCTGAAACGCGTAGGCAGCTGTAATTTGTATATACTACCTGTATAAAGAAAACATTATATTCAGAAGAACGAGTTGCCGGCTCTCCATCCTAAGTTTTCAAGTACTATACCACGTATGCACAATCCTGCACTACACACATTCCTACACTACAGACTCTTATAGGTTCATGCACAAGGGAGTTTTCTAGGCATATTATATGCCTAGGATAACTTCCTAGCGCTTTCCAGCACCTGTAGAGCCACACATGTAGCGTACTGCCTGCCATACAAGTGAATGGCTGTACGTTGCCATGCTCTTGTAAATGAGATGCATCTTTGTATTGGCATTTAATCGTGCATGTTGCAGGTTGCAGGTTCAGAAAGCATCTGGAAATTAGGCTAGACATACAACATGCCTATAAAAGCCCTTAAAAACCATTACTCCTACAGAAAACAGTTAGTAAAAAGCAATGAGAAACCTTCCCGAAGAGACTACTGTAGAGAAGGAGAAGGTACAGATGACTACTGAACTGCAAAGGACAAACAGGTAAGAGCAATGTCTGTGTGCTGGAGTTGGGACCCTACTGGGAAAAGATAACCGCGTGTGCTGAAGGTGGGATCTCATTGGGAAAAAAAAGCCACTGTGTGTGTTCTGGAGGTAGGACATAACGGGGGAAAGACCAATATGTGTGGTGGGGGTGGCATATCACTGAGACTAATATGTGGTTTGGAGGTGGGATCTCATTTGGAAACAAGCAATATCTGTGAAAGCAGCACTACAGCATGCTCTGTACAACTAGACTGAATGATCCCCCACTGATAAAGTGAAAGTGGCACTTATGCATTCTACTATACACCAATCAGCCATAACATTAAGACCACGGACAGGTAAAATGAAGAACATTGTTTACCTTGTTACATGATTGATGATCTATGATCTACCAATTGACTTCTGTATAACCATGGCATCGAATTTTCCCTGCTCGATCAGTGCCGCTGGCACTGATCACTATAGCCAGTAGCACTGATCAGTGTTATCTTATAGTGGGTAACTGAATACAATACCTCAGCCACACAGCATGATTGTCAGGAACATGGAAAGATGATTATAAGATTCTTGCGAATATTAGGTGGATGAATTAAAGGAGTTGTGAAGGCAGAAGGTTTTTTTTTATCTTAATGCATTCTATGCATTAAGATAAAAAACCTTCTGTGTGTAGCAGCCTCCCCAGCACCCCGAATTACTTACCTGAACCCCATTTCTGTCCAGCGATGTCCACAATGCCTAAGCCATCCAGGACACTGAGACACAGCAGTGGCGCCATTGGCTCCTGCAGCTGTTGAAGTCAGTCAGCCAGCCAATCAGGGGAGAGAGGGGGGCTGAGGCTCCGTGTCTGAACGGAAACACAAAGCTGTGACTCTGCTCCAGTGCCCCCATAGGAAGCTGCTGACTGTGGGGGCACTCAATAGGAGAAAGGGGCCAGGAGCAGCAAAGAGGGATAAGAGGAGGATTCAGGCTGCTCTGCACAAAACCAACTGCATAGATGAGGCAAGTATAACATGTTTGTTATTTAAAAATAAAAATAAACAAGACTTTACAATCACTTTAACCCTAGCAGCAGGAGGTTGTACACACACTCCCAGCTGTGTATAAATCTGACAAGCCAACTGTTGGCTATGAGATGGAAGTGACTGTGCAGCTGTACAGCCACCCAATTGTATCCACGGACCCCCCGAAGTACTACCTGACCCCCCTGTCATGTATTCCTCCACTGTCTTACCTGTGGACCCAGGACCCACATGGCAGATGTCGCTTGGTAGAGGGGAGGGAGACCAGCAAATCCAAGCTAGTAAGAACCTGGAAGCAATGTGTTTTCCACCCATTCCAATTTCTGCTGCCACTTTCCTTGGTTGTTGTGACCAATAAAGAAGAAGATAATGGAGCACTCAATTATCCTCCGTGGAGTGCAGCGGAAGCATCAGGGGTAAAATAGACCCCTGGTGTCTTAATAAAGATCACATAAGGGGGTGTTGGTCCCCTGTGTGATAGTAAAAATTAGTGAAAAATACAATTAAAAAAAAAAAAAAAAAAAAAAATTAAAAAAAAAAAGGTAAGGTAAACTGAAGCACAACCCCCCTCTCCAATATGAATGGAAACAGTTGCTTTGGCATCTATGTACAAAAGCAGCAACTGCATTACACATTGGGGGTTATTTATGAAAGGAAAATCCACTTTGCACTACAAGTACAAACTGCACTTGAAATTGCACTGAAAATGCACTTGAAAGTGCAGTCGCTGTAAATCTAAGGAGTAGATCTGAAATGAGGGGAAGCTCTGCTGATTTTATTATCCAATCATGTGCAAGCTAAAATGCTGTTTTTTATTTTCCTTGCATGTCCCCCTCGGATCTACAGAGACTGCACTTCCAAGTGCACTTTCAGTGCAATTTCAAGTGCACTTTGCACTCAAAATGCAAAGTGGATTTGCCTTTCGTAAATAACCCCCATTATGTATTAGTGTGTAAAGTAGAGTGAGAACAATAATTCTAGGACTATTATTTATGGTTCACCCTAGACTGATTACCTGTAAGGGCTTTTAACCACTTCAATACAGGGCACTTTAACACCCTTCCTGCCCAGGCCAATTTTCAGCTTTCAGCGCTGTCACTCTTTGAATGATACTTGCGCGGCCATGCTACACTGTAAACATAAAATATCTTTTGGTGGTATTTAATCACCACTGGCTTTTTATTTTTTGCTAAATAAGTGAAATAAAGACTGAAAATTCTGAAAAACAATGTTTTTCTTTGTTTCTGTTATAACTAGGGTTGTCCCGATACCACGTTTTTAAGACCAAGTACTGATACTTTTTTCAAGTACTTGCCATATACCGATACTATTTTTTTTAATGTCATGTGACCATGGCACTAATATGCAGAACTAATGACGCGTGGACAGTGTCAGTATTTTTTATTTTTATAATTTTTTACAATTTTTTTTTTCATTTTATTTATAACAATGCTTTCTTTTTTTTGGGGGGGGGGGGGGGGGTCAGTGTGTTTTTTTATTTTATTTTTACAATTTTACTTTTTAAATATGTATTACAATTCTTTTTTTTTTTTTCATCAGCCCTGTTGGGGGGCTTTGGTGAGAAATATGACATCTCCCCTTTGAGTCAGGGAGCACCTTGAGGACAAGATTACCCAGTCCCTTTCTCTGCAGCCTCAGTTGCACTGAAGATGAATGGACAGGATACAGAGGCTCCTGTCCATTCAAAAACTAAAGTATTGTAAACACAGTTTACGATGCTCAGTTATGAATGGACAGAGTCAGAGATCATGGACACTGTTCATTTGCAAAATGAAGGAGATGGTAAATGACAGATTTACCAGCTCTTTCCTTCGCTCTCCATCCTGACAGATGCTGGACAAAGGGGGCAGAGGAGCACGGAGGGGGAGCAGAGTACGGAGGGGGACAGAAGCAGGGAGGGGGGAGCGGAGCACGGAGGGGGACCGGAGAAGCACGAAGGAGGGCACAGAAGGGGACTGGAGGAGGATACAGGGACAGTCAGGGGTGATCGGTGCGGCGGTGGGGGGAGTTACAAGCACTGTTTTTTATTTTTGTATGCATTTGCACGCATTTTACAATAGAAAAATATGCATTTTTAGTCAGTAATTTACGCCTCATGCGTGCAAATGTCCTTTAACATATTGTGAATGCGAGAATAACTAATAGCAAATGCATACAATAATAAAAAATAGATGCTCAAACAGGAGTATTGTGTGCTAGAGGCCTTAGTCAGTAGGAAAGTTATAGAGTACACAAACTATAGTATATATCTGAAAATGTATCAATCCTGATGTACTGGCGGCCTATCTCATTTCTTGAGGCCCAAAAACGTCAGGGGGTTTACAACCACTTTAAAAGATACCATTATGAAAGAAAAAAAATACAATTCCCTTACACCCAGTGTTGACTTTTCTTTATCGTTTTACACATAAATATACGGTGTGTTGTAGATCAGTATTAAGATGAGGCATACAACACTTTACTATGAAGTAGTACCTTTGATTAGTTCCGGTTTGTAGGCCTTTCTCATTTGCTCCAAGAAGTCCTTGTAGAATGGTTCAGCGTTCTCGGAAGGCATCGCCATGTGATAGTCAGGCTTGTTTCCTTTTAAGACGCACTGCAAAGTAAACTGGCTGACACACAGCACTTCATACTGCTTGTCCATAACACTTTTACTCCAATGTTTGCCACTGTCATCCGCAAATATCCGAAGGTTCAGAATCTTTCTCACCCTGCAAGGACAAGCAGCAAGGGTTATGCTCCAGGTAGAAATATTTTTTTTATGAATATAATAAATCTAGATTTTCAAAAATGACCACTGCAGCTCTTATACATTTATACCCATTATAAACCAGAGCAATATGTACGATAACAAAGAAATACATATTTTTTTTGTTGTTGGGAATGGAGGACAATTCAGGCTTTTTGACAATGTTGTTTTGCAAAAAAATTATTATTCTCTATGCAATCAATAGACAAAAAGGCATAAAAAAAAAAAAAAAAAATTTAAAAAGTAGTTTTACTATAAATAAAAACTATACATGTTATTCTAGAATTTGCCCTGTCTACAATGACATTAAAATGATGTTTGTGATGTTTTTTCCCTTTTAAAATATTGCACATTTTTTTAAATGGGACACTGGAAAAAAATAATAATAGACATATGAAAACAAGAAAAAATTTGAATATTAAATGGTAAAAAAATGGAAAATAAAATCACATAGTTAGTCTGGGTAAAAAAAAAGACACAAGTCTATCCAGTTCAACCAATAAAAGGGAAAAAAACAAACATAACAGCTAAGGGGAGAAGGGAAGGAAGGTGTTAATTCTAACTAAGAAGAGTTAAAGTAGAAATCCATCCTAAAACTAAAATCCCTGCATCTACAGATATCCACGATCTAACACTAACCTAACTAGCCCTGTAAAGAAGAAATCAGTACCTTTTCTGCAGCTTATCCGACCCGATCCCACGCTGAGCTGTCAGCCGCGGCTTCGCTGTGTAGGCGTCTGAAGAGGGAACATCCGACGTCGGAAGCCCCATAGTATGTCTATGGGTGATGTCACTCCCCATTCATTTCACAGCCGTTGTCAGCCGTGTCCTCTGCAGAGCGTCCGCCGCCGAAGAGGTATGTATACAGATTTCTTCTTTACTGGGCTAGATAGGTTAGTCTTAAGCCCCGTACACACGGTCGGAAATTCCGACAGAAAAAGTCTGATCGGATTATGTTGTCGGAAAATCCGATCGCGTGTGGGCTCTATCGGACTTTGTTTGAGAGCAGGTTCTAAAATTTTCCGACAACAAAATCCAATTTGACTTTTTCCGATCGTGTGTAGAGAATTCCGACACACAAAGTGCCACACATGCTCAGAAGAAATTTGGAGACGAAAGCTATTGCGTATGCAAGACAAGTTTTGGCCAAAATCCGTCGGAATGTCCGACCGTGTGTACAAGGCATTAGAATGTGGATTTCTGCAGATGCAGGGATTTTAGTTTTAGGGTGAACTTACACTTTAACTAAGGCTAGTTTCACACTGGGGCGTTGGGGGCGCTGGCGGTAAAGCGGCGCTATATTTAGCGCCGCTTTACCGTCGTTTTAGCGGCGCATTTCGGCCGCTAGCGGGGTGGTTTTACCCCCCGCGAGTGGCCGAAAAAGGGTTAATACCGCCCGCAAACCGCCGCTGCAGCTGCGTTTTGCGGGCGGGTTCGGAGCGCTGCCCCATTGTTTTCAATGGGAACGGGCGCTATAGGAGCGGTAAATATACCGCTCCTACAGCGAACCAAAGATGCGGCTTGCAGGACATTTTTGATCGTCCTGCAAGCGCACCCGTTTCGGGTCGGTTTGCAGGCGCTATTTTTAGCGCAATATCGCCTGCAAACCGCCCCAGTGTGAAAGGGGCCTAAGGGTTAATAAGGGGTTAAAAAAGGAATAACTTTTTTTTTTTTTTTTTTTACTGCCAAGGTTTCTTTGACTAATTTCATACGCACCTTATAGCAGTAGTAATAAAAAATAAAAAATAAATAAAAAAAAAGGTCCCCCAGCAGGCACCACATACTAGCACATTATGACTTACCTATAAAACAGATCACTCCAGTGGCGCATTGTCACCGCTGACAAATAATCCATCTTCACCCAGTCTTCCTTCCGGGTTTATGGGCTCTGGCTGTTTGAATGCCCGAGCTGCGATGACATCACTCCCACGCATGTGCGGCGGAGCCATGGCTGCATCACAGCTTCTTCAATAGATGGCATGCCGTCCACTGAGAACCCAGTTCGCATGCATTGATGACGTCACAGACTACTAATTGAATTTTTATTTTATTTTAATGCAAGCAATGCATTGAGGTAAAAAAACACTTTTAGCCTTAGTATCACTTGAAGTTTTTTTAGGATGCATCCCTATTTACGGTATTTAAAATGTGACATCCTGCCAGGCACGTGTGTTTACAAGCACAGGCTATTCACATTCGCTTTCTAAAATGTATGCCTTAATATAAAACGCTCAAAAACACGATATTTACCTAGCATTAAAAAAAAAATAGCACCATTATTTTTATTCCTGAATAATTAAGAAAATGTATGCAAACTATATGCTTTATTCACTTATTTTCTCACAATGCAACAACACAGAAGTGCAGGAGTAAAGCTGAACTCCAAGCACCACAACTTTTTTTCCAAAGCTTTTCCCAATAGCCAAAAATTATATAAATCGATTTTGTGGGCACCAAATGACCTTGCAAAACCAGATGTTACCTTGTAAAAGTAGCAGTCACATCACTGTGTTGTACATAGCTTTTGCAGAGCACGGAGCTGTGGGAAGGACTCTGCAGACTCCACCCACTGGAGGCTGCCTGCAGAAAATTGCAAAAGGGGCGGAGACAAGACCAGTCACCCAGCATAAGGAGAGAGAGCAGCAGGGACTGGTCTTTATTACAGGCAACTTCTGAGCAGAAAGGCAAAATTTCACACTGGATTACTGCACAGATCTGGAAAAAATACACAAAAGCACCCCAAGATTCAAGGAAGAATAACAATGTCTCTAGTTAGACAAGAGTTTGTTATGCTGGAGTTAAGCTTTAAAGTGAACCTGTCATGAAGCAAAATATCTGATCAGATTCTACATGAGCTCACATTCAACCAGAAGCAGCCATTCCCTAATCTAAGCGGTGGACTTTAGTTTTGAAGCGGTGAAGTTCAACTTATTCACTGAGAACTAGAATGTGACACCAACCACAATGGTTGCTTCCATGAGACCTGATAGACAAAGCCCCCCCCCCCCCCCCAGCCTTTTTATCAATATAAATGCACATCCATATACAAATAATAGAAAACAAACACAGGAACAGGGGAACATTTAACATACAAACGCTACTAGAAATGGTGAAGAACTTACATATAATCAATATCCTTCTGTGTGTCTTCTACTGAAATACCCAGCAACACACAGATTCCCCGTCCGATGGAGCTCACCTGTTCTTCTCCCACTGTAAATGTAAAGATAGCCTGTTAGTAGATTGATGGGGAGGATTATTTCAGGTACTTATATAGCGCAGTCAATTTACGCAGCACTTTACCTATATTTTGTACATTCACATCAGTCCCTGCCCTCAAGGAGCTTACAATCTAAGGTCCCTAAATCACATTCATACGTACACATACTAGGGCCAATTTAGACAGGAGGCAATTATCCTTCCAGCATGTCTTTGGCGTGTAGGAGGAAACCAGAGGAAACCGGGGGGTTAGGATGTATTGGCCTGCAGTTATATGAATAAGCAACATACAAATAAAGCCAATCTAAAAGGTAATCCATTGCAGCTTATTATTATCTTTAACCAATTAAGCCCCAGACCAATTTGCAGTCAAAGGACCAGGCCCCTTTTTGCAATAAGCAATAAGCGATTGATTGGTTTGCGCAGAAGTTATAGCGTTTACAAAATAGGGGATAGTTTTATAGCATTCTTATTAATAATTTTTTTTTTTTACTAGTAATGGCGGCGATCACCGATTTTAATTGTGACTGCGACATTATGGCGGACACATCGGACATTTTTGAGACCATTGTCATTTATACAGCAATCAGTGCTATTTAACCACCTAAGCCCCGGACCAATTTGCAGCCAAAAGGACCAGGCCCCTTTTTGTGATTCGGCACTGCGTCGCTTTAACTGACAATTGCGCGGTCGTGCGACGTGGCTCCCAAACAAAATTGGCGTCTTTTTTTTTCCCACAAATAGAGATTTCTTTTGGTAGTATTTGATCGCCCCTGCGGTTTTTATTTTTTGCGCTATAAACAAAAATAGAGCGACAATTTTGAAAAAAATGCAATATTTTTTACTTTTTGCTATAATAAATATCCCCAAAAAATATATAAAAAAAAGTTTTTTCCTCAGTTTAGGCCGATACGTATTCTTCTACATATTTGTGGTAAAAAAAAAAAAAAAAATCGTAATTAGCGATTATTGATTGGTTTGCACAAAAGTTCTAGCGTTTACAAAATTGGGGATAGTTTTATAGCATTTTTATAAATATTTTTTTTTTTTACTAGTAATGGCGGTGATCATCGATTTTTATTGTGACTGCGACATTATGGCGGACACATCGGACATTTTTGACACATTTTTGGGACCATCAGTGCTATTTAAATGCACTGATTCCTATGTAAATGACAATGGCAGTAAGGGAGTTAACCACTAGGGGGCGGGAAGGGGTTAAGTCTGTGACGTGTGTGTTTTTTTACAGTAGGGGGCGTGGCTTTACGTCTGACGTCACTGATCGGCTTTCCTGATGAGGGACAGGCAGTGTAGGAAGCACGGGGAGAGGTTTGTTTACACAGACCTCTCCCCGTTCTTCAGCTCTGTGACCCGATCGCGGGACACCATCGGCGATCGGGTCCGCTGGTACTGCGGCTGCGGTCACGGAGCTCAGGACCGGGTCGCGAGCGTGCCTCCGGCGGTGCGCACGCTACCCACGGCTGGGCTCTTAAAGGGCCATGTACAGGTACGTGGTTATGCCCAGCCGTGCCATTCTGCCAACGTATATGTGCAGGAGGCGGTCCTTAAGCGGTTAAATTCACTTATTCCTGTGTAAATGACACTGGCAGTGAAAGGGTTAACCACTGGGTGGCAGTGTAGGGGTTAAGTGTTCCTAGGGGCGTCTTACTAACTGTGGGGGGGGGGGGCGTGGCTGTGATTTAGTGAACACTGATCTCTGCTCCAATCACAGGGAGCACAGATCTATGTCACTAGTTGCTAGGCACAATGGGGAGATGCGGTTTACTTCCGCATCTCCCCGTTCAGCCTTCCCATGAGACGATCGCGGGTATCCCCGCGGGGGTTCCGACCGGCGCACGCCGCCGGCGGCGCGCACGCGATGGCGTGGCGGCAATCTTAAAGGGAGATACCTGTACGCCCTTTTGCCTGTCCGTGCCATTCTGCCGACGTACATTGTCGTGTGCAGGTCGGGAAGTGGTTAAGGCCTGCTGCCATTTTCTCCTCAAGGGAGTAATAAAGCACTTCAAGCTATGTGCAGAAATATCACAGGGTTTATACGCTGCATAGAAGGTTTCACTTTCATATTTACTGCTTTCCCTTCCTCCTCACACTTAGAGCTTGGTACAGATGCATTTCTCTTCAAACAATCATACAGTTTGTAGTGTACATAGATTTGCAAAACAATGGAAAAAAGGGAATATTCCTGAATTTTGTTTTATCTCATGGTTACTGTGAAATTGTGTGAATGCATCAATGCAGTACATGTTATCCCAGCTTGCATTCATTGAATGAGTTTACCAAAAATGGAAATACTGCAGAATATACAGCCTCATGCTACATAACTAAGCTCCATTTCATGCTGAACAAACTAAATTATTAATGTATCCTAAATAGAAAACTATCTTTAGATAGATTTTTACTCCAAATCATTTTATTAAAATAAATTTGATAAAAATCTAATTTAAATAAACTCAGATATTTTTTTTTTTTAAATCATAAATTTTTATCCACCCTGGGCAGAAGACATATACAATCTCATCTGCCATAAACCTCTACCTACTACCAATTTTTTATCATTTAACTTTGGTTGCACTTTGAACAGCCTGGATAGTCGTTTAAAGCAAACATGCAAAAACCTTGCTGGAAATATTTTAGAATACCCCGCTAGCATAGCTCCCAACTGTCCCTGATTTCGAAGGGCTGTCCCTGATTTATAGCAATGTCCCTCTGTCCTTCTTTCCTCCTCATTTGTCCTTCATTTTGGTCTGATCTATATAGATGTATATAAAATGCAATTTTTATCTGTCAAAAAGTGTTTTCCAGCGCTAAAGCTCTCATCTGATTTCTAAATTGCTGCATTTGTAAATGCCAAAGCCAATATAAAGGAATAGTGGTGGTAAAAAAAAAGCACTTGTGGGTTTAATCTTGTTTTTTTTGTACAATTCTCCTTTAAGGGGGCGTGGCAAGGGGTGTGTCCTATGGGCGCATTCTTTTGCTAATAGGTGTCCTAGGGCTGGGGAAAAAATCAATTTGAATCTTAAATCGAGTTGAGAGGTCAAAACGATTCAAATTTTCAGCAAATCGATTTTTTTTTCACCAGGACGAGCGCTGACACCGCGCCAGTCCTGAGGAGCTGCGGGCAGGTGTTTTTAGGCGAGGCCTCGGCTTCGGGCCTAGTCCGCAAGGCCGGACGATGCGGACTAGGCCTAAAAACTCCTGCCCGCAGCTCCTCAGAAACTCGTTTCGAATCGTGAATCTTTTTGAGAAAATCGCCCAGCTCTAAGGTGTCCCTCATTCCCATCTCAAAAAGTTTGGAGGTATGCTGTAGAGAAAGATGGAAAATAAGCCAGAACAAATCTGGCCTAAAACGAATTTATTATTATGTAAACAAAAAATGTTGGACTGAAATCTGTAAACATCACATTTCTGTGATTACACGATTAAAACAAACATCCTATCTTAGGCCCCTTTCACATGGACGGACCGTTCAGATCTGCCTGTCAGTTTTGACGGCGGATCTGAACGGGCGCTCCATGTTAGTCATGTTAGACATGTCCGCTGACATCCGACCTGGTCCGATCTGCCAAAAGCAGACGTATGGCTCTACGTCCAGATCCGTCGCTGGCGGATCGGATGAGATCTGATGAAAACGGACACACTGTTCGTTTTCATCCGATCTCTCCATAGAGACCAGCGGCGCTCGCAAGCCCCTCCCCGCTCAGTGAGCGGAGAGGGACTTGTCATCCGCCGGCTCAGCGGAGATCAACGGAGAGATCTCCAGCTGAGCCGGCGGACAGAGGCGGGCTCCGTGCAAGCGGAGTCCGCTTCGTGTGAAAGGGGCCTTAGGCTCGATTCACATCTATGCATGTTGCTTTTGAGCGTTTCTGCAGTGCTTTTTGCGGTGCTTGCCACGTTTTTGGACAAGCATTTTTACTGCATTGCATACTAGCACATTATGAAATACTTACCTTAAAAGTGGTTGTAAACCCTTACAGTCCACTGTTACCTACAGGTAAGCCTAGATTAAGGCTTACCTGTAGGTGCAAGAAATATCTCCTAGACCTACACGGTTTAGGAGATATTTGCAAAAGACAGGCACTGATGTCTACGGCGCATGCGCTGTAGACAATTGCGCGCAGGCGCACTGAGCGTGCTGTTTCTAACGGCGACCATGCCATTAGTGGCGGAGCCACGATACCCGGAAGGAAGATGGACGCTTCGCGGAAGAGGGGACAGCGGTGACATCGCAGGCTCCTGTGTCAGGTAAGTGACACATAATGGGCTACTATGCGATGCATAGTAGTCCATTATGCTTTACCTTTGCAGGGAAACAAAGAGGAAGTAAAACCCATCAGAGTTTACTTCCTCTTTAAAACTAAGCCCTTCCAGCGGCGCCCGGTCACCGCTTAGAGGGCTGACATCTTCCCCTGCGCTGTGAGTGTCCAGAGCTGTGATGACGCCCTCAGTTCCGGCAAGAAGCTCTGAAGGTCTGGCACGGTATGCCAGACCTTCAGAGCGCATGCACCGGTGATGTCAGCTGCTGCATGCAGGGTGAATATCTCCTAAATGGTGCATGTTTAGGAGATATTCATTTTACCTACAGGTAAGCCTTATTATAGGCTTACCTGTAGGCAAAAATAACAAAGCAGGCTTTAATTAAACAAGCTGATTGGCTACCATGCACAGCTGCACCAGATTTTGCACTCTCCAGTTTCAGTAAAAATCAACCCCATACTGTCTTCTGCTCATAGCACATGAGTTTCTATCCTTCACACTGCTGCGACCTACGGTGCGACTTCCTGGCAACTTGAGTCCTACTTTAAGCGACTTTGAAGAGAGCGTTTTTTTAAGCAACTTTCCTCCATTCACATATATCCAAATTGGATGCATTTTGAACGGCATCCGATTTGCCATGACGTGAACCAAACCAGCTTTCTAAGGAGCCAGTTCACATATATGCGGTGCAGCAGCAATGCGAATTCGCCGCAAATTTGAAAAAAATATTCTTTTGTGTTATCTGAGCACTGCGGTGTGGTTCAGATGCAAATTACAGGCTGTCTTCTATGGGAACGCATCTGAATCGCACATCTCATCAGTTTTGAATGCAAATTTAATGAAACAAAAAAAACAGCATGGGCAGCGGCGGGGGCGGGCCCCCCCTCCTCACAACCAATCCATACCAGTCCCACCCTTATCCGAACATGCAGCCTGGCAGACCAGAAAATGGGCGGGGGGGGGGGGTGAGCAAGCGCCCCTCTCCCCCTTCTGAACCATATCACGTCACTTGCCCTCAACATGGGGGGGGTGAATAAATGAATGGATTTGTATAGCGCTGCAATGCGAACTGAATCGCCCCAAGGCACTGTATATATATATATATATATATACAGTGCAATGTCCTGAAACAGCCAAGCAAAACGGACACCAGCTTGCACACTAAAACGAAGAGTTTTATTATATCGTGCGAGTACAGGGGGTCCCCGAGTTACAAACTCGTTAGGGACTGTCGGAATTGTTCGTAAGTCGGCCGCGCATGCGCAGACCGACAATTACGGACATTTCCGATGTTCCGTCTAATGCCGTTCTGTGCATGCGCGGCAAATTACGGACATTTCCGAAGTTTGCCGTCATTTTCCGAGGCTCCGTCTGGCCTCGCATGCGCAGAGCAGTCGGAGGACCGCGGAAAATGGCGGAGGGTCCCCGCAGCGCCCCGTTCGTAAGTAGGGGATGTTCGTAGGTCGGGCGTTCGTAAGTCGGGGACCCCCTGTAGTGTGAATGGACTTAATGAATTGTCATGCAACACTTTTATGTATTTAATGTATAAAACACTAAATAAGAGTGCCTATAAAAACTGGCACTTTTTTCTCTGTGTGCCAATCTTTGTTAAAGCCCAACTCTAGGCAACTACGGACAGAGGGAGCACTGGCGGCCAGGGCTGCAGAGCCAGTTGTAAGGTGAAACATTCGTCCCAGTACCATTGGCACATGCAGCATATACATGTTTGATTCAGTATTTTACACGTGAATGCATTGAAATTGTTTTAGTTTTGAATAAAAACAATTTAAATGATAAAGCACCATTGCAAGATTTGATTGCTTTGCATGTGGACGTTGTGACTGGAGTTCATGGGCAGCAATAAAGAGGATAAATACCAAGGGGTGATCAATGTGATTGAAGCTCGCGGTCAGCATTAAGGAGGAAATCTCTGGAGGATTAACCTTTTACAAAGGCATATTTATAAAGTATATGAGGTGAGGGCACAACCGGTGGAGGGAGCACAAGGAATCTGATAATATACACAGTGGTGGATGTGTGTGAAGAGTTTGTTTTCATCTATAGTCATATGATCCGTTTCATAATTTTTTCATATATATATATATATACATACATACATATATACATATATACACACCGAGATTTTCAGCCCTTTTTTTTAGGCTGAAAGTGCCCCCCTTGGCTTATACTCGAGTCACCGCCGTCTGCCTACATGATCAGCATGTCTCATGCAGACAGATGGCGGCCATTGCAGTGTTCAAAAGCCGCGCCTCCTCCTCCTCGTCTGTGATAGGGGAACACTAATTTTCCCAGCAGTGAGTCAGTGTTCAGCCTATCACAGACGTCCTGTCATTCTCATCTCATGGACGAGGATGAGAGGAAGTCCGTGATAGGCAGAACACTGACTGCTGGGAAAAAGTGTTCCTCCTATCACAGACGAGGAGGAGGCACGGCTTTTGTACATTGGAATGGCCGCCGTCTGTTTTCCATTACACGCTGATCGGCACAGGAAGACTGCAATGGTGGACACAGAGGATGCAGAT
Source organism: Lithobates sylvaticus (assembly GCA_028564925.1). NCBI lineage: Eukaryota > Metazoa > Chordata > Amphibia > Anura > Ranidae > Lithobates > Lithobates sylvaticus. Next base: position 123,075,377 of record CM053028.1, on the reverse strand, counting down.
CGCACAGGGAGGCTGCAATGCACACAGGGAGGTATGTACAGGGCACAGGGAGGTATGTACAGGGCACAGGGAGGTATGTACAGAGCACAGGGAGGTATGTACAGAGCACAAGGAGGTATGCAGCTGCAGATGGGCATTGTTGACCCTCTTTTCCACTTACAGTAGCTGCTGCATTTCTCACGCTCGGCTTATACTCGGGTCAATCATTTTTTTAATTTTTTGTGGTAAATTAGGGGAATCGGCTTATATTCGGGTCGGCCTATACTCGAGTATATACAAGATTAGTGAACTGGCATGTTATTTTTCATACATAAAAGGACACTGTATGGATTCATACGTTTTATTTGGCCCTATGCACTTTATTTGTTTATTTATTGCACTTAATATCCTTATGGGATATCCTTGTGTAGTTTAGCACTGCACTTATTGTATTTCATTGTTGAATCACATACGTATATACTCGAGTATAAGCCGAGATTTTCAGCCCTTTTTTTTGGGCTGAAAGTGCCTCCCTCGGCTTATACTCGAGTCGCCGCCGTCTGCCTACATGATCAGCGTGTCATGCAGACAGACGGCGGACATTCCAATGTTCAAAAGCCGCGCCTCCTCGTTTGATAGGCAGAACACTCAATTTCCCAGCAGTCAGTGTTCCGCCTATCACGGACATCCTCGTCAGTGGTATGAGGATGAGCGGATGTCCGTGATAGGCGGAACACTGACTGCTGGGAAATTGAGTGTTCCGGCTATCACAGACCAGGAGGAGGCGTGGCTTTTGAATACTGGAAAGGACGCAGTATGTTTTTATGACATGATGATCGGTGCAAAACGGCACACGGAGCTGCAGATGGTCACAGAGGCTGCAAAAGGACACAGGGAGGTATGCAGCTGCAGGTGGGCATCCTCGGCTTATACACGAGTCAATACGTTTTCCCAGTTTTTTTGTGGTAAATTAGGGGCCTCGGCTTATATTCGGGTCGACCTATACTCGAGTATATACGGTATTTTAAGGAAGTGTGGGAAGTGCGGGCAGCTTCGTGGAAAAAGCGTAGCAGCTCCCAAGGTTTTACGCAGTTCACGTTCAGATGTGACCCTTTGCTTGCTTATATTCGACCACTGGGGCACCATGTTTTCCACTGACACCAATGACGGGGCACCATGTTATCCACTGACACCAATGACTGGGCACCATTCCTCACACAGACACCAATGCCGGGGCACCATTCCTCACACAGACGCCAATGCCGGGGCACTATTCCTCACACAGACACCAATGCCGGGGCACCATTCCTCACACAGACGCCAATGCCGGGGCACCATTCCTCACACAGACGCCAATGCCGGGGCACCATTCCTCACACAGACGCCAATGCCGGGGCACCATTCCTCACACAGACGCCAATGCCGGGGCACCATTCCTCACACAGACGCCAATGCCGGGGCACCATTCCTCACACAGACGCCAATGCCGGGGCACCATTCCTCACACAGACGCCAATGCCGGGGCACCATTCCTCACACAGACGCCGGGGCACCATTCCCCACACAGACGCCAATGCCGGGGCACCATTTCACCCACAGACGCCAATGCCGGGGCACCATTTCACCCACAGACGCCAATGCCGGGGCACCATTTCACCCACAGACGCCAATGACGGGGCACCATTTCACCCACAGACGCCAATGATGCGGCACCATTCCTCCCTTAAATACCAACAATTTCACCAGTTAGCGGCTGGTGCTCAAATTTTGGGGGGGGGGGGTGCAAACAAGCAGAAAATTCAGGAAAAAAAAACCCATCAATTGCCGCCACTGTACTTACTCTGTCTCGGTGGTGGTGGGACAGTTCCTCGATGTCTTCTCCCGTCCTCTCTTCCTGTCCTCTGCTATGATTGGATGCATGATAGGCGTCCAATCACAGCGCCTGTCGTTTCAGCCAATCAGGTAACAGGTAACTGATCCGAGCACCTGATTAGCGTAGAGGCGGTTTAGTGTTAGAAAAGCAAATGAATATTCGCTTTCCTAACACAGCTGAGTGACCCGCGAGCGCCCAACATGCTGCTCACAGGTCACCTTTTTTGATGCCTATTGGAGCATATGGCTCTAATCAGGTGCTTCAAAAAAAGAAAACCCTGCCGCTGTAATTCAGGCGCGCGGTGCCCGTATAGGGGGTGGCAGCGGCAGCCATAGATAGATTCATGCAATGCATGAATCTATCTATCTATTGGTGCTAGAGGGGGTGGTGCCCATGCACCCTTATGGATGCAGCACCACTGATTTCACACTTGTCTGAGAAGCTATCAAAGTCGACCGCCAATCTTAGGCGGCAGAAGCATTCCCCTGCCCAGTGGCTGCACATATCCATGACTCTTGTATACATGCAGCATGCCTCCGCCACCTATGATTGGCTGTGACAGCTTCATAAAGGGGTAACAGACGGGTTCGAACTCATACCTAATAATGACCGAATTATGCTGCCAATTGCAAAGCTGTTGATCATTTTCCACCCTCTGGCCGATCGACTCAATCGGATGATAAAATCAAAGCATGCATGGCCAGCAATTCTGTAGTGCGAGGGCCTGCCCAATTGTATACATACTGATTGGATAGATTAGGTAGGTCCTCGTCTTTCATAGAGTTGGTGTGTAGATTGTATCATGTATGGGGGACTTTGTGTACAGCACATGTTTATATTGTATTGTGGGGGATCCAGATATGATCTGTGTAGGGATGTATGAGATCCATTGAGTGAACACTGCTCTGGGCTCATCCATACTGAGGTGTATAGAGAAGCATGTCTCCTGCGCTCCCTCCCCTCCCCCATACCCGGGATGGGTGTGCGGACAGGAAGTTCCCGGATGAGCCGGTGCACAGGGAGGAGAATGTCACCACTTCCTCCCCAGCCTGTCACCAGCAGCCGCTGTCCTGTGCGCTCTGTCCGGCCACTTACCAGTCACACTGGCCTGGGTCACCCTTTGGATGATCGCCCTCATTGTGCTCAGCCGGGGGACACAAACAGCCGCTCTCCGCTACCGACACCTTCCTATAATCAACCGAGAGGGGTGTGCGCGCCCTCTAGTGCCTCTAATTGTCAGTAACAGGTAGCGGACTGTACACTGTGTGTGTATCACACACCATGGGAGATGACACCCCGGTCGTTAGTTTATAGTATAGATCTGAAAAAAAAAACCATTTTTTATTTTGGATAGAGTAAGAGTGAGTAATAACCCCAGTCAGCTGTTTTTATTTGGCTTCTGTGTCCTGTTGGGGAGATTTCCATTTACTTCCTGTCTCATTGCCAAAACAGGAAGTGGGAGGTAATCTATCCAAAGTGAGGGAAACTTTTCTCACTAGAACCAGTGTCCTCATTGAAAGATTGCCATGTCCTATTCAGGGATTAACCCATACGTCACCTTGCATCAGAGCTCGTGCGAGGCTCACAGAGTGCGCACCCTCGACCCCTGTGATCAATGTGCCCCCCCCCCCGGACACAGAGGGTCACATTACCGGGTACAGGACCATTCCAGCGATCCTGTACCATGTGATCGCTGTAATGCTGTAAACCCCTGTTTTCTGGGAGCTTCCAGAATGCATAATTCCCAACTGTCCCTGATTTGGAACAATGTCCCTCTGTCCCTCATTTTGGTCTGCTCTATATAGATGTATATAAAATGCACTTTTTATCTATCTTAAAGTGTTTCCCAGTGCTAAACCTTTCATCTGATTTCTAAATTGCTGCATTAGCAAATTCCAAAAGCCAATATTAAGGAATAGTGGTGGTAAAAAAAAAAAGCACTTGTGGGTTTAACCAATCTTGTTTTTGTTTGTACAATTCCGCTTTAAGGGGGCGTGGCAAGGGGTGTGTCCTATGCCTGAATACTTTTGCTCATAGGTGTCCCTCATTCCCATCTCAAAAAGTTGAGAGGTATGAGAATGAAGTGGGCGGGAGAGTGAAAGTAGCAGCCTGAATATCTACGCAGCTTCAGCCAATCCCTGGGGGAAGTTGCTCAAATGGTGGCTGGGAAGGGGCATAAATATGTATTCAGAGATGTATCTCTTTTAAACCTTTTTCTTATGAATTTGTCTGTTTTGTTAAATTTTCTATAATAAATTTATATATTTTTTATGTGAATTTGTGCGCTTGTAAAGTCCCATATTTCTCTTTTCAAACATTTAAGGGGCATAAATAGTCTAGAGCCTGATAGAACAGGGTTCTTCCCCAGGAGGAGAAGTTCCCAGTCAGGTTGCTGCCCTTCCTGGCAGTCCAGCTAAAGATTCTGCTGGTCTCATGGAGGTCCCATCAGTGCATAGCTGGGGGGGGGGGCTACAAATTCCTTTGGAGTTAATAGAGGGATTTCACTGGGGATCACTGAGAAGGCTGTCTGCCTAAGTCTGAGGGGGACATCCATGTCCCAAGGACACTGAGTACAGACCTGAGAAAAGGATCCTAGTGACTGTTGCTGCGGTTAACCCCTGGTGCTATAGTATTAAGGCTTGCCTGGCCTAGAACATTGCTGATGGGGTCTCCCAATGCTGTCCACTTTATGTCCTACTGCTGAAAGGACTGTTCTGAGATATAGCCTCAAAGGGAAGAATGTCCTCACATACATAAACATTAAAGTGGGGTTGTGGCTTAAAAATCATAAAAAAAACCTCTAACCCTCGTAGTCTGCCACCTTCATTGCCTGGGCTAAACGTCACTTCCTGTAGGCGCCGCACAGTCATCTGGGACCTGTCATGTGTTCCAGATGAGTAAGCGTCGAATCACGGCGCACTGTGCCGCATGAGCAGTGGGTGCCCGGCTGTGAAGCCACAGCCGGGTTCCCACATTAAGAATGCCGGCGCCGCGAGCGAGAGGGGGTCTCGTTCCCCCCATCGCTGGACCCCGGGACAGGTAAGTGTCCGATTATTAAAAGTCAGCAGCTGCAGTATTTGTAGCTGCTGACTTTTAATTTTTGGAGTATCCCAGTTTCCCTCAGCCCCATCCAAGTTAATCTGTAATAAACTTTAAAAATAAATAAATTAAAAAAAAAAAGCAACCCCTAGACTGTTTACTGAGCCAGAGGAGTGAATGTTGCTCTTCACCTGGCTGCCACATCACTAGTGGGTGAAGAACCCGGGAAACAAATCAGCGGCCCTTGCAGGGGTGAGCACTAGACAGCTTAACACTCCTTGGATGTGATGACTCCATTTCTGTTTAGATTTTTTTTTCTCATTTATTTTCAACAGGTAACGCTGCAAGTAAAGCCAGCCATAGACCGAGACATTTTCTTCCCTGCAACCCTGGCAGGAGAGCACTTTGCTTATTGCTAGCGACTAAAGCCCTTGTCAATAATCGCATAAAAAAAATCAGTCAGGCTGATTGTACCCAAGTTGATTGATCGATCAACTTGGGTACAATCAGCCTGCCCATACATGGTTCGAATCTCAGCCAGTCCTTGCTGAATCGGCCAAGATTCGAACCGTCTATGGCCGGCTTTACACACTACCTGTCCCTTGTGTCTACACTCATATGGTGTCTATGGGGGGAGTCATGGTTGTGACACAGGCCTTCAAATGCATTTGCCTATATGTGGTGGATTGATGGGACTAGTAGCTTACAAAAGAGAGATAACATTGTTTATGCTGTCTTTTCAGCTTACTGTACATGACAGGGACTTTGCATCTTTGGCAAGGTTGTCTGTACTTGCTAAAAACGATCATAACCTAAAAGCAGGAAACTAATGCAAGTAGGTATAACCTTGTGAGCTGCCACACTACTAACCTCAATAAAATAACTAAAAAGAAAATGAAAAGTAAGAATAAATGAAATTTTTTTTTAAAATAAACAGCTGCCAACACTACCCAATTGTGACAATACAATCTGATATACCAAATGTGCAGCGCTAAACGTATATAAAAAAAAATAATATAAAGCTAATAACTCATGCATATATCCTATAATGTGGAAAAAAACATAAAATATACTATATAATTAAAGTGCACGTGCTTAGTGTGATGCACACAAATCCTCAATAATATAAAAAGTCCATTATATAAACATAGAACAAAAAATTCAATCTTAATGCAATGTCCAAAAACTATATATATATATATATATATATATATATATATATATATATATAGGGAAAGTGTGCGTGCTTCGTGTATTGCACAAAAAAAACCTTAGTATTGCAACAGTCCAAACATAATAAACCGCAATGGTGATGTCTTCATGCAGGTGTGCACACACCCTCCACCAGGTGTACCCTCACCTTAAGCGCTTTTAAAAAAAAAAAAAGCCTGTGATAAATAATATTTATCAGCTTGGGAAGATCCTCCTATGGTTCCTATTTCGTGTAGTGGTTAGTTATGGCTTAAATGCTGCTACAAAGATCACTCTTCCCAAGATAATATTATTCATCATAGGCTTTTTTTTTTTTTTTTTTTTTTTAAAGCCCTTAAGGTGAGGGTACACCTGGTGGGGGGTGTGTGCACACCTGCATGAAGACATCACAGTTTATTATGTTTGGACTGTTGCAATACTAAGTATTTTTTTTTTGTGCAATACACGAAGCATTAGGATTTTATTTTTTGTTCTATGTTTATATAATGGACTTTTTATATTATTGAGGATTTGTGTGCATCACACAAACCATGTGCACTTTAATTATATAGTATATTTTATGTTTTTTTCACATTATAGGATATATGCATGAGTTGTTAGCTTTATATTCATTTTTCGTTTTTTATTATTTATTTTATTTATGTTTAGCGCCGCACATTTGGTATATCAGGAAACTAATGCAGTCACCACATCCAAGATTGGCAAGTTCCAATATATTTCATTTTGGTTTAGGATCCTTTCACATGTGTGAGACGACAAAGTACATTATTTGGACTAAAGTCACATCAAAATTTGGACCAAGTCAGATCCAAAGTCGCAAAAGTCTGAAAGGAGCCTCAGCTATGCCTTAAATTTACTTACTGTTGAAGTTCTCATTACCTCTGCTAGAAGTCTGTTCCAAGCACCCACTACTATTTTAGTAAAATATTAACATGTGTTAACATACGACGAAGAAGTAAATGGGCCCTGTGGAGCTCTGAGACCCAATCCAGCTTTCGGTCCCAGTTCCACCACCGTTCTTAAATGCAATGTACACAGAATAAAAGGAAAATTCTTTTTTTTTTTCTAAGGAAATAATACATTAAATTTTTTTTTTTTTTAAAAACATCTCAAGCAGAATTTTTTTTTATTTTTTTTAGGTCTGACTGGGTCCTCAATGTCTGTCCAAGGCTGTGCTAAGCCCAATGCTAGGCCTTGCCCCAACTATCTAACCAGATCCCATACACGATTTGTGCATTAGGATAAAGCAGATAAGGCTTAAAACCCCCATAAGGTAAAGTGGCGCTTTACCGTCAATTTCGCTGCGCTATACTTTAACCCACTAGCATCAGAGAAAGGGTTAAAAACCAGCAGCGAAAGGGTTATAAGCAGCGCTATGCTGGCAGTATAGCCACGCTGCCCCATTGATTTCAATGGGCAGGAGCTGTCTATGCACCGCTCCTGCCAGCGCACCGCCCCAGTGTGAAAGCCCTCTGGGCTTTCACACTGGAGAGACAGCAGCGGCTCTTTCAGGGCGCTTTGCAGGCGATATTTTTAGCGCTGTAGCACCTGCAAAGCACCCCAGTGTGAAAGGGGTCTAAGTATTTTTTGCCATCTTTGTCCCACTGGACTGTGGAGATTTACCCTCTTCTCCTAAGCAGCCCATAGATTATAAAATAATTTGCTTGATTCCCCCATCAACATGGTCAGTATTAATGGTGGAATCTCCCCTGCTATGCTACTGTATTCTGCTGGCAGAACACAATGAATACAGCTGGCGGCTATGGCCGCATGCAAAAAAAAACCCAGACAGGCTGCTTAAAGTGGAAGTAAACCCCCCTATCGTTTTCAGCCAAGGAAGCTTCCATCTTTGCCTCTGTTTAATCTTCAACTGCCACGGTGCTGCACATGTGATCCGTTCTGACACCAGCCATTGGATGGTTTGACTGTTTGGTTGAGAGCACAGCCAATGTGCAGTTAGCATTCCCGGCATGCCTTTTTTTTTTTAAAACTGTTAAATCGATGGGTTTACTTCCGCTTTAAAGGGGGGAGGGGGGTCAGTGGTGCAGCATCTAAGCTAGCCATTTAACTGCCGGACCAGGGGGGAGCCGTACTGTAATGCATTCCACGGTGTTGACACGAGTTCCGACCTGTTAGTTTACTATGCAGGCAGGCCGGGACTTGGAAGAGAGCAGGGTGATGTCAGCAGGGAGGGACTTCTGGGGCAGCTTCAGCTACTCATTACTCATTAACTGAGGACAACAGGGGGTGGTGCAGTCTGTAGCCACTGCCTCTTCAGCTAATTAGCAGTGTGCTGTTCATCCCTACAATTAAATGTTCATCCCGTGGGCTTCCTGTCAGTGTAGGAGCGGGATGAAGCAACAGCTCTGATGAGGGCAGAAGCCTGCCTGCAGACAAGCTACTGAACTATGAGCAGCAAGGCTTCCACAATGATCAATAAGGTGAAGGAGGAGAGAACACATTTTTTTTCCCCAGGAAAAACGAGGAGCTGCTAGAAGTTCCTCCTGTACAGTACATAGCCTGTGCCCCTCTTTAAAGCAGCGCTCCACCCAAAAGGGGAAGCTCGGCTGCCACATTTGGCACCTTTGGGGGGGGAGGCAGGTACCTGGTTTTAACAGGTACCTGCTCCCACCTTGGCCGAGTTTGCCACTGCAAAATGACTGGAATAGTACCACTGGATTGGCGTAAGGCCAATGTGATGCCTATATTTAAAAAGGGATCAAATTTATTTTTTTTTTTTCCATGTAACTATATACCTGCTAATTTAACTTCTATAATCAAGAAGAAACTGGAGAGTTTAATAAAAGACCACATAGACGAGTTCTTGCTGGAAAAAAATATTTTAAGCAACAGACAGCATGGATTCACGAAAGACAGAAGTTCTTTTTATGAGGAGGCAATTTAAATCTTGGACAGAGGGGTGGCTGTGGACGTGGTATACTTGGATTTTGCAAAAGCGCCTGACACAGTTCCCCACATACAACTAATGTGTAAGCTAAAGTCTACAGGCTTGGAAAGATCAGTTTGTAAATGGATAGAAAACTGACTAAAAGAAAAGACAGAATTCAGAGAGTAGTGGTTAATGATTCTTACTCTGAATGGTCTAGGTCAGTGATTCTCCACCAGGGTTCCGTGGAACCCTAGGGCTCCTCCAGAGGTTGCTAGGGGTTCCTTCAGCATTGGGCAATTTCTGCCTCTCAGATAAGTTCCCACTGACCTCATTACTCTTTTTAGCTTTCTGTAATGGGGTAATTCTTCCCAATGACCACAAGTGTAAGGACCATTCCTTTGACTGACCATCACACGAATGTATCATGAGTTGTAGATATCAAATTTTTAGCAGGGGTTCCTCAAAACCGGAGAACTATTTCAAGGGTTCCTCTGTGTTGAAAAGGTTGAGAAAGGCTGGTCTAGGTTATTAGTGGTGTACCCCAAGGTTCAGTGTAGGGACCCTTACTTTTTAGTATCTTTATAAATGATATTGGGTCTGGGATTAAAAGTACCATTTCAATCTTTGCAGATGACACCAAGCTATGCAGTGGAATAACGTCCTTACAGGAGGTCTCCAATTTACAAGCCAACCTCAATGCACTGTCTAATTGGTCAACTACGTGGCAAATGAGGTTTAATGTTGATAACTGTAAAGTTATGCTCTTGGAGGCTAAGAATATGCATGCATCATACATACTGGGGGGAGTACAACTGGGGGACTCAATGGCAGAGAAGGATCTGGGGGATTTGGTAGATCATAAGCTTAATAATAGCATGCAATGCCAAGCTGCGATTTCCAAAGCAGGTCAGTTTTGGGCACCAGTTCACAAAAAGGATATTGAGGAACTGGAGAAGGTGCACAGAAGGGCAACCACACTGATAACAGGGACCTCTGAAGGGAATCTATTCCACATTTGCACAGCTCTTACTGTGAAGAACGCTTTCCATATTTGGAGATGAAATCTCTTTTCCTCTAGATGTAAAGGGTGCCCCCTTGTCCTCTGTGATGAGCTTAAAGTGAATAACTCAACACCAAGTTCACTATATGGACCACTTATGTATTTGTACATGTTGATCATATTCCTCCTTAATGTCCTCTTCTCAAGAGAGAGGAACTGAATCTATTCTAATCTTTCCTCATAGCTGAGCTCCTCCATGCCGGTTATCAGTTTGGTTGCCCTTCTCTGCATCTTCTCCAGTTCCCCATATCGTTTTTGAAAACAGATGCCCAAATGGTTACATTAATATTATATCCACCTACTCTTAGACCCCCATACACACTATTCGATTCTCTACATATTTTTGGCTTCAGATTTACCAAAACCACATAATAGGAGGTCAAACCGTAAGAGTTTCAATTTGTATGCAATCAGGCAGGCCCTTGTACTACATGGTTTTGGTAAATCTGAAGACAAAAAGCTGCAGAAAATTGAATATTGTGTATGGGGCTTTAGAATGTTGGAGTTTCCATTCAGAACCACCTAAAAAAAAACTGACAGGCCAAACTAATTATATTGCCCGGTGGAAAAGGACCCTTAGGTAAGATTAATTAAAATTTTAGTCCAAAATATTGGTGAAAATGGACACGAAAGAGCACATCGCTTCAGGCAAACTACAGGCGCAAACAAGCCCCAGGAGCAGACCCAGGCTCACCACCGTCCACAGCAGGTATGAAGAAGAAAATGAAATGGTCTCACACTGGAGCCAAACAAATGCTTGATAGGAAATCTTTATTGTCCGATGCCAGACAAATGTACAGGAATCACAGTTGAAGTGTTTCACACGAGTGTACCCTGCTTGTTCACAAAAAGCACAGAACACTCGTTGGAAATGTGTCAACTTTTTCTTCTTCCTACATATTGGTGAAAATACCAGGATTCAAAGCTTGCAGTTTGAAAAATCCCCACTAGATGTCACTGTGCATTCATATACAGTAGAGTACTGGGCATTATTTGTATGCTTCATGCATGCTAAATTCAAATTTAAAGGATAAGGTCACTTTTCCTAACATGTTACACCCATATTCAGAGTTTAACATAACATTTTATGAACAGACCAGCCCCCACTCCCCCCAATCCCCTGCTTGGGCAGCTAGCAGAGGGGGGGGGGGGGATCTCCCCCCCCCCCAACTCGCTAGCTGTCACAATTTTTTAAAAGACACGACCAAGCGGAGCTCGACCCGCCTGGCCTTGTCACTCATTCACAGCCCTATATGAATGGAAAATCCCTAAAGCCTTTGCCACTGTCAGATTTTCATTTTCAATGAACTACCATGGCTCTGCGGACTGCTGAAGTAGTTCATTGAGTCTTCCTGTCAGATTGTATCTGCTTCTTCTACATATTTTTGGTAAAAAAAAAAAAAAATCTCAATAAGCGTATATTGATTGGTTTGTGCAAAAGTTATAGCATCTACAAAAAACAGAATAGATTTAAGGCTTTTTTTTTATTATTATTATTTATTTATTTTTACTAGTAATGGCCGTGATCAGCAGGATCGAGACATTGCGGCGGACAGATCGTACACTTTTTTGGGACCAGTGACGTCTATACAGCAATAAAAATCCACTGATTACTGTATGAATGACACTGGCACGGAAGGGGTTAACACTTGGGGGTGATCAAGGGGTTAAGTGTGTCCTAGGGCCGGGTTTAGGCCTGACACAGCCAGGCCTTATAAGTTCCCTTTGTGGGGAGGTATCTAGGATCCCTTATAGTGTAGCAAAAATATGACAGTCCTTGGTGTTAGTTGTCCTACACGTGGCTGCTGCTCCCAGTACCACCTCTTCGGGCCCTGCCAGCCCTCCTGTTTGCCTCTTCCTACATCCACAGTCCACTCCTCCCAGTTGTTCCTCCCCAGTCCTCCGGGCTGCGACCTGTTGCTTCTCCCGGGAGACTTGCCTGGCAGTGCTCTCTCTCCCGCTGTCCTCTCCTTGCTCCCATGCCTCTAGTCCAGGACACCACTACGTGTTCTCAGAGGGTCCCGTCCGCACCTGAGCCCAGGTCCAAGATCACCCCCCCCCCACCCCCCCCCCCCACCAGACTAGGGAGCTCCCTCAAAGGCCACGAAAGCCTATCACTCCATCTCCAGCTTCCTCCTGAACTCCTCCCCAGCTGGGCTGACCCTAGGTATTTAAGGAGGCCTGCCCCCTGCCAATCCAAGTTGGGGTTTGGTCAGAGCTCCTTGAATACCCCAAGCAGCTCCATCTCTCCTTCCAGAAAACACAATAACATTCTGGAAATAAGTGGGAGGTCCTGGAGATGCCGCTTGTGAATCGCCCAGCTCTACCCTGAGTCACTCACAGACCCAAATGAAAAACACACCTAGACTTGGCTGCCAGCCAAGCCTGGAAATTTACCTACTCTTTCAAAACACATTACACTAAAACCTTGATTTGAAAGTAACTTGGTTTGAGAGCGTTTTGCAAGACAAGCAAAATGTTTTAATAGATTTTGTCTTTATATACAAGTAGCGTCAAATCAAAATGGAGTATAAAAGAGAAGAGAGATGCCTCCAAGTGTAGCAATATGGTTACATTTAATGAAGGTACAACATTTAGCAACTGATGATTAAAACAGGCACATCTAAGTATGCAGGCATCTGGTGTAAAGCTGTCCACATAGACCGTCCTACGACCGCTCTCAACGTCATCCCTTCCACACTAATCTTTCTCCCTTCTATCCAAACCTAAAAAAAAGTTTTTTGCCTTTAGTTATACTTTGCTAAAAGCTTAAAGTTGATGTAAACCCAAAAATGTATCCTCTTATTGTTCAGTTAGAGAAATCTTGACAAAGTCTTGAAAACTTTGTCAAAAACACCCCCTTGCTGTGAGTGACAGGTGATTTACATATCTCATGCACTAGCCTGAGACAGGTTATCATCAGATCACTGGATGTTCTACTCTGCCCAGACTACATACATGTCCCCTAAACACTTGTCTGTCTATAGTCTGCTGACTGTTCACTGCATCCCATGATGAGAAACATCCAGTCAAAACACAGCAATCCTGGGAGAGCTGGAGGGGAGGGGGATGTGAATTGTGAACCTTTTACACAGGATGTGCCTGTCTCAGGCTAGTGCATGATATGTAAATCACCTGTCACTCACAGCAAGGGGGCGTTTTTGACAAAGTTTTCAAGACTTTGTCAAGATTTCTCTAACTGAACAATAAAAGAGGATTGCTCAGGCCTCGAGTAAATCTGTGTGGCAAGACTGGGCTCAAATGAAAGGAAATCGTATTCTCTACATTATGACATCAAATTTGGGTTTACATCCACTTTAAACATAGTTCCTTAAGCGCTAAGAACTGTGGATCAAGGGATGATATGAAGCATCCAAGGAATTGTGAATAATCCAGACCCAGTGCAGCTGACCAATAACGTGGCATAAAAATACATTTTTGTGATGTGTGGGGTTGTGAAAGTAAGGGGGGATGTACTGGATGTATTTAGATAAAAGCTATAAATAAGAAATGGAATATATTGAATTTATGTAGAAATTAATATGTTTGAAAATAAATAAAAATGTATTATAAAAAAAATAAATAAAAAAGAAAAACAACTCACTGACAGCGCTCCATGGACTAGATAATCAAGTGGGAGAACTACAGGAGTCAATTAAGCCATGTATGTAGGCATTGTTTAGTTCATCAATGGACATAGTAATAGGTTAAAAAGGTAAAAAGAGCCAAGGATACCACTATGATTCCCATGGGCGTGGAATGGTTAACACCATCCAGAGGACCAGCTGATGGAGCATGGAAGGGCACCAATGTCCAGGCTGTGGAAGATGGAAACATGGTCCAAGGGATCCCTGATGGCTGAAAACCAGAGCACTGACGTGCCCGAGAGATGTCACAACCGCCCGCTCAGGGATGGTGTGTGCAAATCAGGAGACCCGGCTGGGGTTTTCTGTGTCACTGCTTGTATAAGTGTCATTGTCGGTCGGGGTGGAATGGTAAAACCACCCAGGGGAGCCGAGAAACTGGCACACCTGGATGACGTGCGGCACCAAGTGTAGGTAGGAGATGAAAGCCCATTAACCTGCATGGAACGCAAGCTCATCTGTTGCCGTGATGACACGTTTCTCGCGCATGCGCTTTGTCAAAGTCACGGGTGAAAAACACCCCGTTGGTGCCGCATGTCATCTAGGCGTGCCGGTTTTTCAGCTCGGTTCCCCTGGTCGGTTCTACCATTCCACCATGACCGACATGTGACACTTCCAGAGGCAGGGATACTGGATCCCCAGACAGGTCTCCTGGTTGGCACACACCATCCCGCAGCAGGCGGTTGGGACATCTCTCAGCTACGTCGATGCTCTGGTTTCCAGCCATCAGGGATTCCTTGGACCAGGTTTCCATCTTCCACAGCATGGACATTTGCACCCCTGCATGCTCCATCAGCTGGTCCTCTGGATGGTGTTAAAAACGATATGGCTCCTCTCCTAGTCACTCACATCCCCACAGTTAGAACATGCGGAGGAAACACGCATTTAACCCCTTGATCGCCCCCTAGTGTTAACACCTTCCCTGGCAGTGACATTTACACAGTAATCAGTGCATTTTTATAGCATGATCGCTGTATAAATGACAATGGTCCCAAAAAAGTCAAAAGTCTCCAATCTGTCCATTGCAATGTCGCAGTACAGCTAAAAATCAGATCACTGCCATTACTAGTAAAGAAAAAAAAAAAAAAAAATGCCATAAATCTTTCCCATAGTTTGCATACGCTATAACTTTTGCGCAAACCAATCCATATACACTTATTGCGATTTTTTTTTTTTTTTTTTTTTTATACCAAAAATATGTAAAACATATATTGGCTTAAACTGATGCAGAAATTTGTTTAAAAAAATTAATATATATATATATATATATATATATATATATATATATATATATATATATATATATATATATATATATATATATATATATATATATATATATTATTCATTGTATAGGATATTACCGTTTTAACATTTTTGCATTGGCTATATCAATGACCATGTACACCAGGGGTCTTCAAACTACGGCCCTCCAGTTGTTCGGGAACTACAATTCCCATCATGCCTAGTCATGTCTGTGAATGTTAGAGTTTTACAATGCCTCATGGGATGTGTAGTTCTGCAACAGCTGGAGGGCCGTAGTTTGAGGATCCCTGATGTACACCTTCAGCCATGTAACAAACAATTACATGCCCAGACTTCATGGCCCCATGATGATTAGATTATGCAGTAAGAACACTATCATTTTACAAACTATCACACCTTCGGTTATGGTCTTGGAAAATCCACATCTGCCTTTACACATTCCATGAGTTACTAATGTGGCTAAAAATGCTGAGATACGTTCTGGACACCTATTAGAACTAAAAAAGCCACTTGGAAAAGTAACAAAATGCCTTGAACATTACAGAAAGTCCAGCTTTTCAGCTATACCATGGCCTGGAAAAATTTGCAAACATGTCCGCCTAAAAGTTTTGGGTGTCCCGACCTACCTTTGCTAGTGCTTTACTCATATATAAAAAAAAAAAAAAAAATCATCATAAAGCGATAGCAGGACACCCCTTGTAATGACCAACCCAGAAAGCCATGCACAGCTTAGCTCACCAGATTATATATATATATATATATATATATATATATATATATATATATATATATATATATATATATATATATATATATATATATATATATATATATAGGACTGTTGGGTGGTTCTCTAGCATATACTGAATTTTTTGTGTGGATTGGCAAATACTTGGCAGCTTTTCATATTAAAATGTATTTTTGCTTTCAATATTTTCCACTGCAAATGACCAATTACACTATACACTACACTTAAAACAAAAGTACCCTAGAATTGAGCTGTCATTCACGGGTCTTAAAAGCTGAATTCCAGGCAAATAGCTAAAAAAAAAAAATGTATTTATTTTTATATATATAATATATAAAAAAATATATATATATATATATATATATATATATATATATATATATATATATATATATATATATATATATATATATATATATATATATATATGGAGCCGTTTACCTGCCAAAGGATTTATATTTCTGTTAATCTAGTCCTGAGATATACACAATCAGCTGGATAACAAAACTTACGGTGAAGGTATACAGTGGTGTCCATTCTCCACCCCAGGTTTTTGGCTTGACACTGAAAGGGCAGCAGCAGACTAAAACCCCTTTCACACGGACAGGCCAATCGGATCCACTTGTCAGTTTTTCAGGCAGTCCCGATTAGACCATCATAACACCGGCCGACATTCGATCCGATCCTGTTCGCTAAAAACAGACGTATAGGGGATGTGTTCCCCATCCATCTGGCAGATTGGATCAGATGACAGTCAGAGGGAAATGAACAGGCAAGTCCATTTCCATCCAACTGCCCATAGAGGATAGCAGGCTGTGTCCGTGTCCACTCTGCAAAAGTGGAGCGGACACAGACCTGTCATCCGCCTGATCAAGGGACAGATTCCCTGCTGAGCAGGAGGATCTGCTGCCCGTCTGAAAGGGGCCTACAGAGGTCATCTCTCTGTTCTCCTATCTGCATGTTTCCTGTCAATATATTTGCACACAGGACACCTGACTGTCTCCCAGTCCTGCCCCTCCCACTGAGTGCTGTGGTGGTATTGTAAGAGACTGAAGTAAAATCAAACGTTGGTCCATACACTTAATTACAATTAAGACAAAGCTGTATTCATTTGTCTCTTTATAGCCGCTTGGCATCCATCTTAAGGCTTCATGCACACTGGACGTTTTTGAATGTTTTTACAGCAGCTGTTTTTGGCAGTAGACGTTTTTTTCTACAGTCATTAAACTCTCTATCATGTTATCCTATGTGTCCATACACACATAGGCTGTCATCAGCAGTTTTGGGCAGTGGTGTTTTTGAGCAGTAAAAAAAAAAAAAAAAAAAAAAACACTAGTGGGTTCAGAGAGGTTTTTCAGCTGTAAAAACGCTCCAACTCTGATAAATGCTCAAAAACTTTGCTCACCAGCATTTAATGTTTTTGATCCATTGAAAAAAAAGCTAAAAACTTTGAAAAAAGTTAAAACTCACTGCAAAGCTACTGGCGTTTTTATAACGTTATTTTAATGTCCAGTGTGCATGAGGCCTTAATGTTTTGGGTGTCAAATATTATTTTTTTTTTAATTGACCTGTATAGCATGCCCTAAAATAAATGCACTTTAGCAGATAACAGTGAAATGAGCATAAAAAAGATGATTTTTATCTATAAAGTATTTATTTTCTTTTAAGTTAAACAGGCCCTGTACAGCAGACACCATTGTAGTATTGTAACCAAATTAAAATAAAACAAACAGTTACCAAACTATACCTTTCATTAAAAAAAATAATGTTATTACATCAGCATTATTTCCATAACAATGAAAATGCAATTCTGACCCCCTTGCGCTGCCTACTCACGGCAGAGAGGGTCTTTTAGGAAAAAGTGTTCCTCTTTTCCTTTCTTCATTAGGCTGGGGATAAAATGCTTAAATATAAATTTACAGCAAATGACTTTGGCACACCATGTCATGTAAACATACCTAAATATCAAAAGCAAATTTCTTCCTTTTGCAAGGTACTGTATGTCACAATGAGAATGCAGCATTAAAAAAAGGACTGAAAAGTTAAAATCATGGTAATTACATTTACACCAACTTTTTTTTTTTTTTTTTTTAAAAACATTAATTTGCAAAACAGCCTGCCAGTACAGAATACGGTAAAAATAAAGCAATTTCTGTGAAATTACAATTTTGTTCATTCATGAAAAAGAGGCAATAGATCTCACAAGCAGCGTATGGAGCTTTTGTAGTCAGTTTAGTGGTTAAGTGTAGCAAGATGGAGATTTGCTTTACACACCATTAGAACACCAAATCACACTGAATAGAATATAAAAAGGTGGTGCACAATCCTGCAAGCATTGTTACAGTATTTGTGTATTATGAGGGGAAACTGCATGTAATGAGAACTACAGCCAGGCTATGGACATTCATACATTTTATATACACATATATATTAGTGTTTATAAAGCTGGAGGTGGGGGGGGCAATTACAGAAGGACCTCAGTGCTTCTGCTGTGAACTTTTAAGATGAATTATTCCACAGTGCCTGCAGCTAGAGAGGCTTGTCTTAAAGTTACTTTACTGATCGTTAAAAATAATAGCATTTTAGTACTTTCCATAAATACTTTTTCAGCTGGTTGAACGAAGGAAAAAAGGAAAATGAAGCAATTTCCCCCCATTTACACATTCAAGTTGGGGGGGCAGTCCCTACCGGGGAGCCTTCCTGCTGAACCAGCTGAATTCCAATTCATCTATGGCTAGATAAAGGGGGTCAGGGGAGTTCTTGGCAGAGACACTTCCACTTTGCCCTGCATGGACAAGGTGTTATTTAATGTCTATGGCCTGTCCACAGTTACACTACGCTATTGTCGGCAATGGAACTGTTAAAATCCATGAGACTCCAACTTTGCAACGCTGCACTGATTTGAAAAAAAAAAAAAAGGTTCCTGCACAATTTTTTGGCAATTTCAGGTATGACTTCAATATACAGCGGTGCATGAAGTCACACAGATGTCAGTCAAATTGCACCTGAAGTCATACTGACCCGCAGCTTTGAAATTGTGCAAGGCAAGTGTAGTCCCACAATTTCAAAGTCGGATTCAGTGTGAATGGGTGGGGGGGTTTGCTGACAGTAGAAAGGTGGTGATAAAAAACAGTAGTTGTAACCATTCCTGACCTTACAGAAATGCAGTTACCGTTTCCCCACTCGAACGATAGACACCCATTGTTTTTTGGTGTCCAGTGGTCTCTGGAATAAGAGGTGAAGTAAATTTTACTCAATTGGAGCACAGGCAGCACTGAAAAACTGGCAAAGCAAGTTTTATCTGGGATAGCACATTACCAACAAATACTATATATTGCAATGAGCAAAATTAACCTTACAATTTTTGCTATATATATATATATATATATATATATATATATATATATATATAAATAAAAGGCAATTGATGGGGTGCACAAACTGGACAGATTTCAGAGTAAGCTTTTGAGAATACACATTTAAAGTGATTGTAAACCCCCCCTTTTTTTTTTTTTAAATAACAAACATGTCATACTTCCCTCCACTGTGCAGCTCATTTTGCATCCTCTTCAGGGGTTCCCCAGCAGCGCTGGTAGCTCCTCCCCACATCAGACAACCCCCTTGGAGATGCGCTCTCCCCAGGGGGTTACCTTGCGGGCGCGCTCCCGAGTCCAGCATTCGGCGTCCATAGACACGAATTCTGGACTCTGCCCCTCCCCCCGGGGTCGGTGTCTTTGGATTTGATTGACAGCAATGGGAGCCAATGGCTGCACTGCTATCAATCTATCCAATCAAGAGCCGGGTCCCCGTGTAGAGAGGGACAGTGCATCTCCGCCGAGGGAAATTTCAGCAATTTGATAACATAGACTGAAATTTGATATAATTTAACATGAGACAAAAATATGTATTCCACAAAGCTAAAGTTACCTTCTATTTGACCAGTTTAGTGTGCAACAGTTGTAAAGGTACCCATATGAAAATATGAATGTCAGTTAGCAGTAAAAGGTTACTTTCTGCCAAATAGTATAATAGCACACAGCTGGCTATTGTGCTACATTTTGTTAAGGAATTCCCTGGCAGTTCAGAAGGTCCGTCTAACAATGACAATATACTGAATTGACAATGTGTGCCTATTGGCAAATTGACTCCCCAAAAACCAAGCTTGTCATCTTGGTTGATCTGATCTTGGCTTGTTTTAATTCGCTGCTGCAATTACATAGTGAATTGACTGCACCATTGATTTTTTTTTTTTTTTTTTTTTTTTTTTAATTTGTCAAAACAGTAAACAGCAATATATAGCTTTTAATTGTCTACCTCTTAAGTACTGTATTTGTAGAAACAAAATAGAGAAATTGATGTAATTATGGTACATTTTAACAGGGGACTGGTACCTTTCCCCCCTGGTTGCTTCAAACTGACCTGAATAAAATCTTACCACAAACATTGCTCAATAAAGTCTATGATAAAATAGAGCATGAATAACCAAAACAATCGCGATGGTGTACATATGGAAGTGGACCTTATTTCAGTAGTCTGGTGTGATTAGGCTTCAGCTTCCATATATCCTGCAAACGCACTCCAAAAGTACAGAACAGAAAGTACAGTGCCCAAATTTTATTTTCAAAAGACTAGTAAATTTAAAGTACTAAAAAAAGAGCTACTATTTCTGTGCATTAACTACAGACTCCCTTATGGGTGAAAAATTAGATTTTGATTTGTTAAAGCTGATCTGTAGCCATCCCAAGTTGCATTTATATTTCTTATGCTCAATGCTGTGAAATGGATTTACCTGTGAATTTTAACCACTTCCGGACCAGCTCACGACGATATATGTTGGCACTTTGAAGAGGAATATCGCTGTTATGGCAGTAGCTAGATGCCATAACCCCGGTATCCTCTTCTTTAGTGAGCGGTCCGGTTTCAGAAAAAAAAGTGGTCTCTGCGACGGATTCGCCGCAAAATCACTTTCATCACTGCGCTCTGGTGCCCTCCACCGCTTACCGGAGCTGATCGGATCCTTCTCCGTGTGTGGTATGGAACTGAGCGAGGGGAAGATAGCCCCCACCCAGCTCCATACCATTGCAGGGCGGAAGAGATGTCAAAATGTCACTTCCGCCCATAGCTCTTAAAGGGACTTTTTTTTTATTATTGCATTTTAGTGTAAATATGAGATCTGAGGTCTTTTTGACCCCAGATCCCACATTTAAAAGGTCCTGTCATGCTTTTATTTAAAAGGACACTGTAAAAATAAATTAAAAAAAAGTTTTAACATGCCCTGTCCCGCCGAGCTCGTGTGCAGAAGCCAACGCATACATGAGTAGTGCCCGCATATGAAAACGGTATTCAAACCACACGTGAGGTATCCCCATGATCGTTAGAGCGAGAGCAATAATTCAAGCCCTAGACCAGGGATATGCAATTAGTGGACCTCCAGCTGCTGCAGAACTACAAGTCCCATGAGGCATAGCAAGACTGACAGCCACACGCATGACACCCAGAGGCATGATGGGGCTTGTAGTTCTGCAACAGCTGCAGGTCCACTAATTGCATATCCCTGCCCTAGACCTTCTTTGTAACTCAAAACATTCAACCTGTAGAATTTTGTAGAATGTAGAATTGCCTATGGAGATTTTTAAGGGTAAAAGTTTGTCGCCATTCCACGAGTGGGCGCAATTTTAAAGCACGGCATGTTGGGTACTAATTTACTCAGGGTAACATCTTTTACAATATAAAAAAATGGGCCAACTTTACTGTTGTCTTTAATTCAAAAAAGTGTATTTTTTCAACAAAAATTTAAAAAGTGCGCTTGTAAGACCGCTGTGCAAATACGGGGTGACAGAAAGTATTGCAACAACCGCCATTTTATTCTCTAGGGCGTTAGGAAAAAACAATATATAATGTTTGGATGTTCTAAGTAATTTTCTAGCAAAAAATAATTATTTTAACTTGTAAACACCAAAGAAAGGCTCGGTTCTTAAGTGGTTAAAGGCTTTTTAAATTACATGCAGGTTACCCACTGGGCCAGTGTGTGTAAAAGTCACTGTAAGCTTATTTTCCTAAATCCCTCCCACAGACTATATATAATATATATATATAATTTACATGCCTGACAGCTTGGAAAGTGTCAACACTTCAGAAAATGAAGCCACTAAAGTTAATTATTCACATGGATATGATACTGTATATTCAGTAAAAATATTTCCAAGCCAGTTGCATTACATTTCTTCAGATTGCTACAGTTTAGCATTAAAGTCATTCTAAAGGTTGAAGGTTCCCCCACCCTAATTCTTACTTGAGTTGGTTCACAATCCAGCAATATGCACAAGAGCAATTGCTCTTCTCGGTCTCTGCCTCCTCATTGGCTGAGAGACAGCAGCGAGATTCACTGGCTCCTGCTGCTGTCTATCAGAGTAATTGAGGAGGGAGTAGGGGCTGGGCCTAGCCCCACTTTGTGTGTCTTATGGACACACAGAGCGGGGCTTGGGAGTGAGCACATGAGCGCCCCCATAGAAATTGAAGGAGCCAGGAACGCCAGCAGGGGGCCTGAGAAGAGGAGGATCGAGGCTGCTCTGTGCATAACCATTGCAACAGGGCAGGTAAATATAAGGTTTGTTATTTAAAAAAAAAAGTTTAAGCTTTAATATTACTAACATTTTTTGCATATGCTTTCCTGCTGATGTAAAGTATGTGCATATAAATGGTGTTAGACATCTATGTAAACCAAGCTGTAATTTAAAGTTTTTGTAAACCCATATATACACATGCTATAATGTAGGAGAGGTTAATGGTATCTTTAAAATAATAGTCCATATATTGCCATTTTTGAATGCTAGTAAATATTTTTTTTAGATCTTTTGTTAGTTGGTTTGTAAGTTCTTCAGTAATCAATAAGAAATGTGTGTGCAGAGCACAATTTAAGCATGTGATGTGTCATGCACATGTCACTGCATTATGCAGTGTTATTTTCCCTGGTCTACACACTACCATAATTGGTGCCCTGGTGGTCAGGAGACTGATTGTAAAAAATATTAATAAATACATTTTAAAAAATCCCAAAGTAAGCAAGTGATAAATAACCCATGAAAGGAGTGCTCGCTTTAATTCATGGACAATTGTATTACCGTTTTTTAATTTTTAAATTATATTCTCAGACTCCCCTGACACTCCTGTCTTGCAACACGGCTCAGTGAACGTGACCGACAGCAGAGCACTTCCTATTTACTTCCCCTGTCTTTCCTGCCTACATGACCTTGAGCTTTAATAAAAAACGAAGCATTGCTTTCATGTTTTTTTTTTATTTTTAGTAAGGGTTTTTTTTTTGTTTTTGTACGTTTTGCCACATGACCACATATGAACTATGCAGGGTACATGTGCAAAGAAAAATTGGAATAAATAAAAAAAAAAAAAAAAAAAACACAGAACATGGATGCAAGGCTGGATTTTATTGAAATACATGGAGTGGAGTTTTATTGAAGTCATGGTTACGATGGTCATTTGGGCAAGAATGACAGGGGAAAAGAAGTGCTTTGCTGTCAATCACGGTCATTGAGCCACCTGGCATGCCGTGGGTCACGTGTATAGCTGGGGAGGAAAAAGGAAGGCTTCCTCACAATGAATTTGGAGTATGTAGGGGCAGATTGGCAAAACTATCTGCTGCAATAACGTGGCCGCAGATAATACAACAAAAGACTAGATTTTTTATAGAAAGCAACAGCACACATAGGGGTTGATTTACTACAACTGGAGAGTGCAAACCTTGGGCCGCTCTGCATAAAAACCAATCAGCTTCTATGTTTTATTATCAAAGTTTATTGGAACAAGGTGAAGTCAGAAGCTGATTGGCTACCATCCACAGCTGCAATAAATTACGAGTGCTCCAGTTTTAATAAATATTCCCCACTTGGTGACAAATTATTTATGAAGTTTAGGATTAAGTTTAATGTTTTGGGTTCACTGACACTTTAAGTTTACAAGTCTTTTAAAAGAGCACAGTTTTTGAACTTTCCGTTTTAAGATCATTAAACCTCTAATTTTAAACACTATACAGGTGTACAGTTAAAAAGAGTTTGCTTTCATTTTTAAAAAGATTGCTCCTTGACAGAGACATTAACAAAGAAAATAATACATTTTAGCAATGCCAAGCAATAGGAAAGCGTTCTCTTGTGATTGGAATTTCTAAATTTGTTTAGCGTTCACTGAT
Source organism: Lithobates sylvaticus (assembly GCA_028564925.1). Lineage (NCBI taxonomy): Eukaryota > Metazoa > Chordata > Amphibia > Anura > Ranidae > Lithobates > Lithobates sylvaticus. Next base: position 123,051,466 of record CM053028.1, on the reverse strand, counting down.
TCAGAAAGTTGGTTTCAAAAGAAACAATATCACTGTATTCTGATCAATAAAAAAAAAAAAAAGATAAAATCATTCTGACACAATCAATCAAAATGCACACATATTCACTCAAAGCTCAAGTGAGAAAATACAAAACTTCTGGCAGCGACTGGACTGAGCAAACATGATCTTCTACTGTATCAGTAATTTGATGAGGACTAGCAAATTTAAAAACTTTTTATACAACACAAAAATGGTTCTACTGTCCTGATTTCTCAGGCGTCGCCTCCAACCAAGGAAGTATTGCATTTATTCAGTCTTCTGAGACGCTGCAAACATACTTTGCAATATGTTCAGATCAAGGGATCTGGACCACTTTTCCCAATAAAGAAAATGTTTTTAGATAGATAGATATATATATAAAAAAAACTATGTCCACAGAAATGCCAGATATGATTTACCACTTCTTTTCAAGCGTGTATCTATACCTCCCCTCTTGCAGTAACAGTTTATTTTGTTGATTTTCCTCAAGGGCCCATGTACAGTGATACAATACTGTTAACCAATCACAACAAAAGAGCAGAAGAAGGCCCTGGACTTGCAGTTCTTCTCCCAGCCTACATCCCACATTCCAATGTCAAGATGGAATACTGAGGTATATAAATTCCGCAGAACGTTCACAAATACATCTGCAATGCGTTCGGAATCAATGTCCATGAAATGATGCTTATTTCCCCCAACTTTTCCTAGCTGTTGAGACTTCCTACTGTTGCAGGTTAAGCGAAAATTTCCACTGCTGCGATAAAGAAGGACTGCATGCTTCTACTGTTAGACCACCATTTTTGGCATTTCGACTGTCTAGGCAAAAGTTGCTTCCGACATGCCTCAGCTTGGAGTTGCTTTCAATTTGTTCCCATTTCTAAATTAAAAGGAAAGTGGGAAATAAAAAAATAAAAATGAAGGTTAGAGAAAACAAATGTAGATGACTGATCAACTTACTTGTGCTTTTAAAGAGTCATGGCAAAGTCACAACATCTGTGTAAAGTCCACCCCCAGACCCAATGATGATCCCCTTTTCTAGCAATCCCATGCCACTCTCTTATGTTAAAGCTAGGACAAAATGCTTGATGCTGCCAGGTATGGGGGAGTATGTGACCTTCAATAATTTAGTGCTTGGGCCTGGCAGCCAATTACCAGGATCGAGTATTGCCTCATGAGGTATAGGGCGAGGTCACCACTCTTTTACGCCAGCCAATTTGATAGGTAATCACCAGAGAAGTATGAGTGGGTCAGGGGGTGCATCACACAGACATGGTCGCTTTGCGCTGAATGAAAAATAGGTTGCTAGACATGCAAGGGTAAAGTCTCCGACCCTTTTCCTAAAAACGCAGTTGCAGGGGACCGCATGGTGCTGCAGCACTGTGTGGCTTCCCGCACCCCAAAAACACACTGCATTTTCAGATGCATGGAGGTGCCATTAAGACCCCAGCATGCCTTCTAAAGAGCAGCAGGTTTTGCCTGCAGATGCACGAATGCGTGCCATTTACACAAGCTCCACCAAGTGTGAAGCTAGCCCTAATATTTAACTGCATGAAAACATTTCTAATAATTATGAAGCAGCATTGGTTTACGAGTAACAAAACAAACAAAACATTTAATAGAGAAAATCTTTGTAAAGTAATGTATGCAACCATAAGTGTCAGGAATTAAAATCAGAAAGATAAGTAGAAACAGCAGTCTGTACCTAATAGAGTTAGCCTTATTATATGGTCCTATTTTCTGAGTAGCAATTCACAGAACTGGAGTTCTTTCTGCTTTTAAAAAAAAGCCTCAGTTTAACTGAAAATGAATCGATCACACTGAACTGCTGTAAAGGCTGTTTTTATTTTAACTTTGTTATAGATTACTTTCACATTTTAGTCTGCAGACATCCACAGTTTCAATAACTGACACTTTAAAAAACGATTTTCGTAAGCAGGATTTCCTAGGATCCTTATCACACTGTTCCCTTTCCCACAAGTCTTAACGCAGAACTAAAAGGTATTAAATACTCACCTGTCCAGTGGTCCCTTGTCGAAACCAGCATCTTCTTCTGAGTGCCGGTCTTCAAGCCTGGCCATTGGCCGGCACAGGATGACGTGAATTCCTGTGCATGCACAGCAGCCAGTCATTCCGGCTGGGCGATGCTCATGTGCAGCTGGCCATACAACATGTCTGTACAATTCACTTTAAAATGTACCAAAGCTATGTAATAAGATAAACCTGATCAATTCAGATTTGTATCTAGTCAGATAGGACTACATAGTTGTTAAGAGAATCTCCTTTAGATGTATACATCGTGGGCACAGCGTTTGGATTTTTTTTTTTTTATGTATTTGGGCCAGGCACGGTCTGGGAGCTGCAATCCCTTCTGGCACAGATAAGTACATAGCTAATCTCACTTGTGGCAGCAGGGATCTTATCACATATTGCCAGCTTTAAGCTTACTGCCATAGAGATTTCACTGTATAATGCCGGGTTAGATCATGTGATTATAGCAAGGGGTGATTCTACTACTACACGATGATTTTTAGAATGAGCAATAATATATTCATAACAGAAGCAGAGGAGGATCATACAGTACAGTAAAAGCAGCGTATATACAGTATGTCACAAAAGTGAGCACAACTCACCCCTCAAAATAACTCACACAGCCATTAATGTCTAATATCTAAACCGCTGGCAACAAAAGTGAGTATACCCCCAAATGAAAATGTCAAAATCGGGCCCAAAGTCTCAATATTTTGTGTGGCCACCATTATTTTCCAGCACTGCCTTAACCCTCCTGGGCATGGAGTTCACCAGAGCTTCACAGATGGCCACTGGAGTTCTCCTTCCACTCCTCCATGACGACATCACGGAGCTGGTGGATGCTAGAGACCTTGCGCTCCTCCACCTTCGGTTTGAGGATGCCCCACAGATGATCAATAGGGTTTAGGTCTGGAAACAAGCTTGGTCAGTCCATCACCTTTACCCTCAGCTTCTTTAGTAAGGCAGTGGTCATCTTGGAGGTGTGTTGGGATCGTTATGTTGATCATGCTCTGCTTCAGTATGTCACAGTACATGTTGGCATTCATGGTTCCCTCAATGAACTGTAGCTCCCCAGTGCCGGCAGCACTCATGCAGCCCCAGACCATGACACTCCCACCACCATGCTTGACTGTAGACAAGACAAACTTGTCTTTGAACTCCTTACCAGGCTGCCACCACACACACTTTACACCATCTGAACCAAAAAAGTTTATCTTGGTCTCTTCGGACCACAGGACATGGTTCCAGTAATCCATGTTCTTAGTCTGCTTGTCTTCAGCAAACGGTTTGCTGGTTTTCTTGTGCATCATCTTTAGAAGAGGCTTCCTTCTGGGATGACAGCCATGCAGACCAATTTGATGCAGTGTGCAGCGTATGGTCTGAGCACTGACAGGCTGACCCCCCCACCCCTTCAACCTCTGCAGCAATGCTCCCAGCACTCATATGTCTATTTCCCAAAGACAACCTCTGGATATGACGCTGAGCACGTGCACTCAACTTCTTTGGTCGACCATGTTGAGGCCTGTTCTGAGTGGAACCTGTCCTGTTAAACCGCTGTATGGTCTTGGCCACTGTACTGCAGCTCAGTTTCATGGTCTTGACAATCTTCTTATAGCCTAAGCCATCCCTATGGGATAGTGGGTGTCAGCGGATAAGCATCCGCTGACACCCGATAACGTCAGTCTCCGCTATGGTCCGATTCTGCAGACGGAGGAAAACACTATTTTTCTATCCTCAGAACGGATCGGATGAACACAGACAGACGGTCCGTGTTCATCCAATCCTCCATACAAGAGAGAGGCGATTTGACAGGGCGGTCCCTGCACAGTGTGCAGGGACCCCCCTGTCACCCGCCGGCTCAGCGGGGTTTTCGGAACGATCCCCGCTGAGCAAGCGGATGTTTATGGGGCGGATCATTATGGATCCGTCCCGTGTGAAAGGGGCCTTAGGGGTGTGCTCACTTTTTGTTGCCAGCGATTTAGACCTTAATGGCTGTGTGTTGAGTTATTTTGAGGGGACAGCAAATTGACACCGTTATACAAGCTGTACGCTCACTACTTTACATTGTAGCAAAGTGTAATTTCTTCAGTGTTGTCACGTGAAAAAATATAATAAAATAATTACAAAAATGTGAGGGGTGCCCATCGCTGGATAGGATCGGCTCAGGTAAGAAAGGGGGGAGGGGGTCTGGTGGGAGCTTCAGCACAGGTGGTTTTTTACCTTAATGCATAAAAGGTGAAAAACCTTGAGGCTTTACAACCACTTTAACTTCAATACAGAAAGTGAAGGAAAATTTCCCCTATGGGACACAATAGGATTTTTGTACCCGTGTGAAATCCTTTTCTTGCAGTCAATTTAGGAACATAGGAAGTCTTTCCCATTTAGGATGTTCAAAAGCAGTCCAACTGAGGGCTGGGAAACATGGTAAATGAATGCTAACAGGTCCAAGAAAACAGAAGAAATAGGGACTGCCTGCTGCTGAAAGAGCTGCCTGAAGAACATTATGCTCAAAACTGGCATTAGTTGAAGCCGCAATGTCTACCTGGTAGAACTTGAAAAATATAAGAACAGAAGATCGTGTGGCAGCCTTACAAATCTGGGAACCAGTTGTTTGATGCCAAAAAACTAGAAAAGCTCATATCTAGTAGGATGCACCTCAACAGGAAAAAGTAGAACCTGATCCTTGAGACTATGAGCCATTGCTCGTCAGTTCTGAAATGAAAAGCATGTCTGCTCATATGTTTTTATTTTAGACTGTAATTTTCACTTTACGGGGAATAGATGTATACATTGGGAACATTGCATATAAAAATTGTTGAATACGAATTTCAATTTGAATTTTTTTAATGAAATCCCTTAAAGTATGGTATTAAAGATTATATATTTGCGCAAGTGATTTTATGCATATTTATTTATTTAATGATAGCTAAATAAAAAAAAGACAATGAATGGGTTAATCTTTTAAGTAGTTTAAAAGGAAGTTATATCACTCAGCCCTCCACCCATGATGAAGGCGGTAAACCATCAAAAATGCTTTGGATGTGATCAAGTGCTATGTATACCAATTGAATAGCCAGTAACCATTGGTAACTGTGGAGAGAGAGCCAGGCTCTCGCGGTGCACTTGGGGACAGTGGCAGTGATATGCGCAATAATTTGAGTGGCTTGTGCGTACCGGTTTAATCTTTAACAAACCTTTCACAAAGATTATTCTTGTTTTCAAGTTATCTAATTGACAATCTGAGGATTGGATCAGTGTGATTTGTTGAAATGCAGGAGGAGCTGTGCAGGAGGGGTGCTGAATGGCATTCCACAGCATGAGGTATGCAGCTCAGACAGTAAGGATGGTGGAAGAGCCGGAGAGCGTAGAAGCTGGAGAGTGCAACAGCCACAAATCTACCCAGACTATTCCGGTTACATGTTGCACAGGAGTTCCTAAGCACACAGAACTCTAGGGGATTCTTAGTGCGAGTCTATCCAGTGCATACAGGAAGATCTGCTGGGTGTATTAGTCCCTCTTCCCCAGTGAATTAGAAGTGTCTTGTAGCATAGGGATGTTTTGCGCAAATAAAAAATGGTGGAAGATAGGACTGTGGATTATATTATCAACATAGGAGACATAAATCATGAGATTCTGTTTGGACTTGAAGTGTGTATGGCCTTTGAAGAGTATACAAACCTGTGGAAATAATTCTGATACATTTCTGTTTATAGTGCAAATAAACTTGCAACATTTGCTCAGAGAGCATATTGAATGATTTTGCAACATTGTTCCAGGCAGCTGACTGAGTCAGATGTTATTGCTGTATATATGTATGTATGTATGTATATATATATGTGTGTGTGTTTAAGACTATAGACTATAGCATACTATAGGGGCCAGGACCTCAACGATAACCTGAGGTGCAGACGACAGTCCAAAAAGCAGGGCCATCTACTGGTAGTGTAGGCAAAATGGGGGAACTGCAGATGAGCTGAAATAATTGGGACATGTAATTGCACATCTTTGGAGGTCCACCGAAACCAGGAAGGTGATGACTGATTTGGTAGATTCCATGCAAAATTTTGCGATGCGAATAAAGACATGCAAAAGAGTCCCAGAATGGGTGAAAATCCACTTTAGGCTTGGAAACAGAACAGGCTGGAGTAAAATCCCTGAAACCATTCTGCCGTAGGAACTAGGACAATAAACACATTAAAAGGAGAAGTCCAGTCTGAGCTCGTTTGGCTGGGCTTCTCCTAAGGGTCACAGGAGTACAAGTCCACTCTCTGCTGACGTCACTGAAATCAGTCCAGGCACCGTGTAATCCCGACAATGGAAGTCTGCATCCGCCAGGTGCCTGGACTGATTCCTGTCTCAGAGAGCCGTTGACAGACTGAGACGGCCAATCCCCACCCCTCCACAGCTCATCGCTCCAGTAAGCATGGAGGAGGAGAGCTGCTGATTGATAGTCCGCAGCTCTCCTCTCGGGGATCTGTGAGAACCGAGCCATCGGCCGTGTTTGATGGCTCGGTTCTCACTGTAGAGACGCCGGGCACAGATGCAGCATCAGTCCCATGCTGCATCCACCAAGTATAAACAGGGAGGAAAAACAAAAAAAAAAAAACATACTTCTCTTTTAAGCTAGAAGAACGGAGAGGTTTCAATGCTGATGCGCTAATCTGGGCAGTGACTCAGAAGGCTTGGAGGACATAAACCGAGGAGGGATCAGGGAGCAAAACTCCCTTTTGTATTTCTGGAAGACTACCTGCCACACCCAAATGTCCAAGAGGCAAGCCAACCAAGTGCCTGCATAGGTTAACCAGCTTCTTTTGCAATCTGAAAAATGGAGGTGCACCAACATGTACAGGACAGCATGTCTGAGGATTTGACAGACTAAGGTGGGTCACGACGTGTTCCTTGGGCTTCTTATGCCAAGGAAGATAGGTGCTCTTGCCCCTAGCAGCATCCTGAAAAATGTAAAAAAACTGGTCTGAATAGATGCTGTCCCTTGTAGGCCATGCAGATCAAATGCTTTTTATACAAGGGTTCCACAGTCCAGCACATTAGCCAAAGTATCCTTAGCACATAAATAGATGCATGCGACAATTGAGGCAGGAGGTTTGTAACAAACCATCACAGCTGAAATATAATGCTACAGCCATCTGCTACATGAGCACTGTAAGCAAAGGGTCAAGCTTGGCAGAAATTAGATAAGTTTAAGGGATTTTGAGCAGTCAGACATGGTTTGACAATTAAGGTCATAACCAGAATTAAATGAACAGCGACAACAGAGCTCTAGAAAGGGCTTCCAATGGCTTATAGGCTGGGTCCCTAAAGACAGACGAGACCTATTCCTAAATTGCAAGCCCCCCTTTAAGGCGGGACACTGCTGGACTCCCAGTGGGGATGCACCACTTTTGCACAAAACCTGTACTAAACAGATAAAAAGCTAATAAATATTTGAGGGGGAGAAGAGCGGAAAAAGATGATGCAAACAGTTTGCTGAAGACAAGCAGACTAAGGACATGGATTACTGGAACCATGTCCTGTGGTCTGATGAGACCAAGATAAATTTATTTGGTTCAGATGGTGTCAAGTGTGTGTGGTGACAACCAGGTGAGCAGTACAAAGACAAGTGTGTCTTGCAGTCAAGAATTGTGGTGGGAGTATCATGGTCTGGGGCTGCATGAGTGCTGCCGGCACTGGGGTGCTACAACACACCTCCAAGACGACCACTGCCTTGCCTAAGAAGCTGAGGGTAAAGGTGATGGACTGGCCAAGCATGTCTCCAGACCTAAACCCTATTGAGCACCTGTGGGACATCCTCAAATGGAAGGTGGAGGAGCGAAAGTATCTAAAAGCCCCCAGCTCCGTGATGTTATCATGGAGAAGTGGAAGAGGACTCCAGTGGCAACCTGTGAAGCTCTGGTGAACTCCATGCCCAAGAGGGTTAAGGCAGTGCTGGAAAATAATGGTGGCCACACAAAATATTGAGACTTTGGGCCCAATTTGGACATTTTCACTTAGGGGTGTACTCACTTTTGTTGCCAGCGGTTTAGACATTAATGGCTGTGTGTGGACTTATGTTGAGGGGACAGTACATTTAAACTGTTATACAAGCTGTATACTCACTACTTTACATTGTAGCAAAGTGTAATTTCTTCATTACTAATAAAAAAAAATTTTTTACATAAAAATGGCATAAAAAAAAATAAATAAACTTTCCCCTATTGTGTAGACGCTACAACTTTTTTGCGCAAACCAGTCAATATACGCTTCGTGCAATTTTTTTACTAAAAAATATGTAGAATACATAATCGGCCTAAACTAAGGAAAATGTTTCTTTTTATATATTTTTGGGGGCTATTATATCAAAAAATGGGGGCTGAAGCGGCTAAAAAAACTCTCCTCTTAAAATTGTGTGTTATATGCCAATAAATAGGGTAATTATTATTAATATCACATTTGAACCATGGATACAGTCCTTACTTGTCTACTGTCATTTTCTCTGCAGCCTTGAAGTTTTATCAGAGATCCTGTTGCTCTGTCCACAACAGTAAGACAAAGATCCATGTGTTTAACCGACTTGTCTTTCGTAAGAGCCCATTCCTGAAGTAAAAAGAATACAGACAATCAGGATTTAAAAAAAAAAATAAAATCTTTTCTTACATTTAATTTCTCACTTTTTAGGTCTTTAGTTCTGCTGCCAACATACAAGTATTATTCTTGTGATTTATTAGCAGGGTAACATATTAAAGTATCTTCCATGCCAAATCCAAACTTCACCGTCAAACTAAACCCTCATACAGTATATTCCCATCTGCCATCTTATCCTCTATTTACAGTAGATTTGCATTTCCCATGGTTCTGAACATGTGATCAGCTAGGACATCCACTATTGAAGACTTGAAAGATCAGTAGAGAACCGACATAAGCACACTGACAACTGTGAGAAGTTATCACCAATGGCATGCCTTGACCAGCATATGCATGTGCCAGTAGGCAGAATGTACATGAAAAAAATGCATAAAGCAATGTAGGTATAGTTGAATAAGCATTTACCGTATATACTAGAGTATAAGCTGACCCGAATATAAGCCGAGGCACCTAATTTTACCACAAAAAAAATGGGAAAACTTAATGACTCGAGTATAAGTCTAGGGTGAGAAATGTGCAGCTACTGTAAGTGGAAAAGAGGATCAACAATGACCATTTGCAGCCTCACTGTGCCCATTTGCAGCCATAGGTCCCCCGAACCGAAGGGTTCCCAAATGCCCCCTAGCTGCAGCCAAAATTTGGGGTCTCTGGACCCAAAGGGTCCCGAAATAACATTGCTGCAGATGGACACAGTTGAGCGACTTTGGGGCCCCGTATCTCGGGGTCACTTGGTGCTAGTAACCCCAAATTGTGTGTGCAAACCCAGAGGAACTAGCACTACAACATATCCAATGGGGTTCCTAACACCAAGTGGCCCCAAAATACGGCGCCCCAAAGTCGGTTCGAAAAACGTCAAGCACTTTTCTGCAGCAGAGTGAAATTTTCTGAACCGACTTTGGGGCCCCGTATCTCGGGGCCACTTGGTTCTAGGGACCCCATCTTTGGATATGTTGTAGTGCTAGTTTGGGTTTGCACATCAAATTTGTGGTTCTTAGCACTAAGTGACCCCGAGATACAGGGCCCCAATGTCGGGTCGGGAAATGTAATTCTCTGCTGCAGAAAAGTGCTTGACTCCAGTACAAGCCGAGTGGTGCATTTTCAGTACACAAAAATGTGCTGAAAAACTTGGCTTATACTCGAGTATATACGGTAAGATTTATTGAGCATTCTCACTACTGTAGTGCATTGCTTTGCACAAATGGCAGCCCTTTCATTTCAATGAGCTCCCCAACAAACGCAGGAAAAAACATGCATCTTTTGAGCTTCATGCGTTTTTAACCAAACTTTCTTGTTCCAGCAAAATTGTGGCTCTTGCTTGGTGTGTTCACCAATTATTAATGAATGGCAACACAAGTGTGACATGCTATTTATATTTTGAAAACATTCATGCACTAGACAAGTGGGAATGCAGGCTAAACTAGTCTTGAAGAACAATTAGAAAAATTATATCCATGTTTTAGGTAATTTTTGTTCACAATAAATAAATGGTTACTAACAAAACATTTAACTATACTCCGAACCAAAGATGGATGCACACATTAGGTGACGCGAGTTTAAACATTGCTTCTCAACCTTTTGTTAGAAACACCACTTCAATATCAGGCACTTTCGCACCTTCCTGCCCAAGCCAATTTTCAGCGCTGTCACTTTTTAAATGACAATTGCGCGGTCATGCTACACTGTACCCAAACTAAAGTTTTATCACTTTGTTTCCACAAATAGAGCTTTCTTTTGGTGGTATTTGATCACCTCTGCGGTTTTTATTTGTTGCTAAAAGAAGAAAAAAGTCAAAAATTTTGAAAAAAAAAGTTCTTTGTTTCCGTTATAACATTTTGTAAATAAGTACGTTTTCTCCTTCATTGATGGGCACAGATAAGGTGGCACCGATGGGCATTGATAGGCGGCACTGATGGGTACTTATGGGTGGTACTGATGGGCATCACTGGTGGCACTGGCAGGCATTTTTAATGGGCACGATTGGCAGCTGCCTGGTGGTCTAGGGTGGCATAACTGGTGGTCCTGGGTGGGCAACAGCAGGGGAGGGGGCTGCGCTGATAAACAATCAGCACAGACCCCCCCCCCCCCCCCCCCGTCAGTAGAGCCGCAGATCGGCTCACCTCTACGCGCGAGTGAGGGTGCGCGCCATCAGTTATCCTGCTGGACGTCATATGACACCCAGTCAGGATAACTGAACCACCGCCCGCCAGTCATACTGCTATAGGTCGGGTGGGAAGTTGTTAACCCACCAACTTAACTACATTTTCCTCTGTTTTTTACTGTAATGGCCCCCCGTGACTGTGCTTTATAAAAATAATGCTGTATATACCTTGTTTACAGAGCGCTGATCTGTACTCATTGACCTGCCGCCCATCTCCTCTTGGCCCGACAGATGCAGCGGTCGGGGCCCGGGATCCCCCACTGACGTTGGAGAGGAGGAGATAGGCGACGGGTCAATGAGCGCAGATCAGTGCTCTAAATAAGGTATATACAGCATTATTTTTCTACAGCACAGTCACAGGGGGCCATTAGAGTAAAAATCTGATTGTATTACAAATAAACAGTAATTTGAGCAGCAGGACGGGAGGGGGCGCCACGGACACGGATCTTACAGGCCGGGAGGGGGGAAGAGGACACAGGAAATAGAGCAGGCTGTGGCTGACAGAGGCACCTATGCAGACAACGGTGTCAGGGCTCAGCAGCCCTGATATACCGTGGTCAGCATACAGGGGGGGGGGGGGGGGAGGGTAGAAACTGGCAGGATCATCCAGGTATCCAGGTATTACAGGTGATACAGGGGGGCCAAATTATACAGCACAAGTGCTATATAACATGCTTTTTAAGAGCAGGATCTTTATTTTTTGGGGTTAACAAACGCTTTAAAAGTATGTCAAACCTTAAGACACCCTAATTTAAATTGGGTCTTTCCTCTTTTCACATTAGAGTCATCAGACCAAAAACTCTGAAAAATCTGCATTGAGTTGACAGTAAAAAGTCTTTCTAAAAAATTTCAAGCAAAATAACTGTCAGCACATCTGCATGTGTGAAAAAAAATCAATAAAAATAAATAAAAATAAAAAATAAAAAAATCAGACAGTCTGTATTGTGGATCAGGCAACAGTACCAAGTAGGACCTTGACAGTAGTTTAAAGTTGTGTTCCCAGGCAGCAATGTACACACTACATGATTTCCAGGTGTGAAAGTGACAACGTTTCGTGTTGAAAGCAGAAGTCATATAACATTCTTTTGCTTCAGCTGTGGGGCGAGACACCTAGCTAACAGGTGGGAAGCCTCAATTTCGTCATTCACTGAATGCGCTGCTTGTCATGTCAGAGCTTACCGAGTTTCAAAGAGGTTAAATTGCTGGTGCCCGTTTAGCTGGTGCCTCTGACTGAAGCTGCCAATTAGCGGCGTCGTGATGTACAGTATCAAAGTTATGACAATCAAAAAACAAAAAAGCAGCGTTCTATGGGTAGGAGCAAAAAATATGTGAACCATGGACCAATTCAAAAGTTAGTTTAATGCACTGTAGACAATTAACCAGCAAGTACAAAAGGCTGTTAGTGCTGGTAAAGACTGCAGTAAATGGTAAAAATTTAAATTGTAGTACAATGTAAATGCATTGTATTAAAAACAAATGGTACTACGATGTCTGGATTAGAAGGGGTTAACTTCTTCCAGAAGGCTTGCCGATCACACGTGGAGAGAAGTCATCCCAAATCGTTGGGGGAACAGTAATAGCCCGGTGGGAGAAAATGGGGTGATGGACAGCCTCTTGCCTCTGACGGGTGGTCAGGTACTGTGGGGATCCAGAGGGATACAGCGTGAGCAGGGAGACACTGGCTGGTTGCGGTCGATGTTGGCACTGACTGCAAAGCTCAAATAATGCTGTGCCAAGCTGTATTGAGTGTAATCTGTCAGCCGCCGCTGGAGGATGGATTCGGGGAAGCCGAGCGTGGCCACTGGAGCCGGGCGTGTAGGATGACGTCAATGCAACTCCGGAAACAGGAATCCTGTGTGTGGTGGTGGACTGCAAGCTAAGATTTACCACGGCTTACATGTTTCGCACGCATGCGCGTTATCAAAGCCCGGCTCCAGGGGCTAAGCTTGGCTTCCCCAGCTCCATCCTCCAGCGGCGGCTAACACATTACACCCCATACAGCTTGGCACAGCGTTGTTTGATCCTTGCGGTCAGTTCCAGCATCTACCACAGCCAGCGTCTCCCTGCTCACGCTGTATTCCTCTGGATCCCCACAGGACCTGTCCACCCGTCAGAGGCAAGAGGCTGTCCATCACCCCATTTTCTTCCACCGGGCTATTACCGTTCCCCACACGCTTTGGGATGACTTCTCTCCACATGCGACTGGCGAGCCTTCTGGAAGATGTTAACCCCTTCTCATCCAGACATCACCGGGATACCGTTTTTTTTTTTTTAATACAATGCATTTACATAGCCACAGTAGTAAGAACTGTAATCCTTGAAGTGTCGTTTATTGGTACATCAGAGTGACAACAATAAAGCTGGCGCATTTCGGCAATAGCCTTAGTTGTATGCATTTACATTTTATCATCACTAACAGCCTTTTGTACTTGCTGGTTAATTGTCTACAGTGCAATAAACAAACTGGATTAGTCCATGGTTCACAATTGTTTTTGCTCCTACTCAGAGCGCTTCTTTTTTTTGATTCCCTTTCCCATTGCTCCAGTGGCTGGCAGCTGCACTGGGTATTAGTTTTTTCCACAAATATCTACATATGACTGACAGCTTCTAGCGCTTCAGGAACTTATTTGTCAAAGGTTATGACAGCATATACAGTTTCTGGGAAAACGTCATCTGATAAGCATAAGCGCAGTCGACATGGTCAACTGACTGACAAAAGGACATTGCGCAGGCTTTTGACCCAGATATTTTGCATGAAGAATTGTATCCGATTCCATTATCCACAATCCAAGACTTGTATTTGTCAATTCCCAGGAGAATTCAGGCCATCTTGGAGGCCAAAAGGTGGTCCAACACCATATTGGGGAACAATTTAGTTCTTTTTAGCATACTTGTTTCCATAACTTTGTCCAACCCCTGTGTATACTTTGCATTACTCTACACAGTAAATATTTTACAGGATGTTTTGCAGGGCTGTGCCTTCTATGAGAGAAGGCCTGAAATGTTAAAGGAATAAATGACAGTAATCAAAGAAAAGCAATCTGGACTAGGCACTGTGAATGAACTTATATAAAATACAAGCCTTTTTGTCTTATGGATATAAATAACCCTTTAGGTCTGCATGTACTAATGACTGTACACAAAGATTTTCGACTGCCATTAGTTGACCCAAAGCATATGTAAGATTTCTGGACACTGAGAAATCTTCCCCAGCCTATAGTCCCAAAACAAAAATACAAGAATGCCACATTATTAAAAGGCATACATATATAGTAAGTTGGGTCTTATTTTAATCATGCACACAGTGTTGGAAAAAAATTGAAATTTACTTTTCCCCACCAGCTCAAGATATTTAAAAAAAAAGGTGGAAAATCTGCATGTAGATCCCTTGCAAGCATTTGGTGTGATGCCTGTATTCTTTAATAAAGTTGATTTTCTTTAAAAAAAAACTCTACCAGTTTGATATTACCTGGTATTTAAGGTGGTAACAATGTAGCAGAGGCCCTGACATGCACAAGGCCTCCATTTATGGGGGTACCACACTGAAAAGTAGAACTAAAGTCGAAATTCAAAACATCTGTAGTCAATGCAAAGCATTACTATAGAAGGTCTTGATTTGCAAGACATTTTAAATATGGATACCGCCAGTAGATTCCTGACTCATGGTGCCAATGTTTTTGTTACTGTAGCAATGCATGAAGACGTAGGCGTATGCCATCAACTTTGTCCCTGCTAAATATCTGCCTCTACCGTGCCTGTCAACAAAAAGCCACTCCCAACTGTTTTGGCCAATGTAAATGGCTAAAACTAACCACATACACCCACTTGCTTCTGCTCCAACCGCATAATAGAACTTAAGAGGGAAATCTTCATAATTGTGCCCACTCACTCCATTTATCTATTCTAGCAGTAAGCTAAGAGAAAGGCCATTTCACACGAGAAAGAAAAAGAAAGAAAAAGGAGGAGAAAGAAAGAAAAAAAAAGGAGGAGAAAAAAAAAAAAAGAAAAAAAAGAAAGAAAGAAAGAAAGAAAAAGACAGAAAGAAAAAAAAAAAAAAAAAAAAAAAAAAAAAAAAAGAAAGAAAAAAGGAGAAAGAAAAAAGGAGAAAGAAAAAAGGAGAAAGAAAAAAGGAGAAAGAAAAAAGAACAAAGAAAGAAACTTTCAACAGTTTTTACATTTTTATTATTTTAACTGCTTGTGACTGACTCACCACAAAATGTACAGGAGCCAACCAAAATGTACAAACACTGCAGATACAAAGTGACGCCCCTTTCTTTGTCACCTTTTTCTAATATCAACCACTTATTGAAAGGCACTCCGTTTATAAAAAGTTTAGCAAAAGGCACTCCATTTGACATACCGATAATTTCTGCTGGTGATTTGGACATTTCATATAAATCAGAACAGCTTAAAAATAATGCCATCAGTTATTTCTATAAAGGTCCAATACGTACTTGGTTACCCCCTGCATTATGACATTCATAGACACCCACAACTCCATCTGCAAAATGGCCCAATGTGTCAAGACAGTTGGTTCCTTGTTGCAAGGCTCCGAATGCAATGTCCTGATGGTCAGGAACTCTAGAAATAAATTGAAACAAATCAATGAAAATATTATAAATCTGTGCACGTTACATACAGTAGCTTCACATACTTTAATAATCAGTATTCCCTATAATTTGTTTGACTATTTTTTCATTTTGAACAAAGCCAGAAAATGCCATGCTGTTATTAAGATGCAGACCTGGCACACTCATAAGACACACACCATTTTAATTAAAGGATAAGTGTTCCCTTGTGATAAAAATAAAAATTAAATGTTGTGTCTCTTCTGCACACCTGTCTGAATGCCTTTAATTAGCCAGAGCCATAAAATTATAGAGATTTTACAACTCGTGAGAGGCTACACACGCACACAAACATATACACACACACACACACACACACCAGCCAGTGTTTTGGAGGCTCAATATGGGCTTAATTTTATTGATCAAGTCTCATTAAAACTTCATAAAAACAAGAGAACAGATGCAATAGTGATCATAGTACAACGTGGGTATAAGTTTCTCAAATTCCGACGTGTTTCGAGATGCTCTTCTTCAGGAAACTGAGAAGTACATACAAATGCAGTGGATCACATATGTAACTGTTACAGAAACATCACACTAGAGGGATGTGTAACCAGACATGCTTATTCATGGGGATGTCTGTATCTATGCATTAAGATAAAAAAAACCTTCAGTGAGCAGCAGCCCCCCCCCCCCCTTATTCTTACCTGAACCCCATTTCAATCCAGCGATGTTGAATGAGAGGCTCAGCCGTCTGAAACTTCCCCTCCTGATTGGATGAGACACAGCATTGGCTCCTGCTGCTGTCAAAAGCAGTTAGCCAATAAGGAGAGAGAGGGGGCGGGCCAAACCACATCTCTGTGTCTGAATGTACACAGGGAGCTGCGGCTCGGCTACCCCCATAGCAAGCTGATTGCTATGGGGGCACTCGACAGGCAAGAGGGGCCAGAGGCACCAAAGAGGGACCCAAAAAGAAGAGCACCAGGACAGGTATGTTATTTTTAAATAAAAAAAATACTAGACTTTAGTATCACTTTAGGAAACTTTAGATTCTGGGCAGTTACCATCCACTAAAAGCACAACTGATGTCTCACAACTTTTTACTTGGTAAACATACTGGTTGCTGCCCTCACACTTCAGTGCTCTGTGTTGGCAGAGCCGAATAACAGTCTCAACCCTCATCACACAAGCTTGCATTGAGGGGGTGCGTCAGATCAGCGCCGTTACTGAATGCCCAGAGCACTAAATAAAACTCTAGTAGTGCCTACTGGTTGATACATTCCTATATAGACCTCCTACATAAACCTGCAACAGGAATTTGGTGGTAAGATAATCAAAATAATGGATGCAGCAAGACTGAAAATGGTTGTTGGTACGTTTATCAAACTAAATCTCCATTTATGTGACTTTAATTTGGCTTTGCCATCAGCTGTAAAATGCTTTAGGAATTTCGTAAACCACTAAAATCATGAAAAATGTTGCCAGTCCTGGAATGTGCAGTTTATAAAAAAAACAGTCAAGGTAGCTGTTGCCATAGTAATTTAGAAATGTATAGAAATTTTATTTTGCATCCAGAATAAAATTCACTTTGGATTCCCACCTTCAGAAGAAATGACACAACCTCACAGAAACACAAATCTTACCTGAGCTCTGGATATACATTCTCCAAGTACCACTTGAAAGGTTTGCAGCCCAGTTTTTTCTTCAGCTCTGTGCGGCTCTGAATACTAAAATTGAATACATAAGTTAAAAACTTTAAATTTGCTAAAGCCCAAACACAGCCAAAACCTATTACATTTTGAATAGAGTGAGGAAGGTTTACAGCCTCTCAAGTATTTATTGCTAATGTATCCCAACTGGGAACCCCCCCCCCCCCCCTCACTTCCTATTAGTATAGGAAGTGATGGAACTTTTTTCCAAAGGAGACAGAAGTGGCTATATTTTTAGTTGAGTTAGGAAGGATTACTTATGATGAGGTTTATTTATTGCGGTCTGTGTCTTGTTCAAAAAAAAAAAAGGGTATGGTTGTCACGAACTAGTGTCACAAGAACAAGAAGCGAGAAAAAATCTCCCCAATGAAGTCAAAGACAGCACCTAAAATCTGCTGAATTTAAAGTCTCCCCTACTCTATCCCAAACAGTAGCTCATGTGGAATACATTTGTCAAACATGTATAAATAAGAAACTATGGGGGGGAATTTCTCAAAACTGGAACAGACAGAATCGGGATCAGCTGTGCAAAGACAACCAATCAGCTTCTATCTTTAGCTGGTTCAGTTACACTTTGAAAATTAACGGAAGAAGCCGACTGGTTGCCAAAAACAGCTGCTTGATGAATTCCTCTTCCTTCAAGTATTGTTACTTGAATTTAGGAGCCCCTGGATTATTCCAAGTCTGCAGAATACCATCAACATTTGCACCTACATTTACAATTCACAATTCTTGGCTGTACTCACAAATGTATGACACAGATCACCCCCTGCTGTAGCAGTGTAATTACTAGGGGAGAGCAGACTAAGAAAATGCTTTGTCCTGCCTGCAGCAGATTGGCAACATGATCTTAGCCTAGACCGTCTTACTTGAATGAAACTCAAGAAATGCTTTTTAATTACAAAAGGTACGGCACTTTATAAAAAAAAAAGGTTTACTCGTACTGTACATTGTGACATGTCAAGAATTTAGTCATACACACTTGTACAGTTACTGACAGGTCCATCTTGATTAAATAAGTTGAGCCAAAGCCAATACTTACTTTCCATAAGGTACATTTCTAGCAGAGGGCACAGCTGCATAATAAAAATTCTTGTATTCATCCATCCAAACCTCAGCTGCCCTGCGTGTGTTCCTGAAATTGGAAAATACATATATTACAATATGTACAGTACTTGAAGGAAGAGATGTTTAAGGTCAAAGTAACCCAGTCAGTACAGCATCAAACCTTAAAAAATAGTTACCTGTAAAAGACAAGGCTTACTATGAGTTGAATCACTGCTGTGATGCTACTCCTCGACCACTGCAAGCACTTAGCCCTTTGAATGAGTTGAATATTTTCTTTCCCTGCTGCATGCCGTGGTTCCTCAAAGCAGGTCATATGCACTTTAGTAATCCATTAGTTGGCAGGAGGAACCACAGTGTGCAGAGGGGGAAGTACTATACACATTAGAAAGTGTGGAATACATTGGGCAGTAGTGGATTATCACCACCACAGTGTTTCAAAATAGACCACAAAAAGGTAAGTATAGAAACTCTTCTTTTACAAACAATTCTTCACCCTGCAGAAACAGAGCCACTTGAAGGTTGCAACCATAACTCAATAGCCTTACATCAATATGTAAAAAAATAAAAATAAAAAAAAAACTAACTTGTGTAACTGTACTATTAAAAAACACAAACTTGTGAAAAAAAGTCTAAACCTTTAAGAGAAAGATAATGTTAAAGACCGTTTACAAACCTCAAACATTTTACATTTAGGCTCGGTTCACACTGCGGCAACCTGGGGTCTCACAAGTCGGATCCCAAGTTGCAGCCGTTTGAAATCCCACGTTAGTCATTAAGAACGGTCTTAATTAGAACTACTGAAGTCGCTCCGACTTTAGAAAACTTTCCTGTACTACTTCAAGGGGACTTCTATCCATCTTGTGCCCATAGACTTTAATGGAAGTTGCCTCCAAGTCGGATCCTCATCTATATTGACGCGATTTGGATCCAACATTACAGAAAGATTACCCAGGCATTTCCCCCAAAGTCTCTCCAAAGTTGCATCAAGCAGTACTCAAGTCGCCTGACAAAGTCGCAGCAGTGTGAACTGAGCCTTGCACACGTTTATAAACAAAATGTTTGCGTAGTTAGTCAAAAATTACAGATAGACAAGGTATGTAACTTTATTATTTTAAACTAATTTAATGGGAAGAACTTTCTGTAGCTGTCTGATATTATGGGTTTAAAAAGAATGCCATTTTGTATATATTTTCTTGATTATGGTTGGGTCAAAAAAAAAAGCACAATAAATTAGACTTTCATGCAGCCAGCAGGTAGAGTTCTAGTCTCTCAATTAGAGACGTTAGCCTAACGGCCAACTGAAGACTTGCACAACAGGCTAACAAATCTGCAGCTAATTTAGAGGTAGTGGTACACACTAGTCTGCACATTAACCTCCTCCCCACCAGCTGCACGCATATATGCAGCCTCTCAGTGGGTGGGCTTTAACGCCAAGAGGTCACACTGTAAACATTTCTGTGCTGGGAGCGTGCGCCCTGCGCGCTCCTAGCACGGTTGCTGGCAGGAATCAGAAAGCTCACATTGCATGCTTTCTATCTGGAGCTTTCTGATCATGTGACCAACGTGACAGCCTATCACAGCAGTCACATGACCCGAATAGCCACCTCCTGGCATCTAGAAGCTCCTAAAGGTTTGGAAGGCAGCAGCGGGAAGGGGTTAAACTGCATCGGTTTAGCGTGCAGGCCGTAGACATTTTGGACTGCAGAGCCGTGTGACAGGAACGGTGTGATATGTGTTTTATTGCATTATACAGCTCACTTTTTATTTTTTTTAGTTTAAACTTTATGTGAAGTGCACAAAGTGACACTTCATTCATGTCACTGCACATGCAGGGCCATCCAGAGAAGTACAAGGTTATGCAAACATGTTGCATAATGTCGCACAGCTCTGGAATGCATAGAAGCACCACATTATGGTGTGAACATGACACACAGAAAACTATGGCATTCTGTATATCATTACAGTTACTTGCATTTATCCAATGAGGAAAACACAGGTAACTGCACATAGTGTGAACAGGCCCTTAGCGCGGACAGTCGGCAACAGAAAATCAGTTACTGGCTGGTTCAGAAATAATTTTCGTGAAAAACATCATGCAGTAAGGCATGATGCCAAACATACTAAAACATAGATTAGGGCTTAACATACACTTTAGGCAAACAGTTCACAGCTGCTCAAAATTACAACTTATACAACAGTGGAGTTCAGAAGAGTACGTCTGGACAAATCTTAAAGACGTTGGCTATAGCAGCAGAAGACCATGCTGAATTTCACAGATGTCAGCCAACAAAAGGAAAATGGAGTCTGCAGTAGCCATAGGATCACGAAGACTGGATAACTGGAAAAACATTGCATGGTCTGACAAATCTCATTTCTGCTGTGACATATTGATGGAAACAAGTACACAGGATCTCACTCGGGTTGGAGCAGGAGGTTCACAGCATGAATGTGACAAATCTGCTGTGATGAGTGATGCAATCTTGTCAGCATGTAACAAAATCCTTAAAGGAGTGTTTTTGCCAAATCACAGAATACATGCCATAATAATTAAAGTGTTTGTAAAATTATATATTTTTTTAAAATACCACACATGTTGTACTTATCGGCCTGGATCCTGCTCTTCCAGGGTCCTCTACTGGCACTCTGGGCCACTTCCTTTGCCAAGTGCACCCATAGCAAGCTGTTTGCTATGGGGGCACTTATGCGTGCTCGCTCCTGAGCCAGGTCTGTGTCCATAAGACACAGAGTGTAGATCAGCCACGCCCTCTGCTCGCTGGCTGTGACTGACAGCAGCGGGAGCCAATGGCTCTGTGACAGGATTCACTTTGGGTGGGGGGGGCTTGTGGAATCTAGCTTACCTTAGAGAGGCCAGGAAACTCCTTGTCCAGCTCCCCCGGCCCATCTTATGTGCAAGTCATCCTGTGCCTATTAGGGGAACATGGTGACTGAGAACCCCAGCCTGGTCTTTCTATAGGTGTGGTTTGTGTTGAAAGAATGAAGGGGCTCTTTCACTTGGGACATTAATATTTATGAACAATCTCCCTCAAGAAATATATGAAGATACATAATTCTACCTTTTAGACTGCTAGAATATTGTAGGAGTGACTCATAGACCACTGCTAGATAGTTTGAGGTGGGGTGGGGGTTGCTATGTGTTTCTTGTTAAGTGGCTGTATCCCATTGTTCTATTGTTTCTGTCTGCCTTGAGTGCAAATGATTATGGGATGTATATGCTTATGTGGATTAGCTGAAGGGTTAATGAAACCACTGTCAGCTGCTAGAGAGGAGGGGGGATTCCTCCTGCAGCCCTTCCTAAAGGCTGTTTGTCATGTTACTGAATGTAGTTTACCGCGCTCTGTGCCATTATGCAAGGAAGGAGGGATTGTCCCCAGAGTGTATAGCTCTTTGTGCCTGTGTTTGAACAAATAGTCTTATGTCTTCCACCACCCTACACTGATGTCTCGACAAGTGACTGTGTGGGCTAAGGGATCTTTGATCGTGCTTGGACCGGGCAAGGAAAGCTTATACAGCGGACATACTCCTCTTGAGTACGGGGTTTGTCACAGGCTCCTGCTGTTGCATCTCAGCCAATGAGGAGGGAGATACCTGGGAGAGCCATTGCTCCTATGCACATTGATGTATCGAGATTGAGCTTATGTTAATATTAGTGGGGGCTGAGGGGGGGAGCTGCACACTGAACGTTTTTTTATCTTCATGCATAGAACCACTTTAAAATGACATGGTCACCCTTAGGCCCCTTTCACACTGGGGCGGGAGCCGCGGCGACGGTAAAGCAGCGCTATATATATATATATTACAAAATATAGCGCTGCTTTACCGTTGTTTTAGCCGCGGTATTCGGCCGCTCGCGGGGCGGTTTTACCCCCCGCGAGCGGCCAAAAAAGGGTTAAAATCCCCCGCAAAGCGCCGCCGTAGCGGCGGTATTACCGCGGTGTCCCATTGAAATCAATGGGTAGGAGTGGTATAGGAGCGGTGTATTATCTACCGCTCCAAAGATGCTGCTAGCAGGACTTTTTTTACCGGCCTGCTAGCGCACTGCTCCGGTGTGAAAGCCCGCCAGCTTTCACACTGGAGTGAATGGGGCCGGTTTTTCAGGCAGTGTACAGGCGCTATTTTTAGCGCTGTACCGCCTAAAAAAACGCCCCAGTGTGAAAGGGGCCTTAGTGAACTTGTACTGTACTTAAGGCCCCTTTCACACTGGGGCGGTGCGGGCATCGGCGGTAAAGCAGCGATATATTTAGCGCTGCTTTACCGTCGTTTTAGACATGTGGTAAAAATTTCATGATTGAATAAATATATATTATATATATATATATATATATATATATATATATATATATATATATATATATATATATATATATATATATATATATATATATATATATATATATATATATATATATATATATATATATATATATATATATAAAATAATGCAGGACATTTCAGACTTTCCAGGTCAGTTACTTTTAAGGTAGCAAAACCAGGATTAAAATAATAGCACTGGAGCTTAAACCTCTAAAAAGTAATTACAGTTCCTTTTTTACTCCCCCTACAAGTTCCTTATAAGCAAAAAATACAAAGAATGCGCCAACATGCTCCTTACCTGGCAAACACAGTTCCACTTCCTCCTGGAAATGTATACGGATGCTGTTTGCGAAATACATGTCCCACTCTGCTGCAAGGAATTATTTCCAGACTTCCACCACACTGCCATACCCGGAATGAAATCTCTAATTGATGGTCAAAGAGAAACACAGATTTAGGAAGAACTCAACCAATGAGAACTCAATGGAATTAGAAGAAACATGTCAACTGCCCTCTGCTGAGTATACTATAGGAATATATTCTGGGCTAAAAACCTTTAAAGTGGTTGTAAACCCTTACAGACCACTTTGACCTACAGATAAGCCTAGATTAAGGCTTACCTGTAGGTCCAAGAAATATCTCCTTAATCTACACGGTTAAGGAGATATTTTACAAAAAAAGGGCACCGCTGTCTACGGCGCATGCGCACCATAGACAACGGTCTGTTATAGCTGCAAAGGATGGGCCAACTCAACATTGAACCCTATGGACTAAGACTGGGATGCCATTAAAGTTCATGTGCGTGTAAAGGCAGGCGCCCCAATACTTTTGGTAATATAGTGTACGTTTAGCCATCTTCATAAAAAGAATGTTAATTCAACCTTGCAAAAAATAAAAATAAAATACAGATACCAATTTTTTGTTAATAAATTTGAGCCCATACACAAGTTAATCATTTGCAAATCCAGTGGTAATTGTTTTTCTTAAGGGCCTATTCACACTAGATGTGGCTGGACCGACAACTTTTTTTCCAGTGCAGCAGGTTTTGACACAAACCTCTGAATCGCAATGCCACTGCAAGATATTTTAATACAGTTCTGTGCAAAAAAGTAAACAATGCAATGAGCCAGGATTGACACATTTTCTCGATCACGATAATCAAACAGAACCATCAGGTCCAAAACTTGTAATTACATGTCTATGGGGATGCAAAAACCACTGGAAGTCAGTCAGAAGGTGGTCAAATGCACCTGTCATTCTAAATGATCTCAGAATAATCTCAAACTGATGCCATCAACATTCTCCAAAACCTGTCAACACAGGACCTTACTCATTGGTTGTCTACAGCATTGAGTACATACATCCTGGCACATAACATACATACCTAAATTTTCACCTCCCCAAACATCCATCATCATATCATACTTTCCCAGCTCTTCAAAGTATAACTTGTCCATTACAAACAGCCCACCAGCAATCATTGGTGTTCTGGAAAGAAAAAAAGAAAAAATGTACAGTAAGATTTCACAGGACAGAAAATGGTTTAATTAGAGTAAAACAAATAAAACTGAATACAACAGATCGTCTACATGTTTTCACTCATAACCAAGTAGGCTTAGTTGCTGGGAGATATTAGCTAGTATTTATTAAATATCAGAGTGTGAAATTAAAAAGCCAAATAAAAAATAAACACAAATTTCTGGTGTACTGGTTTTTATATTTTATATTTTTTATTTTTTTACTACTTCCTATATGCTTAATTTTCACATGCTATTTTGCGATTCTGATACATGTCTTATATCGGTTACTGCAAGAGCTGGTTAAAAGAATAGTAATAATAACCCCACCAACAGTATTACATTGTTGTTTAGTACTGACTATTCGAATACCATAACTTTTCTACTACACTCAAGACCAATAGACATGTGTGATTTTGTTGTGCATGGTGCCCTTAATGCCACTCTCCAGTGAGAACATGTTCATAAGACACACTTGATGTATGTGATTATGACAATCTTTCTCAGGTGTGATATGTCAGTACTTTACACTGTGCACATTAGTCAAGTTGTATTTTTGAGGATTAATTTCATTAATTGAGCAACTACAGTGCCCTCGGTCAATACAGAATGTTAAACTTCAAACCTGAATATTCAAGAAAGTAAAAAAAAAAGTGAGGTTTTAGCTTTCTTAGGAGGATATCTACAGTGCCATGAAAATGCAGCCTGAATTTTGCTGCAAGTAAACTGGGCATGATTTTGTAGGTACCACAATGACAACACTGGAGTCAAAGGAGCTTGACAATACGTTTTTAGACATTTTTAGGGCATGTTTTTGCACATTTTTATACAGTGCCTTGAAAAGGTATTTATACCTCCTTGAAATTTTCCACATGTTGTCATGTTACAACCAAAAATGTTAATGCATTTTATTGGGATTTAATGTGATAGACCAACACAAAGTGACACATAATTGCAAAGTGGAAAGAAAATGATAAATGGCTTTCAACATTTTTTTTACAAATATGTGAAAAAAGGTACATGCATTAGTATTCAGCAGCCCCTTATACTCAGATACCCCAAACTAAAATCCAATGGAACCAATTGCCTTCAGAAGTCACCTAATTGGTAAATAGAGTCCATCTGTGTGTAATTTAATCTCAATAGAAATACAGCTGTTCTGTGAAGCCCTCAGAGGTTTGTTAGAGAACCTTAGTGAACAAACAGCATCATAAAGGCCAAGGAACACACCAGACAGGTCAGGGATTAAGTTGCGCAGAAGTTTAAAGCAGAGTTAGGTTATAAAAAAAAACATTCCAAGCTTTGAACATCTCACAGAGCACTGCTCAATCCATTATCCGAAAATGGAAAGAGTATGGCACATCTACAAACCTACCCAGACATGGCTGTCCACCTAAACTGACAGGCTGGGCATGGAGAGCATTAATCAGCGAAGCAGCCAAGAGGCCCATGGTAACTCTGGAGGAGCTGAAGAGGTCCACAGCTCTGGTGGGAAAATCTATCCACAGGACAACTATTAGTCGTGCACTCCACAAATCTGCCCTTTATGGAATTAGTGGTAAGAAGAAAGCCATTGTTGAAAGAAAGCCATAAGAAGTCCTGTTTTCAGTTTGCAAGAAGCCATGCGGGGGACACAGCAAACATGTGGAAAAAGATGCCAAGAAGACCAAAATTTAATTTTTTGGGCCTAAAAGCAAAAAACACTATGTGTGGTGGAAAATTAAAACTGCACATCACCCTGAACACACAATTTCCACTGTGAAACATGGCGGTGGCAGCATCATGTTGTGGGGATGCTTTTCTTCAGCAGGGACAGGGAAGCTGAGTTGATGGAAAGATGGATGGAGCCAAATACAGGGCAATCTTATAAGAAAACCTGTTAGAGTCTGCAAAAGACTTGACTGGGGCGGAGGTTCACCTTACATTAGGAAAACGACTCTAAACATACAGCCAGAGCTACAATGGAATGGTTTAGATCAGGGGTCTCAAACTGGTGGCCCCCCAGCTGTTGCGCAACTACAAGTCCCATCATGCCTCTGTCTGAGGGAGTCGTGCTTGTAACTGTCAGCCTTGCAATGCCTCAAGGAACTTTTTTGCAACAGTTTTGCAACAGCTGGAGGGCCGCCAGTTTAAGACCCCTGGTTTAGATTAAAGCATATTCATGTGTTAGAATGGCCCAGTCAAAGTCCAGACTTAAATCCAATTGAGAATCTGTGGCAAGACTTGGAAATTGCTGTTCACAGACGCTCTCCATCCAATCTGACAGAGCTTGAACTATTTTGCAAAGAATGGACAAAAATGTCACTCTAGATATGTAAAGCTGGTAGAGACATACCCAAAAGGACAGCTGTAATTGCAGTGAAAGGTGGTTCTACAAAATATTGACTCAGGGGGGCTGAATACAAATGCACGCCACACTTTTCAGATATTTGTAAAAAAAATAAAAAATAAAATAAAATTTGAAAACCATTTATCATTTTCCCTCAACTTCACAATTATGTGCCACTTTGTGTTGGTCCGTCACATAAAATCCCAATAAAAAAACATTACAATTTTTGGATGTAACATGACAAAATGTGGAAAATTTCAAGGGGTATGAATACTTTTCCAAGGCACTGTATGTGTGCGCAATTATTGGGCAGCTACTAGTGTGCAGCATTATTATGCAACTAATTGCAAAAAATTCCCACCGTACTTGTTTATTTTCATTAAAGTGAGAATAATAAACTCAAAAATTTACAAATAAACATTTGACATTTATAAAAAAAAAAAAAATTTTAAAAATCAGTGACCGCAATCTCGCCTGTGAAATTAGGTATTTACAGCATTTATATTTATAAATCCTGCCAGAAGTTTACAACAGCCATGCATTTTTAATGATACATAAGGATTAATGCCGGGACCAACCCCTTCCAGCTTGCTCACCATAAATAGTTGGTGTTGGTCTCTGGGATATCTGAGGAGGGATGGGAGGAGGCTACGGAGATTTGCTATAAGGATTTTATTCATACTGCTGACTGGCTAAAATCAATATGTAAACTTTACATGTGTAAAAAGTATCATGAATTGAGCCTTTAACAATGACAAAGGAAAATCATTTAGGAAATTGCATGCATGCAAGTGTATGCAACACTTTAAGTTTCCCACAGTGTGAGTATATGTATATGAGAGACATTTCATTTCTATAGTTCTTCAAAAATGAATTTAGAGACGACACACAAAAATAAATGCTTACTTAATGGGGGCTACTGGATTTCCTTGTCTTGTTCTCCTTTGTTCTGGCGTCATATAGTCCCACTTGAAAACCAGGTTCCAATCAAATCCTAGCAAAAAAAAAAAAAAATGCATTTTTTTGTAGAATCTGTTCCTCCACAGATATAGTACAGTAAGGGAGCACATTCACCCTAGGACAGTGATGGAGAACCTATGGCACGCGTGCCACAGCTGGCACACAGAGCCATCTCTGTGGGCACACAAGAGGGTCCAGGACAGAGCTAGAGGTCTCTCTCTCCTCTCAGCCCCCCTCCCTCTTTTTCAGCCCCCCCTCTCTGTTCCGCCTCTTTCAGCATCTCTAGCACCCCTCTCTCTGTTGCCCCCCCTCTCTCTCAGCCCCCCCTCTCAGCATAACACACACACACACACAAACAACCCCTCTCTTGGGAATTGCTCTGTTGGCACTTTGCAACACAAAACCAATGTATTTATTTCAGTTTGGGCACTCAGGCTCAAAAAGGTTTGCCATCACTGCCCTAGGACATGAAGCATGTTACTGATAGGATAACTGAAATAAAAGAAGAAAGCCTGAAAAAGAGAAAACAAATGAAGCCATCTATGGACTACATACATTTACTTAACCACTTTAAAAAGAAGTATGGCCAAAGCTTTTTTTGGTCATACTTCTCATGTGGGTCACAGGAGTGCACTTAGTTCTGCACTTCTGCGTTCCAGATTCAGCCGACAGTGGGCTACTCTGGAAGGATCCCAACCATATTATCAGGATCCACCCAGATGCTTGACAGGCAGCTGGCTCAACCTCTTTGCGCGCTCGTGTCAGACGCTCAGAGAGCACTGATCGACAGACATTTTTTGGTCATGTCCCATCGGCAGGCATCAGCCGAACGGCCTGCTTCTGTCGGACCGGCTGCAGTACACATGGGTGAATGTCGGGTGGTTTCTATTGAACCGAGCAATGTCGCCCGACATTCGGCCCAAGTATACTAGGCTTTCGAGTCGGCAGGGGTCAACTGCAGCATTGGACATATTCTGCATCCACATAGATGAGTTAGTTTGTTCTTTTGCAATCCCACAAATTTTCAAGCAAATGTAAAACAATATTTAACACAAAATTATCATGGCTATACAATGGCAGCACAGTTCAAAGCAATGTTATGATTCAATGATGATTAAGGATAAAGACCTTTATCTGCTATTAATGAATGTATAGAATGAAACCTGTTCTGAAATAACTATGTAGGCTGACATTTCTGGCCTACATCTGAAAATGTTAATTGACCAGCTGCCTCTGGAGTCTCTGACCCAGAACAAGCAAGCAACAAGTAAAATTAGAATTCCTGGCGAGATGAATATGCTTGTTCTTAGTCTGACTTAGAAAGAATTTATATATTATTAGATTACCACAATAGCCATGTAGCAGAAGTCAGCAATGACAGCCTCCTACGGTACAGGCTTCCATCACACCTGCGTATGCATTAAGAATCTGGATGCCATTGCAACTCTGAAACTAGTTGTACAACATGTCTAGCAAATTCAGAACTAACCAATTATACATTTTAACCTAAAGTCTTTGTAAAGTGGGAAAGCATGCGAGTCTTGGTGAGATGGTCCAATTGCTGTTATATTCTTAAACTCCATTCATGACTGTTTTCTACAGTCACAAAAGGTTTTGTAGTGACCTCACCAACTCCCTTACTTGGTAACAGGAGATAAAGTAGGGTACTGTGTCTCAGCAGGCATGAAAAGTAGCAGTGTTACTTTGTGTCTGTTGCCAGCTTACAATTTATTTATTTATATTGGAGATATGATCTTGTGTGCCACTGTAAAGAGTAACTGATATAACTAAGGGTAGTACAGGTAATACAATACCATACAATTTTCTAAAGACTGCTAAACACAGTTTAGCAAAACATATGAATATTAAGGGGCCTTTACCTGTACAAGGAGATGAGGGGAAGAAAACAAAAAAGGAAAAGCGAATCTAAATCCATTTTATATGTTACAGATTACCAGTCCTTAGATGTGGCTAAATTATTTTTTTCTGTTTTCAGGCTTTTTCTTGAAGAACCTGCTAAGAACACACTTCATCCTTTGTCCTAGGGCAGTGATGGCGAATCTTGGCACCTCAGATTTTTTGGAACTACATTTCCCATGATGCTCATCTATACTGCAGAGTGCATGAACATTATGGGAAATTTAGTTCCAAAACATCTGGGGTGCCATCACTGTCCTAGGGTGACAACACTCATTCAGGTACTGTATCTATGAAGGGGCAGCATTGTCACCCTAGGCTGCTTTTCTGAATGGACTATAAATATTACATTACAGATGATAACTGGGGGAAAGCTCAAAACATTGGAACAGGTGTATTGAGCTACCACCTCCTGTGAATTATCCTCAGCATCCAAGCCACGGCTCCCAGCCTCAAAGGTCTCTGCAAACCTCCAATCTTCAAATGAGTAAAAAAGTAAAGGCTAGAGCCAGTGGAAACCAGCTAAAATGCATAGTCCTTCATTAACCACTTCCCGTCTGCCAAATAGCAAAATGACGGCCGGAAAGTAGTTGCATTATCCTGATTGGACGTCATATGAGGTCCATCAGGATAAGCCGTGGGGGCACGCGGCATGGCGATCGGAGGTGTGGTGTGTCAGTCTGACACACCGCATCTCTGATCGAGGTAAAGAGCCTCTGACGTAGGCTCTTTACACTGATCAGCTGATCACATGGTAAACGGGAAAATAAGTTTAATCTGCTTTTCCTCCACTCGCACTGACAGAAGCAAGTAGAGGAGAGTCGATCAGCTGCTCTGACAGGGGGGGGGGTTGCGCTGATAATCAGTGCAATGATCGTCATTGCAGACCAATCAAGGATGCCTACTAGAGAACACCAGGGATGGCAATCCGTGCCCTTAGGATGGCACGCTTTTCCCACCAGAGATTGCCTGTCAGTGTCTCCTGATCAGTCCTGCCTATAAGTGCCAATCAGTACTGCCTCATCAGTGCCAATCAGTGAAGGAGAACTTATTTAAAAAGTTTTGTAACCAAAACAAATTTTCAGGCTTTATTTGTAAAGTAAAATATAAAAAACCCAGTGGTGATCAAATACCACCAAAAAATAAATAAAAACTATTTGTGGGGAAAAAAAAAATATGGGTACAGTGTTGAATGACCGTGCAATTGTCATTCAAAATGGGACAGCGCTGAAAGCTGAAAACTGGACTGGGCAAGAAGGGGGTGAAAGTGCCCTGTACTAAAGTGGTTAAATAAAAATCCAATTTGTTTCGGCTCTCAGCCATGATTAATGCATGAGGGCAGAAATGTGTTGGCTTTTTATGGCTGTCTGCTACAGCATTTAAAAAAGGACAATACGTTTTAGCTGATTTTCATTGGCTCCAGCCTTTACTTTTGCTTTTTTAAATCTCAAAACGTTGTTTGAGATTCCAGTCCAGTGCACAAGAAATTACAAAAGATGCTGTGCATTTTATGCCCTCTCATCAAAGTCTATGGGGTCAAAAAATGCACTGTGCTGCACCAAAAAAGCAGTTGCACCTTTTAAAAAATAAATAAATAAATAAAATAAAAAAATCGCACTGCACCATGTATGTGAACCGGCACTATTTGGAGAATAACATGATTTACATTGTTGTGCACTGCAATGCAACAGCAGACACAGGGAAGAAAAATAAATAAACTCACACTAGTCTGAACGGGACCTCAAACGGTGTCTGTTCCATGATAAAGTTGCTCAGAGACAATTACTTGCCCTTACAACTGAAAAACTGATGTTTCCAGTAAGTGGGGATCATGGTGTTAACTCATTGACACAGAAAATCTCCTTGTATGTAGATAATGCAATCCTTTCATTGGATTGTCCGGTGAGTCACATTTTGAAAGTTCTGGATATTAAGACATTTCTCTAGTTTACAGGTGACTTTAAAATTAACTTCCCTGATACTTTCTCATGTATGGTTCCTTTAATCTGCCAAGATCAGAGCAGCCTCGTGTCATTGTGTCCTGGAGTAGACCGCCTCATGTAGAGGGGTTTCGTACAGGTAGCGATGATCTACACAGCGGTACAGACCACAATACCCTTTATTTACCATATTTAATCGGCGTATAGCACGCACCTTAATTTTAAGAGGCGAGTTTCAGGGAAAAAAAAACGTACATTTTAAATAAAGGACTTTGAAGCAAAATAAGGGTCAGTGCCTATCAATGCAGCCTCACCAGTGCCCAATAATGCAGCCCCACCATTGCCCATCATTGCAGCCTAATCAGTGCCCATCATTGCAGCCTCACCATTGCAGCCTAATCAGTGACCATCTGCAGCCTCACCATTGCAGCCTGATCAGTGCCCATCTGCAGCCTCACCATTGCAGCCTGATCAGTGCCCATCTGCAGCCTTGCCTTCGCCCATCAATGCAGCCTCACCAGTGCCAGATTACATAGAGCCGGTATCTCCTGTGTACATGGCGCTCGCAGTCACTCACTCCCGCCTCCTGGCCCAGCTCCCATGATAAAACAGAACACCGGTCCAGTGACGGGACATGCGACATCAATGCTAGGAGCTGGGCCAAGAGGCAGAACTATGCGTGACTGCGACCACGAGTACACAGGAGACCCCGGCTCTGTGTAATCCGGTGGTGCTTGCCCCCCTCTTTCCCTTCCAAGCCAGCCAGGTATCAGCGTATAATACGCACACATGATTTGTCCCCTATTTTCAGGGGCAAAAAGTGCGTGTTATTAAAATCTAGGAATTACCGTATTTAATCTTGTATAACTATAGGCAGAATTTTCAGCATGATCCAACCGTGGCTTGAAAAACATAAATACTAGAGTGTCTCAGGCCTTTACGGCTATCTCAACATTGCAAAATCCTTTTCAGCTTTTAAAGCGGAGGTTCACACAAAAATTGAACCTCCACTTTTCGGAACCCTCCCCCCCCTCCGGTGTCACATTTGGCATCTTACAGTGGGGTGCAGATACCTGTCCAAGACTGGTATTTGCACCCACTTCCGGGCATAGACTCCCATGGGAGTCTACGCCTCTTCCCGTCCCCCCGCGCTGTCTGCTGGGACACACACTAGTCCCAGAGACAGCAGGGACCATTCAGATTGTGACTCGTGCATGCGCAGTAGGGAACCGGAAAGTGAAGCCGCAAGGCTTAATTTCCTGATTCCCTTACCAAAGATGGCAGCAGCAGCATCCGAGGCCCGAGGGGCGGCTTGGCCTCGGGTGCCGACATCGCTGGACCCTGGGACAGGTAAGTGTCCTTATTTTAAAAGTCAGCAGCTGCAGTATTTGTAGCTGCGGACTTAAAAAAAATAAAAAATTTGCGGGACTTCCGCTTTAAGTCAGCCATTATGCCTTTTGTTACCTCGTGTTGGCTAGGAACTCATTCAATTCAAAATGTTACACAGAATTTAAGAAACATACCAGCCAGGCTGGCTAGAAAGCATCATTATGATTCAGCAGACTGCTGGCGTAGGTCCTCTCCAGTTGATTTTGAACATATATTTTGGCACTGTCTATTAATTCAGGACTTCTGGCAAGAGGTAATCCAGCCACTGAAAACTTTACTGCTCTTCAAACATCAAAAACCATCCCACGCGTCTCCTTGGGTTGGTGGAAGGGCTGGCTCCACTTAGGGCGCAGAGAACCCTACTTACTGCGACCCTATTTTATGCTCATAAAGCAATTTTACTGCATTGGAAGAAAGCAGAGGTCCCCTATCTTTTTGAAAAGCCCCTGCTACATCTATTTTTTTTTTCTTTCAATAGATTTTTATTGACAGAAAAAAAAAGCATACAAAATTCCAAACTGAGGGGGAAAGCTCCCCGACTGTACATAGAAACAAATACACAAACAAAAAGTAAAAGTGACTCAGCGCATAGTATAAATATAACATCAAGTGTTCATGATGGATCAATCATAGATAATGATAAAAAGCAAAGTGAAAAAAATGGTGAAAAGATACGTAAAAACAAAAGACTAAATGCACCAAAAAATGTGTCCAAGAAAAATGTGTCCAAGTAAGATAATTGATCCGTGCCAGGAATGCCGGTATAGATAAATGAAATGGGGTTCCGGTGCTTATCTTCTAGTCTCTATTTGTATAACACAAAAGCAAATGAAAGACTGCCACACATATCCTCAAATAGGCTCACAGGACTCTCACCTCCAGAATTCTTTTAATATTGCAAATGGCCACTTTCTTTTACTGCTGGTTAAACTGCTCCACACGCTGGACTGGATGATCCCCTGAAGAAGTCACGTGTGACGTAACGCGTAGGGAGTGGTCTGGACGGACGCAACCGGAAGTGCAGTGAGAATAGCGTGTAACAGCGCTTCGTTTGATTCCTTGCCTGCTATTATTATTTTAGATGTAAGGGCGCAATTTTTACTTATAAATAAACACTTTACTTTTAAACTACTACACTATGGAAGTCCTCTTTGCCCTCCTTCCCCCTTATCTCTCTGTTTGATGAGGTTTTAGCGGATTGGACCAACAGACCGGGGCATTCAAAGGACACAGTCCAGCGTGTGGAGCAGTTTAACCAGCAGTAAAAGAAAGTGGCCATTTGCAATATTAAAAGAAATCTGGAGGTGAGAGTCCTGTGAGCCTATTTGAGGATATGTGTGGCAGTCTTTCATTTGCTTTTGTGTTATACAAATAGAGACTAGAAGATAAGCACCGGAACCCCATTTCATTTATCTATACCGGCATTCCTGGCACGGATCAATTATCTTACTTGGACACATTTTTCTTGGACACATTTTTTGGTGCATTTAGTCTTTTGTTTTTACGTATCTTTTCACCATTTTTTTCACTTTGCTTTTTATCATTATCTATGATTGATCCATCATGAACACTTGATGTTATATTTATACTATGCGCTGAGTCACTTTTACTTTTTATTTTCATTTAAGTGTGTTGGTGCACATGTTAGATTCTGCGGCAGGTAGCAACTTTTATAACACAGAATTTTATCCATTTATTTATGTTTTTGATATTTATCACAGTATTTTTAAACACCTTTATTGTATTCACTATAATTAGCATTTGCACTTTAGCACTTTTAGTGATCAAATATTATATGAGTATTTAGCGGCGCGAAGGACACATTACACTTTAAATACACAAACAGTATCTTGGATGACTTGTAAATATTGTAAGAAAACAAGTATGGCTGTGTGCAGAATTTTAAGTGAAAAGTCTGCCAC
This sequence comes from Lithobates sylvaticus, assembly GCA_028564925.1. Lineage (NCBI taxonomy): Eukaryota > Metazoa > Chordata > Amphibia > Anura > Ranidae > Lithobates > Lithobates sylvaticus. Next base: position 123,016,969 of record CM053028.1, on the reverse strand, counting down.
AATGATACCCCTGGTTAGGGGTAATATCAGGGCAGAAAGAAGGGTGGCAGGGCAGGAGGAGAAGGGGTATGGGGAGAATAAGGAAGGGGAGAAAGGAGAGGTAAGGAAGCAATGTTAGGTGGGTGATAGGTGAGTCTTATTACTGAATAAACGTACCGATCTGCATTTTTGAAACTGAAGTGTTGCTGCAGGCTGTTTGGTCCAAGATCTGGGGGATATACGTCTCAGATGTGATTTTTTTTATCCGAGGGGGAATGGTTCTAGTCATACTAGCAAAATGCTTTAGGGATCTGATAACCAGGGGTACCAGAGCTACACCTACTCTTACATGAGGCCCCCTTAGCCTGACACTTGGTTCAGATACATAACACTCCTTGTTGTGGCCTAGGTGTTTTTTCCCCATTGCTGTTACTCTACTCTCCTGCCCCTTTAATGGTGTATAAAGTTTGCCTGTTTGATATTGCCTTTTAATTGTCCTTTGCTTTTACATTTCAGGGTGGTTTTTGGATGCATCCTGTGGGAGGGGATGCACTAGGAGGGCATTCGATTTTCGTCCAGTCAATGGGCACAAATCGAAAATCGTTTGAAACGTTTTTTGAGCCCAAAAAAAACACGAAGGAAAAGTTTGGAAAACTTCTGCCGAACGGACGATAAATTGAAATGTTAACCACTTACGGACCGCTTCACGCCGATGTACGTCCTAACTTTAAAGAGGAATATCGTTATGGCAGCAGCTAGCTGCCATAACCCCAGTATCCTTTCTCCTCTGTGGTATGGAGACGAGTGAGGGGAAGATGGCCCATACCCGTCTCCATACCATTGCAGGGCGGAAGCGACGTCAAAATGTCGCTTCCACCCATAGCTCATAAAGTGACATTTTTTTTTTTTTTTTAATGATTTATTTATATTGCATTTTCATGTAAATATGAGATCTGGGGTCTTTTTGATCCCAGATCTCATATTTAAGGAAGTACTGTCATGCTTGTTTTCTATTACAAGGGATGTTTACATTCCTTGTAATAGGAATAAAAGTGAATTTTTTTTTTTAAAAGAACAGTGTAAAAATTAAAAAAGGTGAAATATAGAAGAAAAAATAAAATAAAAATTTAAACGCACCTCCTCCGGCCGAGCTCACGTGCAGAAGCAAACGCATATGCGAGTAGCGCTAGCATATTAAAACTGTGTTCACACCACATGTGAAGTATCGCCGTGATCGGTAGAGCGAGAGCAATATTTCTAGCCCTAGACCTCCTCTAAGGCCCCTTTCACACTGGGGCGTTTTTCATGCGGTGCAGCGCTAAAAATAGCGCCTGTTCACCGCATGAAAAAATCCTGCCCCTTTAACTCCAGTGTGAAAGCCGGCGGGCTTTCACACTGGAGCGGTGCGCTAGCAGGACGGCAAAAAAAGTCCTGCTAGCAGCATCTTTGGAGCGGGATAGGAGCGGTGTGTTCACCGCTCCTATACCGCTCCTTCCCATTGATTACAATGGGAGACCGCGGTAAAACCGCGGCAATACCGCGGTTACCGCGGCAATACCGCGGCTACGGCGGCGCTCTGCGGGGGGTGTTTAACCCTTTTTCGGCCGCTCGCGGGGGGTAATACCGCACCGCGAGCGGCCGAAAACCGCGGTGAAAACGACGGTAAAGCAGCGCTAAATATAGCGCTGCTTTACCGTCACCGCGGATCACCGCCCCAGTGTGAAAGGGGCCTTACTAACTCAAAACATGCAACCTGTAGAATTTTTAAACTTCGCCGAGATTTTTAAGGGTAAAAGTTTTTTTTTTTTTCCAAAAAAAAGTGTGCTTGTAAGACCGCTGCGCAAATACGGTGTAACAGAAAGTATTGCAACGACCGCCATTTTATTCTCTAGGGTGTATAAATGTATAATGTTTGGGGGTTCTAAGTAACTTTCTAAAAAAAAAAAAATGTTTTTAACTTGTAAACAACAAATCTCAAAAAGAGGCTCGGTATTTAAGTAGTTAATATAGGTTTCTCGCTGTCAATCACCGCCAGTAAGGGAGCTGGAGGCAGGACTGAGCCATGCTCTGTGTATCCCATAGACAAACAGAGGTGGCTCAGGAGGGAGCACACACACGAGTGCCTCAGAGCAAGAAGCTTGCTCTGGGGGCACTCAACAGGGGGGAGGGGCAAGGAGTGCCAATGGGGGACCCAAGAAGAGGAGGCTGGTGACTGCTCTGAAAAAACATTGCACAGAGCAGGTAAGTAAAACATGTTTGTTTATTTTCAAAAAGATAAAATTGGAACCTTTAGAATCACTTTAACTGAGTCAGTTGCATAAATTGCAAATCACCACTTCATATGGCCAAGCGGCTTAAAACACCTTCAGCTCCCACAGCTATTAGCTTTGCTTGTCATGCATATTTAAGTCCAATTTGACACGCTTTGTTAGGAGCTAGCTTACTCCCTGGAGGAAATCCTACTGTCTGACTCAATCCTTTTAGAAAGGCCACTGAGGTATACCAAAACTGGATTAAAAAAAAAAAAAAAAAAAAAAAGGAAAAAAAAGAAGAAAAATGGCAAAGAAAGGATAAGCAACACAAGGATATTTTTTTCAACATTTATTAAAATTGCTGGATTCACTGCCTTAATTTGGAAATTACATATTTTCATGCAACTCATAAAAGGTGTACTCAAACCCGAACTTTACTCACTTTTTTGTGTTCCACTACTTTGGTTTCAGCAAATTGCTGAAAAAAAAACCTGACTGCTCAGGTTAGAGCCACTGTACTAACAATCCAATGTTAGTACATTAATCTCTCCTGCTGTTCTATTGTGTTCTGACAGGGGGACACCCCCCGCAAGAGCACTCTGGTCAGCAGACCTTTTTCAGTCATGAGCCTTTGACAGAAGCCGGCTGAACGGACCGCACACGAACCGGGTCGAATGTCAGCTGGTTTCTATTGACATTTGGCTCATGTGTAGACTTTAAGGCTCATTCACATCAGCGCACAAGCCCATACAGCATGCAGAAGGGCCATGTTTATGTGCCCAGGAAGCATAAACATGGCCCTATGGAGGATCTTTTACAAACTCGAAAAGCTGCAAGTGAAAAATTAAAACCCACAGATTTTTTTTAGAGAAATTTGGTTATTCACAGTTTTGCGAACGTTTGATTTTCACAATTTTGCAAAAAGGCGCCATTAAAAAAATGTACAAATATATTTGTTATTTATTAACTCAATACTGGTTAACCTTTTATATTTGGTAGGAATTTAGCAGAAATTTTAAAATTCGCTGTGTTTGTATCTGCTAATAATGATTTAAAGCGGGACTGTACTGAAAAAAAAAAAAATTTAAAAGCCAGCAGCTACAAATACTGCAGCTGCTGACTTTTAAAAAATGGACACTTACCTGTTCCAGGGTCCAGCGGTGTCGGCAGCAGAGGCCGATCGATCGCTCGGCTCCCTGTTGTAGCCGGCGCCATTCTCGGTGAGGGAATCAGGAAGTGGCTTCACTTCCCGATTCCCTACTGCGCATGCGCGAGTCGCGCGGCGCAATGAGAATCTTCAGCGCCGTCTGCCGGGTCACGTGTGTGTCCCGGCAGACAGCGCGCCGGGACAGGAGGTGACGTAAACTCCCGTGGGAGTTTATGCCCGGAAGTGGGTGCAGATACCTGTCTTAGACAGGTATCTGCACCCCCCTCCCCCTGAAAGGTGCCAAATGTGACACCGGAGGGGGGGAGGGTTCCGAAAAGCGGGAGTTCCACTTTAGGGTGGAATCCCGCTTTAAATGTATTTTTACTGAAAATATAGGTTTTGATAAACTAATATTATGAGGCCCTAAAAATCAGTAGCAACTTCTATTTATTCTACTTGTCTTTTAGAAAATATATGGTTTAGGGGGTCTTTTGCAAACCCCGAAAGCTGTAAGAAAAAAAAAAAAAAAAAGGAAAAATTGCAAAGATGGTCCGGCCACCTGACTTTAACCACTATAGACCCGCGCTATAGCCAAATGACGGCTACAGCGCGGATCTATTGTGCCGGGACGACGTCTATTGACGTCCCGGCCACGAGCTGCCTGCGTGCCCCCTGAAGGGTGCGCGCGGCGCGCTCTGTGATCAGTCCCTCTCACTGCAATGTGCCCAGCGATGTGCCCAATACATTGTGCCCACCTTTGCCCATTAAAGTGCCCCTACCAGTGCCCACAGTGCCATCTCTCAGTGCCCACAGTGCCAGTGCTGCACATCAGTGTCACCTGCCAGTGCTCATCTGTGTCACCTACCAGTGCCCATCAGTGCCACCCATCTGCAGCCTATTTGTGCCCAATAGTGCAGCCTGTGCCCAATAGTGCAGCCTATCAGTGCCCACCTGTGCCGCCTCATCAGCGCATATCAATGAAGCAGAAAAATTACCTGTTTGCAAAATTTTATAACAAACTATTAAACATGTTTTTTTTTTTTTTTTTTTAATTTTCCATCTTTTTTGGTTTGTTTCGCAAAAAATAGAAACCCCAGCTGTGATTAAATACCACCAAAAGAAAGCTCTATTTGTGGGAAAAAAATGAAAAAAATTTCATTTGGGTACAGTGTTGTATGACCGCGCAATTGTCATTCCAAGTGCGTCAGCGCCGAAAGCTGAAAATTGGTCTGGTCACGAGGGGGGTTTAAGTGCAAAGTAATCAGGTGGTTAAAAGTGGAACGCAGGGCCTGGCACTTAAAGGGTTAAACCTCTTAAGTCTCAAATGTATCATTCAGTGGGATGGAGGCGTTTTGATTTTCCTTTTTGTATTTTTAAACATAATACGCTTTCAGAAAGTACAGTATATTAATTGGATTGACAATAGGGATCCATTTATTCAAGGATGTAAAAATTCAATATAGGAAAGAAAAATATAAAATTGCACCCAACCTGAAACACAAGTAAATGAAGCTCCTTGCAGAGGTAAAAACGGTTACCACTGGTTAGACCGTAACAATCTTCTGATGTTCTTAACTTTACTTTAGCTTAATGCAGTCTACTGCATTACATCATTTTGGTCTGTTGAGGCCATGCATAAGCGGATTGCTGCATAGCTCAATTTCATGAACAGACTAGACAGAAAGTCAGCTTAGTGCAGCAAAATCCTTTTTTTCCCCTCCGCAACAACCACCCTTTTTAAATTACCTTTAAATTAAGATAATTAAATAGGCATTTGTAAATGTTAATAAATTAGAGCTATGAAATATATGTCCCTGCATGTTAGGCTGGTCATACATTATACACATTTTATTGTAAATTTTTCCTTTAAAATTTACCAAAACCTTATAATAGGAGGTCATACCTAAACACTTAATATGCAATCAGGCAGGCCCTTGCACTACATAGGTGAAGGTAAATCTAAAAGAAATTAAATAAGAAAACTGTATAATGTATGGTCAGCCTGTGTTACTTGGTGGTGGGTGCACACAACTAAGGGCATCATATTTAAGGACTTCAGGTTCTCTGCAACGGACTCCCTGGCTGGCCATACACAGGTAGTATTTCATTCATAAAAAGTTTGATTTTGGAATATTCATTCAATTTTCTAATAGCTAATGGGGGTCAAAAAGCTGATAAATTTTCAACATGCTTCCTCTTGGTGCTCAATTCTCAGTTGTAACAATAAAGAACGCAGGGCGAGAAACTTTTCATGCTTGGCTTTATCATGCAAATGCAAACATTTATAAAAAACACATTTGAAATCTCCAGTATTTAATATGCTACATACCTCCTTTTAAATCTGCCGATGCCCCAACATACTGGAAGTTGTCCATATTAATTACATCAATTATTGGGGATACAACTCTAGTTTTGTCCTAAAAAGTAAAAAAAAATTAAAAAAAATTAGTACAGACTAGAAATGTGGCATTTAGAAACATTGTATATATAAGTAAATAAACTTAAAAAAATGTTACCATTAAAGTGGATGTAAACCCACTCTCATCCTTTCTAAACTACTGTCATAGTGCTTATCTATACCTTCTGCATGTACCCTTACCTGTCAAATGTCTCCCCTCTGTCTGTTATGAGACTCGAAAAACTACAGATTATGTGGGTGGGTCCGTTGCCCGAAGCTTGGTGGGTGGAGTCGTGATGTCAGTAGACTCCCCGCCCAACTCTACACTCCCCTTGTCAACATGAATTTTCTCCTGTGTATTTCTTACACTGAACTTCTGCTATGATCACTAACATCCAGTCAAAACACAGAAAAGTCACCACATGACTTCAGCATGCCCAATTATGCTGAGGTGTGGAGCAACGAATCCTGGGAGAACTGAGGAAGAAAGGAGGAGGGGATCTGAAGTACACAGAATGTGTCTCTCAGGCTCGTGCATGAGATATGTAAATCACCTGTCACTCACAGCAAGTGGGAGAAATGGACTATTACCGTCTTATCTTTTTTCAATGAGATGAAAATGGACAGAGGACTGCTCAGAGCTGGATTAACTCTTCTTGGCAAGACTGGGCATAGGTGACATGAAATCCTATATTGTACAAGGTGCAAGCCTTAATTAAACATTTTTTTTGGAGGTTTACATCCACTTTAACCGATTCCTGACCAACCGCCGCAGATATATTGCGGCAGGTTCCCCTGCTGCACAGTGGGGGTGCCAATGCTCGTGGCCGACGTTCGCGAAGACCGCCAGCCACGAGCGATTGTGAGCAGGAGACACAGAACAGGGATGAGTGTGTGTAAACACACACTTCCCTGTTCTGACAGGAGTGACAAATCGTGTATTCCTATTAGTTAGGAACCACAATCCATCAATTCCTCCAGTCAAAATCACTTCCCCAGGAACACAGTTAACCCCTCCATCGCCCCCTAGTGTTAACCCCTTCACTGCCAGTGACATTTTTACAGTAACCAATGCAATTTTATAGCATTGATCGCTATATTAATGCCAATGGTCCCAAAAATGTGTCAAAATCGTCCGATATGTCTGCCATAATGTCGCAGTCACGATTTAAATTGCAGATCGCTGCCTTTACTAGTAAAAAAATAAATAATAAAAAAAAAAAAAATTAAAAATATACAGCAATCACATCTAAGATTTGGTAAGCTGCAGTATAATAAAATGTTTGCTTTTGGGTTTAGTACTGCTTTAACCACTTAACGATCGCCCGCCGCAGGTATACTGCGGCAGGACGACTATTACTCGAATCGCCGTACCACTACAGAGCTTCGTGTAATAGATACGGCGGGCATGCTCACGCAGCGCCAATGCGCATGGCCGGTGGCCACATTGTCCGCCAACCACCCGCGATCACTCCACAGAGATGCAGAAAAGGGATCTGCTAATGTACACAAGGCAGATCCCCGTTTTGACAGGGGAGTAGAGAGATGGTCTGTTCCTAGTGATCAGGAACAGCGATCTCTCTGTACTCCCAGCCAGTCCACCCCCCCACCCCCAGTTAAAAAGCACCTCCCTAGAAAAACACTTAACCCTTTGATCGCCCCTAGTGTTAACCCCTTCCCCTGCCATTTATACAGTAATCAGTGCATTTTTATAGCACTTATCGCTGTAATAATGTCACTGGCGCCAAAAAAATTGTCAAAAGTGTCCCATCTGTCTGCCACAATGCCGTAGTCCTACTAAAAATCGCTGATCACCACTATTAGTAGTAAAAATAAATAAATAAATGCCATAAATCTATCCTCCATTTTTTAGATGCTACAACTTTTGCATAAAATCAAATCAATATACGCTTATTGCTTTACCGAAAATATGTAGAAGAATACATATTGTCCTAAACTGATAAAGAAATGATTCTTATTTTTTTACTTTATTGGATATTATATCAAAAAAGTAAAAAAATAATTTTTTTAACCACTTGCCGACCGGCTCCTGTAGATATACGTCAGCAGTTTGAAGATGGATATCTCGGTAACGGAAGCAGCTGCTGCAACAACCAAGATATCCATCTTTTCAGGAGTCGGTCCTCTTTACGCTAATAGTGGTCTCTGGAGCGGAGGCACCTTTCACGTCCTTGGTATGGAGACAAGTGAGGCCAAGATGGCCCCCTCCATACCATAGGAGGGCGGAAGCGAAGTCAAAACGTCACTTCCGCCCATACCTCTTAAAGCCACATTTTTTCAAATGACAATTTTTTTTATTTAAATTTTTTTTGCATTTTAGTCCAAATAAGAGATCTGAGGACTTTTTGACCCCCAGATCTCATATTAAAGAGGACCTGTCATGCCTTTTTTCTATTACAGGGGGTGTTTACATTTCTTGTAATAGGAATAAAAGTGACCCAATTTTATTTTTTTTAAAACTGTGAAAAAATAAATAAAATCAAGTAAAATAAATAAGAAAAAAAAGTTTTTTTTTTTTTTTTTTTTAAAGTGCCCCGTCCAGACGAGCTCCCGCGCAGAAGCGAACGCATGCGTGAGTAGCGCCCGCATATGAAAACGGTGGTCAAACCACACATGTGAGGTATCGCCGCGATCAGTAGAGCGAGAGCAACAATTCTAGCCCTAGAACTCCTCTGTAATGCAAAACATGCAACCTGTAGAATTTTTTAAACGTCGCCTAGATTTTTGAGGATAAAAGTTTGACACCATTCCACGAGCGGGCGCAATTTCAATTTTGAAGCGTGACACATTGGGTATCAATTTACTCGTAACATTATCTTTCACACTATAAAAAAAATTGGACTAACTTTACTGTTGTCTTATTTTTTTTTATTAAAAAAAGTAAATTTTTTCCCAAAAAAGTGCGCTTGTAAGACCGCTGCGCAAATGCGGTGTGAAAAAAAGTATTACACTGACCGCCATTTTATTCTCTAGGGTGTTGGAAAAAAAAAAAACAATATATAATGTTTGGGGGTTCCAAGTAATTTTCTAGCAAAAAAAAAAAAAAAAACACAGTTTTAAACATGTAAACACCTAAATTCCAAAACGAGGCTAGTCCTTAAGTGGTTAAATAGTCTGTATTTTTTTTGTTTATAGCCCAAAAAATAAAAGAAATAAATGCAGAGGTGATCAAATACCACCAAAAGAAAGCTCTATTTGTGGGGGAAAAAACATATCAATTTTGTTTGGGTACAACATCACACAATTGTCATTTAAAGCGGCGCAGTGCTGTATTGCAAAAAATGACCTGGTCATTAAGAGGGTAAATCCTTCCGGGGCTAAAGTAGTTAAGTCAAAATACAAAAACTACATCTCTGGCCAAAAATAATTTTTAGCAAAATAGACATTAGCCAAATTTTTCCAACACAACACAGAGCTATGGAGGGAAAGGCATTTAAAAATGATGCACAATGCATACGTCGTGCATTATGAGACACAGAAAAATGTAGGAAAACACACCCAGGTAATTGGTAATAAGCTGTAGCCTCTAAAGGTGCATTGGGAATATTCTGACAGGTTGAATTGTTAGACTGGGAAAAAAGAATTAGCTTTTAAGTGTGATAGCTTCTTTCCTGATGGGAAATCAAATCCAATAAACAGCTTCACCTCCCAGAGAACATATTGAGATCAAAAAAGTAAATTCTATTATCTGATGGATGACCTCTGTAACAGATATATAATGAGGAAGTGCAGGTTCTTAAAATATATAGTATCTAAACCCAAGAAAAGAAGAAAAAAAAAATGTATATACTGCAGTTTACCAGCCCTTAATCCTGCGGGCTTCATTCGTTCTTTTTTCATCAAGCTAGGTATATTTTGTAAAAATAAAGTTGTTGTAAAGTTACTAAATAACAAATCCTGGAATCCCCTCTATTACAGAATGACTACACAGTATATATCTGTGCTTAAAAAATTATGCAACAAAATACCTTATTTCATAGCGCCGCTGTGCACTCACGTGACCTCCCGGAACTCTTCTTCCACTATCTGAGGACTATAGTGGGAGGGGCTGAGATTCCCAATTGACGTCAAGCGAGAGGAGAGCAGCTGGAGGTCACGTGAGCGCACATCGGCGCTCTGAAATTAGGTATTTCACTTCATAATTTTTAAAACACGGGATGGGCATGGAGGAGATTGCTCACACACAGACTCTGGAGGGGACAGGCAGGGAGGGAAGGGGAGAGGGAGAGTAGCGGGCTGACGGAGGCATGTAAACTGCAAACAGGTCAAATGCAGGAAAACTGCAGGTCAAATGCATCTGTCAAGGAATTCAGAATTGTCTCAAACTAATGTCAAACTGATGCCATTGACTCAAACTCAAAGCATGTCGACTGAAGCCCCAAGTCACATTATATTAATCTACCTTTTATAGACTCGTAACAAATCTGAAAGCACCACAGTTACCATTAACACTATCACTACACAAGTCAAAGAGACGCCAAGTAGTATTTATCAGTTATCAAAGGCAATCTGAAAAATAAGCCAGGATTGGTAATGCTATTAATAAAATCATGTAACAGGATCATCTACGCAAATCTTCTAATCTTCTCTAGTACAGCTGGCTGCCAGAGACAATTAACATTAAATTAATACTTGGAGCATGGCTGAAAGAAACTAGTTTATGATGTACACACATAAGATGTAGAATAATAAAAAACAGACACATTTTCTTTAGAAAGTGATTTTCAAGCTCTGATTACTTGTGTTCCCCATACAGTGTTGCGTGCACCCCTGTGCCGGTGCAGTGCCATAGAATGAGATTTGCCATAGAATGAGATGCTCCGCCTCCATCACATCCTATTGGCTCACAATCAGTCTCACTTTGGCTATCATAGGGAGAGGATCTCCTCCCTGTGATAGCTGGACCTGCACGGAGCTCTATAGGAGCTAAATAGGCGATTTGAGTTGTGGTTTTAAGGGATGGCTCAAAGTGCTGAGTGACACTTTTGCAAAGCACGGAAAATGTTTTGTGCCGCTTGTATCTTTATCACCGTCACCCCCATGCAGCAGCAGCAGCTGAGGAATCCGCAGGAGGATTCCAAGCTGGAGCTTCTCTGCATTCAGTCTATTGAAAAGGCAGAAGATCTTTACTACATTCCGCCGCTGCCATTCGCTCTCATTGTCCTAGACGGGGGAGATTCTGAGCAGCTGGCCGAGCCATTAACTCCTGCACACTGCTAGCGAGAGAGCTGCTTTTTAATTCTTGAACCTGTAAATGCTGGAGCGTCCAGCTAGGAGACTTCCCCTGGATGGGCACCCTAATGCTCTGACTTCTACTCTACTTACAAAGCCCCGTGCAGAATGAATGGTGAACGGGTGGGGGTTGGGGTTGCAGGGGGGGGGGTGGTTTTTCCTGTGAACAGTCTTATTTAGCAGTGAATATATAATGGGATGTGAAGCGTTTAAGCAGAGAGCAGGCTTTGCAGATGACTTTGTACCTTCCTCTCTCTCTGTCTGGTGATTGTTATCACTGGACACCCTGGCACCTGGGGCTGTAACGTGCCCATCGTCCACAGGTCCTTTCACATGGGACTGCTTGCCCAGTTCTGCAGATATGATTGGTGTGTGCCCCTCACCCCCCCCCTCCTCCTTCCTATGTGCCCTGCACTGAACTTCTACCTCCAGTGACAGAGATGAGCCATCCACCGGGCTGGACCGGGACACAGAGAGCTCCGTGCAGGTCCAGCTATCACAGGGAGGAGATCCTCTCCCTATGATAGCCAAAGTGAGACTGATTGTGAGCCAATAGGATGTGATGGAGGCGGAGCATCTCATTCTATGGCAAATCTCATTCTATGGCACTGCACCGGCAGTCCCATGTATATCAATTGGGACACGCAGCTATACGGACACAGCTGCTGTGTCCCAATGTTATGTCCGTGCAGGTGTGTGGCCCCGAACACAACCAGGGTGAGTTTGGGGACACTTACCCACACCAATGTCACATTGGGCATAGTGGCTGTGTCCGTGCAGCCTTATATCCCAATAAACATCTATGCAGGGACGTGCTGTGAGGTCAGTGGCTGGTGAGGCACTGGCTAGTATCAGAGCCAGATACACACAGATTATTAGAGCGAGAGCGATAATTCTAGAACTAGACCACCTCTAACTCTAAACATGTAACCTGTAAAAAAAAGTTTAAAGCTTCGCCTACGGAGATTTTTAAGTGATGAAGTTAGGCGCCATTCCACAAGTTTGCGCAATTTCAAAGCATGACAGGTTAGGTATCTATTTACTCTGTGTAACATCTTTCATACACATATACAAAAAATTAAAATAAAAATCGGCTAACTTTAGTGGGTTTTTTTGTTTTGTTATTTTTCATGAAACAGTTTCTTTACAAAAGAAAAAAAAAAAATGCGTTTGAAAAATTGCTGCGCAAATACTGTGTAACATAAAAAGACCACCATTTTATTCCCTAGGGTGTCTGCTAAAACAATAATATATATATTTATATATTAGGGCTGTGGAAAGATTAATTCCTCGATTAATCGTTAATTTTTTTGATCGGTACTCACCTCTCCGCCGGCTTCCGGGTCTTCAGGGAGTTCCGTCGGAGATCCGGCGACGTCACAGGGGATTGTGGGTAAATCTTATACACATGAACACATTTTTTCCTTCCAGTTAAGAGGGCTGGGAGTATGCCACATGCATGAGACACATGCCCCCTTGTATGACACTGCGGTGAGAGGCCAGCCTCCACTGCAGCATTTTTATTGGACAGCTTGGGCCAATGGTACTTTACCATTGGTCGAAGACTCCAAGCTGTCCATTGAGCTCAGTGCCTCCGACAAGAAGTGAGGAGAGGCACTGGGAGCTCAACCTCTCAGTCTGCTGCAGAGTGTGCCATCTTGCATTTAAACTGGCTGCTCTGTATTTAGCTTCCGACAGGCTGTGCAAGGAGCCCCATATCTACGAAATCATAGATGATAGGAGCCCTAAATTTTGACCAGTGGTGGGGTAGGATTTCACCTGGTCGCCGAGCTACAACCCCTGAAGTCTATTTTTTTTTTTTTAATGCTCATGGCAGGTGAGGCTCTGCCTCACCTGACTGCATGTCCCTGCATCTATGGGACTGCCGACATGGAGATGCACAACCCATGTGCATCCCTCTGCTGGTAACGCATGGCCATGCATTGAGCATGCAAGTAATCGCTTTGTGGATGAGGCATTAAACTGAAATTTGCACAATCATGAATAGCTGTCTACGAACCTCAATAGTATTAATCAAAATCACCCATCAGATTATGAAAGGAAATTAATACCATAACGTGGGCATGTAACATTCAGAGACTGGGCAGGGTATAACTGGGTCCTTATCACCAGTGGTACATATATGAATTTGCAAGGTTTATAATCCAATTACATCAGCATAGCAGGCAGACTACTAGCATTTTAACCATTTCCTAATTGGGCACTTAAACCCCCCTTCCTGCCCAGGCCAATTTTCAGCTTTCAGAGCAGTCACTCTTTGAATGACAATTGTGCAGTCATGCTACACTTTTCACACAAATAGAGCTTTCCTTTGATGGCATTTAATCACTAATGTGGTTTTTATTTTTTGCTAAAGAAAAAAATAAAATAAAAAAAAAAAATAAAAAAAATAAAACATTTTATAGATTGTCATAAAATTTTGCAAACAGATAACTTTTCTCCTTCATTGATATGCGCTGATGAGGCTGCACTGATGGGCCCTGCTTGGAGTGCAAGAGACTGATGTCCTGTTTACTCTAGACGGTAATCGGCTTCTTTTTTTTCTCCTCATGCTGACCATTCTTTTTACATCACATGATCAGCTGTCATTGGCTGACAGCTGATCATGTGGTAAGGGATCAGCCCCTTACTTCAATCTGTCATCAGCCGAAACTCATGGACTCGCTGATCACAGGGGAGCCACGCAGGCCCTGCAGGGGGCGAGCAGGCATCACATGCACAGAAGGACGTACATGGACGCCCTCCCGGCAATTTAGGCCTTGCTGTAGCTGTCTTTCGGCTATAGCACGGACGGCAAGAGGTTAAAAAAAGGAGTGTAGGATTTACTTTTTTTTTTTTTTAATAATACTTACCTAGGTGGATGCAGCATCAGTCCGATCCTGCATCGGTCCCCTGCCGGTTTTAAGACCGAGAACTGAGCGATCAAACACTGCTGATCCCTCGGTTCACAGAGCTCCGTAAGCAGAGAGCTAGTGACTATCAGTCACCGGTATCTGCTCTAACCACCCCCCCCCCCCCCCGCTCATGGAGCGCTGAGCTGTGGAGTTGGTTCAGGGCTGTGGACAGATCCTAAACAACAATGTTGCAATCTTTCCACAGCCTGGACCGGCTCTGTGACGTCAGCAGACAGCAGGCTTTAGCCCACTGTCTGTTGAAAATGGGTTACAGGAGTGCAGAATGAACTGCACTCCTCTGATCCACAGGAGAAGTAGTACAGCCAAACGAGCATTCCCCTTACATCTCTCATGACCGAGTCACTTTATATAAACCATCACAACACTTAATGTGCTATATACAATAGCTTTATTTTTATCTTTTTGTTTGGTCATGCTGACATTTTTAACGGTTTCAATTTTTCAATTAAAGAGGACTAAAAGGTCCAAAAATAAATCTTCAAAGAGGATCAATCGGCCAATTAGAAACAGCTTTATTAAAGTATTTTTAGTAAAAATAGAACATGAAAAATGTCAAAAACCTGACATAATAAAAAAGTTAAAAATGACAACGTTGTCAAAACCAGACAAGAAAGATGTCTGGCCAACAGTTGGCCAATCTATGACTTCCACAGTAGTACAGGGCCAGACGTGATGTGGGGTATATGAGGGATGGATGGATGGATGGGTGGCTGAGTCTGCTGAAACAGAGTCAATCAGCAATGCATTTGCATAGTACAACCATAGGTATAGCTGGACTGTAAGCGGGTGGACGGGTGCACATAGGATCGGTGTGCAGTATATTGCTAGGAGGCCGGCTAAATATGGGTGAGTAGGACATCACTTCTGGCCCTGTACTACTGTGGAAGTCATAGATTGGCCAACTGTGGTTAAACCACATTATACTCTTATCTGCAGTCACTTGCACTAGTGCCTCTTTGATTCAACCATTGGATTGGATGAGTGTGTGGTGGATGTGTGATTTGTGTGGCTGCCTGCAGCAGCTTTCTTGTCTGGTTTTGACAACGTTGTCATTTTAACTTTTTGTTATGTTGGAGGTTTGACATTTTTCATGTTCTACTTTTACTAAATATACTTGAATAAAGCTGTTTATAATTGACCGATTGATCCTCTTTGAAGATTTATTTTAGGACCTTTAGTCCCCAAATATATGATGCAATTAGGCAGGACATTTCAATGTTAAACCACTTCAGCCCCGGGAGGATATGACCCCCTTAATGACCAGGCAATTTATTGCAATATGGCACTGCGTCGCTTTAACTGACAATTGCGCGACGCTGTACCTGATCAAATTTGATGTCTTTTTTTTCCCACAAAATTATTTTTGTGGTATTTGATGACCTCTGCGTTTTTTATTTTTAGTGCTATAAACAAAAAAAAGACTGAAAATGTTGAAAAAAATATATATATATATTTTTTTTACTTTTTGCTATAATAAATATCCCCAGAATATATATTCTACATATCTTTGGTTAAAAAAATTAAATAAAAATTGCAATACGCGTATATTGATTGGTTTGCACAAAAGTTATAGCGTCTACAAAATAGGGGAAAGATTTATGGCATTTTTTTTTCACTAGCAATGGCGCATATCTGCGATTTTTAGCAGGACTGCAACATTGCAGGGGACAGATCGGACACTTGACACTTTTTTGGGACCACTGACATTTATACAGCGATCAGTGCTATAAAAATGCACTTATTACTGTATAAATGTCACTGGTAGGGAAGGGGTTAACACTAAAGAGCGATTAAGGGCTTAAATGTGTTCCCTAGGGAGTATTTCCAACTGTGACCGACTGGGGGAGGAGACATATTGCTGTTCGTAATTACTACAAACAGCAGATTTGTCTCTTCTCTCCTGTCAGAACAGGGGATTTGTGTGTTTACATACAAATCCTCATTCTGGCTCTCATGCCCATGATAGCGGGTGGCCAGCCGCGGTCGTGCCCGCTATGGCTCATAAAGGAGCCGCCGTACGGGTACAGCGATTCGCAGGAGGGAGCCACATTGCCGCCGTATATCTATAGGAGCTAATCGGCAAGTGCTTAAAGTGATACTAAAAACACACAGTTTAAATTTACATGGTCTCTTCTATTTCTATATGTGGATGATGGCACTGCAATTATTTTAATAAAAAAAAAAAAAAGTACCCTTTTCCTAATCGATATACAGCTATCACATGACCCAGATCTTTTGAAGCCCGTCTGCAGGGAGCCTTAAGCAGGAGGAGCTTCTAGTCCCTTTGCTGCTATTCACATGTTCAAAAGCCGTGTCTTAGAATAAGAGGGAGGTGAATTAAGATGTAATACCCAACCCCCATTGTGTTTAGCTGGTTAGTGGGCATGGAGGAGGAGGGAGGGAGGGAGGGAGTGGGCAGTCAGTCATTTACCATCGAGTATATGCCCACATGGGCTGCTCAGGGAGGATAGGAAGAAAATTCTTAGCATAGAAACTCCCTGAAAACTGAGCATGTGCAGAGTTGCCACCACAGCTGCAAAATCCCTAGCTGATTTGCTGACATGAACAGAAGGTGGCGATAGAGAGCAGCAGGATCAACCAGGTTATTTGCATAGAAAACAAATCTCATAGTGACTGAGTATGAACAGCATGCGATACACCATCTATTGATAGTATTTTATGATGTGGGTTTAGTGACACTTTAAAATCACTGACCGGTTTACTTTAACCTCTCTCCCTACAAACAGTCTTTAGTAACTAGTCATGCCCTTTCCGGGAGGTATATTAGTCCAGTTACCAGCTGACACTGCGTGCAGCTGCTACCTGTCAGACCGGGCTGTCACTGACTGCTTTGGTCCGTAAATATTGGCAACCATATAGCTGAGGTTTTCTCTATTTTCCTTAATGATGAAATTATTAGTTTAAACATCCATGGGTGCTCATTATTTACAAACGTATTACTTATGCCTCGTTTGCACTGAGCGGATCGGTTTGGGTCGGTACAGTTTGAAAGGGTTAGAATGGTCCGTCCTATTCAGGTGAGCGTTTCCACTGCAAGTCGGACCACCAGGGTCCATACAGGGTTTAGAAAAAATTCCTAGCATGGCCTCACACTGATTGGCAGGCATTTTTCTGTCCGCCAATCAGTGGAATGTATCGTAGCTCCACCATAACCAAACCGTTTCATTTTCTATGGCCCCACATCTGAAGCAGGACCCTAAATGGTGCTGTATGGTTCGGTTGTAAATCGATCCGCTCAGTGGAAACTAGGCATTAGACTGTAGTATATATTTATACGGTGCCCTGCACAATTCTCTTTATGTACTAAATATAATATATAAAAAAATATATAAGAGTTGTATATAAAATATACTCGGTGAAATGACTGGCCTCAGGGGGTACACAGAAATAAACAAATCCTCCTACACAAGTTGTACCTGCTTATCTGCAGCCATCTCTCCTCTACATCCCTTCAAAATGTACAGTTTACACAGCATTTTTGAGCTCTTGCAGGCAGAGGGCGGGGATCTGGTGTCACACACTGCAGAGAAGACAGCCAAGTGTAATCTGAGACCTGAGTGCAGGGAATGGACACACCCTCTTCTACACAGCACATAGGGAAACATGCACAGCTGAGGCTGTAAATCACAGGCTGTGTGATGAAGCTTCCCTCCCTCTATCCCCAAGATTCTGTGATGTGGGAATTACCTGTCAGAAGTGACTCATGCAGTTAACAGTGGGAAGATGCAGCAGACAGAAATCACACGCAATGCTTTGGATTGAGGCAGGTACACACTATTCTTTGTTCAAGGTTTACAACTACTCTATCCCCTGGACAACCCCCCCCCTTGTAAATTAACATCCTCCTGTACCAGGAGGCCACTAATTAAAGTGCAAGTAAAGCCGCCTATCCTTTAGGGTGGCTTCACACTGAGCTACTGTGCTTTGGTTGCAGCACAGTGTACCCATGGTATTGGTGTGGGTGAGCTGCGCTTTGCCATAGCCTTCTATTATGTCCTGAGGATTTGGTACATTTTCTGAAAGCGCAACCAAATTTTTGCATGCAGGACTTTTGGTGTGCTTTCAAAAAACGTAACAAAACTGCAGGACCTAGTAGAAGTCTATGCCTAAGCGCAGCTAAGCTCCACCAAAACGGCGGGTACATTGCGCTACCCACATGCTGCGGCCAAACCACAGCAGAGCAGTGTGAAGCTGCCCTTACAGACAAAGAAGCTGCCATCTAACCATCAAAATGGCTGGTGTCATAACTGATCACATATGCAGCACTATGGCAACTGCAGATCCAACAGAGGCCAAGATGGCAGCTTCCTTGGTTGTAAAGAATAGGAGGACCTATCCTAACTCCTATGCTGGAACAAGGAATAAAGCAATTTGATCTTATTCTCTGCTCCTTACCCATGCACTCCTAGACAGAGCATTTAACCCTTACAATGGAGGGAGTGAGGGGTGGAGTGTTCTGCAAGGGTAAGTTTTTTTATTACATTTCCAATTCCTGGAGCTGGGCTTTAGATAAAGTTAGCCAGGTGACAAACTTTACTGCTGCATGGTACAATTTTAGCAGCTCTTTGCTCACAGCAACTTCCAGCTGTGAAAAGATAACAAAGACTGCATTTTTTTTTTTTCTATTTCTTGCCATAGTTCAAGGTAATAAAAAAAAAAACATTACCAATTGATGGTCCTATATATGTGCTTAGAAAATGGTATGCAATTCATTTAGTTATGGAAAGCAGTTAAAAAGCCATTGTTGAGTAAACCTGTGCATCCCAAAATAATGAAATCTGATCTGGTAAGAAAACGTTCTATTACCCTGGGACTTGAATGGGATAACAAGATGTGGGTGGTGATCAGTTTTACCAAATACTATTTTTAAGTTACCTCATCAACTCTTTCGAGGAGGGGTTCCAACCAATGCTCATTACACTCACAGTGGCTATCAAGGAAGGTGAGAACCTTGGACTGAGCTGCGTCTGCTCCTTTAACACGAGAACGCATAAGACCTGTTATAAAAGATAGCAAGACTATTAGCCCTGCTCAAACGAAGAAAACCATAAAAAAAAACGTGGGGAAAAAAAATTCAGACTTTTAAGTAATATCAAGTGTTAGCACAAAACATAAAATTTACTCAAAATTATGAGATCACCGCAAGACAATCTGTATCGCTGGACCGAACATTGATCCTCACAACCTGTAGCTACTAGCAGTATGCAGCAGGCAGATATCTAGGATTATTCAATATACTGTGTGCTATATGTCTTGTTTGTATAGGCTAGATGTAAGGACAACAGTGGTAGAAGCCAAGAACTTTTAGAACATATATATAAATAAATAATAAAAAAATACATCTATCTTATTATAGCATTCAATAAATGTCTAAACACAAACTGGACAACAAATAAATGAATATAGGGTTCAAGTATTTGTTCAGATGCAATAAACTCCACATGTAGTTGATGCATTTTGATAGATTCTCTTCAGAAGTACATGTGAACGATCTTTAAAAGAAAAAACATTCTAATTTGAAGCACTCATATCATATGAGCATACATTTGTTCATACCAGCATGATTACACTAAGCATTTTCACAAGTACTTGTACTCGTGCAAATGCTCCGATACTAAAACTGAAACTATTAGACTTGGTTCACATACACTAGATTAGATTACCAAAAGAATTGGAATGCCTGCCTTTAGACGCACATGAACTTTAATGGAATCCCAGTATTAGTCCATAGGGTTCAATATTGAGTTGGCCCATCCTTTGCAACTATAACAGCGTCAACTCTTCTGGGCAGGCTGTCCACAAGGTTTAGGAGTGTGTCTATGGGAATGTTTGACCATTCTTCCAGAAGCACATTTCTACACTGCTTTGTGCACTGATACAAATCATTTGGTGGAGGGGGATTATGTTGTGGGGTTGTTTTTCAGGGGTTGGGCTTGGCCCCTTCCTTCCAGTCAAGGGAACTCTTAAGGCGTTAGCAAAGCAAGACATTTTGGACAATTTCATGCACCCAATTTTGTGGGAACAGTTTGGGGATGGCCCCTTCCTGTTCCAACATGATTGAGAACCAGTGCACAAAGCAGGGTCCATAAAAGACATGGATGAGCAAGTTTGGGGTGGAGGAACTTGACTGGCCTGCACAGAGTCTTCTCATAAGGTAAGGTATATGCCAAAGGTGTTAGAAAGCCCTCAATGGTCATCCAAAATCTACAAGCAAGAACTAGACCATACATCATACTATAGTGGAATCAATACAAAAAAAGAGTAAAGAATTTATATCTATAGGATGTGTATACATCAGTGGTCCTCAAACTTTCTAAACAAAGAGCCATTATGCTGTCCTTCAGACTTGAGAGGGGCCAGACTGTGGCCAGAAGGAGCAGAAAATGTCCTGGCATCGGTAACAATACCCTCTAATTGGTGTCAGTGGAGGAATAGTGTCCCATTGCTGGTGTGAGTGAGAGCCAGATAAGGGCAAGCAAAGGGCTGCATCCAGCGCAAGGGCATCAGTTTGGAGACCACTGGTACTGGTATAGATGAAACACGATAAATACCCAATTAGATGGATACATCAATTACAAGATAAAGGCACACCATTATCTGTTTCAGAGTGGAGAACTACGTTCTTTACGGTTTGTATTGAGTTCAGTATAGGATAAAATGTATATTTCTTGTTTGTAGCTTTGGATGACCACTGAGGGCTTTCAAAACACTTTTTGCATATATCTTACCCAATTAGAACCTCCTACCCTCCCCCCACGGGAAAGAAACTGCAATGAATCTATGGTTTCAGTACAATGAGAATTATGGACATCAGCATGCTGGTAGGAACAAATCTTTAGGATATGTTCGTATTATGACATGAGTGTTGCATATAGAATGTGTTTATAATATACCTGTTCTATATCTTTTAAAAATCGTTCACATGTACTCCTAAAGAAGATCTATCGAAACGTGTTGAGTCTACATGTGGAGTGAATTGGATCCAAACAAATACTTGAAGCCTATTGTTTGGACTTTTGATTGATTGATTAGAATAAAACTTATGTTTTTTTATTCATGAAGGGTTTTCCTTGTAAAAAGTTCCTCTAAATGTCCCTGGCTACTACAACTCATTTGTATAAAAGATGTATAGGATTACTGGGGACCATCTCTGGCTAGGTTTGTAAGCGTTCTAATCCGTTTTTGACTGCTGCTGCAACATCATCTACATTCCAGTTCTATTAGATGGTACATTGATGGTACTTGCCCTTGAATTTGCACGGTTTGGTAAAAGTGTGATCTACAGTGGTGAAATGTATTTGAAAATGGTTTGCCCACTTACAAAGAAATGAAAGGTCTATCATTTTTATCATTAAAAAAAAAAAAAAAAAAAAAAATTATGGTGGGAGCTGAAACTTCAAGTTTCGAAGAGACAGCCAAGAAACTTTAAGGATTTATAGAAGATCTGTAAAAGAGAGGACAAAAATCCCTCCCGAGATGTGTGCAAACCTGGTCACCAACTACAAGAAACGTCTTCACCTGTGCTTGCCAGCAAGGGTTTCTCCACCAAGTACTAAGTCATGTTTTGCTTGGGGATCAAATACTTGTTTTACTCAATTTATAACATTTGCATCATGTGTTTTTTCTGGATTTTTGGTTGATATACTGTGTCCATTTAAAACACACCTATGATAAACATTATAGACCCTTCAATTTCTTTGTAAGTGGACAAACTTACAAAAACTTACGAAATCTGCAGGGGATCAAATAAATAATTTTCCCCACTGTATAAACATGCAAAGGGGACAAATGGGTAGAAGGAGGAAGGTCTGTGTTGATAATTTCCCAGTTGAAGTGCTGAAAAGGCTGGGAAGGAGGTGGGAGACAGTATTGTAGACACCACGGCTCTCTGTATGAGATCAGCCACCAGGTACTCTCATAGCAACTAACTGCTTTAAGGGAAATTAGATTTTAAATAGTACACCAAGGCCATAATAAAATAGATAATTGTGGAAAATAAAGAGAGAGTGCACTTTGGGAATTTGAATATAATTGTTCCGCTGCACACTGGCTCTTGGGAATCAAAATTGCTTCCAGAATATTTAATTACTGGGAGCTTTTCCAGTGTCTCGTTAGAAGTCTGGCTTCTGTGAAAGCATGAAGAATACAAATTCTAAATATCTTCTGAATAGTCCAACCTTGAGTTAAAATAGGTCAATGCTGGAATAAAATGTATTAATATAGTCTCTCACATTAGGAATTTAAATATTGCGACCCATTAACAGGTCTTTGCTGTACATTTTTTAGGGTCCATGGACACTGTGCTTAAAGTGGTATTAAAAGGCCAATTTAATTTTAGTTTTTCAAATAACAAACATGCTATACTTACCTGCTTCATGCAGTGGTTTTGAAAAGAGCAACCCTGAGCCTCCTCTTTTCGGGTCCTCAGCTGGCACTCCTGGTTCCTCCTCTTCAGCCACTGCCCCCCCCCCCCCCCCCCAATAGCATACCGCTTGCTCTGGGGGGTACTGGTGCGTACTCGCTCCCGAGCCCCACTCTATGCATCCATAAGACACATAGAACTGTGGCTCGGCCCCTGCCTAGCCTGCTCCCTCCTCATTAGCACACTAACTGTGATAGACAGAAGCAGGAGCAAATGGATCCTGCTGCTGTCTCCAATGAGGAATGAGAGACCCAGGAGAAGCTCATCAATCATGCACATCGCTGGATCGAGTGGGAGCTCAGATGCGTATTAGGGGGGCCACTGCACACAAGTTTTTTTGCATGAAGGTAAAAACCCTTGAGCCTTTAAAACCATTTTTTTTCTCCTATAGAAGCAGCTCAATGTTATCCTATGTCTCCATGCACATTAGCACTTTTAGATGCAAAATTTGAAGCTCAGCTTTTAGAGGCCAGAAAAAAACCTCTTGGATCACGTATTTGAGAGGGGCTTTCAGGCAGAAAAAAATTCTTAAAGCTCCTAAATGCGGCGTGTAGAAGCGTTTGCATTTTCAAGTGTATATTGAAAAATGAGCAGAGGGTAAACTTTTGTGCAATATGAGCTACTATGAGCCTTTTTTATGCTACTTTCTGCCAAAGATTCAGGTATTTTTTTTAGCTCCTAATGTGCATGAACCCTTAAGGGCTCTTTCACACAGGCGGACTCCACCAGCAGAGACGTCTGCTCAGCGAGGAATCTGTCCGATGATCCCCACTGAGCATGTGTATAACAGGTCCGTGTCCGCTCTACTTATACAGAGCAAACACAACCCGCTTTCCTCTATGGGCAGTCGAATGTAAATGAATCCCCTGTCCATTTACATCCGATGGTCATCTGATCCAATCCGCCAGACGGATGGGGAACGGATCCTCCAGTCTATTTTTAGCGGATAGGATTGGATTTCGCCGGGTTTAAATGGACACATGTCCATTTACATCCACCGAGCCATAGAGGGCAATAAATCGTCAATTGGGTCTGGCTAAAAAACAGAGGCGGTAGACCCAATAGGTCCAGCCATGTGAAAGGGGCCAGCCGCCTTATCATATCTGATGTGGCCACCACATTTCTGCCATCGTATGTGAGGAAAAGTATAATATCATTTCTTTGGCATTGGTCAATAAACACCAAGCATAGCCCAATGCAAGCATGGCTTGGGAATGATCTTAAAGTGATGGCCATTTTATATAACTGATCAAGTATAACGTCATCTTTACTAAATTATATAGATATTTATTTGTCCCCACAGACTACAATAAAAAAAACTGGCAATATGATAAGGTGGGGGTTAGCTTTACTGAACATAAATTCAAAGTCCTTCAGCATGAGCTGGTCATGTGCTTTTACACATTATCTCTGCTTCACACTTGTATGGGGGGGGGGGGGCTGTGAGGCCTGGGTGTTTCCCACAAAAAAGATGCTTGCACCTTCTTAAAAATGTGGCCGCAGGGAAATCACATGGTGCTTTTGACCATGCAGTTTCCCTGCAGTTCCCAAACCCGCAAGGGCGCTGCGGGTTGAGATGTGTGGAGGTGCCATTAAGGCCCCTTTCACACTAGCAGACCAATCGGGTCAGCCTGTCAGTTTTTTAGGTGGACCCGATTGGACCACGCATGGTTTTCTATGGAGAGGTGGATGTAAACTGACATGTGTCCATTTACACCCACCTGCATCCGATCCAGTCTGCCAAAAACAGATGGATGAGGATC
The DNA here is from genome assembly GCA_028564925.1 of Lithobates sylvaticus. Lineage (NCBI taxonomy): Eukaryota > Metazoa > Chordata > Amphibia > Anura > Ranidae > Lithobates > Lithobates sylvaticus. The sequence goes on along the minus strand of CM053028.1, from coordinate 122,992,798 downwards.
TTCCTCCGTCTAGTGAATCGAATTGGAGGACAGTCAGAGGGAAACCGGCAGGTGGTCCGTTTCCATCCGAATGCCCCATATAGAGAACAGTAGGCTCATCCGCCTTCTCAGCGTGGATCAGTGGACAGATCCCCCAGCTGAGCAGGAGGATCCGCTAGACAGAGTCCACCCCATGTGAAAGGGGCCCATGAATGAATGGCAGCAGCATGATTTGGTTGCCGGTGCAGGAACAAGTGCGATTCCTGCATCCGCAACCATCCGCAGGCAAGTGTGAAACTAGTATTACTGTAAACAAGCTGTTGCTGACCACCATTACAGGGTACGGTTTGGAGATGGGTGACATGCTCTGCACTAAGCTGAATGAGCAAAAGTGTCTAAGATCAAATTTTAAGCGCACAGGATGATGTACTCAGAACCAGGAGGCTGCAGACAGTATAGCTGAAAACATTATCTTCTGTAGGTAACTTATACTAGAATTATTTTCAGAGGATCCTAAGAGTAGTATAAATAATGAGTACAAAGTTCAGACTAAACCCACATATGAACACTTTCTTTCTACCTAGCAAACTGAACGGGGAGAGGCATATCCTGGTTGTAAAATTATTACTATTACTGCAGTCATTTTGCAACAGAAAAAAAAATAAAAAACAGCTTTAAAAACATGCTTAAAGCCACATTTTTCAAACACGCTCAGACGTGTTGAGGCGTGTCAAGCATTTGGGCGTTAATTCATTTAATTGGTCAGAATATAAAATTTTTCCTAGCCAGTAAAATGAATAAATGCTCCTAGGGTCTAGATGCGTCAGGCGTATTTACTGACCAAACGCTCCTCTCCTGAGTGCGATTTTGGTGCATTCAGATTTTTTTCCCCTTACAGGCCCCTGTTTCTAAACACCTGTAAATGCCTATTCAGGCTAATGTACAGGGGCAGAAAAAAAGTTAACGCCTGTAAAACACGCATTTGACAGCTGCAGTGCGCATGTGGCCATACAGCTTGATGAGAGATGCATAGCTCTGTTATTTTTTTGGTAATTGAATAATGAAGTCTGTTAAAAAGTAACAGAGGATATGTGAAAAGGTACTGCGCTAAATACAAATGGCGTTAAGCCAAATGAGAATAACTAATATTTAGACATTTAAAAATCCTAATTTTGCACACGTTTTTAAACAGCTTACCTGTAAAATCCTTTTCTTTGAGGTACATCATGGGACACAAAGCCATAGTAGTTACTATGTGGGTTAAAGTCCACCTTCAGGTGATGGACACTGACACGCCCCAAGACGAAAGAATGCACTCCCTATATAATCCCTCTCACTGCTGGGAGCATCTCAGTTTTGTAGCAAAGCAATATACGTGTAAACCAAAGAGGGGAGGGACCTCTGTGTCCCGTGATGTACCTCAAAGAAAAGGATTTTACAGGTAAGCGGTTATAAAAATCCTATTTTCTTATCGTACATCATGAGACACAAAGCCATAGTAGTAATCAGCGGATTCCCATTATCTCCTCCGCATGCTTCACAAACTTATCCCATTCATCCCGGAAAAGGAGAAAGCAGTAGTAGTAGGAACTATCATCAATTCGCGTCTCGACTACGCAAACTCCCTCTACATAGGACTACCTGATTACCAGATTGCGCGCCTACAAGTCGTCCAAAACACAGCAGCAACACTAGTCACCGGAAAGAAACCTTGGGAATCCATCTCCCCATCGATAAGGACCCTCCATTGGCTCACGGTAAAAGACAGGATCACATTCAAGACCCTCTGCCTCACCCACAAATGTACACAAGGAAACGCTCCTCAATATCTTTGTGAGAAAATAGAAAAATACATACCAAATCGCAGCCTTCGATCGACAAACCAAAACCGCCTTCTCATCCCCAAAGCCCGCTACAAATCTAAGGGAGAACGAAGATTCGCAGTACAGGGACTTCGGCTATGGAATGCTCTACCAAACATCCGCTTGGAAGAAAACCATCAGGCCTTCAGGAAAAAAACTCAAGACCCACCTCTTCTAATATTGCAGGACAACAAGAGCAAACAAGCGCCTTGAGGCGATTCAGTTCGCATTTGCAGCGCTATACAAATCATTCATTACTATGTGTGATGTCCCATAGCAATGCCAACTGAAGGGAGGGAGACCACAAAAGTAGGGCATCAAGAGACTAGAGGATTCATACTGCAGCCTGCAGTACACTGCGCCCAAAGGCGATATCCTCATGACCTTTTACATCTACCTTGATAGAATCTGGTAAATGTATGGACTGAAGACCAAGTTGCGGCCTTGCAGATCTGAGCCTTGGAGGCTTTGGTGATGCACTTCCCAAGAAGCACCAACAGCCCTGGTGGAGTGCACTTTAATATGAAAAGGAGAAATTTTCCTCTTTAAACCATAGGCTTGAACAAACACTTGGCGAATCCATTTATAAATAGTAGATTTCAACGCTGCCTGTCCTCTTTTGTGTTGCCGTCTGGCAACACAAACAAAACATCAGTTTTACGAATCTGAGCGGTCACTTTCAAATTACCTTGATCGCGCTCACCACATCGAGAATGTAGTGACCTGTCTTCCACAGAACGGGGTTCTGGAAAAAAATGAAGGACAGAACAATATCCTGGTTTAAATGAAAACCTGACACTACCTTTGGTAGGAATTTAGGATGAGGCCGCAATACAACCTTATCCTTATGAATAATCAAATATGGCTCTTTACAAGAAAGAGCAGCCATCTCCAATACTCTTCTTGCAGAAGATATGGCAACCAAGAAAATTATTTTCCTCGTCAAGAGGACCAAGGGAATATCTCGTATTGGCCCACAAGGCTGTTTTTGTAATGCCGACAGGACTAAATTTAAAGTCCCAAGGGTTCAGGGGTGACCTAACTGGAGGATTAACCCGCGTTACCCCCTGAATAAAGTTACGAACCAGAGAGTGTGAAGCAAGTGGTCGTTGAAAAAAAAAAAAAACACTGATAAAGGCCATAACCTGGTCTTTGATGGTACTCAAGGCCAGCTTCATTTCTAATCCCATCTGTAGGAATTTAAGGATCCTACCTATGACATATTTCCTGGGGTGCCAACCCCTGGATTCACACCAGGAGACATACGCCTTCCAGACTCTATAGTATATGACTTTGGAGGCCGGCTTCCTAGCATTAACAAAGTAGAAACTACTGAAGCCGACAGCCCACGATCTTTCAGAATGTGGGTCTCAATAGCCAAACTGTTAAATTTAACGTTTGTAAGGCAAGATGGAAAACTTGACCTTGCGAGAGAAGGTCTGGCCACAGTGGTAGGGTCCAAGGGTCCCCCACTGCCATCTTTACGATCTAGGCAAACCAAGATCTCCTGGGTCACAAGAATCACCTCCTTCCCTTCTTGCTTGATCCTGCAAAGAAGGCACAGAAATAGCAGAACAGGAGGGAACACATAGATCAGTGAAAACGGATCCCATGGAAAAACCAAGGCATCTGTTCCAAATGCCATCGGATCCCTTGTCCTTGACACAAAGTTGTCGATCTTGTTGTTGAACCTGGATGCAAACAGATCCACATCCGGAACTCCCCATCTTTGACATATTGACAGGAAGATGTCCGGGTGAAGGGACCATTCTCCCGGGAACAATTGTTGGTGACTCAAGTAGTCCACCTGCCAATTCTCTATCCCTGGAATGAAAATTGCTGATAGGCAAGGAATGTTGTTTTCTGTCCAAGATAGAATATGATTCACCTCTCTCTGGGCAGCGCCACTTCTCGTGCCCCATTGGTGATTGATATAGGCCACTGCTGTGGCATTGTCGGAGTGGATCCCGTCAGGACAATTCCATAGTCTGAGTGTCCAGGCCTCTAGGGCCAGGCGTACTGCCCGAATCTCTAGAATATTGATGGGCAAGGTCATCTCTGATTTGGATCATTTCCCTTGGACAGACGCTTCTTCCAGGACTGCTCCCAAACCCAGAAGGCTGGCATCTGTCACCACCTTACAGGTAACTGATAGAAAGGATTTCCCTTTTTGAAGATTCTTGGATATCAACCACCAATTGAGGCCCTGACGCACCCTCAATTTTAATTGGTGGTGGCTTCCTTTATCACTCTTTATGCATGATTATGTTCATATTTGGATGTTGATTTCCAGTTCATCAAGATCAATACTTCAGCACCACTTTTTTGTCTGTCTTGGACTATATTTTATGGTTTTAACCACTCTTGTTAGTGTGGACTTCTAACGTGGATAACTTTGATAGAGATATACATATATACACACACACACACATTAGATAGATAGATAGATAGATAGATAGATAGATAGATAGATAGATAGATAGATAGATAGATAGATAGATAGATAGATCTATATCTATCTTGCACGTTTCTAATGTCTAAATATTAGTTATTCTCATTTGGCTTAACACCATTTGTATTTAGTGCCACACCTTTTCACATATCCTCTGTTATTTACAATTGTCATTTGTGGTGCTGGCAGTTTTTTTTTACACTGACAGCACAGTATTTACCAAAAATCTTTACACTGTTAAAAAGTAAACAGAACAGGCTATTACTTCACAAGCTGAACAATTTTAAACCTCTATTAATAAAGCGCCAAATATTCTGATGGTCTACGTCCTCACGACGCAGAGAAGTCATAAACGTGCCAGCTATAGCCATTGGGGAGGCAGGCGCTAAAATGCCAAAGCTATCGCTAGGTAAACCTGGCACTGCGTGAGAATGTAGGAGCCCTAGATTAAAGGTTTATCTCTGCAGCTTCACACACACACACACACGTTCTCCATTACTTGCTGTAACCACAATTCCAAAGGTTGACATGAAGTCTTATCACCTTGGAAGCTATGTTGGCACTTTACATACGAGTCATTACTCATAAAAAGCCACTGCCATGCCCAAGTCACTTGAAAAGGGAGAAGTATGTGAGAAGTTTCCAGGTGACATTTGTTGATAAAGGGTTTAATGACAGAATAAATAAACTCAATTGTTGCAATTTAAAACCTTAAAACCACCTACTCCATCATGGAGTTTGAGAATATTGAACGTAAAGCAATGGCATTAAGTAAGCCTCAGCAACCAGACACCAGCATCTATTAGCCTTGTGTACTTAGGCTAATGTAATGTGGTTTCTTTAAATTAAAGAGTAAGTAAACCTCCATACCTGACTTTTATCTGTAGGCAAGCCTATAATAAGGTTTACCTATAGGTAGTATAAATATCTCCTAAACGTGCACCATTTAGGAGATATTTACATTACATGCAGCCAGTGACATCACTGGCGCATGCGCTCTGAAAGAATGGCCACCCATGCTGTTCCCTCCAAGCCCTGTGCCATGAACAGCAGCTCCTACGTGTGCAAGATGGAAGCAGCTTTTTTTAAGGCAAGTTTTACATAATGTTCTAGTATGTGATGCATACTAGCACATAATGACTTTACCTTACAGTGGAGAGAGAAAGAAAAAAAAGAAAAAAAGGCCAGCGGTAAACAAATGCTTTAAATTAAATAGAACCTGGTTCCCACTTAAGATTTTTGCTCATATTTCATAGAAATATTTACCATTCAGGAATGGCTGTGAGTTAAATATATAAAACTGCAAAATTTAAAGGAGAAATCACATGAAAATAAAAACAAAACATGTAAAAAGGGTCAATTTATCCAAAAAAAATCTATAGGTTCTATAGGTCTTTAGGTATACAGTAGATGGAACCTGAAACTCAGCTTCCGTAGGCATTTGATACTACAACACCAAGATTTATCGGTCTTATTTTTCAACTCTTTAGCGTTTTAGGTATCCCAGACTTTCCTGTTGCATTGCATTGCAACAGTGGAAGACTATCAAGGACTATAGCAGGTGTGCTGACCCAGGAACTCAAGGAAAGACCTAGATCAAAGAGGTCACCAGTATTCTTAGTCATTTGTGTATGTGCAACTGCAGGGCGGGTAATGTCCTGGCTGCAGCTGACTGGGTGGCAGTAGGCAGAAGTCACAACTTTTTTCCTGGTTTGGTCTTAACCCAAGTTCAGACCAAAATTGTGCTCATCCTTACGCACCAACAGAATCAGCAAGCAAAAAAATAAAAATAGGATTTTTATAACAGCTTACCTGTAAAATCCTTTTTTCTTGGAGTACATCACGGGACACAGAGCACCATAGTAATCACTATGTGAGTATATAGGACCTCCAGGTGATGGACACTGGTATACCCAATACAGGAAGTTCACTCCCTATATAACCCCTCCTCCTACTAGGAGGAGCTCAGTTTTTGTAGCAAAGCAATATACTTAAACCCCAGAAAGAGGGGTGGGACCTCTGTGTCCTGTGATGTACTCCAAGAAAAGGATTTTACAGGTAAGCTATTCTAAAAAAGCCTACTTTCTTTATAGTAGATCACGGGACACAGAGCACCATAGTAATCACTATGTGGGACGCCCCATAGCAATGCAATTTGAGGGGAGGGAGACACAACCTGTAGGGCACCCCCAGACTTGAGGACCTATACTGCTGCCTGCAGCACACTGTACCCAAAGGCGATATCCTCATGCCTTCTTACATCCACCTGATAAAACTTGGTGAATGTATGGACTGAAGACCAAGTTGCGGCCTTACAGATCTGAGCCATGGAGGCCTGATGACGCACTGCCCAAGAAGCACTAACCACCCTGGTAGAGTGCGCTTTGACTTGAAAAGGTGGAATCTTACCCCTTAAATCATAAGCCTGAATTATAACTTGCTGAATCCACTTAGCGACAGTGGATTTCAACGCTGCCCTTCCTTTCTTAGGACCCTCTGGCAGTACAAATAAGACATCATTCTTCCGGATCTGAGCAGTCGTCTTTAAATAAATAGACTGACCGCTTTCACCACATCAAGACAATGTAGTGACTTCTCTTCCCTGGAACATGGTTTTGGAAAAAACGATGGCAGGACAATATCTTGGTTCCGGTGGAAATCGGAGACCACTTTTGGCAAAAAACCTGGACGAGGGCGCAACACCACTCTGTCCTCATGAATAATCAAGTATGGATCTTTACAAGAAAGAGCAGCCAATTTCGAAACCCTCCTTGCTTAGGATATAGCAACCAAGAACACCAACTTCCTTATAAGAATGACTAAAGGAATATGTTGTATCGGTTCAAATGGCTGTTTTTGTAACACTGACAAAACTAAGTTCAAGTCCCAAGGGCTCAAAGGTGAGATTTAACTGGCGTATTAATCCGCATCACCCCTTGCATAAAACTAACTGGATTAAAGAATGTGTAGCAAGTGGTCTTTGAAATAAGACCGATAAAGCTGAGACTTGGCCCTTAATGGTACTCAAGGCCAACTTCATCTCTACCCCCAATAGAAAGGCAAGAATTCTGCATATGACATACCCTGAGGGTGCCAACCCTTGGATTCCCACAAGGAAACATAAGCCCTCCAGACTCTATAATATATAGTTCTGGAAGTCGGTTTCCTTGCATTAATCAAGGTAGAAATAACTGACCCGGAAAGCCCACGTTTCTTCAGAATGTGGGTTTCAATAGCCAAGCCGTTAAATTTAGCGTTCATAAGTTAGGATGGAGTATCGGTCCCTGTGAGAGTAGGTCTGGCCATAGTGGAAGGGACCATGGATCCTCCATCTTTACGATTTCTGCATACCAGGACCTTCTGGGCCACACTGGGGCTACCAGAGTTACCGGCAAAGATCCTGCAAATAAGTAGTGGCAGCAACTGAATAGAAGGGAATGCATAAAATCAGTGAGAACTGATCCCACGTGGTCACCAACACATCTGTTCCGCATGCGAGTGGATCCCTTTTCCTGGACACAAAGTTGACTAACCATGTTGAATCTGGACGCCAGAAGATCTACATCCGGAGTCCCCTCATCTTTGGCAAAGAGCCCAAAAAAATGTCAGGGTGAAGGGACCATTCCCCGGGAATAACTGCTGGCGACTCAGGTAATCCGCCTGCCAATTCTCTACTCCCGGAATGAAGACTGCTGACAGGCACAGAACATTCCTTTCTGCCTAAATTAGAATATGGTTCACCTCTGTCTGCGCTGCAAGACTCTTGGTGCCCCCTTGGTGATTGATATAGGCCACAGCTGTGGCATTGTTGGATTGGATCCTGTCAATAAAATCCCGTAACCTGAAAGTCCAGGCCTTCAGAGCCAGGCGAACTGCCCAAATCTCTAGGATGTTGATGGGCAAGGCTCTTTCGGTTCTTGACCACAGTCCCTGGACAGTTGCCTTCTCTAGTACTGCTCCCCAGCCTGAAAGGCTGGCATCTGTTACCACTTTCCAGATAACTGGTCTGAAGGATTTTCCTTTCAGCTTTGGGACACCCTTGGGGACAGCTGCATTGGCAAGTCTAAAGCTTGAATCGTTTTGTTCCAAGCAGACAGGATACTGTTTTGCAACAGTCTCAAATGGAACTGGGCATAGGGAACCGATTCGAATGAAGCCACCATCTTTCCTAACAACCTCATGCAAAAGCGAATGGAGGGATCGCCTTTCGACCTGACCATCAGCACCAGCCCTCTTTGGGAGTTTATTTTGGCCTGAGGCAAGAACACCTTTTTCTGGGTTGTGTCTATGATCAGACCCAAATACTCCAGCCTTTTTAGCAGTTTTAAGGAAGACTTCTCTAGGTTGAGAATCCAACCCAGACTTTCCAGGTAACTGGTTGTAATGTGTACACTTTGCGCCAAACGAGCCACCGACTGGTCTATTAGCAATAGATAGCCTAGGTACGCCAAGACTGTTATGTCCTGTGCCCTTAACCTGGCTAGAGGTGGGGCCAGCACTTTTGTGAACACCCGGGGTGCTGTAGCTAGCCCGTAGGGCAAGGCTACAAACTGAAAATGCTGCTGTTCTACCTCGAACCTCGGAAACCTTTGGTGAGCTGGAAATATAGACACATGCAGATATGCATCCCTGATGTCGATAAACGACAGAAGTTCTTTTCCTTGTAGGATAGAAACCACTGACCTGATCAACTCCATTCAGATTCTTTAGATCTAGAAGGGTGCCGACATCTCCATTTGGTTTTGGTACCATAAAGAGGTTTGCATAAAACCCCAAACCTTGCTCTTCTGTGGGGATTTGCAAGATCACCCTCTGAGCCAGTGATCGGTCTAGTGCCCGAAACAGAGATTGCCTTTTCTCTGGATCTTTGGGAACGTTTGACCTCAGAAAACGAGACGGTGGAAACTCCCAAAATTTTAGTTTGTATCCTAGAGACACCGTGGAGATGACCCATCTGTCCTGAATTTCCTCTTGCCAGACTTGAGTATTGCAGAAGTTTTCCCCCCATTCTGGCAAGGGGGGGGGGGGGGCCTCTTCATAATGAGGCTTTAGAATTCTGCTTTGCACGTTTCCGGCCCCAGGCCTTCTTTTGTGCCTGGGCCTGACCCTGAGGTTTTCCTCTAGAGTCTGACGGTGGAGGCCGTCACCACTGCCTGGAGGCGGAAGCCCCTGGTGCAGGGGAAAGATTCCGCTTAAATGAAGGGCATTTATACTTTCTTTTGACTGGCAAAAGAGTACTTTACCCACTAGAAATCTGGATGCATTTGTCCAAATCATCCCCAAATAGTTGAGCCCCATGAAAGGGAAAACCAGTCAGCAGCCTTTTGCAAGATGCTTCGGCTGACCAATTTTTTAACCATAGGATCCTACCCATGTGTACTAGCACAAGCGCAAGACGGGACGCCTGGTGAATAGAGTCTTTCATGGCGTCTATGGCAAAACATAATGCTTTTGGTAGTTCGGCCAATTCTCGGGCTTGTTGTGCAGGAACCTCTTTAAGGGCCTGTCTAAACTGGTCCTTTAGGGACTGACAGATGCCTATTGCAGGCTGAGTAACGGCCCCTGCCAAGGAAAAATAATATTTTAACAGAAATTCCAACCTTTTATCTGTTGGATCCTTAAGCATTTGTGCATTGTCTACTGGACAAGTTAGACTTATTCACACTGGTAAATCACAGCGTCAACTGCTGGTACATTCGATTTTTTGGCGAATTTCTCCTCTATGGGATAGAGTGCTGTGAATCTCTTTGGAGGGAGAAAATGCTTATCCGGGTGATCCCATTCAGCATAAATACGTTTTTCTAGTAAAGCATGGACAGGAAACGCATGAAAATTTCAAATTAACAGCGGTCTGCGCACTCGGTCCTCTGTAAAATAAAAACAAGTATGGGCAGGGTTGGGGAGGAATAAAGCTGTATGGCTTATGTGGGGGATGTTTCAGCCGCTCCGTTATTGGCATGAAAAAAGGGGGAGGGAGGAGAGTACCAACACTGTTGTACCTTCCAACCCCAACATGCTGTTTGTTTATGATTAAAAAATTTCCCCTGGCTGCTGAGACCACACACATGCCGTTTATATCTGGTCTGAGCTGACTGAGGAGCAACGTATCAAGGTGTGTGCATTTACTCCCTTTAGTGGAGACTTTAAGGCATGACAACATTTTACTCATGGAAGAAACAAACCATAGGTGAACTTTTTACAGTTCCTAGGCTTCTTCCGTTATCCTCGCTGCAGGATAGTGCTGTAACAGACAGATCCAAACTTCAACCATCACGGTGGGCTGCATTAGCAAACCTTCAAGGACCGGGTCCCTTTATAGGGGTTCCACTCCCTTGGACCTGTATTAGCACCCCACCAGGAAAAACTTTAGGTAATGTAGCATGACCAAAGCCCTGGGTTCCGAGGTCCTGCCCTGCAAAGAGGCCTTACAGGCAAAACCTCGTACTTTGTATACGAGGCCCGGGTACCATCCTCCTTGGCCTCAGTGGCACTTTGGATGGATCTGGTCTGTGAAGGCCGTTTTAAATCCAGCAAGGATCCCTCCTGGAGCTCCTCAGAGCACATCTTCTCACGTGACCAATACCTTAGACACTGGCGAAAAAACTGGAGGTACCCCTAGTAGGAGGAGGGGTTATATAGGGAGTGAACTTCCTGTATTGGGTATACCAGTGTCCATCACCTGAAGGTGCCTATATACCCACATAGTGATTACTATGGTGCTCTGTGTTCCGTGATGTACGATAAAGAAAAAGTATTTGGTGAGTAAACTCTTTAGCATTTTCCAACAACTGAAACACCAGTTCTGTGAGGACTGACCAATACAATTCCATACTATCACCTATCATGGTCAGCATGCTCCTCTTCTTTAATAACTGTGAGCTTCAGCACTACCAACAATGAATACTGCAAACCCTTTTCACAGTAGCTAATAAGAATTTCCTTTAGCCTGGGTTTACACTAGTGTGCTGCAGACATTACGTGTGATTCGCACAGGAATTGCACCGCATTCCTGTGCACATCAAATGCAATATTTGTGCGGTGCAATTTGAGCAATACATTTTGTACGTCTAAAAATCGCATTGCATCCACACCAAAATGGTGCAGGGCACTTTTTTCTGCACCTGGCACTTCTGGCAATCACACTGTGTTTTTCGAGCAGTTTCAGGGTGTCTTCAATCTAACATCGGCACCCGCAGCAGATCGCATGGACGCTGTGCAACTGCAATGCGGAGCGGGAAACGCACAGAATTTGCTGTGTTTCCCACATTGCATCAGTGTGAATCAGGGTTGAATCACACAAAGTAGATTCATAGATGCATGGCCTCTGAAACTGCAGCATCTTGCCTGAAAATTATTGAACAAGAAGCTGTCCAAACAAAGCTTTAATTCTCAGAACTAGCAGAAAGCATACAGAAGAAAAGTAGTTTGAGCTTTTTTCTAAGTCTTGTACCAGCAGAGAGCTTCAGCTAAAATCCATACAAACCCAATCACCAAAATCTCTAAATTGAACACAATAAAAGTAAATTTCAAAAGTCAATGCTTTTAAATGTGATGAATTCATTAAAAAAAATTGTGCCAAGGCACTTCCTGTTAAAAAGGTGACAATCTATTCCTGTGTCCTTATAGTTCCAATGCGTTTTCACCCCATCATAGCAGTGTTGATATGCAACATATGAAAAATGGTGAAAACATTATTAAAACAAAAAAATTATTAACGATATATGGTGCTTTATCAAACTAGGATTTTTACATCTGCTTTAAGCATTTCAGAGACCATTTAATTTTTTACGTTAAAGTGCAACAGAGCAAGAGAAAATTATACTTTAATTATTGGTTAAGTCCACTTTATTTACAGCTTAATACAACATACCTTCTCTGCGGTCATTCCTAAGGACCCGGACTTTCTCTATCCTTCCAAGTAGAGCGCCATCTTCAGCTAAAAAAACAGTAAAATGTTAAACTTTTAAAAAGGCCACAAGAAATTGTGCACTAATACATACCAACTAAGCAGCCATTTAGCATATTGGAGATATACTAAATGGCCAAACGTTTGTGGATGCCAAACTATCAAACCCACTATATTACCAAAAGTATGTGGACACCTCTAAGTTATTGTGTTCAGGTTCTTCCTAGTAAAGGGTACAGTTGAGGCTACAGCATACAAAATAGACATTTTCGCACTTCTGGCCCTGTGAAAGTATTTTTTTGTTCCAACAAGACTGTGCTCCGGCCTTCGATGGAACAATTTTCTTTCCTAAAAAAACAGGTTGCAGAAAAAAAAAAAAAAAAATCAATCGATTCCCCCATCAACACAGTCAGCGATGATGGGAAAAATCCCTTCCCCAGACAGAGCCACTGTGTTCTCCCAGCATGGGGGGTACGGGTGATGCCGCCCCCGCCAGCAGAACACAGTGATTATTGCTAGCGGGTATAACAGCCGCTAGCAATAATCACATGTAAAAAAGGCTGGTTGCACCCAAGTTGATCAACTTCAGTACATTCAGCCTGCCCGTGCATGGTTTGAACAGTCTATGGCTGGCTTTAGTTTGAGGAGTTTGGTTTGGGAGGAAAAATTGTACTGTCTGTGTAGACACTGACCTCAACCCTACCTAAATGCCTTTGGGATTGCCAATTGCAAGTCTTCTCATCTTACATCATTACCCAACCTCAAAAATGTTTTGGCCAAGTGGGCACACATTGTCACACATTGTCATGAGTACAATCCAAATGCTTGTAGAAAGTCTCCCACAACATGGTTTTGGAAATCGATGTCCAATAAGCTCATTAAAAAAAAAAAAAAAAAAAAAAAAAAAAGGTATGGTGGTCATGCATCCATAAACGTGTGGTCATATAGTAGTCATAAAATCAGGGCAATGCAGTCATGTTCTCCAACACCCAGCTGACTTCCTGTCTAGTAAAATTAAAAGTGGTTGTAAAGGCTTAAAGCTTTTATTAACATTTTTTTAAGGGTAACAAATTAATCCAGTTTCTTTACAGCATGAACAGCACAGTGTTTATGCTGTGTAATTTGGCCTCCTGTATCATCTAAAATACCTGTCTGATCCTGCCTGGTGCTGCCCTCCGCCACAGCTCATCATGGCATGCCAGTGCCCACCCCTTCCCTACTGCTGCTGAAATAACTTATTTTCAGGCAATCCCCAGTGTTAAATAATGCCAAGTCTCCACTGTATGAGCTTTAGTTAAAAAAAATGCCTCTGTATACCTTATTATCTAACACAAGGGGATTGCCTGAAAATTATAAAGTGTTTTTTTTTTTTTTTGCTCTAATGCATTCTCTGCATTAAGGTAACCCCCCCCTCAACTACACTTAAATAGTTACCCGAGACAGATCTTGATCCGGTGCTGCCCTCTTCTCACTGCACATGGAGGCACCAGCGGGAACCATTGGCTCCTGCTGCTGTCAATTAAATCCTGTGAGGAGGGAGAGGGGGCAGGGCTGAGCTGTGTGTATCAAGTCCACATGCCTACCCCTCTAGGAAGAAGCTTGCTAGGGGGCAGACAGTGAAGAGGAGGAGCAGACAGCACCGGCGGGGACCTCAAAAGAGGAGGTTCGGGGTCACTCAGGTAAGTATAACATGTTTGTTATTAAAAAAATAAAAATAACTTTACAATCACTTTGAGCTTCATGAGGCCATACAATGTAAATTTCCAACATATTATCATGCCTGGGAAACACAGCTGCAGCATTGTGTTGCTCATAGTAATGAATGGCTGTACGCAGGTATTCGCTTTACATGTGCAAACTCTTGAGTGGGCGTAAAAAGTTTAAAAGTAGCAGGAAAAAAATAAAATAAAAAAAAAAGCTACAGAAAGAGTAACAAATTGGAAGAAAAAAAAAAAGATTTTTTTGCATTTGAATGGGTATATTTAAAATAAACCTGTTCTCAAAAAAATAGAGAGGCTTCCACTGCAAAACTAAACCTTCTGAAAATACTAGTTGCAGGCTGTCACACAGATCCAGTGATTACAGTAATTTCTAAATCAGTGATTAAAAGTAGAAAGATTAAGTGTTTTGACTACCCTTTAATCCCCCACACTGCATACTTGTTACAGATCAGTAACACAATAAAGCATTTAAGTCAAGGGGTAAGCATGACATGCTGGGCAACTAGCATGTTCAGAAGGTCAGCAATGTAATGTCCTATTCATTTATTACTCCATCCTGCAAAACCTCCAATCAGTGCAACTCACTTGTATGTTTAGGAGCATGGTACAATTTGCCCAATTTACAATTTGGGTTAAGAATAGTGATGAGCTCAGGTGCGTTGGGAGTGGGAACTGAACCCACAGGTTCAAGCCCACGAGAAAGCTGTTAATCGTCTACACCCTACAACCTTCCTCCACCCATCCCCTGGTTTTCACTGTACTTGCCTCCTTGGTGATGAGCCATCAGTGACTATGCAGCCCATGTAGCATTCCAGGGATTTGAAATCCCCTACTCTTCTTCCCCCTCTCTCTGTAGAGCATCCAGGATGGATCAGAGTCATTCTGGTCAGTGCCGGTACATGATTGCTTTGACCAGTTGGAACGGCTTTGATCTGTCCTAGAAGCCCTACAAAAGAAGGGGAAGAAGAGCGGGGATTTCAAATCCCAGGACTGCAATACGTGGGTACTAACAGCTCATCACCCACTGAGGGAAGTACAGCAGGAGACTGGGGGAGAAGGGGTGTAGGGTATTTGTTCATCTTTTCATTATGTGTGAAAAAGTAAACATACACTTATGAGCTCTGCCTTTAAAATTCAGAGACTATAAACATGAATTTGAGAACATAAAAAGCAAATGATGAAAAAAAAAAAAAAAAAAAAGAAGGTGTTAACTCACCACTGTCACTGTAATCATCAACTAGTATAATTTCCTTTATAAGATGAGGAGGACTTTTTTTTAATACACTGAAATAAAAAATAAATAAAATTTATTTTACAGGGTTTATAGAAAGAAAAAATACAAAAACCATGCAAGCCCTTCCTATAGGTTACTGTAAAGAGAAATACAGAAAATGTTCAAAAGTTTATGTGGTTATATCAAAAATATTACTTAAGATAGGCAAATAAAGTATACTAGAGGGTGTTCAAGTTCTGACTAGATTGGGTTGTGGCTAAAACAAATTGTAAAGCTCACCACACGCTACAGATCGGATTGTAAAATCTCAATAGGCTTGTAGTACTAGGGCCTGCCTGATTGCATACTTCAGGTAGGTCCTCATATTACATAGTTTTGGTATGCCTAAAGTTTATTGTTCAGAAATTGTATGCTTAGATCGCAATTAGGTTAGTTACCCCAAGACATGTGTGCTCAACCGCAGCTCTCCAGCTGTTGCAGAACTACAAATACCATGAAGCATTGCAAGGCTGACAGTTACATGCATGAATCCCAGAGGCATGATGGGACTGTAGCTCTGCAACAGCTGGAGGGCCACAGGGTGAGCACCCTTGCACTAAAACTTTACCCTTAGACCCAAGAAGTTAAAATTAGGCTTTAAAGTAAACCTGTCAAAAAGAAAAAAATTAATTGGGATGCCGATTTCTTTCTGAAAATTCTAGATGGCCAATTGTCGCACTGACTGGTTTAAATTCTTTGTAGTCAGGCCTTGAACAAGTCTGCGCAGATCAATAAAAATTCACAAAAAGAGTCAAGTCTTTATCTGCATTGTTCTAGGTCACCGTTTTCAATAATAGAAGATCATTCACACAGTTTGCATAGAGCTGCGCTGATCTGCAGCACAAATTCTCTGGAAAAGCGGTAATAGAATCCTTCAGTGAGGACACCTATTCTGGGGACGACTGTCTGAGAGGGGAATTCACTTTCGGAGATTTCCTCTAACTTCCTGTTGTGTCTCTGTGACAAGTGAAGGAAGCTTTCTCTGACGGTACACAGACCACAAAATAAACTGGTAAGGGGGGGGGGGGGGGGGGGGCATGGTTTAAAAACTTTAAAGTGGTGTTTCCACCAAAAAAAAAAAAAAAAAATCGCTTAAAAATCATAAAAATAAAATAAAAAACAAAGATAATTGGAAAAAAAATAAATAAATGTTTACTCACCTCTAAATGCCTGTTGCTAGGGGGTCCCTCGTAGTCTGCCTCCTTCAGTGCCCAGGCACCGAAATCACTTCCCCTTGGCGCATTCAGTCATCTGGGACACGTGACAGGTCCCAGATGACTGCGCAGCGTATCACGGAGCGTGGCGCCGCTCGCGCATGCGCAGTGGGTGCCCGGCTGTGAAGCCACAGCCGGGTGCCCACAGTAAGAATGCCCATGCTGCCGAGTGGAGTGGGGGAAGGGGGGAGGCTTCCATCCCCCGCATCGCTGGACCCTAGGACAGGAAAGTGTCCGATTATTAAATGTCAGCAGCTGCATTATCTGTAGCCGCTGACTTAATTTTTTTTTTTTTTTTTTTTTTTTAGGGGGCACCCCACTTTAACTACTCTATCCAAAAAGTTTTGGTTATACATACATTTTATAAAAATGGAGCAGTCATTCAGATATATAACAAATATTGACTTTACCACTTTCAATAATGACTGCAGCAGAACTGTCAACTGTACTGTGAATAATGAATACCTGGTGAATGCCTGAATGTGAATAATGAATACCTGGTGAATGCCTCACCAGTGTGAAAGCCTGAATGCTTTCACACTGGGGCGGTGCGCTTGCAGGACAGGAGAAAAAGTCCTGCAGGCAGCATCTTTGACCACACCCACACCGCCCCTGCCCATTGAAATGAATAGGAACCACTTCTGAAGCGCCTGAAAAGCTGTTCGGAAGCACTGAATCACGGGCGCTTTTAACCCCTTCTTGGGGGTTAAAAGCTCCCCGCTACCACCTGAAAAGAAGCACCAAAGCGCCTCTAAAACAAGCAGAGCTTTATCGCCAACGCCGACACCGTCCCAGTGTGAAATTGGCCTTAGGGACTCTGGGGTGAGATCCATGTGCTGGAGATCCCAGGCATGTGTTCCAACTGTGGCCCATTCTCCTTGTTGTATGATCAGTTTATTTATAGGTTGCATAAAAATCTAGTATACCCTTGGGGAGTATGTGCCGAGGCACACCAGGAATGGGTTTTCATGTAGAATCATCATAATAAATTGGTGAAAACAAATCTTTACACTAGATCATGTTATTTAACTGTTCTACTTACTTAACCACTTGACATCTGCGATATGGCCGAATGACGGCCACAGCGCGGATCTGAATTCCTGGGAGGCAGTCATACGACGGCCTCCCCTGTGCACGCTCCCTGCGCGCGCTGTGATCACGGAATCATTGAGACTCAGGTAATCACCGATCCGAGTAAGGGGCCAGTCCCGGTCCCTTACCATGTGATCAGCTGTCAGCCAATGACAGCTGATCACATGATCCAAACAAAAGCTTGGTGATCGTTTTTTTTTCCTCCTCACGCTGACAGCGAAAGAGAAAAAAAAAAGCTGATCACTAGCTCATCTGAAAAGGGACATCGGTCCCAAAAAGGAAGAGGCAATTATGCCTCATGTATGCCATCTCACAGTGCACACAAAAAGGAAGAGGCAATTATGCCTCATGTATGCCATCTCACAGTGCACACAAGTGCCACCTATCAATGCTGCCTATCAGTGCGGATCACTGCCACCCATCGGTGTCCATCAGTGCTGCCTCATCAGCGTACATCAATGACGGCCAAAAATTACCCGGTTTAAATTTTTATATTTATATATATATAAAATTCGGTCTTTTTTTTGTTTTGTTAAAGGTGATCAGAGGTGATCAAATAACATCAAAAGAAAGCTCTATTTGGGGGGAAAAATTATAAAAGTTTAATTTGGGTACAGTGTTGTATGACCGCGCAATCGTCATTCAAAATGCGTCAGCACTGAAAGCTGAAAATTGGTCTGGATAGGAGGGGGGTTTAAGTGCCCAGTAAGCAAGTGGTTAAGCAAACAAACACTTTGTATGGGTAGAATAATCATTATTTTCTAACATTGAAGTAAAATATACAGTATGCTGCATTCAATGTATGAACAGCACTAAAGGCCAAGGATTACTGACATTGATGCCCTCCATAAAGAACTAGTTTACTCTTATTACACATGTTTAATACCGCACCTTGGAGTGTTTAATGCACAAACAGACAGCCCTTAGCACACTGGGGTGGTGCAGCTTACTAGAACAAACACCAAAAGAAAGTTTCAATTATTCTGGGAAACCATCTCAGCTTTACCTGAAAATCAGGTTTTCGGAGTCATTGTAGAATTAACAAGGTAAAAAATAGCCCACCTACTGACCTGACAACAGTGCGGAGTAAGGCAGACCTGGCCTCATTGTGAAATGTTATGACGACACTTGTGGCTGGTAAATCTGTTTTCCAGTGCTTTTTTCGGCATCTATAAAAATAACAACAATACAGTATTCTGTATTAGTAAGTATTAACAAAAAACAATAAAAAAACAGGAAGGAATGCAGTTTATATCTACACTTTAAAATAACTTTCAGAGATTCATAGCTGTTGAGTTAGTAGGGCCTTTTGCACATGGAAGACTAGATACATCAAGTTTTTAGGCATTTATTTTACTGATCAGCTCATTATTTTCAATGGACACAGGCACAAAAACGCATGCTGTGTATCAGAAAAAAATTATATATATATATATATATATATATATATATATATATATATATATATATATATACACAGATATATATATATATATATATATATATATATATACACATACATACATATACATATACATATACATATACATACACATACACACATATATATATATATACACACACATAATAATATGCGGTCTGATGAAACCAAGGTTGAAATTTTTGGCCATAATTTTAAAAGATATGTTTGGCACAAATACAACACTGCACATCACCAAAAAAACACTATACCCACAGTAAAGCATGGTGATGGCAGCATCATGCTTTGGGGCTGTTTTTCTTCAGCTAGAACAGGGGGACCTTAGTCAAGGTAGAGGGAATTATGAACAGTTCCAAATACCAGTCAATATTGGCATAAAACCTTCAGGCTTTTGCCAGAAAGCTGAACATGAAGAGGAACTTCATCTTTCAGCATGACAACGACCCAAAGCATACATCCAAATCAAGGAAGGGCTTCACCAGAAGATGATTAAAGTTTTGGAATGACCCAGCCAGAGCCCAGACCTGAATCCGATTGGAAATCTGTGGGGTGATCTAAAGAGGGCTGTGCACAGGAGATGCCATCAAAATCTGACAGATTTGGAGTGTTTTTGGAAAGAAGAGTGGGCAAATATTGCCAAGTCAAGATGTGCCATGCTGATACTCGTACCCACAAAGACTGAGTGCTGTAATAAAATCAAAAGGTGCTTCAACAACAAAGTATTAGTTTAAGGGTGTGCACACGTATGCAACCATATTGTTTTATTTTTACTTACATCCACCTAAAAGATTTCAGTTTGTTCAACTGAGTTGTACAGTTTATAGGTCACATTAAAAGGTGGGAAAAGTTCTGAAATTAATTTGCCTTTGTCGCATTTTTTTTTTTTTTTACAGAAGGAATTTTTATTGAAATATTCAAACAGCTACATGTTATGCATATCAAGTGTTACAGAGTACAATGATGAACAGTAAACAGTACAGTATATCTTTCCCGTAAGGGTCAGGTAATAGACTACTTGTCTCATTTATTTACATCACAGACAACCCAACTTTTTATATCCACTGTATGTAAACACTACCAGTTAGCCCCACCTACCTGCTGTGGTTCGATCAATTAAATACTGAAAGTTTTTAGTAGGGCTGTGGAAATTAAAGATTAATTCCTCGATTAATCGTTAATTTTTTTGATCAATCAAAATTCTTTTGATCGGTACTCCCCTCTCTGCCGCCTTCCGGGTCTTCAGGGAGTTCCATCAGAGATCAGGTGACGTCACGGACATCAATGTCACCGGACTCCTCCCCCTTCCCCAAGTGCCTCCTTCTGCTAACGAAGGGAAGGGAGGAGGAGTCCGGTGACGTTGAAGTTCTGATTGAACATAACGCGTATGGGGGAGGAGCTACGCATGACATCACCCGCTGCTGCCCTACGGAACTAACACGATTGTTGGCTTTACATGCTGTGTTTTTATCATCTTTATGTGAGTAGTTTGTGTTTGAACACAAAAATTCAATCTTATACTTAAGCGGCGAGCACTTAGATCTTTTCTTTCTACCCATGACCTGGCATCCTTTCTGAGATCTAAGGAGACGTGAGAGAAGTTTATGGTCCGTGTTAACCCTTTTGATACCCGCTTGCACGACCACCCGTTTGCACAGGGGTCCATGCCATAAGGTGAGAGTGATTAGATAGACCGGAGGTGGAGGGATTGTCACGCTACTGTGGAAAAAATAATTACTTATGTCAGTGCTACAGTTTGAATTTAAAATGTATTTGTGTGAACTGTGAAGTTAAGTCATGGATTGTGGAAACTAACTGGTGTTGGGTGATTGTATATAGTGTATACCACATTTACCACTGACTAATGCAGAGTTGCAATGCAAGATCAGTTAAAAGTAGTTGGATCTGTATGTGCGTTATAATCGAAATTAGTCGATTAATCGATTTAATTTAAAAAAAAAATAATTGATTAATCGAACACGAAAATTTTAATCAGTAACAGCCCTAGTTTTTAGTTACATCTGTTTAATAAACGCAAAACATTCCAGTTAGTTCCGCTAGAAATCTACCGAGCTTGTAACTTCGCCTGCATTCACACCTGATCGTTTTCAGCCAAGGAAGCTGCCATCTTTGCCTCTGTTTAATTTACAACTGCCATGATGCTGCACATGTGATCAGTTATGACACCAGCCATTGGATGGTTTGACAGTTTGGTTGAGAGCACAACCAATGAGAGTGTTACATTTCTGGCACGTGCTGTTATATAGATTGGTTACCTCCGCTTTAAGCAAAAACGCTCAAAAAAGTACATGGAGCTTCTTTTTAGGCAGATTATAGGCATTTTACTGCTTTTTACATTGGTGACCTTTGGACCTCAAAATGCCTGTACAAAAACACCCGAAAAAACACCTCAAAACGATACGCTCAGGTGTGAATGCAGCCTCCTTGTGCAAATATCAATTTGAAAATGCACTTGAAACCCCTTTCTGTACATAAAGTGTGCCTGAGATATTAGGTTCCGTTTACTTCAAAACTGTTTTTTTTTTTTTTTTTATGCGAGTCATGGGATTTATTGAATCAAAAATATACATTTTTTTATCATTAAAAAGCAATTTGGGATATGGATGGTGTCTACATTTTGTAGCAAACATTCTGTTAGTTTCTTTATGTTTAATGAGAACAGCACAGCCTAATTAAGAATTTTAAAAAGTACTAATGACCAAAACATTTTGTAAGATAAAGTGGTTTGTTCCTTAGCATACCGATGAGTGACATGTACAATGAGAAAAAGCCACCTCCGACTTTATATCAAGTTTATTCCCAGGCTGCAGGACTATAAATCGTCTAATTCTTCTTTCAACGTACTGCATTCCAAATGCAGATGGATCATTTGATTAAATCTTTTAGATCCTTCTGCAAATGCCACCAATATATACTGCACGCATCTATAAGACACGGTTTTCAAATTCCCAATTATATGACAAGCAGCACAACCTATTAAGGACACTTAAATATTTGTATAGCAACCTTGCATGAAGTACATTTACCATGTAAACATGGAATCAGAAAACCAAACAAGGTTTGTCAACCATTGACTGTAACCAATGTAGTTTGAGGACATGCATAGATCCATTCAATTAGTGCCAAATCAGGTAGGCAATTGCAGTTAGTGGTAGATATTCCCCTCCGCTCGGCGGTGCCGGCATTGCAACTGTGGGCACCCAGCTGTGGCTTTACAGCCGGGCACCCACTACGCAGTCATCTGGGACCTGTCCCAAATGACTGACAGGAGGGAGGGAGCCCTTATGCGCCGAGGGGAAGTGATGTCACCAGCCCAGGCACTGAAGGAGGCAGACTACAAGGGACCCCTTAGCAACAGGCATTTAGAGGCGAGTTAAAAAAAAATAATTTTGTGGAATTTTTTACTTTTTTTTTGGGGGGGGGGAGGGCACCACTTTAAGTAGGTTGTACAAACAACATGTATATGGTCTGCTTTAAACATCATGACAAAGGACATCCTCAATCTAATGCCATGTGAGTTTTGTAAATATTATTTAAAGTGATACTAAAGTCTAATTTTTTCTTTTCCACCTTAACCGATTGCCGACCAGCCGCCGCAGTTTTACTGCAGCAGAATGGCACGGCTGGGCGAAACGACGTTACCTTATGTTGCTTCGCCTTTTGGCCACTAGGGGCCCAATGTGAGTGCCCGATGACCGCCGGGCTCCCGCGATCGCTCATGACAAAGCGAGAACTGGGATATGTGTGTGTAAACACACAGATCCTGGTTCTTTCGGGGGAGAGGAGACAGATTGTGTGTTCATACTATGTCTGAAGACCGATCTCTCTCTCCTCCTAGACAGTCCCATCCCCCCACAGTTAGAAACACACATAGGGAACACAGTTAACCCCTTGATCGCCCCCTAGTGTTTACCCCTTCCATGCCAGTGACATTTACACAGCAATCGGTGCATTTTTATAGCATTGATTGCTGTATAATTGTCACTGGTTTCAAAATTGGGTCAAAAGTGTCTGATGTGACCGCCATAATGTCGCAGTCCCGATTTAAAAAAAATATATAAATTACGCAGATCGCCCCCATTACTAGTAAGAAAAAATAGATAAAAATGCCATAAATCTATCCCCTATTTTGTAGACGCTATAACTTTTGCGCAAACCCATCAGGTTTTTGTTATGGTCTGTGGGGAAAATTTGCTCCAGGGACAACCGTTTAAGGGCTTTTTCACACAAGCGTTGGCCCTCTGCCTGCCAAGTGCGACAGTAGCTATACATTTTGCCCTGGCATGTGCACACTCCCATCTGCTGCCTTTGCAGTTTAAGAGGGAGCAGTTGGGTGTTTTTACCACCTCCCCCCAACCGCAAGTGTAAATGAGGCCAGTAGGAGGAGTATTTACACTCACTTTGTAGAGATTTCTATTGCAGCTTGGAGACAGGACATAAAGGGAAATCTATGATCACTGCAGATTGAAGTAAAGAGCCCATCAGCGGCTCTTTTCCAGGTGATCCGCTGTGTCCAATCACAGAGGTAAACAGATGCCGGTTATCAGCACTCCTTTCCTCATGCCAACAGCATGAGGAGAGGAGAAGAGAGCTTGGGACATCAACACTGATAAAGCACAGATTATCATCAGTGTCCTGATTATCAGTGCAGCCCATCAGTGAGAGAGAAATTACCTGTTTGCAAAATCTTATAACAAAACTATGAACATGTTTTTTTGCTCTAAAATTTTCGGCCTTTTTAAATTTAGCAAAAAATTTAAAACCCAGTGGTTTTTAGATACCACCAAAATAAATCCCTTTATGCAAAAAAAATAAAAATACATTTTGTTTGGGTACAGTGTTGCATGACCTTGCAATTGTCATTCAAAGTGTGACAGCACTGAAAGCTGAAAATTGGCCTGGGCAGGAAGGGGGTAGAAGTGCCCAGTAGGCAAGTGGTTAAAGTGATACCAAACACACTGTTTTAATTTATATTGTCTCTGTGTCTCTGTACCTTTTTCCTAATTGTTATACAGCTGTCACATGACACCGATCTTTCCCAGCCTGTCTGCAGGGAAACATAAGGAAGAGAAGCTTCTAGTCCCCTGCTACTGGTCACATGTTAAAAAAAAAAAAAAAAAGCCTTTGGAATGCAGAGTAAAAATGTATAATTAATATCAATAAACTGTTTTAAATTGTCATAGAAATATATATTTGAAATCAAATCTTTATTATTTTGTGGAAATAACATGGTCTGGGCAGATTTCTGCCAATCACAGACTGCGTCATGCCCCCCTCCAGCTTGTGTCTGAGAATAAGAAGGAGTTGAAGCCTCCATTAATCTACATGTAATATCCCACCTGCATTGTGTTTAGCCAGTTAGTGGGCATGGAGGAGGAGGAAGAGGGGGGGAAGGCATGGGATGTCAGTTACCACTGTGTATATGCCCACATGTGTGAAATTCTATAGTCACGTGAGCTGCTCAGCGTTAAAGGGAGGAAATGCTCAGCATAGAAACTCACTAAACACTGAGCATGTGCAGAGTTGCCACCACAGCTGCAAAATCCCTAGCTGCATTGGGGACATACACCAGTTATTGATAGTTTATTTTTATGATGTTGCTTTAGGGACTCAAGTTTTAACCGTTCCCTACTACCCAAAACCAAAAAGAAAAGATTTGTCTATACATTCACTTTAGGAATGATTTATTAATACTGGGGGGCAAAAAGAAAACTAAACTAAGAAAATTACCAAAAGCTCCAGGTGTCAAATGCCATTTTATAGGGGGGAGGGGGGGGGGGATGAGAAACTGACTAGCTGCTGTGGACAATTCTACCTCTGTTCTAAATGTCTCCAGTTTTAATGAATAAATCCCTGCTCCCTGGGGATTAGGGATAAAAAGATGTGGTTAATTTAATGACTTAAGCAAGCGATAAGGTAGACACAGCTTGTCAAATAAATTCATTAAACGCTAAGCAGATCTTCTACAGAACTGTTTTTAAGCGTAATTTCTGGCATATCAGAATACTCATCACCCTTGGAAAGTTTACATTAGAGCGTGGTATCAGTAGTATAATAACTCGGATTGTTCAGTTGCTATGACAATGCCCTTTCTATGGCAATACTCTGTTTCAGGTTCTGCACTTTGTGCCATCTGCTGCAGCTTCAGTTGCTGAATGAAGGAAATGTGCTTGTCTGACAGCTGCCTTTGTCTGTGTTGTTGTGGGTTCAGAGCTGCTTCACAGAATAAAAATCAGGAGGATTCTGGTGAAAATAACGAAACTCGACAAGTCAGGGTCACAAGCAGAAACGCTCCGTACTAAAAAGGTCAGAAATCTTGGTAAGATCTAGTAGATGGAATATTTAACAATCTAATGGTTTACAGACTTCCGTAGTGAGATGTTAGTCTTCACACCTACAATGACAGCTGCTACGAGGTCCCACATCTGCTATTAAAGTGATATTAAAGGCCTGTACACACGATACGAACATTGGATGGAAAAATTAATGCGATTTTCAGAGTGTTGGTACGGTGCTTTCGACAGCCGATTTCACTTTTTCGTCAGACAAAAGTTGGATGTGCAGGCTATAAAATTTTTGTCGGATGTGAATTCAACGTCCGATTTTCCTACGAAAAAAATCGTAAGAGCAAGACTACACATGCTCAGAAACGAAAGAATACATACAAAAGTATTCAAACACATTACATCACTTCAGACGTTGTATTCGGTCGTCCGAAAATTTTTGTATTGTGAGTAACCTCTTCACTTTCGACATGAGACTAGCATGCCATAAAAAAAAAAAAAAAAAAAAAAAAAACGGACGTTCAGTCGTCCGAAAATCTAAGCGATCCTCTTCTTCTTGGGTCCCCTGCCTGCGCTCCTGGCCCCTCCCTCCTGCCCCCACAGCAAGCAGCTTGTAATGGGGGCACCCAGGTAGGCTCGCTCCCAAGACGCTGCTGCTCTGCATGTCTATTCACATACAGAGCTGCGGCTCAGCTCCGCCCCTCTCTCTCCTCATTGGCGGAAATTGACAGCAGTGGGAACCAATGGCTGCCGCTGCTCTCTCAGCCAATGAGGGAGAGTCCCCGGAAAGCCGAGGTTCTCGTGCACAGCCCTGGAGGAAGACTGGACTCAGGTAAGTATTAGGGGGCTGCTGCACAGAGAAGGTTTTTTACCTTTATTCAAAGGATGCATGAAGGTAAAAAAAACCTTGAGGCTGGGGTCCCACTATTGCGAATTGGATGCGGTTTCTCCACATCCAATTCGCATATCAAGAGATTGTGACCGGATCTTTATGGCAGTGTTTCTCAACTCCAGTCCTCAAGGCGCCACAACAAGTCTTGTTTTTTTTTTTTATTTGTCCAGAACTGGACTTTAGGCTAAAAAACTGAAAAACACTAAGGGCTCGTTTACACCACTGGGACTGATTTACTAAAACTACTAGTTTTACTACTAAAACTGGAGTGTGTGAGCAATTCAGTGCAGCCGTGCATGGTAGCCAATCAGCATCTAACTTCAGTTTGTTCAATTAAGCTTTCACAAAAAATTAAAAACCCTGGAAGCCGATTAAAATCTGGTGCAGCTCTGCATAGAAACCACATTCTCCAGCTTTAGTAAAATCAACCCCTGTCACTCTATGAAGAGCAATCATTTTCACAGAGTGGTGCAGGAATGCAGGAAGCGACACTGCCACCTCCTGAACGCCTGTTTTTCTTTGTTTTTTGACAGCCAACCAGGCTGTTTAAAAAGGGAATACCATGCCGCAGCCTAGTATTTGGTTTAAAGTGGATGTAAACCCTCTCCTATACCCAGTGAAGTGAACAGCCTCAGATGATACACAGAGATGAAACAAACAAGTTTTACATGTATATCTGCGTCTTTAGCTTCATATACGGTTTAGAAAGTGCACGTCCTGTTAGAATTTTCTCTTCCCGATTTACCTGTGGGTGTGGATTCTTGGAAGGAAAAAAGGAAATGGTGGCACACCACAGACTCAGTCAAATTCTTGAAAGTTGTTGACGCGTTTCACACAAGTCAATTGAGTAAGCACAAGTGACTCGTGTGAAAAGCTTCAACCTTTGTGTTCATGTCTGGCTTGGTGATCAATAAACGACTTTCATTAATTTGACTGAGTCTGTGGTGTGCCACCATTTCCTTTTTCCTTCTATTGTATCCATGGTGGCGAACCAAGGTAAGCACCCGCAGCTGTCAATCATTTCACTTAATTGCTTTAACGGTGTAAACCTTGGGTGTGGATTCTTGCCATACACCGTGAAACAGCTGATTGGAGGAAAGGCACACACCCCCCTATCCACATAAGCAGAAAAAAGGAAGAAACAATGCAGAGCAGTGCTGTGAATAGACCAACTCTCTGCTAATTTATAGCATCCACCCCAACACAAATTTCAGGCTGGTTTTATCTCATTTGACAGAGAACTTGTCAGAAGTTATGCTGATAACTGAAGAACGGAGCAGCAGAAAGCCACGGGACGTAGGGCTTTGAAGAGAGATGAGTAAAACACTACAGATATGTGCCCAGCTCAAATTTCATGAATGGGGTTTACATCCACTAAAAAGGAGTCACATCCACTTAAATATGTTGCTTTCAGCAGTAATGTCCCCTCAACACGACAAGGGGAATAGTTTTTGTCGCAAATCGTTTAAGCATGTGTACACCCCCATCTGGCTGCCTTTGTAGCTTGGGGACTTAGGGAGAGAGGGGTGGTAAAATCTCAGCTCAAACACCTAATTTTACTGCCCCCAACCTCAAGTGTAAACCAAGCCCAATTTATGTAGATGTAAAAAGCTTAACTGTGGGCAGATAATTATTTAAAAAAAGTGTTACTAAACCCAGGACCCTGCTTTCAATATACACTATATTATCAAAAATATTGGGACACCTGCCTTTACACGCACATGAACTTTAATGACACCCCGGTCTTAATCCGTAGGGTTCAATATTGAGTTGGCCCACCCTTTACAGCTATAACAGCTTCAACTCTTCTGGAAAAGCTATACACAAGGTTTAGGAGTGTGTCTAAGGGAATGTTTGTCAGTTAACCGCTTCCCGACCGCCTAACGACGATATACGTCGGCAAAATGGCACGGGCAGGCAGAATCACGTACCTGTACGTGATCGTGCATGTGCCTGCCTGTGGGTCGCGCGCGCGCCGCTAGCGGCGCGCTCGCGACCCGGTCGGGAGCTCCGTGACCCCGGCCGCGGGACCAGCGGACCCGATCGCCGCTGGTGTCCCGCGATCGGGTTACGGAGCTGAAGAACGGGGAGAGGTTTGTGTAAACAAACCTCTCCCCGCGCTTCCTACACTGACTGTCAGTGATCGGCGGTTCCCTGTCATCGGGAACGCCGATCAATGACGTCACACGTACAGCCACGCCCCCCTACAGTAAAATAAACACAACACGTCACACTGACTCATCCCCGCCCCCTAGTGGTTAACCCCTTCACTACAACTGTCATTTACATAGGAATCAGTGCTATTTAAACAGCACTGAATTCTATATAAATGACAAATGTCCCAAAAATGTGTCAAAAATGTCCGATGTGTCCGCCATAATGTCGCAGTCACAATAAAAATCGCTGATCGCCGCCATTACTAGTAAAAAAAAAAATATTAATAAAAATGCTATAAAACTATCCCCTATTTTGTAAACGCTATAACTTTTGCGCAAACCAATCAATAATCGCTAATTGCGATTTTTTTTACCAAAAATATGTAGAAGAATACGTATCGGCCGAAACTGAGGAAAAAAAAATGTTTTTTTTATATATTTTTTGGGGATATTATAGCAAAAAGTAAAAAATATTGCATTTTTTTCAAAATTGTCGCTCTATTTTTGTTTATAGCGCAAAAAATAAAAACCGCAGGGGCGATCAAATACCACCAAAAGAAAGCTATATTTGTGGGGAAAAAAAGGACGCCAATTTTGTTTGGGAGCCACGTCGCACGACCGCGCAATTGTCAGTTAAAATGACGCAGTGCCGAATCGCAAAAAGTGGCCTGGTCCTTTGGCTGCCAATTGGTCCGGGGCTGAAGTGGTTAAAGCAATTGTCAGTTAAAGTAATGCAGTGCCATATCGCAAAAACTGGCCTGGTCAGGAAGTGGGGGGTATATCTTCCAGGGGTGGTGAAGTGATTAAATCATACACCTTAATGTGGAACTCCACCCAAAAGGGAAAGCTGCTTTAAATCCTCCTCCCCTGCCACATTTGGCAAGTCATTTTTTTCTTGTTGGTAGGCATCTAGTTTTGATGGGCTCACTTCCACTCGGATCGCCTAGGTGATCTGAGTGGAAGTTCTTCCTC
This sequence comes from Lithobates sylvaticus, assembly GCA_028564925.1. Taxonomy (NCBI): domain Eukaryota; kingdom Metazoa; phylum Chordata; class Amphibia; order Anura; family Ranidae; genus Lithobates; species Lithobates sylvaticus. Next base: position 122,963,536 of record CM053028.1, on the reverse strand, counting down.
TCTGCCTCCCACTGGCTGCAGGACCATTCACAAAGCACAGAGCAGCTCGCTAATGAGCAGTGGGGCAGCTGGCCGTGAAGAAGAAAGCAGCATGGCTGGCTGCCCACAGTTATGATGCCAGTGTCGGGAACCTGAAAGCTAGTGAAAAACTATCCCGGGTGATGACGACGCTGGATCCCTGAACAGGGAAGAGTCCTTTTATTAAAAGTCAGCATCTACAGGATTTTGTAGCGGCTGACATTTATTTATTTTCCTCAGAGTGAACCTACTTTTTAAAATCCTTCTACAGTGGCTTTAAAAAGAAGGTACTGTTTAAGGGGTAACCACCAACAGCACGGATCGAGATCAGGTCTGTGGGGTGTGCATCAAGCACTGGAGTGCATACTACCCTCCTGCCTCTTCCTCTCATAAACCTCCTCCTCCTCCGCTGCACAATCGCAGCACTCTGTTGCTTGGAGATCTCATTTCGGGGAAGCTCATCCCCTTCATCAGCCACTAGACAGTTTAAGTGGCTAAATATAGATCCAACTCTAGAACTTAACTGGCAGCAATTAATCATATAATTAGAGCTGCAATCAGAAACCTTTCTACTAACTGGCAGCTTCAATGGCTTGTTTTGGGATTTCGCTTGTAAACCCTCGTGTTTTTTCACCTTAATGCATCCTATGCATTGAGGCAAAACACCTGGCAGTCACCGGCCCCCCATCCCCCCCCCCCCCCCCCCGTTTTACTTACCTGAGCCCCTTCATCTGTTCGGCAGGGACACACTGTCCCTCTCTCCATGGGGTCCTGGCTCTTGATTGGATAGATTGATGGCGGCGCAGCCATTAGCTCCCACTACTTTCAATCAAATCCAATGACACGGGCTTGGGGAAGGGGTGGGGCCGAGTCCAGCATTTGTGTCTATGGATGCAAATGCTGAATTCAAGAGCGTGCCCGCAAGGCGCTCTCCCGAGGGGGTTACTTCTCCTAGGGGGTTATCTGATGCAGGGGAGAAGCCGCAAGAGCCGCCGGGGGACCCCAAAAGAGGATGTGTTTGTTTTTTTTTGTTTTTAAAAAACGATCCTTTACAATCACAATGGAAATACTCCACTATACCAGTACACTTGGTTTTGTTTTTGGATCTTTTCTTGCACAGTCTGTACAGCTGATCTCAGAGAGGGAGAAGAAGCAAAAGCAGCAAATGAGGTTTGCTGCAGAGCAAGAACATCCCGACAGAAGGAAGGAGCAGAATGACAATCAGCTTAACATATCAGTTTACTGCTTTCTCCTGTTCAGTCCCAGAATACGAGTGAGAAGGTGACCAGTTTGTGAAAGTAAAACTGCAGAAGACAAAGTTCTGGTCCTCTCCCCAGTAGAGAGCGGTGCTGGGGGCCAGAGCTGTGTAAATCTCAGGACTTGATGTAAAATAAAATACCGATGGCAGGCAAAACAGCTCCCACGTATGCATTTCATCTGTGTATTTAGCCGTTTGCCTGGAGTTCAACTTAAAGTGATATTAAAATCTTGTTTTCTTCTTGGGTTCCTCGTTGGCAATCCTGGCCCATCCCTTCTGCCCAGTGCCTCCACAGCTAACAGCTCGCTATGGCGGCACCCATGCCAAGCCGCTGCTGTGCGTGTCCATTCAAACATGAAGCCGCGGCTCGTCTCCGCCCCCTCTCTCTCTCCCTCTCCTCTTTGGCTCTCAGAGTTTGATTGACCGCTGCTGTGTCTTAGCCAATCAGGAGGGAGAGTCCTAGACAGCCAAGGCTCTCGTGCAACATTACTGGATCGAGATGGGGCCCAGTAAGTATTAGAGGGGCTTAGGGGAGAGCTACACACTGATGTTTTTTTATCTTAATGCATAGAATGCATTAAGAAAAAAAAAAAAAAAAACTTCTGCCTTTAGAAACACTTTAATTGTATTTTAAAAGCAACTGGTGTTAAAGTGGTTCTAAAAAGGTAACAGATGTTCTACCTGAATGCTTTTTCTGCAGTAAGGTAAAAAAATAAAATAAATAAATGAATGTCTAGCGCTCTGTTCTCTACCATGTAGCTGGCGCTGGCTGACACATATGAGATCACGTGAATAGACCGAAGCGGCCTGGAAATAAGCAAGTATACAGATCTTTCTTCCACAGGCTAGTTAGTAAAGGTGTTAGAGGGGGGGGGTGAGTGCAGTTTTAAGACTAGTTAGCTTTAGGCCAGAATTCCACTTAAGTTTTTACTGGTTTATTAGAACAGTTTATATACATACTGGTCATGTCGTGTATCAGGAACATTTCTGTCCATACGCAATTTGTCACTTTCCACTTGATTAAATTTGTTACGTGCATAAGCATCCTGACCAGGTCGCACTACAGTGACTCCAACATAAGCATTTTGATCGAAGTCCTGCCACCGTACCTTACCTAAAATGGGAAAAGAAAAGGGGGGAAAAAAACAAAAAAATAAAAAAAAGGTTAATTGTCTGGTTTAACAAAACAAGTTTAAAACAGAATAGGCAGTGCAAATGAAAATCCAACTTTTTTTTACCTGACAAAGCAAACTATGCGTGGTTAAGCCCATTTTGAAATCAGCTAAATGCATTGGGAGTTGCATTAAAACAAAAAGGTGTTCAATGTCTGAAGTTTTTATTTTCCCAAAGCAGCCGCTTCCTAAGTAGAAAAGCCTTTCCAATACCAAAATGCTGCAGAATGAGACAATTACTCACTTCTGGTAAGGTTCAAAATGTCAGAGCCTCTAATCAGCAGGGAGCATGAGGAGTTTTGCCAATCGCAGAGTTATACCCCCGACTCCCCAATAAAAGGCATGTGTCAGACCTCTGCAGGGAGACCACTGCTTCACCATAGAGAACAAGGGTCCCACTCTGCAGCTGCTGGCAGGGGACAGGCTCATCTTAGGCTGTAACTGCTTTAGATAAAAAATGTGCTGCAACACTAATGCCGCGTACACACGATCGGAATTTCGACCAGCAAGGAGAGCTTTTCGTCCGAAAATGCAATCATGTGTATGCTCCATCGGACTTTTGCTGGCGGAATTTCGGCCAGCAAAAGATTGAGAGCATGTTCTCAATTTTTCGGTCGGAAAAAGTTCCGATCGGAAATTCCGATCAGCTGTATAAATTCCGACATTCAAAATTCCTACGCATGCTCGGAAACAATTCGATGCTTGGAAGCATTGAACTTCATTTTCTTGGCTCGTCGTAGTGTTGCAAGTCACCACGTTCTTAACGGTCGAAAGTTCAGCGAACTTGTGTGACCTTGTGTAAGCAAGCCAAGCTTGAGCGGAATTCCGTCGGAAAAAACATCCAAGATTTTTCTGACAGAAAATCCACTCGTGTGTACGTGGCAAAAGACCTTAAAAACACCTTTTGTTTTGGATGCACCTGGAATATAATTTAACACATTTTGGGCCTGTGTTAATAGGCTTTGGACTTGTGCTGATGGCATCACTTCTGCTTCTGAGATCATTTAAAAATTCATTGACGGATGCATTTGACCTGTAAAGCAGGTTTTGGGTTTCCATAGACATGCAAGGCCCCATGCACACGAGACGCAGATGCAAACTCTGCTGAACGCATGTTTTAAAAAGCCGAAACCTGTGTTTAAAAACGCGCATTTTGCTGTATTTTCATGCCGCGTTTAGTCGCGTTTGCGTCTATAAGCGTTTGTAAAGATATCATATAGACCCTCCCCAAGCTCAGAAAGCATGTATTATTAACTAATTCTGCCATTTTGATCAGAGTGAGCAGCAGCAGAGAGAGCAGTTGTACACTTGCATTTGCCTCTCTTTCTGTGTTTTTTTTTTTTTTTTTGGAAATGGATCCCATATTGAATATATGTCAGGAAATGCTCCTGATGTTGCTATTGATTAGGCATCAATGACGTCGCAAATTTGCATGAGAGGTCCAGAATCAGAGCTTGGTCGATATTGGACCCATCCGTTGATGGCACAGCGAATGTCAGTTGGATATTTCAACATGTATGCATTAATAAACTAATTACGACATTTTAAACCAATTTTTCTAGAATTTTTTATGGTTTACCATCATATTTGAGTTTTCTGGTCCAAAAAATTGGGTTCCTTTAAAAAGGCTTATGAACGCAAACGCGGCTAAACGCAGGTGCCTGCGTTTAGCTGCGTTTTGCGTCTGAAACGTGGAAAAGCAAAGTGTCTGAACGCATTTTTTTGCTTCTGGAAAAACAAGGTTAAACGCAACTGCATAAAAACGGGAAAAAAACGAGACTGTGTACATGGACACATAGGATAACATTGCATGCGTTCAGGTGCAGTTGAAAAAAAGTGTCCAACTGCTTCTGAATGCGCGTTTAACAGCGTCTCGTGTGCATGAGGCCTAAGGGCAAAGAGGAGATTGAACAAGTTGAAAAAAAAAAAAAAAAAGGAGAGAATTGTGTCACAGGGGTGCAGAAGGGTCATGGATCTTCCTGCCTTTCCATAAGTCTCTAACTGAGATATCGGCACCAAATGACAGCTCCTAACCATAACTTTCAATACATTTGGTCTTGTAATATGAAGGTAATGTTTTACCATATATTAAACACTACATATACACAAATACGTTACTGTATATATGGATAGAAAAATTCCATAACCTTGTGTATGTGGCTTAGTAAGAGCCTGTGTCAATGGCTGGTCATTTCTTCTCATGCAAGCCTGAATGAACTCAAAAGCATCTCAAACTGATGTCAAAACTGATATCAATCAACACCAACCCTAAAATGTATATTTATTTATTACAGGTACTTCTATAACACTGTCAATTTATTCAATGCTTTACCTATATATTGTATAGTCGCATCAGTCAAGATGCTTACACTATCAAAGGTCCCCAACTCACATTCCTACATACACACTAGGGCCAATTTGGACAGGAGCCAATTAACCCACCAGCAGGAAGAAGAACTACTATACACCTTAACAGCACATGAAACGGATTTTTGAATATTATAATAATAATAACAACAACAACAACAAGTAGACACATGTCTTGTCATATCAATTTTTGGTCAATGCACTAAAACTGCTTTTGGCGGGAATTCTGAGCAATTCACTCATCACGTTCTACCCCTGCCTATAACCTGGTTTATGTCATCTTTTTTGACTCCCAATTTTTCTCAGGAAACATTTAAAGCACAGCCAAACTTTCACTTTAAGACCCCTTTCACACTGAAGGCGTTTTTCAGGCGCTACAGCGCTAAAAATAGCGCCTGAAAAAAGCCTTAGCTGCAAACTCAGTGTGAAAGCCCGAGTGCTTTCACACTGGGGCGCTGCGCTGACAGGGCGTCACAAAAAGTCCTGCCAGCAGCTTCTTGCAGCGGTGTAGGAGCGGTGAACACACTGCTCCTGCCCATTGAAAACAATGGGGCAGCACCGCCATACCGCAGCTTGTGGGTGGATTTAACCCCCTTTTCGCCGAATAGCCCAGCAAAAATAGCGCCGCTTAACCACTGATGCCCGGGGTGGCTCAGTGTGAAAGGGGTCTGAATCAGCTAAATGTATACCAGGTGCAAAAAAACAAAACATCAGAGGCCAGGTACTATACTTGTACTAGGCGTCATTGACTCCTAAAGTAGTAATGTAAGGATTAGGAAGCACCTTATAAATAAGTCAAGGGAGACAGTTCCTATATTTCTATTCTAACAGCTTTCACGTTCAATAGATTGAAAATTTTAAAGTACAAAACATAGCGTAAAAGGGCGGTTTGTAATTGCAGAGAAGGTGTTATGCCGCGTACACACGAGATCGAAATTCTCATCAGAAAAAGCTCTGATGGTTTTCCCAGTCGGAATTCCACTCAAACTGTCTTGCCTACACGGTCACACAAAATTCCGATGGTCAATAACACCGTGACATACAACACGTTCGACTGGCCGAAATTCCGATCGTGTGTACGCGGCATAAAAGACAGCCGGAACGTAGCTGCCGAGGATGTGATAACATCCAATAGTAGAAGTAGCATATTAAAACAAAATTTGTAGCCTGAAAGTTAGAGTTGGCATCAATGGGCCAGGTAACTTTGTCACAGGACGTGAAACATTAAGCAGATTAAAACATCAAGTCTGAACAAACAGCATGATCTACAACAATAAAATAGGAAAGAAAAATAAATTAAATAAATAAATAAATAAAAAAGAAAGAAGAGGAGAAAGGAGGATGTCCACAGTAGGAAGTTGGGAGAGAGAGGTGGTGTGAAGGGGAGGGGAGTGAGCGCCAGGGATGCCCAAGACCAACGTCCCAAAGCTGGACTACTATAATTAAGCATAGCTCTCCGAGGACGGTGGTGGATGGGCATATTGTATCCATGGGATCCAAATCAAGTTGAATTTGTTTTGCGTGTTCCTCGAAGCAAACCAAATTGTTTCTTTCAGGCTTTGGCGATAGTCTGTTTTGCTGCTAACAAAATGTAAGTCATTCATTTAACCACTTAAACCCCGGACCAATTTGCAGCCAAATGACCAGGCCCCTTTTTGCAATTCGGCACTGCGTCGCTTTAATGGACAATTGCGTGGTCGTGCAACGTCGCCCCCTAACAAAATTGGCGTCCTTTTCTTCCCACAAATAGAGCTTTCTTTTGGTGGTATTTGATCACCTCTGTGGTTTTAATTTTTTGCGCTATAAACAAAAATAGAGCGACAATTTTTAAAAAAAAAAAAAGCAATATTTTTTACTTTTTGCTATAATAAATATTCCCAAAAATTATATAAAATTTTTTTTTTTCCTCAGTTTAAGCCGATACGTATTCTTCTACATATTTTTGGTAAACAAAAAAACAAACAAAAAAAACGCAATTAGCGATTATTGATTGGTTTGCGCAAAAGTTATAGCGTTTACAAAATAGGGGATAGTTTTATAGCCTTTTTATTAATATTTTTTATTTTACTAGTAATGGCGGCGATCAGCGATTTTTATTGTGACTGCGACATTATGGCGGACACATCGGACATTTTTGGGACCAGTCATTTATACAGGAATCAGTGCTATTTAAATGTACCGATTCCTCTGTAAATGACACTGGCAGTGAAGGAGTTAACCACTAGTTAGTGTGCGTTTTTTTTTTTACGGGTGGCGTGGCTTTGCGTCTGATGTCACTGATCGTCTTTCCCAATGACAGGGGACAGCTGATCAGTGTCAGTCGCACTAGGAAGCACGGGGAGAGGTTTGTTTACACAGACCTCTCCTCGTTCTTCAGCTCTGTGACCTGATCGCGGGACACCAGCGGCGATCGGGTCCGCTGGTCCCGCAGTCACGGAGCTCAGGACCGGGTTGCGAGCGTGTCGCTGGCGGCGCACGCGCGACCCACGGCTGGGCTCTTAAAGGGCCACGTACAGATACGTGGTTGTGCCCAGCCGTGCCATTCTGCCGACGTATATGGGCGTTAAATTGGGTTCTAATAGCTTTCAAAACAATATCTTAACAGCCGAAATCCCCCATCGAAAATCCTGAAGACTATCAAAAGGTCAATCTATTTATATAGTTCCTTAGTAGGTAGCCTGTAGCAAAAACCAACCCTATACCTATATTTGATTTCATATAGCGGCAGGGGCGGACTGACAACTCATGGGGCCCCCTGGGCAATAGGAGATTATGGGGCCCCCAGGCAATCAGAGATTATGGGGCCACACAGTATACACACACACACGTTTCTATTGGCTGAGAAGGCACTGGAGAGGTGGGGCAGCTATAATCTCTGGATTTTTAGACCAAAAGGATGTCGGTAAGGGACATTTCAGAGACAGATTTAAAAAAAATAATAAAAATAAACAGATTTTTACATACTGTCCCTGGTTTTACTGAGGCTGGCAACCCTGATGGGGCCCTCGGGCAGTGCCCGAGTGGCCGAATGGTCAGTCCGCCCCTGTATAGCGGTCAATCTCAACCCTGTAACACAAAGTCAGTGATTAGAGTTTTAAAACCGACAGTTACATTTAAAGCCAATCATACCTAGAATCCAAAATAAAGATCCAGTATGCTTCTCATCAGAAGAGATGTGAAAACAATTCACACATTATGTGCCATTTTAATTATTTTTTCTATTACTCGAAGGCCCAAATAACTCACATCAGAGGCATCAACAAATCGCCATATATCTTTCCTTTTTTTTTTATGTCATTAACGATCCCTCAGCCTATCATCATCATCTTCTCTTTGTACTCCCACAATAATGGAACTGGCAGACAAAGCCATTAAAAAAAGATATATCTCACACCTTAGAACTGCAATTTCAAAACAGTATTCTTGGTTTATTTTTGAACAAAACTAATGAGTTAAATTTAATATGGCAATTTTCTTTATAAATCCCATTCAATGAAGGAGAAAAACAAACACATTGCAATAATTATACACACACACACACACACACACACACACACACACACACCAAAATTAGTTTTCAAGGCACCAATGTTATTTGCTTGGTTTAGGCCCCTTTCACACAGAGGCTGTTCTGCCGCTGTTAAAAGCACGTTTTGTTAGACGGCTTTTACACAGAGCCGCGGCCGGCGTCAGCGGTAAAGTGGCGCTATTTTAGCGCCGCTTTGTCGGCGTTATTCGGCAGATAGCGGGGCGATTTTAACCCCCCACTAGCGGCCGAAAAGGGGTTAAATCCACCCGCAAAACGCCACCAGAGCGGCGTTTTGCCGGCGGTATCGCAGAGCTGCCCCATTGATTTCAATGGGGAGCAGCGATGAGTTCACCGCTCTAAAGAAGCTGCTGGCAGGACTTTTTGTGACGCCCTGCCAGTGCACCGCTCCAGTGTGAAAGCCCTCGGGCTTTCACACTGGGGTGCATGGAGCAGCTTTTTTCAGGAGCTATTTTTAGCGATGTAGCGCCTGAAAAACACTGGCAGTGTGAAAGGGGTCTTATTTTGAAATTCAGAGAATCCTGGCACAGCGTTCACTTGTAGTTGTACATTGCGATTAGCTGCGTTTACATGCGGCTGCATTGCCATTCCTGACGTGCTTCCCGTTTTTCTTTGCTTGATGCCGCTGCTATCTGCAAGAGAAATAGTACATTGCAATGACCTGCAGTTATGTGCAGGTAGCTGTGCTAAATCGTTCCTAGACGCAGTCAACTTTATTTTTTTCTATCTGCACAAAACCGCATGTAACAAAACCGTCACTAAACGCAGTGTGTGAATGGGGCCATTGGAAAGCATTGAGTGCATTTAGCTGCGGTAGATAACTTCTGTTCGCAGCTAAATGCACAATTCTATCCGCGTGTGTGAAAGTGTATAGATATTTTTTTTTATTATTAAAGGAATTATTAAATAAATATAAATTATTTTTTATTTTATAAATTAATTTTAATTTTTATTATTCACATTTTTAGGGAACTTCTAAGGCCTAAGAAGAATATGGCAATTATAAGAAAGCATGCAGGATAGAACACATGGATCTATAGCAATTTTTTTTAATCTTCTGCGTGTTCGGAGCATGCGTGCTCCTTCGTCAGGATTTTAAAGGTCAGCCTGATGAAGGAGCATGCATGCTCGGAATGCACGCTCCTCCCCACTCTCTCTATAACCAGAAGTGATGTATACCGCTGCCTGTGAGCCGGCCTGAGTCTCTGGAAGCGCTGGGAACCACCGGTGTACCTGGACCCATCAGCTGCCACTTCAACAGCGAGAAGATAGTCTTCCCCACAACTGGATGAATTACAGTATTAACCCCACATGCGCTGACATCTCAAATCTTGTGAGTTACCAATTGTCTTTTATGGAATAAAATGTCTCATTAATGCTGCACTTAGATGGTGCTGCTCTCCTTCTGTCTTTGACTTTTCTCAAGGTAAGCTTCATACTAGTTTGTCTCCTATTAGTAGTCCTGAGAATGCTCGGACACTTTTTTGATTATACTACTGCATAAGCAATGAATCTTACTGGTGCGCCGATAAAACAATTTTATAAATAAATAAATATAGTGGAACCTTGGATTATGAGCATAATCTGTTCCAGGAGAATGCTTGTAATCCAAAGCACTCGCACATCAAAAGAGAGTTTCCCCATAGAAGTCAATGGAAGCGAAGATAAATTTGCTCCGCATTCACTTCTATTGCATGCAATACCGCATGTGGCCAGAGGTGGGGGGTGCCAGAGAGCCTCGGAAATACTCAGGGACAGCTCGGCTGAACTCGGAAACACTCGGGAACTGAGTGATTCCAAGTGGCTCCAAACGGCTCTGAACCGTTCCAAGTGTCACGTCGCCCCCGCACCTCTGGCCAAATGCGTTACTGCACACCACATTAGCTTAAATTCTGCTCGTTTTGCAAGACAACACTCGCAAACCAAGTCAGAATTAAAAAATAAATAAATAATAATAAAAAAAAAAAAAAGTTGGTCGTCTTTCAAAACGCTTGTTAACCGCGTTACTCATTAACCAAGGTTCCACTGTATAACAACATTTTGAAGATTTTAAAGTGGAACTTCACTCTCTCAATCAACATGGACTATTTTGAATCCTTATGCTGCCAGCATTAGTAAATAGATAGGATGGTATAATAAATGGTTTTAAACTTTTTTTTTTCTCTTTAGTTACTTCCTGGTTTCCATGCCTAGGCAAATGTCATACATCTCAAGAGTCTTCAGGAGGAGAGGAGGGGTTTTCTCAACTAAGTACACCCTCCTGCCTGCATGCCTTAAGCCTCATATACATTATCGGATTTTCCGCAGACAAAACCTCAGACTTTTGTCCGAAGGCGTGTGCCTGGATTTTGTCTTGCATACAAACAGCAAGGAATTGTCGGCCAACAAACATGAACGCAGTGACGTACTACGTGGTTTTTCAGCTCTTTAGCGACACCCTTTGGGCTCCTTCTGCTAATTTCTTATTAGTAAAAGTTTGCCGAGTGTTGATTCACACTTTTCAATATGTTTCTGAACGCCCGTTAGTCAACCAGACATGTTGCGGAATTGGAGGAGACAACGTGTTATTTATTATTGGCCTTGGAGTTATTGCTTTGACCCAAATCCAGTCCAGGAACAGGAGGAGGAGGATTTCTTGGACCAAAAATTGGTTGCTTTATTAAATCGTGACCAATTATGTCGTATGCCTTTGCTGCGGGAGCTCCGGGAGAATAATCCGGATGATTTTCGGAATCATCTCCGGATGACGGACCCCTGCTTTCACCAACCCTTGGCATTGCTGACCCCACTATATTAAGAAGCAGGACACATGCATGAGGCTTTTATTTTATTTTTTGGTTGAATAATGATTTGATTTGTTAGATTTTCTATACTTTTTGGATGCATAGAATGAACGTTTTGGTTAAGTTCTCTTGGCAGATAGCATGTCTAATTTTAAATTTGTTTTCTTTTTTTAATGCACAATAAAAAAATTTGTGGAGCATAATACTTGGCTATGTGTTTTACTTCAAATGACAGTTTGGGAGTAGGCAGTTACATTTAAAAAAAAAATACAATATAAAATGGACAAGGGACACCAACATAGTTGTATCTTTGATCTTAAAAACTACGGGATAATGGCGTTGTGGCCAAAAAAAAAAAAAAACAAACACATTCTTGATATCACTGGATAAAAAAGGCTTTGAAAATTTGTTTGCAACACCTCCATCGGTATCACCAGCAAAGCAGCTTCATTATTATCCCATTAAAGAAGAAGAGAATTGTGCGCTGCATTTCGAGATTTCATAATTTGCCGCTTCTGGCTCGTCCTTGCTTCAGAGAATGCGTTTGTACTTTGGACTTTTGTCCAACGGACTTGTTTACACATGTTTGGAGAATCCGACAGACATTTGTCCGCAGAAAATCCGACAATTGTCCGATGGAGAGTACAAACGGTCGTATTTTCCCCCAACAGCCTGTCATCGCACATTTCCCGTCAGAAAATCCGATTGTGTGTACGAGGCTTTAGTTAAGGGCAGATGGATTCCAGGAAGTAAATGCTGCACGAAATCATCTGCCCTTACTCAAGATGGCCACAGGCAGAAATGCCAGGGGGATGTTTTTCAAAGTGATTTCTCAGCAAAATAAAGCATGGAGACATGGATGGATGGATGGATGGGGGAGTTTTCTTGGAATATAAAAAATATGTGATGCTCCTATACAGTGTAGTTTCGCTTTAAAAACACAATTTCTGCAATACGTGCACATTTACACCTGTTTTCTCTTTTTAAACACTCTAGAACAGTGATGGTGAACCTTGGCACCCCAGATGTTTTGGAACTGCATTTCCCATGATGCTCATGCACTCTGCAGTGTAGTTGAGCATCATGGGAAATGTAGTTCCAAAACATGTGCCAAGGTTCACTATCACTGCTCTAAAGCCCCATACACACGGTCGGACTTTTTCATGGATTCTGTCCGATCGGACAATGTTGTTGAAAAATCAGACCGTGTGTATGCACCATCGGACAGTGTACGTCGGATTGTCCGACGGACAAAGTCTTATCTCCTGCTGGAAAGATTTGCCGACAACACGGTCCGATCACACCAAATCCGATCGTGTGTACGGTTGTCCGACCGGACAAAGTGCTACGCATGCTCAGATCACATTACAAGACCAAAGCTATTGGCTACTAGCCTCTACGTAGTCCCGTCGTAGGCAACAAACGTCACCACGTTCAGAATGATCGGATTTTCCGACAACTTTGTCCGACCGTGTGTACGCAAAACCAACATCAGACAAAGTATGACGGACAGGATCCGACCGACCTGGTCCGCGGATTGTCCGACCGTGTGTATGGGGCTTTAGAGTGTATAGAACAATACTGGTTGATCTGCCAGAAATGCACTCAGTACTTAGCTGCACCTTCTGACCTCCTGTTGTCAATAAATATTTATTGGACTTATGCTTGAGTTGTGTCGCTTTCATTCTTTTATATTGGACTCTTCAGACTAGTCCGGGGTTCTCGAGTCAAGAACACCCAAGCTAACAGAAGAGCTTTCAAAATATGGAGTTGATACATGTCCACGTGCACAATCTTGGTCCATCTCCCTATCAATAACATTTTAAAAATGTATTATTTTGTGGAAAAGTTCTGGAGATTGCAGCCTGGGAATTGCTAGATAGGAAGCAGTGCAGGGAGTACAGTGTCCAATCAAAAGCACTTGGGTGACTTTTTTCATTTTTTTTTAGGGCATACACAGTACAACCCAGACTAACAATTGCCAAAACGTTTCACAAAAGACATTCCTAACAGGATGTTAGTTTGGACATGTACGCAATTAAAAATTTCAATGAAAACTGGAAAAACAGAAAAATGGACAACACTGAATAAATCACATCAACACCAATTGAAATTTTTACCCGGTGGAAGGGTCTCCAAGTTTTGAGTTTTCTCCTCTTCATTTATGCTGTGTGGATCCCTTTTTTTAAGCAAACCAACATCATTCCAACCATCCTGAAATAAAATAAAAAAAATGTTCATTATTCAATGCAATAATAATTAGTGCTAAACACAAAATTCAGCTCTACAACTCAGTATTTATAATTGTTCTTCACAGAGCAATGAATCCTAAAAGGAATACTAAACACACACTGTATTTACATGGTCCCTTCTATTTCTGTATGTGGCTGATGGCACTGTATTTTAATAAGAAAACCCATCCAAGTACCCTTTTCCTAATCGATATACAGCTGTCACATGACCCAAATCCTTCCCAGCCTGTCTGCAGGGAAAACATAAGCAGGAGGAGGTTCTAGTCCTCTACTGCTGGTCACAGGATTTAAAAAAATAATATTTAAAAAAAAAAAAAAAAAAAAAAAACAAACAAACACAGCCTTTGGAATACACAGAGTAAAAATAAATAAATATCAATAAACTGTTTTAACCACTTCCAGACCAGCCTCGTTTTGGATTTTAGGTGTTTACATGTTTAAAACTGTTTTTTTTTGCTAGAAAATGACTTAGAACCCCCAAACATTATATATTGTTTTTTTTCTAACACCCTAGAGAATAAAATGGCAGTCGTTGCAATACTTTTTTTCACACCGTATTTGCGCAGCGGTCTTACAAGCGCACTTTTTTTGGAAAAAAGTCACTTTTTTGAATAAAAAAATAAGACAACAGTAAAATTAGCCCAATTTTTTTTTGGATTGTGAAATATAATGTTACGCCGAGTAAATTGATACCCAACATGTCACGCTTCAAAATTGCGGCCGCTCGTGGAATGGCGTCAAACTTTTACCCTCAAAAATCTCCATAAGCGACATTTAAAGAATTCTACAGGTTGCATTTTTTGAGTTACAGAGGAGGTCTATGGCTAGAATTATTGCTCTCGCTCTACCGATCGCGGCGATACATCACATGTGTGGTTTGACTACCGTTTTCATATGCAGGCGCTGCTCACGTATGCGTTCACTTCTGCGCGCGAGCTCGTCGGGACGGGGTGTTTTAAAAAAAAATTTTTTAGTTTTTTCTTATTTATTTTACTTAATTGTATTATTTTTTACACTGTTTAAAAAAAAAAAAAAAATAATTGATCACTTTTATTCCTATTACAAGGAATGTAAACATCCCTTGTAATAGAAAAAAGCATGACAGGTCCTCTTAAATATGAGATCTGGGGTCAAAAAGTCCTCAGATCTCATATTTGGACTTCAATGAAAAAAAAAAAAAAAAAAAAGTAATTTAAAAAAATGACATTTGTAAATTCCCCTTTAAGACGTATGGGCGGAAGTGACGTTTTTGACGTCGCTTCCGCCCTCCTATGGTATAGAGATGAGTGGCGGCCATCGTAGCGTCACTCATCTCTATGCACAGGCAGGGAACGGACCCGATCGCCTCCGCCGCTGCCGGTGGTTCCGGTAAGCGGCGGAAGGCACGGGAGAGCGGCGGGAGGGGGGGGGCACCTCTCCCGCCGCCGATAAACGGTGATCTCGCGGCGAATCCGCCGCGATGACTACCATTATCGGAAAGGGGACCGCTCACTGTGAAGAGGGATACCTCGGTTGTGGCAGCAGCTGCTGCCATTACCGAGATATCCCTCTTCAAAAAAATGACGTATATATACAGTGAGCGGTCGTGAAGTGGTTAAATTGGCATACAAATATATGCCAATAAATACAGTATCTAACACTCACCTTTTCACCCTGAAAATTGGGTGCAAATAGCGTGTGCGTGCTACACGCCAATACTTCAATTTTAGCTGCCTCGGAGGGGACAGGGAGGGGGGCGGGATGAGCGCAGTCAGATTACAGTGAGAATCTCCTGTTTACTTGGCGGCCTCTGTAATAGGAAGTCCTGTCTCCTGGGAAGCCATTGGACCACTGTTCTGTTTATCATAGGAGATTCTGACTGTATGTAATCTCAGCACTCATCCTGTCCCCTCTAGGCGGCAGATGGGCATCGATCAGACTGCACTGATGGCAATGGTGAGGCTGCTGCATTGATGGCAATGGGCACTGACCCTTATTTTGCTTCAAAGTTCCTCATTTAAAAAATAAATTCCTGAAACTTCCCTCTTAAAATGAATGTGCGTGTTATACGCTGATAAATACGGTATTTGAAATTAGATCTTTATTATTTGGTGGCAAAAACATGGTGTGGGCAGATTTCTGCCAATAATAAGCTGTGTCACGCCCCTCCAGCCTGTGTCTTAGAAAAAGAGGTAGGTGACGCCTCCATTAATCTACATGCAATATCCCGCACCCATTGTGTTTAGCTGGCTAGCGGACATAGTGGAGAAGGGAGGGGGTGGGCTGTCATTTACCACTGTGTATATGCCCACATGTGTGACTCTATAGTCACATGGGCTGCTCAGATGTCATAGGGAGGAAATGCTCCCCATAAAAACGCACTGAGCATGTGCAGAGTTGCCACCACAGCTGCAAAATCCCCAGCTGAATTGGGGACATGAACAGAAAGTAGAGAGATAGAGAACAGCAGGATCAACCAGTTTTTTTTGCAGAATACAGACAACGGATCTCATAGTGACTGAGTGAGTATAAACCGAAATGAATACACCATCTATTGATAGTTTTTTTATGAAGTGGGTTTAATGACACTTTAATATATCTTAAATACATAAAAATACACGGAGGAGAGTCTCATCACATGACCTGTCAAAAATCTAATTACTGGTTCTCCTCCAATCAGGACAGGCTCTCTTCGGCTTTCTAAACAGAAGGAACTCCACGAGATACAACAGACTTGACGTGTCGTCCTGCACCGACAGTCCTGCATTTTGCTTACTTTCTTCTTCATGGAGCGTAAAACAGATGCCGACAGGTTAGAGCGCAGGGAGACCATAGAAAAAATAGTTAACTAACAATAGCAGAAGGAAACAGATGTTTAAGATTTAAGAATTTAATCTATAAGCTGAAATGAGTACTAAAAACTGACGTTTTAAATGTGGGTTACTATCTGTCAAGTTAAATCGTTCAGGAGAGGTTGTAAAAACGTCCCGTGTACATGAGCAGCACATACAAGCCAAAGGAAACCGCTGCAGACTCCAGGGGCAGACTAAACAAACAGACCTATTCTGATCTCTTATGACATCATAGCAGAGGAAAAAATGCAGACAATTTATGCTCAACATCACTTGATAGGTTGACAATTAAAGGAGTATTCAACCCAAAAGCAAAACATTTATCATATTGCAGCTTACCAATTTTTAGATGCGATGGCTGCATTTGTTATCTTTTTTAGGCTTTTTTTTTATTCTATTTGGTGATCCAGTTAGTAAGTTTTTTATTTTTTTCAAGAGAACAAGCTCTCTTGCCGATGTATCAAGTTACAGGGATGAGAAAAACCATTCAACACCGGCAGTGATGCTTACAATGATCAACTTTTATGTACTCATTTAAAACCTATATCCCAAAAAAAAAAAAAAAAAAAAAAGTGCTTTCACGCTGGAGCGGTGCTCTGGCAGGACGTCAGGAAAAGTCCTGCCAGCAGCTTCTTTGGAGCGGTGCGTTTACCGCTCCTCCCCATTGAAATCAATGGGGCAGCGCTGTAATACCGCTGGCAAAATGCTGCTATTGTGGTGTATTGCGGGCGGTTTTAACCCTCTCTCGGCCGCTAGCGGGGGTAAAAGCACCCGGCTAGCAGCCGAAAATGCGCCGCAAATCCGACGTTAAAAATAGTGGGCGGCTTGGTGTGAAAGCCCTCTAAATGTGTATATTGGGCAATGTGTAATATTCCACAATGCCACACTAGGAAGCTATCAGGAGCAGTTTCTAGTGAAGCAAAACCTCACTTTGTTGAACTTGAGCAGTTAATTTTTGAACGAAGCACATAACGTCATTTTAATGTGGAAACCGAATGTCTAGTATTTATTGCATTTTTTTGGTCATTAAAAAAAAAAAAAAAAAGGAGAAGTTTGGACAAAGCTCTTATGTCACAGGCGTGCACTTAAGTCTGCACTCCTGTGACCCAGATTCAGCAAACAGTGGGCTAAAGTCCACTGTCTACTGACTCCACAATAATGTCATGATCTGCCCATCCATTAAGGGCGCCGCCCCCTCTCTCCAGCCACCTCTTCTGTGTATAATGGATAGATTCATGCATTGCATTTATCTATACATGGCCGCTGCCCCCCCCTATTCAGGATTCTAGCCCCTTTTTGGACGCCGGGCACCTGAATTCTAGCAGCAGGGGTATATTTTTGAAGCACCTGATTAGAGCCATAGGTTTCGAATAGGCTCAAAAAAAAGGTGAACTCCACCCAGGTGTGTTGGAAAAGCAAATGAATAGTCACTTTCCTAACACTGAACCGCCTCTCCGCCAATCAGGTGTGTGGGTCTGTTACCCATCACCTGATTGGCTGAAAGGACAGGCGCTACAATTGGACACCCATCAGGAGAAGGGGGGGGGGGGGAGGAGATGCACGGAGGATACAGGACCCGCTGCAAGGTCCCACCACTCGCCACCTGCATGACCGACCCGCCACCAAGACAGGGTAAGTGCCAGGCAGATGGCGAGCGGGCGGTGGGGGCACAGTGGCAGCGTTTGATGGGGCACAGTGAGGCTGCAAATGATGGGGCACATTGAGGCTGCAAATGATTTTTTTTTTCCAGACTTTTTCAGTTTGTTTGCACCCCCCAAAAATTTTTGAGTCCCAGCCACCACTGGGCTGGACCAACAGCTGGCTCAGCCTCTCTCAGGGACCTGCTGAGGGGCTGGGCCAGCCGCTTATGCCTCCTCCACAGCCTGGTGCTCCAGTGATCGCTGGAGGGGCAGATTAGTGACTAAGAGTTGACCTGAGAACTGAGCAATAAGCGATCTCAGAGCCAGCAGGGGGACAGCAGCAGCCATCTAGGTGCGTATGAATGTTAGTTTTTTTTTTTTTTTTTCTTTCCCCACACTTCTCATTTAGGAATGGTGCCATCACCTGGGATATTTCCAAGTAAAGAAGGTGCCAAGCAACTGCAATATTTGTACAGCCCATTATTATCTACTGGCCCTCACTACCAGTGCAGACTGATGAAACATTTTGCAGTGCTGCCATTTCTACCTCTGTTAGAGCCAAAACAATCACGCTAATGCAACCTGCAGAATACATTTTTTCCATAAACAGAAAGTAAAATGTAAACATAGATTTAATTAAAATGTAATTAAAGCTAAACAAATCATTTCTTTTTTGGAAGATTTCCCCAGTTTTTTTCTTTTAAATTAAAAAGGTACAGTGAATTCATTATTCAAGGTAAGACAGACAGATTGATAAACACATTCATACCAAAAATATAACTGCCTTTACCTGTCAAAAAGTTAATAGTCAAGATTTTGAATAAATTAGAATTCTCTTTTACCCCTTAAAGACCAGGCCATTTTTTGTGATACAGCACTGCACCGCTTTAACTGACAATTGCGCAGTCATGCGATGCTTTACACAAACAAAATATATGCCTTTATTTCCCACAAATAGAGCTTTCTTTTGGTGGTATTTGATCATCTCTGCGGTTTATATTTTTTGCGCTATAAAAACAAAAAATGCAGATGACAATTCCATCCAATTCAGGACTGGTCTGCACTGTACAGGATGAGGTCAGAAAGCTGTGACAGGCAGGGAAGTGAAGGGTAAAAACTTTGGGGGACTGGTCCAATGAAATAGAGGAAGCCTGCTAGAGCAAGGAATAGGGCAGATATATCACTTTATACATCATTCCCTAGGCAAAAATGAGCAGAGAAGGCGCTACTGAACTGTAATGTAGTTTTCTTTTGGAAGATTTTGGGTTCTCCGCCATTTTTCTGATGAGAAGCAAGAGAATGCAAAGTCTTCCCCTGCAGTACAGAAGCCACGGGAAAGTAAAGCACAACAATTTTTCCCCCAAAAGTGTTTAATCAACTGAACTAAACTGTCAAAGTGGTTGTAAACCCTTACAGACCACTGTTACCTACAGGTAAGCCTAGATTAAGGCTTGCCCGTAGGTGCAAGAAACATCTCCTAAACCTACACGGTTTAGGAGATATTTGCAAAAGACAGGCACCGATGTCTACGGCGCATGCGACGTAGAACACGGCGCGCCGTTTCTAAAGGCGATCGTGCCATTAGTGGCGGCGCATGCGCGGGAGTGACATCATCATGGCTCCGGACAATTACAGCGCCGGATCCGTGATACCCGTAAGGAAGATGGCTGCTTCGTGGAAGAGGGGACAGCGGTGACATCGCAGGCTCCTGTGTCAGGTAAGTGACACATAATGGGCTACTATGCGATGCATAGTAGCCCATTATGCTTTACCTTTGCGGGGGAACAAAGAGGAAGTAAAATCCATCAGGGTTTACTTCCTCTTTAAGATGGAGGAAGGGTCCTAACAATAAGCAGACCTTGCATAAAGTGCAATTTCCACTTTAAATGTGTAATACTCCACAATGCCACACTAGGAAGCTATGAAGAGCAGTTTTAAGATCTAGTGAAGCAAAACCTCACGCTGCCCCCCCCCCCCCTATTCAGGCGTCCAGACCCTTTTTGGATGCTGGGCACCTGAATTCCAGCGGTGGGGGTGTATTTTTGAAGCACCTGATTAGAGCCAGGGCTGCCATTTCTACCTCTGTTAAAGCCAAAACAAAACCACGCTAATGCAATCTGCAGAATATATTTTTTCATAAACAGAAAGTAAAAATGTAAACATAGATTTAATTAAAATGTAATTAAAGCTAAACAAATCATTTCTTTTTTGGCAGATTTCCCCAGTATTTTATTTTAAATTAAAAAGGTACAGTGAATTCATCATTCAAGGTAAGACAGAGATTGATAAACACATACAGAGATCACTAGGAACAGACAATCTCTCTACTCCCCTGTCAGAAAGGGGATCTGTTTGTTTACATTGACAGATCCCCGTTCTGGCTCTAGCAATCATGGGTGGCAAGCGGACATGGTGGCTGCCAGCCACATGCATTGGCTCCGGCGACGTGGAGCGCACCTGCTATTGCTCTTAAAAGCAGCAGACGTAATCCTATGGCGATTTGCGCAGCTGAGCCAACCTGCCGCAGTATAATGATGGCAGCTGGTCGGCAAGCCGTTAATGAGCATTTTTGTATGGTAAAAATGGCTACAACTCCAATACTACAACTACGCCTTCTCCTAATGCAGCTAGTGCATACTACCACAATCAGTAGGGCATGAGATCATCCCCTGCATCTATTCCCTTCGATGAAAGTAGCACAGGTTTTCATTGGGATTCCTTGTAAGGAAGGGGTAGTTGGGGTTGTTTGTGTGCCCTTGTTTTTGTATTACCGTATTGGCAATTGGGGATTTTTCCACCTTTCTTACCTCATGGCGCCACACAGCACCTTCTTAGGCTTACTTAACATTTTTTATTTTTTTTATTATTAGTGCACTTAGATCTAGGCCCTGCTAGGCTGTTTGTTACATTAAGGTTTTCTTCTTGTGAATGCCATTTTGTAAATGCAGTGTATGCAAGTGTACTCATATTGCTTATGTGCAGCTGTATGTTGCGGTACAGTGCTACGAAGCCCACGGTTTTGTGTATTTTGCATGAATTAAACTGAAACTAATAAAACATTTTTAAATAATCTGTTCTTAGCTTTCAGTGAAGGCAACCTTGCTTAGGTCTTATTTCAGCAAACGTGTGAAATTGTTGAAATTTAGGGCTTTGGCATTTGTGTTTTCAGTCCATTCAGCAATACACTTACTATAAATTCAGTAGGAAAGGGGTTATAAAGGCACCATCAGTCCCTCCAAAAATAACCATGATACAATTAAAAAAACAGACAAGCATACAAAACACCAGCCACATGTACAAGCATGGGCATTTAGCTTATTCAACAGCTACTTTTGGCTTTGGTGTCAGTTATAGGAACACGACCAGTAAAAGCACTTTATTATTTGCAGTTTTCAAACCTGGTCCTAAATGCTTCCCTCAGCTGTTTAAACACACAGGGGGTTACATACATACTAGAAATTGCTGTCGTGCTTGGTCAGGGATTTTTTTTTTTACAACACAGCATTTACATAAAAAGCTAGATTTATCCTAGAATATAATTGGCAAAGCGCTTTGAATACACCGATACCACGTCACATCAGTGTGTTTTTATTTTATAGTAAGGCCTCATGGTGATTTTTACATAGTAAACTCCAAAATCCAAGCTTTGAAGTTATAGGCTTCATGTACACGGGACGTTTTAACTTGACTGATAGTAAGTGACGTTTAACCACTTCAATACCAGGCACTTAAGACACATTCCTGCCCAAGCCAATTTTCAGCTTTCAGCAGTGTGGCAATTTGAATGACAATTGCGCCAGCATACAACACTGTACCCAAACACATTTTTTATTATTTTTTTTCCCCACAAATAGAGATTTCTTTTGGTGGTATTCGATCACCTCTGTTTATTTTTTGCGCAACAAATAAAAAAAAAAAAAAAAAAAAGAAGGACAGAAAATTTCTAAAAAAAAAAAAAAAAAACAAACAAACAAACAAACAAACAAACAAACAAGTTTTTCTTTGTTTCTGTTAAATTTTTTGGAAAATAAGTAAGTTTTCTTCTTCAATGACAGGCACTGATATGGCTGCACTGACGGGCACTGATAAGGTGGTACCAATGAGGTGGCACTGATAGGTGGCACAGATGGGTGGCACTGCTGGGCATCACTGATGTCACATGTTATATAATGGTGCCAGTCAGTGCCCATGTGTGGGCACAGATTGGGCATAATTTGCACATGTGGATGGCCATGGGGTACATACCTGGCCATCCACATGTTGCCCCCTTACCTGGTGGTCCTGGCAGCTTCCCTGGTGGTCTAGTGTCGGCATCCGAGGGGGGGGGGGCTGCGCTGATAAACAATTAGTGCAGACCCCCCCGTCAGGAGAGCTGCCGATCGGCTCACTCTACTCGTGTCTATCAGACGCGAGTGAGGAAAAGCCGATCAATGGCTTTTCCTGTTGACATCGTGATCAGCCGTGATTGGACGCGGCTCTTTACCAAGATCGGTGTAGCGGTGTGTCAGACTGACACATCGCCCCACCGATCACCGTGATGCGCGCCCCCACTGGCGCACGGCGGCTGTTATCCTGAAGGTCGTCATATGACGCCCAGTCAGGATAACTGAACCACCGTCCGGCCGTCATTTTGCTATAGGCCGGGCGGGAAGTGGTTAAAAACATCTGTTGTGCCGCGTTTACATGTCGCCTTTGTGTTTAGAAGTGTTTTTCACATTGAAAATAGTCCAAAATGTTTCTCCATTAAAAACGACTGTAAAAAAACAACATGGCTAAACGAGAGAGTTACCACGTTTACAAGCAGTTACAGGCATTTGGCGTTTTAGTGTTGAAAATATTTTTATTGGTATTTTTCAAGAAAAAACTGTAAAACAGTGAACATCATGAGATAAATGTATGCAAAGAACGGTAACAGAAGGACATTTGCGGGAGGCCAGCCAATGACTACCGTCCACAGCCGGATCCCGTCAGTAAGCTCGGAAAGTAAGGAAGAGAACCTGTTCTCTGGTCCATGAGGTTTTGCCAGAGAGAGCTGCTCATGAGTCACTACATGAGGTAATATGCAATAAGTAACATAAAGAAGATAGAATAAGCGAGAAGAGAGGAGAGAGGAGAGAGGAGAGCAAAGCAAAGGAGGAATAAGATGGTAGGGGGGGTGAACAAAACAGTAGGGAGGAAGGAGAGACGAGGGGGGGGGAGGGGATGAGGTTATGCCCAGGGGGGTAGGGTAAAAAGGGAGCCCAGTGTATACCTAGGTGTCCGAGATTTTGTTTAGCAAAATATCAGAGGAGGAGAAGCGGAGCCAGATCGACCATTGAGCTATAAATTTGGTGTATGTGTCATTGTCCAATGCCAGCATCTCCTCCATTCTCATGGTGTCATTCATAATTGATACCCACCGTGACAATGGAGGAGTATTCTTTGTCTTCCAATAAGCAGGTAACAGTTGCCTAGCAGAGGACATGAAGAAACGGAGCAATCTTTGTCTCTGCGACTTTATAGACCCGGGCAGTATGGAGAGTAGTGCAATTTTCGGAGAGATAGGAACTGGTCTATCAGCTATGAGATTATAACATTCAAAAACATGCGTCCAGAAGGGGCGGATCCTCTCACAGTCCCACCAGACATGTATATATGTTTCGACGGAGGTTTCACAGCGCCAGCAAGTGGACGGTGTAGACGGGAAGATTTTGTGCAAAGTAGCAGGATCCCTGTACCATCTGGACAGGAGCTTGTAATTCTTTTCTTGAGAGTAGCAGGAGATGATAGACTTATGCGTAAAATAAAAAGGAGGTTTGCCATTCCGGTACAGAGATGTCTTCACCCATGTCCACAGTCCACATCCTGGTGTAGTGCGGGAGTTGATCTTGTGCTAAGGTCTGTAGTATGTTATATAAGGAGGAAAGGAGGCGTTTGGGAGTTTCTTGGAGCGAACATAGTTCCTCAAAGCTGGTATGCTTGCGGTGTATTTGAGAGGAGGAGTGTAGGTGTTTGGTAAATGTGGACATATGTAAGGCTGTGAGCCAGTCTCCAGGGCCTGCCGGGGGTACCGGAGTCCCCTGTGATGAGTGTAGAAATGTGTGCGTTTGAAGGACCCTAGGGAGGTTGCCCCTATTCCTTGCGGGAGAGCGGGGTGGTCAAAAAGGAATGTCAGGGGGCCTGGGTCGGAGGAGAGGGTAGTGTTAAGTCCTTTCCTATACCATAGCTTCAAGGAGGCCAAAGTCAGTGGGGATAAGGATGTCAGGCGAGTGTACTCGTGTTTGTAACCCCATAAAAGAGCCCGGAGGTCTACAGGAGAGAGGTCTTGTTCTACTGTCACCGAGGCCTTGCAGAAAGGGCGGGGGAACCATTCTAGGATGCGAGCCATATGAGCTGCTGCATGGTAGGTATCAAAATCAGGGAGACCTGTTCCTCCCATTGTCTTCGGAAGCGTGAGCAATTTAAATTTAACTCTGGGAAGTCCCCGATTCCACATGAATCTAATGGCTAGTGAGCGTAGGGAGGTAAAGAATGATTTGGGGACGTGGATGGGAACCGTTTGGAATAAGTACAGGAATTTGGGCAGGGTGTCCATCTTTAGGGTGTTGATCCTTCCGAACCACGGCAGTGAGGACCCACCCCACTCCTCAAGGTCTTTCCGTATTCGGGAGAGTAGGGGAATATAGTTTAGGGAGAACAAGTTAGCTAGGTTTGAGGGTATAATGATCCCCAAGTAAGAGATCCCGTTGGTCTGCCAGCAGAATGAGAAATTTGATTTTAGAAAGGACAGGGTGGAGGGGGCGAGGGATATGTTGAGGGCTTCCGTCTTAGTTATGTTAATTTTAAAGTTGCTATGGGTACCAAAACGTTGGAATTCCCAAAGTAGGGATGGTAGTGAGGTGTGTGGATTCTGGATATACACTAGGAGATCGTCTGCGTACAAGGAAAGTTTAAGGTGTGCAGATGGAGTTTGAATGCCGAGGATGGAAGGGTTTTGACGTATGGCGCAGGCCAGATGTTCATTTGTGATGTCAAAGGGAGCCGATGTGATACCGTTGACTAGAACCATTGCGGAGGGTCGGGAGTATAGGGACATAACTTTAGAGATAAAGGGGACTCCGAGGCCAAGCTGTTCTAGGGACAACTGCAGGAACCTCCAGCTGACCCTATTGAAGGCCTTTTCAGCGTCGAAGGATAAGAGGCAAGCTTTTAGGCCTTTACGCTGTATCAGGGATATAAGGTGTATCGTTTTGGTGGTGTTATCCCTTGCCTCTCTACCAGGGACAAACCCCACTTGATCATTATGGATAACTTTAGGCAGTATAGGGGATAAGCGGGTAGCTAGAACTTTTGCGAATAATTTAATATCTATGTTAAGTAGGGAGATGGGCCAATAACTGCTGCACTGGGATGGGTCCTTGCCTGGTTTAGGGATAATGGAGATGTTGGCAGATAAAGATTCTTTGGAGGGGAGGTTGGAACTTTCCACTGAATTAAAGGCCTTTGTCAGAAGGGGTGCAAGTTGGGGGGCAAAGGTTTTGTAAAAATCGGGGCATAAAGCAGTCAGGACCCGGGCATTTGCCTACTTTAAGGGCTTTGATGGCCTGCAGGAATTCGGAGGTAGTCAGGGGCTCATCGAGGGCTGTCGCGTCTGGTTCATCAACAGTAGGCAGGGCTGTCTCTAGAACATAATCTTGTATGGGGTCGTTGGAGGGGGGGGGCTGAGCGTCAGGGGTTGCGCGAGGGAGGTTATATAGCTGTGAGTAGTATTGCCTGAAGGATGCAGATATCCCAGAGGTATTAAATGTTTTCGTTTGATCCGGTTGAGCGATAAAGGGGATAGAATGCCGTGGGGGTCTAGGGTGAATGATCCTTGCCAGGTGCTTACCACATTTATTCGCTAGTGAGTAAAAGTGGTTTTGTGCTTTGTCTCTGGCGATTAAGGAGTGCGCTTCGAGGAGCTGGAGTAGATCTCTACGGGCATTGGAGAGCTGGACAAAGACAGCAGGGTCCAGTTCCCGTTTGTGGAGGGGTTCGAGTTCAGCTATCGTAGTGAGGAGTTTGCGTATGTCATGAGCTCTGGCCTTCTTAAGGCGAGAACCGTGCTGTATAAGGGTACCCCGTATCACACATTTGAGCGTGTCCCATTGGTTCAAGGGGGAGGTCGTGTCCGAGGAGTGGTCTCCTATGAAATTTTTAATGGCTTTAGAGACATCCGCTACGCATACTATGTCCCGTAAAAGATTGTCATTAAGTCTCCAGTTTTCTCCCCGGCGGGTAGTGGGGGGGCGAACTAGAGTCAGATAGACGGGGGGATGATCGGACCACAGTATGTTACCGATCGAAGTCTGGAGAGGTGTTTCTAGAAGTGATTGTGAGATGAGAAAATGGTCTAACCTACTGTAGGAGTTGTGTGCTACTGAGAAATAACTGTAATCCCTATCCGTGGGATGCTGGACCCGCCAGGCATCCACCAGATGGGATGAATGTAAGAGTGATTTGATGCGTGTCAAGGTGGAATAAGGAACAGAAGACTTACCCGAGGATGTGTCTGCGGATGGGGATAGGACAATATTGAGATCACCTCCAATGACGAGAGCTGGCCCTCCAAAGGAGGATAGTCTGGTGAGGACCGATGAGAGGAACCGAGCCTGGCCCACGTTAGGTACATAGATGTTAGCCACTGTAAAAAGAAAATCGTTTCGTTTCAGTTTCAGAAATATATAACGACCCGAGTCGTCTATGAGAGAATCCAGAACCTCCGGGTTGAAAGACTTATGAAAGGCAACAGATACCCCTTTAGATTAGGCCTGAGGATTAACACTGTGAAACCATTGTGAGTAATACCTATTGCGCAGGGCTGGAACTGCCCCTGCGCGAAAGTGCGTTTCTTGGAGGAGAAAAATTTTAGTACGTTTTTTATGGAAATGGTAGAGTGTCTGGCTCCGCTTCTCAGGCGTGTTGAAACCTCTACAGTTAAAAGGAAGCAAAGGTTATTGGACCGTCACTAGCCATGGGAGGTCATGAAAGAGAGGCTTAGGATCAGTTTGATAAGTGGTGTTATGGTTGAATCTTTTTGGGGTAGGGAACAGGAATAATTTGTGGTCATAGGGGGGAAAGGGTATAAGGACACAAGTAGAGAGAAGACGTAGAGAGGAAAAAAGCAAAAAGAGAGAGAAAAGACAGTACAGTAACCTTGTGTAGGAAATACCAGCAGTTATAAGCATGGCCACTTTCTCCCACTATAATAAAACAGGAATACAAGTAAAACATATTTTGTATGGGCCAATCGTGGGAGATGGGCCCAATGGGTCAGGCAGGAAAAAAGAGTGACCATAACAAAAACAAAAAAGGCTACTAGGTGGCTCCAAGAGGCAAGTAATAAAAAAGAAAAAGGCCTTCTATAAAAGGCCCATATCAGTGCAATCCACAGTGTCCATTGGATCACTGAGGGGTGAAAGATAAACAAAAAACCCAAAAAGGGGGGGGTGCAAAGCGAGACCACAGAGCAGGGCAGCTCCCTGCACCCCGGCTCCACGTGTAGAGCAAAATCAGTTGCGACCTGGATAGCGTACTAAATAATATAACAATTAAAATTATCTTAGTGGTCATCAAAAAAATGCGTTTGTAAACCGGCATAAAAAACAAAAAAAATATATATAACATCTATGCGGCATGGGGGATATGGATATGCAACAGGCCCCGTGTAGGGATCAGACTAAGTATAGCAATAACTGTAAAGTCTCGGTAAGGGTAACACAGAGGGGGCTGTTGCAGGCAGCGGAGTGCGAGGACAAGTCCTGAAACCTGTGCGTTGGTGATGGAAAAAGTTACAGTGAAGCACTCCAATTGTAGGGATTAGGAAGAGGGGGCACAGGAGGAAAAGGCATGTAATATACATAAGAAACCTGTAAAAAAGAGGGTTATTCAGTGATTGAGTCATCTGACCCACACGGGTACAAGCATATCACAGGGGGGGGGGGGGGGGGACCCCAGTGGTGGAAAGAAAAAAGGAGGACAATAGGCCCGGGGCGGCCCACTGGATTGTTTCAGTCATTGGGGTCCTGGTGCTGTGGAGACCGAGGGGTGCGTTTGCGACCTTGCTTCTGCCATTGCGGAGTGTAGGGTAGACCTGGGGTGGTCGGTGCAAACGGCCAATCGGGTAATGCGACTTGAGGCAGTTCAAGTGTGCTGAGGAATGCAGGCAAGTCTCCCATCGTATGAAATATGGCGGTTTTACCTTCGTGGTGAACTCGAAGATGGAACGGGAAACGCCATTGGTATTTGATTTGCCTTGATTGTAGGAGTTGCGTGAGGGGCCTCAGTGATTTCTTCATAGCCAGTGTTTGGCGGGAGAGATCAGGAAGGAGCATGACGGGTGTTTCGTTGAAGAGGATCGACTGCTGCGTGCTGGCGGCCCTCATAATGTTCTCCTTTATTTTGTAGAAATAGATACGGCACAAGGTGTCACGTAAAAAGGAGGGATCAGGGGTGCGGGGGCCCGAGGTACGGTGCACTCGGTCCAGTTCGATCGGGTCATCTTTGGGGCGTTGGAGTATTTGGTTAAAAATAGCCGTCACAGCTGCGGGTAAATTCTTGGGGTCAACCGACTCAGGCATCCCCTGTATGCGTATGTTGTTGCGGCGACTGCGATTTTCGAGGTCGTCCTGCTGGTATGAGAGTTGCTGGAGCATGACTGTGTGGGTAATGAGGATCCTGTCATGTGACTGTACAGTGTCCCGCAGGCCATCTACTGTGCTTTCCACATCTTCAAAGCGTACCCCCACATCTTTTCTCAGGTCAGAGATCTTTCTTATAAGTTTTCTCAATCCTGTGCACAGTGTTCAAAGTCAGCTTTAGTGGGCAGGGACCTCATGTAGCTGTGCAGGGATCTGATCTGAGCTTCCATGTCCCACCCTTCCCCTGATCCTAGGGAGACATTAGAACGGCTTCTGGTCAGCCTGGGGGAGAAGTCAATGTCCTCAGGGTGTGAGAGCAGGCTGTGTGAGCTCACCTGAGAGTGCAGGGCCGAATCAGAGCGCGCTGGGGATGGAGGGGCCGGCGCCATCTTGGATTCCGGCCGGCGCTGTGATGACGATCTTCCACGGCCAAAATAGTCGTCTATATCCCCTCCTGGACGGTGTCCACTGCTGCCCTTAGGTGCCTTGGGCTTGTCTTTCCCCATGGAGATGTGTTTGGGCCGGTTTACAGGCCATTATGAGGTCCGTGGAGCCGAGGGAGCCAGGCGCTGAGTGCAGGCACGTCTCAACTCTCCATGCGTCAGGCCACGCCCCCCGCATTTGGCATTTTAAATGCCTCTGAACATCCGTTCTGAATGTATTTTTTTTTGCTTTCCAAAAAAGGCTTCTAAACTCAACTGCCTAGAAACCACCCTGTGTACACGTACTGATAAGATAACAGGAGAGTTCAGGGGCAGTTGAAAAAAAAATTCCCAACTATTCCTAAACGTCCGTTTACCAGCAGCAGTGTACATGAGGCCTAATGCCGCATACACGCGGTCGGATTTTCCGACAGAAAAAGTCTGATGGGAGCCTTTGGTCAGATATTCCGTCCGATATTAGACCGTGTGTATGCCCCAGACTTTTTCCTGTCGGCATTTCCGATGGACTAAGATATAGAACATGTTCTAAATTTTTCCGTCATAAATTTCTGACGGAGGTTATCCCGTTGGCAAGTCCGACCGTGTGTACTCGGTATAAGCGGCATTTCCCCTTTGGCATTACATGGTGACACAAAAGTCAAAATATAATCTGTTTGCATAAATTATTAGTGCAGTACCAAGGCAAGAATGAGTCACAAGTATGCTGAATGACACTCACACAATAAACCCAATTGTCATTTCAGTGCCTAATGCATTCTGCAGGACTCGGATATTAACAGGAAGGTGTATCTTATTGAATGGTCTACTTTTACTTTGCAATTTTGCTTTGTTCAGGGGTCTGTATCAGGTAAGGGGAGTCAAATCCAACTCCCATTCATATCTGCAACAGATCACTTCTATACTAGTGATCTACTTCTGGCTGTTTTAATTTTTTTTAAAAAGCAATATATCACAATAGCAGTATTCTATTGCTGTTAGAAAGGAGGCTCATAGGTCAAACATGGTTGCTTTCAGCTCACTGGAAATCCTAAAAATGCCAAGGAATTAAAATTCAATAAAACAGAAGTTTACAAAAATGCCAAGGAAGGCATGGTACTGCCAAAGTAAACAATGTGGAATAGATACAGAGTTGAAAAAGTCTTAGCTCTGGACCCCAGCTGACCACAAACACAAGTGGTTGTACAAACTGCTAGGACCTGTCCCCGCTATCTTAAAAGGATGGATAGGAAAGTGCAATGCCCGCACGGTTTTTAAAACGGGCAGCTGTGGCTACACCAGTGTTAATTCTGCCGACTAAATTAATATTATTTTAGTCGACTAAAACAGAGATGACTAAAATACGACTAAACTGCATTTTAGTCAAAAGACTAAGACTACCACTAAATTGAAATCTGACTTCAAAATTAACATTGGTCTGTAGTGCATGTTCATACCTCAATGCCGTAATAAATAACATATTAGATTTTTCACTCCAGCAGTATATAATGAGCTTGGAAATTGTAGAGAAATGTTAACTAAATGCATTCAAATTGAATTACACCTATTAGATTTTAGTCAACTAAAATGTACTGGAGATTTAGTCGACTAAAACAAATGCAGAAGACTAAAAAAACTAAAATGCCATTTTAGTCCCAAGACGAAAACCAAATAAAAATTTGCTGCCAAAATTAACACTGGGCTACACTGATCTGTTGATCCTATCCTTTGAAGCATGACCAAGCATCCTTTGTGCTCTAGATCAAACAGAAGCCTTATCGTACAGTTCTACAATTACCCGACTCGTTACCCCATCTCTAAAGATGTCACCGTACTGGTTCACAATCATTTCCCATTAATGCCATCGTTGGTCAGACTTTGACCTTTGTCATTTGTTAAAAGCACAACGCTGTTATCCCTTACAGTGAGGCTGTGCCTATACATTGTGCCAATCACACTACAGAAGTAACTGGTGTATTTCTGCACTAGACGAATGCCAGTCACTGATAGAAAACAATAGTTTTCTATGTGCCCTATTCTCAGGCGGGGTGAGGTATAATAAAATGACCACTTGCTGCATAATATGGCACCTCCCTGAATGACACTGCACTGCCATCCATGAAGGTGTCTCAACTAGGATTATGATCTTCATTAGTTTTTATAAGGATAGATTTCCTTTAGGACAGGGGTGTCCAAACTTTTTTCAAAGAGGGCCAGATTTGATGAAGTGAACATGCATAAGAGTCGCCCATTTTGCCTGACATTCTTTGAACCATTAAAATGAAATGCAATTTAACTAATACACCGCCCAACAAGAATTCTCTTGCCTTTGTGGCTGTGTGTGGTGAAGAGTCTTAAGCCTCGTACACACGATCGGATTTTCCGCAGACAAAACCTCAGACTTTTGTCCGAAAGGCGTGTGCCTGGATTTTATCTTGCATACAAAACAGCAAGGAATTGTTGGCCAACAAACATTAACGTAGTGACGTACTACGTGTTTTTTCAGATCTTTAGCGCCACCCTTTGGGCTCCTTCTGCTAATTTCAAGTTTAAAGTTTGGCGCATGTTGATTTAGTTTCTAAACAGCCATGTCAACCAGACATGTTGCGGATTCAAAGGATATAACGTGTTATTTATTATTGGCCTTGGAGTTATTGCTTTGACCCAAGGGAGAGGGAGGGAGGAGTTCTTGGACCAAAAATTGGTTGCATTATTATTATTAATAGTTACATAGTAGGTGAGGTTGGAAAAAAAAATTAAAAAAAACATAAGTGCATCAAGTCCAACCTGTATGTGATTATATGTCAGTATTTAATTGTATATCCCTGTATGTTGCGATCGTTCAGGTGCTCATCTAATAGTTTCTTGAAACTTTTTTTCAACATTTTTGGTAAAAAATAAAAACCCCAGCAGTGATTAAATACCACCAAAAGAAAGCTCTATTTGTGTGAAGAAAATGATAAAAAAAAAAAAAAAAAAAAATAATTTGTTTGGGTAGAGTGTAGCACGACCACGCAATTGTCATTCAAAGTGCGACAGCACTGAAAGCTGAAAAATGGCTTGAGCGGGAAGGGGGGTGTAAGTGCCCGGTAGGCAAGTGGTTAAAAAAAAGTGCCATATACAGTGCCTTGCAAAAGTATTCACCCCCTTGGCTTTTTACCTAATTTTGTTACATTACAGCCTTTAGTTTTTAGCCTGTTATTTTTATCTGAATTTTATGTGATGCACCAGAACACAATAGTCTAAGTTGGTGAAGTAAAATGTAAAATATA
The DNA here is from genome assembly GCA_028564925.1 of Lithobates sylvaticus. Classification (NCBI taxonomy): domain Eukaryota; kingdom Metazoa; phylum Chordata; class Amphibia; order Anura; family Ranidae; genus Lithobates; species Lithobates sylvaticus. The sequence continues at coordinate 122,931,319 of CM053028.1, read as the reverse complement.
TATGCATAAAACTATTTCTCAGAAAAAAAAAAAAAAATGATAATTGGCATGTGCGTATGTATTCCCCCCCTTTGTTATGAAGCCCAAAAAAAGCTCTTGTGCAACCAATTACCTTCAGAAGTCACATAATTATTGAAATGATGTCCACCTGTGTGCAACCTAAGTGTCACATGATCTGTCATTACATAGACACACCTTTTTGAATGGCCCCAGAAGCTGCAACACCTAAGCAAGAGGCCCCACTTTCACACTGAGGCATTTTTTAGGCGCTACAGCGCTAAAAATAGCGCCTGTATAGTGCCTGAAAAAAGCGTCTCCTTTCACTAGCGTGTGAAATCCGGAGAGGCGGCTAGAGGCGGCTCCCACGCGCATGCGCAGGGGTGACGTCATCGCGGCTCCGGCCAGTCACAACGCCGGAGCCGCGATACCCAGAAGTCACTCCGTGATAGATGGCAGCGATGGAGGAGAAGAAGAACGAGGGTCGCTTCCATCTCAGGTAAGTTATTCATAATGAGCTAGTTCATAACAGCTCATTACTATGCATACTAGCTCATTATGCCTTTGCCTTGCAGGGTCTATTTTTATTAAATTTTTTTAATTAGGCTTTACTTCCCCTTTAATACCATAAATAACAGGTTATTCGATTTTTACTCTAGGAGTATATAAGGAGTTTGGAAATTTTAGAGAAATGTTTAAATAATGCATTACAATTTACCTAAACCCATTTAATTTTAGGTCAACTAAAAATGTGACTACAACAATTCAGATGACTGTGTAGGACTAAAACTAAAATGGCATTTTAGTCAAGAGACTGACTAAAACCAAATCGAAATTTGAAGTCAAAACTGGTTGCATGACTGTTGTGCGATAGTTAAAACGCAACGCAGTGCTGCATTGCAAAAAATGGCCTGGTCGGGGGGGGGGGGGGTGTAAATCTTCCGGAGGTCAACTGGTTAAATTGTCAACTCCGACTCACGCTAACCTTCTTGTTACAATACTTTGAGTCACAGACCCAAAACGAGTATGCAGGTAACACGTTCAGACACTTTTTTTTCCCCTACCTGTTGCAGTCAATCACTGCAATTATTCAAGTCAGTGGGTCAGCACAATAGGCAAGCAACTGGCATTTTCAGTAGGAGGTCATCAATGACAGCCCCCATATTATCCAAAGAAAAAGTTAATTTTAACACAGGCACTGAGCAGGTTATTTTTGCTTTATAAAGAGTCATCATGCTCTATCCCTGTCTCCCAACTGTGCCTGTTTCAAACGCACAATGCAAGCATCTGCCACTGTTGTCACCCGTCAGAAAATCCATTCTGAGAAATGCCATGCGACAGTCGCTGAAGTGCATGTATAGCGACAGAGATTACAAGAGATCAACGGCAATGAAATGCAACAGTGAAAAGTTTTTTTTTTTTTTTTTTAAAGTATAATATGGCAACAGTTTATGATACACAGCACTTTGGCAAACTAAACGTCATTTGGTTCCGGAACTTCTTTTGGGCAACAGGTGTCCCTCGATTCTGCATGCACGATTTTACCGCGATTTGTTGGGGGACAATCGCAGCAAAATCATCCTGCAATTAGGGTGCCATTGAACATAACGAGGATGTTGCAGCGATTTGGGATTGCGGACAGGAATGCCATGATGTGAACAGAGACTAATGCCCTGTACACACGAGCGGATTTTTTCTGACGGAATTCTGCTCAAGCTTGGCTTGCATACACACGGCCACACAAAAGTTCTCTGAACTTTCGACCGTCAAGAACGCGGTGACGTATTACACCGCGACAAACCGAGAAATTGAAGTTCGATGCTTCCAAGCATGCGCAGGAATTTTGCGCGTCGGATTTGTACAGACAATCGGAACTTTTTCGACAGAAAAATTGAGAACCTGCTCTCAATCTTTTGCTGGCGGAAATGCCGCCAGCAAAAGTCCGATGGAGCATACACACGATTGCATTTACCGACCAAAACATCACATCGGTCTGGCGGCATTTCCAATCATGTGTACGTGGCGTTAGGGTTTACATGACCTTCAATTATATTAATGTACTAGTGCTTGGTGTTACTTGTTTTAGGTCACTGAACACATTTAAAAATTCTGTTTGCTAAAATTATGTATTTTGAATGATTTATCGCTTCTGGCCTTTTATACAGCTTGCCGTTCTATGTGTACTTGTATTTGCTTAGAAGGCGTGATCTAGTTAAAGCGCATATTATTGTTTGATTTATACAAGGCATTCAAAGTACCGTATATTATAACCAACGTTTCTTGTTTAAACTCACAGATCAACCTAGACCTAGACCCCCCCCCCCCCCCCCTCCCCCCCATATTTCTGGATAGCTGCATAAAGGGCATGACAAAGAATGGAGAAATGATCAGAAACCAAACACTCCAGCACATCTAAAAAGCCCTCAACTTACTAAGAACTTCAGAGTTGATTTACTAAAACTGTAGAACGCAAAATTTTCTAACTTCAGCTTGTTCAATTAAAGTGTTACTAAACCCACAACAGTAAAATCAGTCTGTATATGCAGTAAAGCACCCTTGTTAAATTCACTGTGGTACCTAAGGGGTTAATCCTCTGCATTGTGTAAAAAGGCTGTTTGATCGTGTCTTCTCTGATCCTCCTCTTCTTCCAGAGTCCCCAAAGCATCTCCGGATAGTACAGAGGCTAGGGGACAGCTGCACATGCTCAGTTTGGTTGTTTTATGCTTTTATTTTGGGAGAGTGCATGTGATCAGCACAGGGCCATTAAGCACTGTCCAGACAGAGGGTCAGGGGTCCTGCATTCTCATAGAACAATCATGGGAGAATGAAAAGTCCTTCTACAAGCTTTAGGCCCCTTTCACACGATCGACCCCGCAAAGATCCACCTGTCCATTTCAGGTGGATCTGAGAAGGCCCCTATTGACTTGTATGGGCAGGCGGATGTCCGTGGAGATGTGTCCAATGACACCCACCTGCCATCTGAAAACAGACGGATGGCGATCCATTCGCCATTCGTCCAGCAGATCGAATGAAAATGGACATGCTGTCCATTTCATCCGATCTTCCTATAGAGAATAGCAGGGCTCTGACAGGTCCATCCCTGCACAGTGAGCAGAGACGGACCTGTCATCCGCCTGCTCAGCGGGGATCAACGGAGCGATCACCCGCTGAGCGTGCGGATCCGCCCCGTGTGAAGGGGGCCTTAACCAGACACTGATAAAAGTCACAAGATTGCTGAAACTGCTCATGAGAAAGGTATTTAGCAGTTTATATTTACTAAAACTATTACATTTCCATGTTCTGTGTATAGTGGGAGACCAGATATAGTGAATGCGGGGTCCTGGGTTTAGTAACACTTACACCAAGTTTTGCCAAATAAACCTGGAAGCGGATTGGTTTCTATGCAGAAATATTGATTTGATATGGATCTCCTCTTTACATTTACTTCTCTTTAACCACTTCCCAACCGGAGCACACAGATGTACGTCGGCAGAATGACACGGACAGGCAAATGGGTGGACAAGTACATCCCTTTAAATTTGCTGCCGTGCCATCGCGTGCACGCACCGGTCGGGACCTCCGCGAGTCCGATCGCGGGTCCCATGGACTTGATCACCGCGGGGACACCCGCGATCATCTCACAGGGGAAGAAGAACGGGGAGATGCTAATGTAAACAAGCATATCCCCATTCTGCCTAGTGAGTTTCACTGATCTCTGCTCCCTGTGATCGGAGCAGAGATCAGTGATGTGTCACACACAGCCCCTCCCCCCACAGTTAGAAACACGCCCCTAGGACACACTTAACCCCTACACTGCCACCTAGTGGTTAACCCCTTCACTGTCAGTCATTTACACAGGAATCAGTGCATTTGTATAGCACTGATTGCTGTATAAATGACAATGTTCCCAAAAATGTGTAAAAAATGTCCGATTTGTTCGCCATAATGTCGCAGTCACCTTAAACGCTGATAGCCGCCATTACTAGTTAAAAAATAAATTAAAAAAAAAATTTATAAAAATTCCATAACACTATCCCCTATTTTGTATACGCTATAACTTTTGCACAAACCAATCAATAATGGCTTATTGCGATTTTTCTTTTACCAAAAATATGTAGAAGAATACGTATCGGCCTAAACTGAGGAAAAAAAATATGTTTATATACATTTTTGGGGAATATTATAGCAAAATGTAAAAAATAATGTGTTTTTTTTTTTTTTCAAAATTGACGCTCTTTTTGTTTATAGCGCAAAAAATAAAAACCGCACGGGTGATCAAATACCACCAAAAGAAAGCTCCATTTGTGGGAAAAAAAAAAAAAAAAAAAAAGGACATCAATTTTGTTTGGGAGCCACGTTGCACGACCACGCAATTTTCATTTAAAGCGACGCAGTGCCGAATTGCAAAAAGTGGTCTGGTATTTGCCAAGCAAAATGGTCCGGGGGTTAATGGGTTAATCATTTTGTTAATTGATATATAAAAAAAAAAAAAAAAAAAAAAACTGTTAACCCTTCTATTTCTGAAAGCTTTCCTAATTTACAGTATTTTTTTCCCACACCTGCCTAAAACCATTGTACAGCACTGTACTTTCCTGTCTATTTACTAATGCTAGTAACAAAGATTAAAAATAGTGTTGATCGATAGAGTGAAGTTCCACTTTAAGCATTTACAGCAACATTTCTTTTTTCATTTTGGGATAAAGGTTTTACATAAAATTAATAAAAGATGATCACGGTATCATTTAACTGCCACCTTTGCTGCACATCTTGGTCTGTTACAGGGAAGTTGAAAAATAGCACTGGCCAGATCACCAGGTGAAAAAAAAAAAAAAAAAAAAAAAAAAGCTTTACGCAGCCCCTCAAACCCTTTTTGGGTAATGGATAATTTATATTTTCTTTCACTAAAAAACACAAATTACACATGGAAATAAGTTGTTTTTTTCCCCCCCTCTTTCTAAAGATCAACATATACTGATAATCTTATTAGCATTTTTTTTTTTTTTTTTTATTCATCTAGAAAATAATAGCTTTAAAAATTTCCAATTCTGCTTTCCTTTTTTTTTTTTACAAATTAATACCAATATAAAAAGAAAACCTATTAAATCCTACCTTCTGCCAATTATTAATGATTTGGTAGGCACCTCGTCTCTTAGCAACATAACTATTAAATGATTGGCACAGTTAACATATGTCTATGCATTCTGTCACAAAGTAGCCTTTCTTGGAATGTTTATTACATCCTTCTTTCCACCAGCCTCAGATGCTGGCGGATTGTTCATCTGGTTAATTTGCTTGGTCTATGCTGTCCGTGAATTTATTCAGGGATTACATGTGTCCCCTGTACCCAAAAAAGGGACTCACATTAAGACACAACAATAAAACATTTGACTATGTTCTTGCAATTACTAAAGTCTTACAGAGTCAGGAAATCCAACCCTTTTCAATGTTCTAACATGAGAAGTATTTCTCTAGAATCCCTCCTTCTCCACAGTAACCTTTACATTTCATAGGAATCAAGAGGTGTTCCTTCCTTTTCCTCTATAATGAATGATGCATACAGAAGTTACATAAGACAGATGTCACAGAACACTTCTAAAACTATGGGGTTTACTTAATAAAGCTGGAGAGTGCAAACTTATGCCCCGTACACACGTAGGGACTTTTGCCGGCGGACCTAGTCCAGCGGACAATCCCGCGGGACTTTCCAGCTAGGTCCGCTGGACTTTCCGAGGGTGTGGACTTGCCCACACACGCACGGACTTCTCCAGCGGATAATCCGCCGGCCAAAAGTCCGCGGGACTTTTGAAAATGAACGGACTTGCCCACACACGGAGCAGTCCGTTCATTTCGAACGTAACTTCAGGTTACGTAGCTAGCGTAGGCAGTAAATGCCGCCGCGCTAGCTCCGTGACCTGGCATGGATTTAAAGGGACTCCCCACGCCGAAAAAAACGGCGTGGGGGTTCCCCCCAAATCCATGTCAGACCCTCATCCGAGCACGCAGCCTGGCAGGCCAGGAAAGGGGTGGGGACGAACGAGCGCCCCCCCCCCTCCTGAGCCGTACCAGGCCGCGTGCCCTCAACATGGGGGGTGCCCTGGGGAAAGGGGGGCCGTGCGGCCCCCCCACCCCAAAGCACCTTGTCCCCATGTTGATGAGGACAAGGGCCTCTTCCCGACAACCCTGGCCGTTGGTTGTCGGGGTCTGCGGGCGGGGGCTTATCGGAATCTGGGAGCCCCCTTTAATAAGGGGCCCCCCAGATACCGGCCCCCCACCCTATGTGAATGAGTATGGGGTACGATGTACCCCTACCCATTCACCTAAGGTGTAAAATGTAAAGTAAAAAAAAAAAACACCCACACTTTTGAAAAAATAGTTTATTGCACTGCTCCGGGGGTCTTCTTCCGTCTTGGGGGTCTTCTCGCCGGACTCCCCCGCCATTTACCAAGCTCTTTTACCGAGCGGGGGAAGTCCGGCTACCTTCTTCGTCGTCGCCGCCGTCTGGGGGTCTCGATCCGCCTTCGGGGGTCTTCCGGGGGTCTCTTCTGTTCTTGCGGCGGTCGTCGTCTTCCGCGCCGCCGGCGCCTTGTCCTTCTTCTTGTTCTTCTTCTTCCGATGTTGACCCGACGCTCTCTCTGCCCGGAATGCCTGTGCCGGTCTGCGCTGAGACTTATATAGGGACATGGGGGACAGGGTCACATGCACATGTCACATGGTGACCACGCCCCCTTGCGATGTCACAGTCCCAGCATCCTCCGGGACTGTGACAACACAAGGGGGCGGGGTCACCATGTGACATGTGCATGTGACCCTGTCCCCCATGTCCCTATATAAGTCTCAGCGCAGACCGGCACAGGCATTCCGGGCAGAGAGAGCGTCGGGTCAACATCGGAAGAAGAAGAACAAGAAGAAGGACAAGGCGCGGAAGACGACGACCGCCGCAAGAACAGAAGAGACCCCCGGAAGACCCCCGAAGGCGGATCGAGACCCCCAGACGGCGGCGACGACGAAGAAGGTAGCCGGACTTCCCCCGCTCGGTAAAAGAGCTTGGTAAATGGCGGGGGAGTCCGGCGAGAAGACCCCCAAGACGGAAGAAGACCCCCGGAGCAGTGCAATAAACTATTTTTTCAAAAGTGTGGGTGTTTTTTTTTACTTTACATTTTACACCTTAGGTGAATGGGTAGGGGTACATCGTACCCCATACTCATTCACATAGGGTGGGGGGCCGGTATCTGGGGGGCCCCTTATTAAAGGGGGCTCCCAGATTCCGATAAGCCCCCGCCCGCAGACCCCGACAACCAACGGCCAGGGTTGTCGGGAAGAGGCCCTTGTCCTCATCAACATGGGGACAAGGTGCTTTGGGGTGGGGGGGCCGCACGGCCCCCCTTTCCCCAGGGCACCCCCCATGTTGAGGGCACGCGGCCTGGTACGGCTCAGGCGGGGGGGGGGGCGCTCGTCCGTCCCCACCCCTTTCCTGGCCTGCCAGGCTGCGTGCTCGGATGAGGGTCTGACATGGATTTGGGGGGAACCCCCACGCCGTTTTTTCGGCGTGGGGAGTCCCTTTAAATCCATGCCAGGTCACGGAGCTAGCGCGGCGGCATTTACTGCCTACGCTAGCTACGTAACCTGAAGTCACGTGCTAAATGAACGGACTTGCCGATGAGCGGCAAGTCCCTTCATTTCAAAAGTCCCGCGGACTTGCCCACTAACGGCGGGATTATCCGCTGGACTGCCAAGTCCAGCGGATAATTTGAAAACAAAACTTCAAACTTTGGCGCCAAAAAGTCCGCCGTACTTTGGCGCCAAAAAGTCCGCCGGCGCCCACACACGAGGGGATTATCCGCTGGACTTCAGTCCAGAGGATAATCCCGCGGGATTGTCCCTTCGTGTGTACGCGGCATTCGGCTCACTTTAGAGGTTAGAAGGTTATTGGCTACCATGCACAGCTGCGCCAGATTCTGAGCGTGCCAGTTTTAGCAAATCCCCCATTCGTTTTATCTAAGCCAGGAGTTAAACTGACACTAAACTCTGGTTTAAAAAATAAATTCTATTCAAGTATGTATCCTTAAAGCAGAGCTCCACCCAAAATGGGATGCTCCGCTTGTCTGCCTTCTTCCCCCTCTCTGCCAACACATTTGGCACCTTTTTTGGGGGAGGGGGGGGGGGCACAAGGCTTCACTGTCGGTATTCCCTTAACGGAGGTGGTGGCAACAGCACCCAATGGGCGATTGAAAAATTGGCTCAGGTGAAGACACCTCTGGGTTCCTGGACAGCAAAGTGTCCTAATATTAAGCATTTCACGCAGAACGATGTACCCGTACGTCAGTACTTTGACGCTAAATACTGGGGATATGGCAGCAGCTAGCTGCCATATCCCTGGTATTTTTGGGAACACTGTGCGTTTCTCTAAGATAAGACGTAGTTGGCTGCAAGATCACTTTTAAAATCGGCAGCGGGAGAAATGCCTGCCCTGCGCTCCGGTCATCTTCTAAGTAATTTTCTAGCAAAAACAATAAAATGATTTTAACTTGTAAGCAACAAGTGTAAAAAGAGGCTCAGGCTGAAGTGGTTAAAAGTCTGCAGTTACGGTATTTTTTTCTGAAGAAGCCTGGCGCTCCTCTTTAATGCCCCTTTCACACAGGGTAGGCTCCTTAAAGCGCATCTGCCTGCTCCGGTATGCAGATCGGACACAGTTCTGACATTATCTATGTGGCGGTCAGCTGGAATTGGACCATCTGTGGGGAATGCCTCCATACAGAATTCCCCTGTCATAGCACAGCAGGGGAGATCACTATCAACATGGCATGGTTAGTACAGCGGCTCCTCCAGAGCTGTCACTTTTTTTTTTTGTCTGGTTTTAGTTTGGCCCCACAGACCACTCAAACATCTCTCTTAAAAGCTTGACCTATACAATTGGCAGCCCCTTGCTCCACTGGCTCCCATTTGTACTCCTGGACAGAGACCTCCTCGGTCTGCCAGGGTGCAGCCCAGAACCCCGGTCAGGGCTCTACAAAAAGCCCTGCACACACCTGTACAGTGTGCCTATTGTTCACAAAACCTGTGCCCAGGACTGGAGCTTTCATCCCTCCCAAAGCTTAAGGCCCCTTTCCACACGAACGTGACCTAAACAGACGCTCCATGCAGGTCTATGGAGCGATGGATGTCAGCAGTTACAATGTCCGCTGACATCCGATCCGCCAGGATTTTAGCGGATCGGATGAGATCCGATGAAAACGGACATGCTATCCATTTTTCGCCCGATCCCTCCATAGGAATCGGCAGTGCTCTGACAGGCCCCCTCCCCGCTCAGTGAGCAGAGACGGACCCGTCATCCGCTGGCTCAACGGAGAGATCAACAGAGAGATATCCTGCTGAGCTGGCAGACTCTGCTGAGCGGATCCACTTCATGGGAATGAGGCCTTACAAAAATCTCCAGGCTCCAGGTCCCAAACCGGGTTATATCAACTGATGCCAAAAAAAAAAAAAAAAAAAAAAAAAAAAAAAAAAAAACTTCAAAATATACACTTTTTTCTCTGGATTACGCAAACCCCTTGAGCCTCACAACCTGCCTGAATAAGAATCCTAGGAAATAGCCTCTTTTTATCCCATGGCAGGGCAAAGCACTGTCACAATATAAAACCTTTATCCCAAACAGGATAAAAAAAATAAAACACACACACATACCAGTTTGCTGTTACGGCTTAAAAAGTGTTAACTGGAATTTGGCTTCAATTTGTTAAGTGTATTTAAATCTGCTAGTGCATCTAGCACTCCCCCTCAAACTGAATGCTGCTGTCCAAATGTGCCCCCTGTGCTCCTTTATCAAGAGTGGGGCTACTAATACAGGAGGGAGGTAAATTACTGGCCAGATCAATAGGTGAAAACAGGGGAAAAAGACAAATAAATGAAAACTGATGCAGTCATCGTATCTAATGGTTGGCAAGTCGCAACATATTACATTTTTGGCTTTGCGTTTAATACTGATTTAAGTAGTGGATGTTTATGGATTTTTTTTTTGAGAATAAAGGATAACATTCAGTGCTACTTTAAGCAAGCTATGAGTTAATCACTTAAGCCCCGGACCAATTTGCTGGCCAAAGACCAGAGCACATTTTGCAATACGGCACTGCGTCGCTTTAACTGACAATTGCGCGGTCGTGCGACGCGGCTCCCAAACAAAATTGACGTCCTTTTTTCCCCACAAATAGAGCTTTCTTTTTGTGGTATTACCACTGGTTATTTTTTTGCGCTATAAACAAACAGAGCGACAATTTTGAAAAGAAGCATTATTTTTTGAGATATATATATATATATATATATATATATATATATATATACACACACATACACACACATACATATACATACATATACATACATACATACCCTTTCAAGTTGTTAGCCCCATCAAGATGTAAAGCTAGGCATATCCACAGACCCAGATTACAAAATCAGCAGAATATCTTTGATTAGTTTCTAATCTTTCATATATTTTTTATTTATTTTTTTGGGAGTTGGAAAAGGGTTGGAACCATTGACAAATTGTACCTTTACTTCCCATTGTTGCGACACAGTGGGTGATTTAGTAAAGGCAAATGGGCTGTTCACTTTGCAAATGAATTTTCCTTTAGATTAGCAAATGTGGTGAAAATTCATTTAGCAAAGAAAAAAAACAAATCACATGCCAAAAAATAAAAAATAAATAAAAATAGTACAATCAACCCCAAAATGTCTTGGGGACAAGTAGTGATGTCAAATTTCCCCAGTGACAGACGACAGCAAAAACGAAGGCCAGAATTTCTACAAGTGTATTACTGACTTGTGTCTTATCTTGGTGACAACATATTTCCTCATTCCTGCTTCTCTAGCAGATGAAAAGTTTGGAGAAGCCTCTCCAATAGGAGAACAGACAGCAACAACAGACATATGTTCCAATTCTTCCCTACTCTATCCTAAACAAGGGAAGGGGAAAAAAAAAAAAAAAGGAGGGGAGATGATTTTGGCTGCAGCAAGGTTTCATGTAAAGTTATATCTCTCAAATGTGATGTGTCGTCATGGAACAAATGGGAACTGCGAATTACAGGTAATGATCCTTCCGCATAATCACCATGACAGCGCACATATTTTCCTACTTTTGCCATTTGCATCCGTGTTAATATCCCTTAAATCCATGTCAGTCACTGAGGAATGTAAAGGGAGCCAAGAAAAAAAATAAAACAAACAGTTCCTGGTGCACCAATTTCTCAAGTGTGCCGTCGTTGAAATATTGTTGCCGGTTTCACCAGTTTTCTGCCTTTTGTTTTTTTGGACAATCTGCCAGCATTGCAACAATTTTACAAAAGTAAAGTGAAAGATGCAAGCATTTCTTAGTAATCACGGAGAGAGAATATTGTATGTATTCTTATATCAGAATAGGTTTCTTAGTTTTCAAATATACTAAGAATATACCGAACTTGTAATTTTGCATTTGAAATTTTGTAATATGAAAAATCAATAAAAAAAAGGAAATAGTAAAAAAAAAAAAAATTATATTATTATATATACACACACACACACACACACACACACACCACACATAAAAAAAAAAAAAAAAAAAAAAATACAGATCTTTAGTTAGACCAACTGTATTAGAATATGACCTGGGCATAGCTGTAATAAATTATTCATGCAAACAGTAACAGTATTCCCATCCAATGCATTCACAATGACTTCCCCAAAGAAGTCATGTTTACCCTGCATCAATCAGCATTCTATTGTACCCACAGAATCCTATTGTACCCAACTAGGTCACATTGATCTCCATTAATACTGCAACACCTGTGACTAATAACAAATGTCAAATACAGTTTTGCTCATAAGTTTACATACCCTTGCAGAATTTATGCTTTCTTGGCCATTGTTCAGAGAAGATGAATGATGACACAAAAACTTTTCTTTTCACTCGTGGTGGTTAGTGTTTGGCTGAAGCCCTTTATTATCAATCAACTGCGTTTACTCTTTTTAAAATCATAAATGGCAACAGAAACGACTCAAATGATCCTGATCAAAAAAAAAAAAAAAGTTTACATACCCCAGTTCTTAATACCGTGTATTGCCCCCTTTAACATCAATGACAGCTTGAAGTCTTTTGTATTTGTGGATGAGGCCATTTATCTTCTCAGATAGTAATGCTCCCCATTCTTCTTGGTAAAAAGCCTCCAGTTCCTGTAAATTATTTGGGCTGTCTTGCATGAACTGCACGTTTGAGATCTCCCCAGAGTGGCTCAATGATATTGAGGTCAGGAGACTGAGATGGCCACTCCAGAACCTTCACTTTATTCTGCAGTAGCCAATGACAGGTCGACTTGGCCTTGTGTTTTGGATCATTGCCATGTTGGAATGTCCAAGTACTACCCATGCGCAGCTTCCTGGCTGATGAATGCAAATGTTCCTCCTGTATAAGATAACATACTGCATTCAGCTTGCCAACAATTTTGACCACATTTCCTGTGCCTTTGTAGCTCACATATCCCCCTCACACACGTGAGCTCATCATAGGCCTTGTTGACTCCTCTCCAAATGAAGCATTTATGGTTGTGGCCAAAAAGCTCAATTTTGGTCTCATCACTCCAAATGACTTTGTGGCAGAAGGTTTGAGGCTCGTCTCTGTGCTGTTTGGCGTATTGCAAGCGGGATACTTTGTGGCATTTGCTTTCTTCTTGCAACTCGACCATGCAACCCGTCCTTCAAGTGCCTCCTTATTGTGCATCTTGAAACAGCCACACCACATGTTTTCAGAGAGTCCTGTATTTCACCTGAAGTTATTTGTGGGTTTTTCTTTGCATCCCAAACAATTTTCCTGGCAGTTGTAGCTGAAATTTTAGTTGGTCTACCTGACCGTGGTTTGGTTTCAACAGAACCCCTAATTTTCCACTTCCTGATTAGAGTTTGAACACTGCCGATTGGCATTCTCCGTTCCTTGGATATCTTTTTATATCCCTTTCCTGTTTTATACAGTTCAACTACCTTTTCCCACAGATCCTTTGACAATTCTTTTTGCTTTCCCCATGACTCAGATTTCAAAAATGTCACACACACACACACAAACAAACAGATCACAGGTGAGGATGGTTACGCTTAATAGCCATTCAAACCCCTTAGTGTCAACTTGTGTGCATGTTATCAGACCAAAATTATCAGGGTATGTAAACTTTTGATCAGGGTCATTTGGGTAGTTTGTTGCCAATTATGATTTAACCACCTCAATACCAGGCACTTGCACCCCCTTCCTGCCCAAGCCAATTTTCAGCTTTCAGCGCTGTCGCTGTTTAAAAATGACAATTGCGTGGTCATTCTACAAATGTACCCAAACAGAATTTTTATCATTTTGTTCCCACAAATAGATCTTTCTGTTGGTGGCATATGATCCTCTCTGCATTTTAATTTTTTACTAAACAAATTAAAAAAAAACAACCTAAAATTTTGAAAGAAAATAAAATGAACAAAAAAAAAAAAAAAAAAGTTTTTCGTTTCCGTTATAAAATTTTGTAAATAAGCAAGTTTTCTCCTTCACTGGTGGGCACTGATAGGTACTTATGGGTGGCACGGATAGGCGGCACTGATAGATGTCATTGATAGGACATCACTGATGGCACTGTCAGGCATTGGGGATGGGCACTGATTGGCAGGTGCCTGGTGGTCTAGGGTGGCATCCTGGTGGTTCTGGGAGGGCATCCGAGGGGGGCTGTGCTGATAAACAAATCAGCACAGACCCCCCTGTTAGGAGAGCATCCGATCGTCTCTCCTCTACTCGCGTCTGTCAGACGCAAGTGAGGAAAAGCCGATCAACAGCTCTTCCTGTTTACATCGTGATCAGCCGTGATTGGACATGGCTGATCACGTGGTAAAGAGCCTCCGTCAGAGGCTCTTTACCGAGATAGGTGTACACAGACATGTGAGAGCAGTCGTTCTGGGTGGACGTCATATGACGGCTTTCCAGAACGAGAGCCGCGCCACTTAGCCGTCATTTGACAGCTGGCAGGCGTGAGGCGGTTAAAAAGAGTAAACACGGTTGATTGATAATAGATGGCTTCAGCCAAACACTAACCATGAGTGAAATAAATGTTTTTGTGTCATCATTCATATTCTCTGAAAAATGTCCAAGAAATCATAAATTCTGCCAGGGTATGTAAACTTATGAGCACAACTGTATCAGAGCCTCTCCTGACCATCAAGGTTCAGGAATTGGGTATCTTAAAGCTGAACTCCAGGAATGATCTTCAGTGCAGATTTACATTGGTCTAGATTGGCACATTGTCATTTTGCATGTTTCATACCCAAGGGACCTTGTATTAAAGAAGAATGCCAGCTTTACCCCCCCCCCCCCCTCCAAAACAGATGCAATGAATCCCAGCCATACTGTCAGTTTGTGTGCAACTTACCTCCTATAGCTGTAAACAGAAGGTTTTTGTGTCCGCGATGTCACTCCTCCTCCTGGCTGAATTTCAAAGTTCTGACTTACTGTTTTCTTTCCAATTCCAGTCCTGATACTACATGTCCCATGATCCTTTGAGCCTCTATAACTTCAGGGTGGGCTATGGGAGTCACTTGTACCAGTTCTGGGAGTTGATTAGGTGGGTCTTTATTAGGATGTATTCAATCCCACCCACCATCAGCGCTGTGAAGGAAGTTCCATTATTTGCAGAGTCTAACAGCTGCTGCAGGAATTGGTTGCGGAAGGGACAGAGTCTATCAGAAGGATATACAGAGTGTCACATGATACAAAGTCACTACTAAACCCAGAATATCAGGGCATCTGCAGACAACAGAATAACATGGTTCAGCGGTATAATCTATGCTGGGATTGATCATTCCATTCAGTTATGGTGAAAAGAAAGTGGAGTTCAGCATTAATAATCAGTCCACCATATACTTGTCTACCATATATGTCAGTGGGCTCCATTCACAGAACGTGGCCTGGTATCGACTGATTTTTTTTGAGGGGGGGGGCCCCCCATGCCATTGAGGGTTCCCCTCAAAATTTATATCAGACCAGAAAAGGCGTGGTGTCGACGGGGGGGCCCCGCAACGTTTATTTTCATTGCCGCCAATTCTTTTTACATTCAGCTGTCAGCATGGAACACCAATGGCAGCTGATGATTCAATCGGTTGTTTAGGAGCCCACTCCTTAACCAGCCATTTACACTGTTTGTCAAGGACATTGGCAGTAAATTATCGAAGGCTTTCACTATTAAAATACCGCATGACTTCATAAAAGAGCGCATACATTTTAATAGCGGTTTTTAATGAATAGCAAAAAAATAAAAATTTGAAAGGCGCTGTGTGGTATCTTAGCGCTATATCCACAATATCTCATTCAATACATTTCAAACTGTTGCAATTTCTTCCTGTGCAATTATGCTCCAATATACACCATACACTGTGCAATTTCGGTCACCAACATTCAAACACCCTCACCTTCTGCATATGCGTTAAATGATGGGCTGCAGATGGATACTCTGATGGGCAATCTGACTGCGTTTTAATAATGTAAATCGGTAACTAGCCGTTAGCAATCTCCTCCTTACACAGGATCGGTTTATGAGGAGGAGAACCCGGTAACAGCTAGTTACCGCGGTTTGTTGACATTTGTGACTGGACACAGCCGCTCACGAGGTAAAGAGCCAATTCCATTGGCTCTTTATCCTGATCAGGGATGGGCTGTGTCAGACTTTCACACCTCATCCACAATCGCCGTGCTGTGCGCCCCAGCATGTACAAAGACAGACACAGCCGGGAGACAACAAGCTTCGAGAGCCAAGAAACATTGACATTTAAAGTACACCCCCATATGAAGAATGTGCATTTGTTCTCAACACACTAGCAAGAGGACTGTAAAGGTCAAGACTCATAGAAAGACTAAAGCGAGAAGACACCATGCATCCACAAATACAACCAGCCTGATCAGATAACGAACTGTTCAAGGCTAGCTACAGACACTGCTATTCGTACAAAATGCCTCATAAAAGACAGATCACTTACAGGAGGTGTTATTTGGAGGCACAATATGCCCATCCCAGCCTTGGCTCCATATGGCACACTGTGGTTGATTTTCTAAAAGAAAAGTGAATTTTTCACCTAGCTATGAATGAGGTGAAGCTACATGAAAATGTACTTTGCAAAGAATACAAATCATGTGAAAAAAAAAGGTTTAGAAGCAGGATTTTTGCTCACAAATTTGATTGTCAATACAAAATCACCTCATTCACTAAGCTGAGTGAAAATTTCACTGGGTCACAAAGAATTTTCACTTACAGTGCCTTGAAAAAGTATTCATACCCCCCTGACATTTTTCACACTTTGTCACGTTACAACCAAAAATGTATTCTATGGGGATTTTATGTGATAAACCAAACACAAAGTGGCACATAATTCTGAAGTGGAAGGAAAATTATAAATGGCTTTCAACACTTTTTACAAATATGTGAAAAGCGTGCATTTGTAGTCACCCCCCCCCCCCCCCCCCAGAGTCGAACCGCCTTTCGCTGCAATTACAGCTGCAAGTCTTTCTGGAGATGTCTCTACCAGCTTTGCACATCTAGAGTGACATTTTTGCCCATTTGTTGCAAAATAGCTCAAACGCTGTCAGATTGGATGGAGAGCGTCTGCGAACAGCAATTTTCAAGTCTTGCCACAGATTCTGAATTGGATTTAGGTCTGGACTTTGACTTCTAATACATGAATATGCTTTGATCTAAACCATTCCATTGTAGCTCTGGCAGTATGTTTAGAGTCGTTGTCCTGCTGGAAGGTGAACCTCCTCCCCAGTATCAAGTCTTTTGCAGACTAACAGGTTTTCTTCTAAGATTGCCCTGTATTTGGCTCCATCCATCTTCCCATCAACTCTGACCAGCTTCCCTGTCCCTGCTGAAGAAAAGCATCCCCACAACATGATGCTGCCACCACCATGTTTCACGGTGGGGATGGCGAGTTCAGGGTGATGTGCAGTGTTAGTTCTCCAGCACACACAGCGATTTTGATTTTAGGCCAAAAAGTTCAAGTGGGTTGTAAAGTCACAAGGTTTATTTTTTCCCCCCATCTTAATGCATTATGCATCAAGATGAAAAAAACCTGTGTGCAGCAGCCGCCCCAGCACACCCTAATACTTACGTGAGCCCCATCTCTCTCCAGCGATGTCCACAAGTTCCTCGGCCGTCCGAGACTCTCCGCCCGTTTGGTTGAGACACAGCAGCAGCGCCATTGGCTATAGCAAGCGGGAGCCAATCAGAAGAGAGAGAGGGGGGTGGGGCCAAACCGGGGCTCTGTGTCTGAATGGACACAGGGAGCTGTGACTCAGCTCGGGTGCCCCCATAGCAAGCTGCCACTCGACAGGAGGGAGAGGCCAGGAGAGCCAAAGAGGGAGCCATTGTCCTGTGGACAGATTCTCCCACCTGAGTTGTGGATCGCTGCAGCTCCTCCAGTTAGCATGGGCTTCTTGGCTGCTTCTCTGATTAATGCTCTCCTTGCCCAGCCTGTCAGTTTAGGTGGACGGCCATGTCTTGGTAGGTTTGCAGTTGTGCCATTCTCTTTACATTTTTGGATGATGGATTGAACAATGCTCTGTGAGATGTTCAAAGCTTGGGATATAGTTTTTTTTTTTTTTTTTTTTTTTAATATAACCTAACCCTGCTTTAAAACTTCTCCACAACTTTATCACTGACCTGTCTGGTGTGTTCCTTTGACTTCACGATGCTGTTTGTGCACCAAGGTTCTCTAGCAAACCTCTGAGGGCTTCACAGAACAGCTGTATTTATCCTGAGATTCAATTACACACAGGTGGAGCCATTTACTAATTAGGTGACTTCTGAAGGCAATTGGTTCCACTAGATTTTAGTTTGGGGTATCAGAGTAAAGGGGGCTGAAAACAAATGCACGCCACACTTTTCACATTTATTTGCAAAAATACATTTAAGTTTTTGATTGTAACATGACAAAATGTGGAAAATGTCATGGGGTATGAATACTTTTTCAAGGCACTGTAGCTCAGTGAATGAGGTAAAGCTGTGCTAAAGTTAAAAGTATAAGTTCACCAAAAAAAATTATAGATTTTACAGCGCAGATCTGCGGTCATGTGACCTCCCGGCTGAAGCTGTAGTCCTTAAATAGGGGAAGAGCAATGGAAGATCACATGACCGCACAGCGGCAATGTTAAATAAAAGGTAATAAGGTATTAAACTGCAGAATAAAAAAATATAAAAACACCCACACACCACACTACACTACACACAAACAAAAAAGACAGTCTGTAGTATAGCTTGTTATTGCAGGGGGGGCTGGCAGTAATTGTGCTCTTCCCTGCAAAGTAAAGACATAATGTGCTAGTATGAATCACATACTAGCAATTATGTGACACTTATCTTCAAATAAAGCCTGCATCATCCCCGCTGCAGACCGCATCAATCTTCGCCCGTCTTCCTTCCGGGGCCACAGACTCCAGCTGTGTGACTGGCCGGAGTCACATGCACGCGGGAGCTGCCGGTCACAGAACATGCTCCTGAAGAAATGGCACGGGTGGCCATTCCTTGAGACCACATGCACACATTCAGGAGATATTTACAGTACCTATAGGTAATCCTTATTCTAGGCTTACCTAGGAGGTACAAATCATAAAAGGAAGGTTTACAATCTTTTTAAAATTACTGGAGTTCCTTGACTACATCCATTTTTATTCCAAAAGTGAACCCTTTAACCACTTACGGACCGCCTGCCATCATTATACGGCAGCATTTGGAAGCGGAATATCATTGTTATGGCAGCAGCTAGCTGCCATAACTCCGGTATCCACTTTTGCAGCGGGCGGTCCGCTTTCAGATAAAAAAAGTGTTCTCAGCAGCGGATTCACCGCAAGATCATTTTTAATCGGTGGTGGAAGAGCCCCCCCCCCCCCTCCCCGGTGGCCTCCGCAGCTTACCAGAGCCGCAGGCAATCACGTCCTCTCCCCGCTTGGCATTAAGCCAAGTGAGGAGAAGATGGCTCCTGCTCAGCTCTATACAATTGCAGGGCGGTAGCGACGTCAGAACGTCACTTCTACCCATAGCTCTAAAAAATTAAAATCCAATAAATTTTTTTATTTATTTTTTTGTGTAAATATGAGATCTGAGGTCTTTTTGACCCCAGCTCTCATATTTAAGAGGTTCAGTCATTTTTTCTAATTATAAGGGATGTTTACATCCCTTGTAATTGGAATTACAGTGACACAATTTAGTTTTTTTTTTTTAAAAACAGCATCAAAATAAAAAAGTAAAATAAATAAGAAAAAAAAAAGTTTTAATGTGCCCTGAGCTTGCGTGCAGAAGCGAAAGCATACGCGAGTAGTGCCCACATATAAAAACTACACATGTGAGGTATCACCGTGATCATTAGCGGGAGCAATAATTCTAGCCCTAGACCTCTAACTCAAAACATGAAACCTGTAGAATTTTTTAAACGTCGCACATGGAGATTAAGAATAAAAGTTTGTCGCCATTCCACAAGCAATTTTTGAAGGGTTCCAAGTAATTTTCTAGCAAAAAAAATGATTGTAAACAAGTCTGAAAAATAGGCCCGGTCTTAAAGTGGTTAAGCGCTTTATTATTCTATGCAAAGATTTAGGCCTGGTTCACACCTATGCAGTTTCTTTTTGATCTGTGTCTGCAGTGCGTTGTGCATTTTTGCACATGCGTTTTGCCTTTTTATGCTTACTTTTGGCCAATGTGGTGTTGGGCAGATAAAAAAAAAAAGCAAAAAACACATCGAGATGCATCAAAAACACACTAAAATGCTTTTCTGCGGTGTCTCCAGTGATGTCTATTGAACTAAAAGGCACCATTTTACATCTGAAAAAGTCCCTGACCCTTTCCAAAAACGCAGCAGTTAAAGAAAAAAAAAAAAAAAAAAAGCATATAAGTAAACGTGTTCAATAGGAAACCATGTTAAATGGACTGTAGTGTGTTTCTGCAAGAAGCACAAAAAATAAAAAATCTTTGCGCCATATGCATGCGTTCACACCTTGCGCGCTCCCGACAGTTACCAGCAGCTAATTGAAAGTTCCTGATTGCCGCTCACGATCGGGAGCTTTTTGATCATGCGACTGCCATGAGAGCCACGGCGGTCACATGACCACGAGCCCCCGTTCTAAACCCGTTTAGAGTGCCCGTATCTATAAATCTTTCCTCATTTCATCATTCCTCCTGCTGGTGATCCCTCTAGTGATGCATCCTACAATTCTATTTCACTTTTCCCACTGCCTGGCCACACTGTTTGCTCATTTTGCAATCATTTGAGAGGAGTATCCAAAAAAATTCTCTTCTGTAGTGTTGGTCAACACTGTACCCCCAATGTTGTACTGTAGTAAGAAAAGCCTATTGTGTGGCCTCCTATAAACAATTTCAAACTCAAATATGCAGCTCTCCATCAAACTTATATTTCCCCAAAAGCTGCAAATCTGACCTAGGAAATACTTGATTTTTAATGAAGTGGTTAAAAAAAAAAAAAAAAAGAAGACCCCTTATAAACGGCAATAACATGTGAATGCCAATAACAAAGCACAAAACAGAATTCCTTGATCTTTGAACCTACTGCAATTGAAGTATTTCACTACGTGTTATGGAAATTGTAAATATGTTTGTGTCAACAATATCTTTGTGACCAACTAACAGAAAACCTCCTTTGTTTGGTTCTATTGACCCTTTCCTTTAGCACTTATTGTACTCCCAATATCAAGAAGCTCTTTATACAAAAGCAGAGAAAAGAAAATGAGAATGAAAACTGTATGTATGTATGTATGTATGTATGTATGTATGTATGTATGTATGTATGTATGTATGTATGTATATATATATATATATATATATATATATATATATATATATATATATATATATATTGGTGTGAAAAAGTGTTTGCCCCCTTCCTCATTTCCTGTTTTCCTTTGCATGTTTGTCACACTTAAGTGTTTCGGAACATCAAACCAATTTAAACAATAGTCAAGGACAACACAAGTAAACACAAAATGCAATTTGTAAATGAAGGTGTTTATTATTAAAGGTGAAAAAAAATCCAAACCATCATGGCCCTGTGTGAAAAAGTGATTGCCCCCTAAACCCAATAACTGGTTGGGCCACCCTTAGCAGCAACAACTGCAACCAAGCGTTTGCGATAATGTGCAATGAGGCTTTTACAGCGTCCTGGAGGAATTTTGGCCCACTCATCTTTGCAGAATTGTCCTAATTCAGTTACATTAAAGGGGTTTTCGAGCATGAACGGCCTTTTTAAGGTCATACCACAACATCTCAATAGGATTCAGGTCTGGACTTTGGCTAGGCCACTCCAAAGTCTTCATTTTGTTTTTCTTCAGCCATTCGGTGGTGGACTTGCTGGTGTGTTTAGGATCATTGTCCTGCTGTAGAACCCAAGTTTGTTTCAGCTTGAGTACACGAACAGATGGTCGGACATTCTCCTTCAGGATCTCTTGGTAGACAGCAGAATTCATAGTTCCTTTTATCACGGCAAGTCTTCCAGGTCCTGAAGCAGCAAAACTGCCCCAGACCATCACACTACCACCACCATATTTTACTGTTGGTATAATGTTCTTTTTATGAAATGCAGTGTTCCTTCTACGCCAGATATACTTGGACACACACCTTCCAAAGAGTTCCACTTTTGTCTCATCGGTCCACAGAATGTTGTCCCAAAAGTCTTGGGGATCATCAAGATGTGTTGTGGAGAAATTGAGACGAGCTTTGATGTTCTTTTTGCTCAGCAGTGGTTTTCTCCTTGGAACTCTGCCATGCAGGCCATTTTTGCCCAGTCTTTTCCTGATGGTGGAGGCATGAACGCTGACCTTAACTGAGGCAAGTGAGGCCTGCAGTTCCTTGGACGTTGTTGTGGGGTCTTTTGTGACCTCTTGGATGAGTCGTCGCTGCGCTCTTGGGGTAATTTTGGGCGGTCGGCCACTCCTGGGAAGGTTCACCACTGTTCCATGTCTTCGCCATTTGTGGATAATGGCTCTCACTGTGGTTCGCTGGATTCCCAAAGCTTTGGAAATGGCTTTATAACCCTTTCCAGACTGATAGATCTCAATTACTTTCTTTCTCAATTGTTCCTGAATTTCTTTGGGTCTCGGCATGATGTGTAGCTTTTAAGGATCTTTTGGTGGACCTTACTGTGTCAAGCAGCTCCTATTTAAGTGATGCCTTGATTGTGAACAGGTGTGGCAATAATCAGGCCTGGGTGTGGCTAGAGAAATTGAACTCAGGTGTGGACAACCACAGTTATAGTATGTTTTAACAAGGGGGGCAATCACTTTTTCACACAGGGCCATGATGGTTTGGATTTTTTTTCACCTTTAATAATAAACACCTTCATTTACAAATTGCATTTTGTGTTTACTTGTGTTGTCCTTGACTATTGTTTAAATTGGTTTGATGTTCCGAAACACTTAAGTGTGACAAACATGCAAAGGAACAGGAAATGAGGTAGGGGGCAAACACTTTTTCACACCACTGTATATATATATATATATATACACATACACACATACACACATACACACATACTTTCAGGTGCTCCCTTTGAAATCTATTGGGACCAAAAAAATGCGAGCAAGTCACAAAACAAGCTTGTACTTTTTCTACATGCTGAGCGATGGCTCGTTGCTCAGATGGGAATGAACACAATAAAATAATATGGATATCTGGTTTGAACATTGGAACCGCTTCTGGAAACATGCTTCAAATTGCACAGTGTGAATTGGGGCTAAAGATTATAGCCAATTGGCCATTATGGGAAACAACTTTGCTTCTTTCCTTACAACAAAAACTTTTGACTGTGGATCACTAGTGAATTGATAATTTTTTAGTTACCAAAATTACACTTTACAGTGGAAAATGTTAATTGTAATAGAAAAAAAGGAGAACCATGGTACTACCTGCCTGGAGTTTGCATGTTCTCCCTGTGCCTGCGTGGGTTACTCCACTTTCCTTCCACACTTCAAAAACATGCTGGTAGGTTAATTGGCCCTAGTGTGTGTGTGTGTGTGTGTGTGTGTGTGTGTGTGTGTGTGTGTGTGTGTGTGTGTGTGTGTGTGTGTGTGTGTGTGTGTGTGTGTGTGTGTTATTACATACATACAATTTTTATAATTTTCTTCACACAAATAGAGCTTTCTATTGGTATTTAATCACTGCCGTTTTTTTTTTTTTACTTAAAATTACAAAGTTTACTGACGGAAACTAAGTAATTTTTCTCCATTACTAATGTGCACTGATGAGGCGGCACTGATGGACACTGATAGGCTGAACTGGTGGGCACAGATTAGGTGGCACTGATGAGGAGCCACTAATATGCCGCACTTAAGGGGACCGATCGGCAATAATGGGTGACACTGATAAGCATTGGACAGCACCGATGGGTGGGACTGATAGCCAGCACTGACTGGCATCACTAATGGGCACTGACTGCTGGCACTATTGTAATCAGGGCACTGATAACATGTTTAGATGTCTCCTGTGAGGAGATGTAGCTGATCGGCTCTCCTTGCCACACACTCTTGTCAGTGTGTGGTGAGGAGCGCCGATTACCGGCATCTCCGTGTTGACATGTGACCGGCTGTGATTGGACACGGCCGATCACATGGTTAAAGGGCCACAGACACAACACGGCGCGGCCGCGTGAGAGCGGATTTCGGGACAGCGTCATATGATGCCATCCCAGAACAAGAGCCGCACCCCCCCCCACAAAAAAATATAGCCAAAGCTTTTTTGACCATACTTCTCTTCTGGGTCACAGGAGTGCGCTTGCACTTATTTGTGCTCTCCCATAACCCAGAATAAGACAACAGCAGCCTAAAGCCCACTGTTGGCTGACATCACAAAGCCAGTCAAGGCTCTGGCCTGACCGTCAGCTGTTTTAGCCTCTCAGCATGGCACAGAGCCTGAGCCAGCAGATCCCACCCTTCCACAGCCCAGCACTCTAGTGAGCACTGGAAGGGCAGAGCAGAGAGCTGGTGACTGACAGACACCGCTCTCTGCTCAGAGCGGACCGAGAACTGAGCGATCAGGCTTAGAGCTAGCAGTGGACAGTTGCAGCGTCACACTGATGCTGCAGCATGGAGAGGAGTACGTTTGTTTTTTTTTTCAATTCCACCCTTCTCCTTTAAAAGAAATGTACACACACACACACACACACACATAGTACACTACCATACCAAAAGCATTACTACATTATAGTTGCCTGCATCACAAGATCATGTGACATCACTTCTGGTTTCAATGGAAACCGAAAGTAGGTGGTGAGAAGCTCTATTTTTACCCTCCGATTTGTATTGGAACAAGTTTTATTTATGCGAGTGTCATTTTGGTAATAAAATATTTATAGAGGAACTGCAGTCTGCTCACATAATCTGTAATTAAAAAAAAAAAAAAAAAGAAGAAGAAGGGCAGAAGATTTAAATAGATGGAAAGTTGGAAAAAAAAAAAAAAATTACTGAAGGTCCACTTTAAAAAAGACCACACTGATTCACACTGCTGCGTGGTGCGAGAGCGCATGTGATTTGCACTGTGGTGCGAATCGCATGCGACGTTCATGCAATGCAAATTCAGCCATGAAGATAGTATGGCTGAATTGGGATCGCATTCAGACCAAACTCGCACAGGACCTTTTTTTGGTCCGCAACAGAATCTGATCGCATGGGTGTGAACATCCATGAGATCCAATTCCTGTCCGAGTTTTCAGATCGCACTGCAATATGCGAACTTATTTGGGGGTGTCATTAACTTTTAACTGACACTCCCAGCAGTTTTCATAGGGCAGAGTGAACTGCTGCCGGGAGACATGCGATGCGGAAACGCGCAGTGGATTTGCAGGGTTCCCACATCACAGCAGTGTGAACCGGCCCTTACAGATGATATTAAAGTGGTTGTAAACCCTTACAAACTACTTTGACCTACAGGTAAGTCTAGATTAAGGCTTACCTGTAGGTCCAATAAATATCTACTAAACCTACACGGTTTAGGAGATATTTGCTAAAAAAAAAAAAAAAAAAAAAAAAAAAGAAGGACAGGCACCGCTGTCTACAGCGCATGGCGCACAGGCGCACTGAGCATGCCTCAAATAGCGGCGATATGCTCGTGGCGGCTCCTGTGCGCATGCGCGGGAGTGACGTCATTGCGGCAGCGAGACCTGGAAGTCACTCCGGGATACATGGCAGCAGTGAAAATGAGGACGGAGGACCGCTTCGGGGGCTTTGTTCTTAGGTAAGTTTTTCATATAAAATTATTATGCTATGCATACTAGCTTATTATGCCTTTGCCTTGCAGGGTGCATTTTTTTTTTTTAAATTGCCTTTACTTCCTCTTTAATCTATGGCCATTCTTTGTGTTCTGGTTTTGGAGCAACTACATCGGCTTTACATAATGAAAGAGATGCTTGGTTAATAAGCTTACAGGAGGCCCAGAGAAGAAAGACAAGTCCTGCCTTTAAAAAAGGGGAATCTCCATGCGCAATTTAGACTGTTAATTTGCGCATTTGTCTTAAGGCGGGTGGTTCAATTTATACAATAGTGAAGCACTTTGGGATTCTAAATTGGATGATCTGCGTGGCACTGATTTGAGCATTTACACGGCTTCTAGGTTTGTGGTCTTATGAACTGATTGCACTGGGATTGTGGATTAATTTACATACAGTATATAAAAGAAGGTTCATTTTGCGGCATGTTTATGTTGGACTGACAGCACTGAGATTGTAGACTAATTTTGAGTTATGCAGTTTTATTCACTTTAAATCGGTTTTGTATTATTTAAGTTCCTTTTGAATATTGAATTGATGGAGGAGGATGATGATGATGAGGTGTAGCGCTACCCTTACATCTTTACAGGCATTGATATTACATTGTTACTTCATAAATGATATCAGGTAGTTCTGTCACTTCCTTAATCACGGCATCTGCTACACTCCGCTGAGCATTATTATCTAAGCCGGTCATCCAATATTATCCTGGGTCTAAACTTACATCATCTGAATCTGGAAGAGGACAGCAGCAGATGCCAGTTAGTATCTTTCTGGCAGCTTTGCCCTCTACAGCCCATTCCGTCAGCCTCTTCAAGTGCCTATGCAAATAGCGACTTTCCTAAATTCTCTTAGCACAGCCGTGGTCAAAAGTTTTGAGAATGACACAAATATTAATGTTCAAAGTCTGCTGCTGCTGTGCTTTTAGATCTTTTTGTCAGATGTTACTACGGTATACTGAAGTAAAATTACAAGCATTTCATAAGTGTCAAGGCCTTTTATTAACAATTACATTAATGCAAAGTCAAAATGTGCAGTATTTACCCTTCTTTTTCAAGGCCTCTGCAATTCACCTTGGTATGTTGTCAATCAACTTCTGGGCCACATCCTGACTGATGGCAGCCCATTCTTGCATAATCAATGCCTGGGGAATGTCAGAATTTGTGTGGGGGGGGGGTGTTCTGGGATTAAGGTCTGCAGAGTTTCCTGGCCATGGACCCAGAATTTAGATTTTTTGTTCTCCAAGCCACTTAGTTATCACTTTTGCCTTGTGCCAAGGTGCTCCATCGTGCTGGAAAAGGCATTGTCACCAAACTGTTCTTGGATGGTTGGGAGAAGTTGCTCTTGGAGGATGTTTTCGTACCATTCTTTATTCATGGCTGTGAGTGAGTGAGCCCACTGCCTTGGCTGAGAAGCGCCCCACACATGAATGGTCTCAGGATGCTTTACTGTTGGCATGACACAGGACTGATGGCAACGCTCACCTTTTCTTCTCTGGACAAGGCTTTTTCCGAATGCCCCAAGCAATTGGAAAGGGGATTCATCAGAGAAAATGACTTTACCCCAGTCCTCAGCAGTCCAATCCCTGTACCCTTTGCAGACTATCAGTCTGTCCCGGATGTTTTTCCTGGAGAGAAGTGGCTTCTTTGCTGCCCTTCTTGACACCAGGCCATCCTCCAAAAGTCTTCTCCTCACTGTGCGTGCAGATGCCCTCACACCTGCCTGCTGCCATTCCTGAGCAAGCTCTGCACTGGTGGTGCCCGGATCCCGCAGCTGAAGCAACTGTAGGAAACGGTCCTGGAGCTTGTTGGACTTTATTGGGCGCCCCGAAGCCTTCTTCACAAATACAGTGGAAATTATTTTCTTATGGGATTAAGTTAATTTTCATGGCAGAGGAACTTTGCAATTTATCTGATCACCCTTCATAACATTATATACAAATTGCCATCATGGAAACTGAGGCAGCAGACTTTGTGAAAATGTATATTTGTGTTATTCTCAAAACTTTTGGCCATGGCTGTACATCCACAAGAACATAAATGGCAGTGAGAGATCATCAGGCTTTGATCACTGCATTAGGACATGAAATTAGAGGGTTAGCTCTGGGTGGCACTAGAAGGTGGGAAAGGAACAAGCTAACAACTTATGATGTCAGATACCAAAGCAGCTGGAGCTGAGAAGATGAGAGTTTGCCACAGGTTTGATTCCCCGCTCCTTCACAATAGTACATCCCATCGTACATTCCATTAGGCATCCACATGTTTAGAATTGGCTGCCAGCACAAGGCAACAAACGCCCCTACAGCATTTTTTTTTTAATTTACTACACCACAAAGCATGGAGTGTACACAGTGGTGTGCTGCAGGCTAATATATTTGTGTTTTGGGATGCCATTCTGAATGACACGTTCCTGAGAAGAGCCTGGGGTAAAGGGTGCTGGAGCAACATTCAGCAGGTTTACTGGTATTAGAACAAACAAGAACAGATGTCGCCAGCACGCCATGGATCCTTTGCATATCTTCTAAGCATTTATTAGAGCATTCACATCACTAATAGTGCCAGTGCAATATTTCGAGGCTGTGCTGGAACCTGTGATCGTCCCTGGAAAAGTGGTCCTGCCCATCCTCGAAAAGTTGCACTGGCACGGTTTGTGATGTGATCGCACCAATAAAGAGGATCAATGATGTGCTGGTGAAATCTGTTCTTGGCTAGTCTAAATGATTCACATTACAATGCATCACACTGCATATTGCATGTTAACATGTGTTGGAGTAACACACTGCAAAGTGTTATTGCGACGCATAGATGTTACATTGGCTCTAAGGTAAATCTTCCCAGAAAGAAACATGGAGGCTGTTGTTGCTGACTGCCTTCTGAAAAATCTAGTTGCCTGGCTGCTATACTGACACTGACATGTCCTTTCTGCGTCACTGACCAGCAGCAAGAACGCAGTCAGAAACTTCAGAGGAAGCCAAAAGGGTCAAATGACAGCCAAGAGACTAGCAATTGCAGAAAGGAGCCAAGGAACAACTGTGACCCGCCGCTGGCGCCAGCGGGGACAACTGTGAGCCGCCGCTGGCGCCAGCGGGGACAACTGTGAGCCGCCGCTGGCGCCAGCAGGGACAACTGTGAGCCGCCGCTGGCGCCAGCAGGGACAACTGTGAGCCGCCGCTGGCGCCAGGCAGAGAAATAGGGCCCTATCGTTAGTATAAGGGAGGTAGTGGGCCCCTAATTTCAGATAAAGGAAAGTAAAGGGAGACAATTCAGGGAGCACTATTGTAACCCTACACAAAAAAAAAAAAAAACTAATAATTAAAAAGATATATATAACAAAAAAAAAAAGTAGTAGTAAGAAGAAGGAAAAGTTTCACCTTTACGCACACTTCAATGACAAATCAGAGAATCTATCTCCTTATTCTAGAGAATTCACACTTCAATACATGTAATCTGGAAAGACTGGAAATCCATTGAAAGCGAAGAAACTGATTTTTGTTTACAGACAAGGACACATCAGAAGCCACCCCAGAGTAAGCTCCCCCCACCGGGGCCAGGTACATACACCTCATAGGGACTGGGAGTGTGGGCCAAGGTATGTACACCACACAAGGGAGTGTGGGCCAGGCATGTACACCTCATAGGTTCTCTGGGCCAGGCATGTACACCTCATAGGTTCTCTGGGCCAGGCATGTACACCTCATAGGTTCTCTGGGCCAGGCATGTACACCTCATAGGTTCTCTGGGCCAGGCATGTACACCTCATAGGTTCTCTGGGCCAGGCATGTACACCTCATAGGTTCTCTGGGCCAGGCATGTACACCTCATAGGTTCTCTGGGCCAGGCATGTACA
This sequence comes from Lithobates sylvaticus, assembly GCA_028564925.1. NCBI lineage: Eukaryota > Metazoa > Chordata > Amphibia > Anura > Ranidae > Lithobates > Lithobates sylvaticus. The sequence goes on along the minus strand of CM053028.1, from coordinate 122,902,180 downwards.
CCTCATAGGTTCTCTGGGCCAGGCATGTACACCTCATAGGTTCTCTGGGCCAGGCATGTACACCTCATAGGTTCTCTGGGCCAGGCATGTACACCTCATAGGTTCTCTGGGCCAGGCATGTACACCTCATAGGTTCTCTGGGCCAGGCATGTACACCTCATAGGTTCTCTGGGCCAGGCATGTACACCTCATAGGTTCTCTGGGCCAGGCATGTACACCTCATAGGTTCTCTGGGCCAGGCATGTACACCTCATAGGTTCTCTGGGCCAGGCATGTACACCTCATAGGTTCTCTGGGCCAGGCATGTACACCTCATAGGTTCTCTGGGCCAGGCATGTACACCTCATAGGTTCTCTGGGCCAGGCATGTACACCTCATAGGTTCTCTGGGCCAGGCATGTACACCTCATAGGTTCTCTGGGCCAGGCATGTACACCTCATAGGTTCTCTGGGCCAGGCATGTACACCTCACAGGGACTCTGGGCCAGGCATGTACACCTCACAGGGACTCTGGGCCAGGCATGTACACCTCACAGGGACTCTGGGCCAGGCATGTACACCTCACAGGGACTCTGGGCCAGGCATGTACACCTCAGAGGTTCTCTGGGCCAGGCATGTACACCTCACAGGTACTCTGGGCCAGGCATGTACACCTCACAGGGACTCAGGGCCAGGCATGTACACCTCACAGGGACTCTGGGCCAGGCATGTACACCTCACAGGGACTCAGGGCCAGGCATGTACACCTCACAGGGACTCTGGGCCAGGCATGTACACCTCACAGGGACTCTGGGCCAGGCATGTACACCTCACAGGGACTCTGGGCCAGGCATGTACACCTCACAGGGACTCTGGGCCAGGCATGTACACCTCACAGGGACTCTGGGCCAGGCATGTACACCTCACAGGGACTCTGGGCCAGGCATGTACACCTCACAGGGACTCTGGGCCAGGCATGTACACCTCACAGGGACTCTGGGCCAGGCATGTACACCTCGCAGGGACTCTGGGCCAGGTATGTACACCTCGCAGGGACTCTGGGCCAGGTATGTACACCTCGCAGGGACTCTGGGCCAGGTATGTACACCTCGCAGGGACTCTGGGCCAGGTATGTACACCTCACAGGGACTCTGGGCCAGGTATGTACACCTCATAAGGGAGTGTGGGCCAGGTATGTACACCTCATAGGGACTCTGGGCCAAGGTCAGACAAGACACTAGACAATGCTTCCTTCCTCCATTGCACACAGCCACTGACAGGACGACCATTGTGCAATCCTCACACGTCAGACGTGGCTGTAGGAAGTGTCCCCCTCCTCCCTCCTCCCCTCCCCCGGCACACACAGGGTTACACACAGTACAGGACCCTCATTCCTCCTCATTACCTTTATGCTGCTCACAGAGCTCCCCGAATACATGTAATAGGCGATTCCCAGGAGCCACAGGAAGGCGAAACACAATAAGATCCGAGATTTCCTCCTCATTGCTCTTCTATAGCACCGGGCAGGGAATAGTGATAGAAGAGAGATCCCTGCGCTGCCTGACGAGAGTCCTCCCCCCTCCTCCTCCGCCGCCTCCTCCTCCGTGCAGCGTCAATCAATCCCACCCTCTACCTCTGGCTCTCTTTTTGGCACTCACTCGTTGGACTGCAACAAGGCCAACGAACAGGAAACAGCGAGCATCATCAGGTCAGAGGGCAAAGGTTAAGCTCTGCCTGGTCAGCCAATAGGAGATCACGAAGGGGGTTGCCGGTAGAGAAGGGTGGGATTCCCGTCGTTGCCATGGTTACTGTACGCCGTTTCTGCTGAGCTTCCGCTGAGGTCCGCCGTCTTCTGGCTGCGGGACAGGGAAACCAGGCGGACTAGTTCCCCTGAGTTTCCTTACTTCTCCTACATCTGCTTGTATTGTGTCAGTAAATAAAGGTGTCCAATTGTGTACCATATAATAACACATAGATTATCTGGGGTGTGATCAGAGTGGGGGGGGGGGGGGTCTGGTGTGAGATCTGGAGGTGTGATCAGAGTGGGGGGATCTGGAGGTGTGATCAGCGAGGAGGGATCTGGAGGTGTGATTAGAGTGGAGGGATCTGGAGGTGTGATCAGACTAGGGGGATCTGGAGGTGTGATCAGAGTGGGGGGATCTGGAGGTGTGATCAGAGTGGGGGGATCTGGAGGTGTGATCAGATTGGAGGGATCTGGAGGTGTGATCAGAGTGGGGGGATCTGGAGGTGTGATCAGAGTGGAGGGATCTGGAGGTGTGATCAGAGTGGGGGGATCTGGAGGTGTGATCAGAGTGGGGGGATCTGGAGGTGTGATCAGATTGGAGGGATCTGGAGGTGTGATCAGAGTGGAGGGATCTGGCGGTGTGATCAGAGTGGAGGGATCTGGAGGTGTGATCAGAGTGGTGGGATCTGGAGGTGTGATCAGAGTGGCGGGATCTGGAGGTGTGATCAGAGTGGGGGGATCTGGAGGTGTGATCAGTGAGGAGGGATCTGGAGGTGTGATCAGAGTGGAGGGATCTGGAGGTGTGATCAGAGTGAGTGGATCTGGAGGTGTGATCAAAGTGGAGGGATCTGGAGGTGTGATCAGAGTGGGGGATCTGGAGGTGTGATCAGAGTGGGGGGATCTGGAGGTGTGATCAGTGAGGAGGGATCTGGAGGTGTGATCAGTGAGGAGGGATCTGGAGGTGTGATCAGAGTGGGGGGATCTGGAGGTGTAATCAGAGTGGAGGGATCTGGAGGTGTGATCAGAGTGGAGGGATCTGGAGGTGTGATCAGAGTGGGGGGATCTGGAGGTGTGATCAGAGGGGGGGGGGGGGGTCTGGAGGTGTGATCAGAGTGGGGGGATCTGGGAGTGTGATCAGAGTGGAGGGATCTGGAGGTGTGATCAAAGTGGGGGATCTGGAGGTGTGATCAGAGTGGAGGGATCTGGAGGTGTGATCAAAGTGGAGGGATCTGGGGGTGTGATCAGAGTGGAGGGATCTGGAGGTATGATCAGAGTGGAGGGATCTGGAGGTGTGATCAAAGTGGAGGGATCTGGGGGTGTGATCAGAGTGGAGGGATCTGGAGGTGTGATCAGACTAGGGGGATCTGGAGGTGTGATCAGAGTGGGGGGATCTGGAGGTGTGATCAGAGTGGGGGGGATCTGGAGGTGTGATCAGATTGGAGGGATCTGGAGGTGTGATCAGAGTGGAGGGATCTGGGGGTGTGATCAGAGTGGAGGGATCTGGAGGTGTGATCAGAGTGGGGGGATCTGGAGGTGTGATCAGAGTGGGGGGATCTGGAGGTGTGATCAGAGTGGGGGGATCTGGAGGTGTGATCAGTGAGGAGGGATCTGGAGGTGTGATCAGAGTGGAGGGATCTGGAGGTGTGATCAGAGTGAGTGGATCTGGAGGTGTGATCAAAGTGGAGGGATCTGGAGGTGTGATCAGAGTGGGGGATCTGGAGGTGTGATCAGAGTGGGGGGATCTGGAGGTGTGATCAGAGTGGGGGGATCTGGAGGTGTGATCAGTGAGGAGGGATCTGGAGGTGTGATCAGAGTGGAGGGATCTGGAGGTGTGATCAGAGTGGAGGGATCTGGAGGTGTGATCAGAGTGGAGGGATCTGGGGGTGTGATCAGAGTGGAGGGATCTGGTGTGAGATCTGGAGGTGTGCTCAGAGTGGGGGATCTGGGGTGTAATCAGAGTGGAGGGATCTGGAGGTGTGATCAGAGTGGGGGATCTGGAGGTGTGATCAGAGTGGAGGGATCTGGAGGTGTGATCAGAGTGGAGGGATCTGGGGGTGTGATCAGAGTGAGGGATCTGGAGGTGTGATCAGAGAGGAGGGATCTGGAGGTGTGATCAGAATGGAGGGATCTGGAGGTGTGATCAGAGTGGAGGGATCTGGAGGTGTGATCAGAGTGGAGGGATCTGGAGGTGTGATCAGAGTGGAGGGATCTGGGAGTGTGATCAGAGTGGAGGGATCTGGGAGTGTGATCAGAGTGGAGGGATCTGGAGGTGTGATCAAAGTGGGGGATCTGGAGGTGTGATCAGAGAGGAGGGATCTGGAGGTGTGATCAGAGTGGAGGGATCTGGAGGTGTGATCAGAGTGAAGGAATCTGGAGGTGTGATCAAAGTGGAGGGATCTGGGGGTGTGATCAGAGTTGAGGGATCTGGAGGTGTGATCAGAGTGGAGGGATCTGGAGGTGTGATCAAAGTGGAGGGATCTGGGGGTGTGATCAGAGTGGAGGGATCTGGAGGTGTGATCAGACTGGGGGGATCTGGAGGTGTGATCAGAGTGGGGGGATCTGGAGGTGTGATCAGAGTGGGGGGATCTGGAGGTGTGATCAGATTGGAGGGATCTGGAGGTGTGATCAGAGTGGAGGGATCTGGGGGTGTGATCAGAGTGGAGGGATCTGGAGGTGTGATCAGAGTGGGGGGATCTGGAGGTGTGATCAGAGTGGGGGGATCTGGAGGTGTGATCAGAGTGGGGGGATCTGGAGGTGTGATCAGTGAGGAGGGATCTGGAGGTGTGATCAGAGTGGAGGGATCTGGAGGTGTGATCAGAGTGAGGGGATCTGGAGGTGTGATCAAAGTGGAGGGATCTGGAGGTGTGATCAGAGTGGGGGGATCTGGAGGTGTGATCAGAGTGGGGGGATCTGGAGGTGTGATCAGAGTGGGGGGATCTGGAGGTGTGATCAGTGAGGAGGGATCTGGAGGTGTGATCAGAGTGGAGGGATCTGGAGGTGTGATCAGAGTGGAGGGATCTGGAGGTGTGATCAGAGTGGAGGGATCTGGAGGTGTGATCAGAGTGGAGGGATCTGGGTGTGTGATCAGAGTGGAGGGATCTGGTGTGAGATCTGGAGGTGTGCTCAGAGTGGGGGATCTGGGGTGTAATCAGAGTGGAGGGATCTGGAGGTGTGATCAGAGTGGGGGGATCTGGAAGTGTGATCAGAGTGAAGGGATCTGGAGGTGTGATCAGAGTGGGGGATCTGGAGGTGTGATCAGAGTGGAGGGATCTGGAGGTGTGATCAGAGTGGAGGGATCTGGGGGTGTGATCAGAGTGAGGGATCTGGAGGTGTGATCAGAGTGGAGGGATCTGGAGGTGTGATCAGAATGGAGGGATCTGGAGGTTTGATCAGAGTGGAGGGATCTGGAGGTGTGATCAGAGTGGAGGGATCTGGAGGTGTGATCAGAATGGAGGGATCTGGGCGTGTGATCAGAGTGGAGGGATCTGGGGGTGTGATCAGAGTGGAGGGATCTGGGGGTGTGATCAGAGTGGAGGGATCTGGGGGTGTGATCAGAGTGGAGGGATCTGGAGGTGTGATCAGAGTGGGGGATCTGGGGGTGTGATCCGAGTGAAGGGATCTGGGGGTGTGATCCGAGTGAACGGATCTGGGGGTGTGATCAGAGTGGGGGGATCTGGAGGTGTGATCCGAGTTAAGGGATCTGGGGGTGTGATCAGAGTGGGGGGATCTGGAGGTGTGATCCGAGTGGAGGGATCTGGAGGTGTGATCAGAGTGGAGGGATCTGGAGGTGTGATCAGAGTGGGGGGATCTGGAGGTATGATCAGTGTGAAGGGATCTGGAGGTGTGATCAGAGTGGGGGATCTGGAGTTGTGATCAGAGTGGAGGGATCTGGAGGTGTGATCAGAGTGGAGGGATCTGGAGGTGTGTTCAGAGTGGAGGGATCTGGGGGTGTGATCAGAGTGGAGGGATCTGGAGGTGTGATCAGACTGGGGGGATCTGGAGGTGTGATCAGAGTGGGGGGATCTGGAGGTGTGATCAGAGTGGAGGGATCTGGAGGTGTGATCAGAGTGGAGGGATCTGGAGGTGTGATCAGAGTGGAGGGATCTGGGGGTGTGATCAGAGTGGAGGGATCTGGGGGGTGTGATCAGAGTGGAGGGATCTGGAGGTGTGATCAGAGTGGAGGGATCTGGGGGTGTGATCAGAGTGGAGGGATCTGGAGGTGTGATCAGAGTGGGGGGATCTGGAGGTGTGATCAGAGTGGGGGGATCTGGAGGTGTGATCAGAGTGGGGGGATCTGGAGGTGTGATCAGTGAAGAGGGATCTGGAGGTGTGATCAGAGTGGAGGGATCTGGAGGTGTGATCAGAGTGTGGGGATCTGGAGGTGTGATCAGAGTGGAGGGATCTGGGGTGTGATCAGAGTGGAGGGATCTGGGGGTGTGATCAGAGTGGAGGGATCTGGTGTGAGATCAGAGTGAAGGGATCTGGAGGTGTGATCAGAGTGGGGGGATCTGGAGGTGTGATCAGCGAGGAGGGATCTGGAGGTGTGATTAGAGTGGAGGGATCTGGAGGTGTGATCAGAGTGGGGGGATCTGGAGGTGTGATCAGAGTGGGGGGATCTGGAGGTGTGATCAGTGAGGAGGGATCTGGAGGTGTGATCAAAGTGGAGGGATCTGGAGGTGTGATCAGAGTGGGGGGATCTGGAGGTGTGATCAGAGTGGGGGGATCTGGAGGTGTGATCAGTGAGGAGGGATCTGGAGGTGTGATCAGTGAGGAGGGATCTGGAGGTGTGATCAGAGTGGAGGGATCTGGGGGTGTGATCAGAGTGGAGGGATCTGGTGTGAGATCTGGAGGTGTGCTCAGAGTGGGGGATCTGGGGGTGTAATCAGAGTGGAGGGATCTGGAGGTGTGATCAGAGTGGGGGGATCTGGAAGTGTGATCAGAGTGAAGGGATCTGGAGGTGTGATCAGAGTGGGGGATCTGGAGGTGTGATCAGAGTGGAGGGATCTGGAGGTGTGATGAGAGTGGGGGATCTGGGGGTGTAATCAGAGTGGAGGGATCTGGAGGTGTGATCAGAGTGGGGGGATCTGGAGGTGTGATCAGAGTGTAGGGATCTGGAGGTGTGATCAGAGTGGGGGGATCTGGGGGTGTGATAAGAGTGGGGGGATCTGGAGGTGTGATCAGAGTGGAGGGATCTGGGGGTGTGATCAGAGTGGGGGGATATGGGGGTGTAATCAGAGTGGAGGGATCTGGAGGTGTGATCAGAGTGGGGGATCTGGAGGTGTAATCAGAGTGGAGGGATCTGGAGGTGTGATCAGAGTGGGGGGATCTGGAGGTGTGATCAGAGTGAAGGGATCTGGAGGTGTGATCAGAGTGGGGGGATCTGGGGTGTGATCAGAGTGGGGGGATCTGGTCGTGTGGTCAGAGTGGGGGGGATCTGGAGGTGTGATCAGAGTGGGGGGGATCTGGAGGTGTGATCAGTGAGGAGGGATCTGGAGGTGTGATCAGAGTGGAGGGATCTGGAGGTGTGATCAGAGTGAGGGGATCTGGAGGTGTGATCAGAGTGGAGGGATCTGGAGGTGTGATCAGAGTGGAGGGATCTGGGGGTGTGATCAGAGTGAAGGGATCTGGAGGTGTGATCAGAGTGGGGGATCTGGAGGTGTGATCAGAGTGGGGGATCTGGAGGTGTAATCAGAGTGGAGGGATCTGGGGGTGTGATCAGAGTGGAGGGATCTGGAGGTGTGATCAGAGTGGGGGGATCTGGAGGTGTGATCAGAGTGGGGGGATCTGGAGGTATGATCAGAGTGGAGGGATCTGGAGGTGTGATCAGAGTGGAGGGATCTGGAGGTGTGATCAGAGTGGGGGATCCTGGAGGTGTGATCAGAGTGGGGGGATCTGAAGGTGTGATCAGAGTGGGGGGATCTGGAGGTGTGATCAGTGAGGGGGGATCTGGAGGTGTGATCAGAGTGGAGGGATCTGGAGGTGTGATCAGAGTAAAGGGGATCTGGAGGTGTGATCAGAGTGGAGGGATCTGGAGGTGTGATCAGAGTGGAGGGATCTGGGGGTGTGATCAGAGTGGAGGGATCTGGTGTGAGATCAGAGTGAAGGGATCTGGAGGTGTGATCAGAGTGGGGGGATCTGGAGGTGTGATCAGCGAGGAGGGATCTGGATGTGTTTTTAGAGTGGAGGGATCTGGAGGTGTGATCAGAGTGGGGGGATCTGGAGGTGTGATCAGGGTGGAGGGATCTGGAGGTGTGATCAGAGGGGGGGATCTGGAGGTGTGATCAAAGTGGAGGGATCTGGAGGTGTGATCAGTGAGGAGGGATTTGGAGGTGTGATCAAAGTGGAGGGATCTGGAGGTGTGATCAGAGTGGGGGGATCTGTAGGTGTGATCAGAGTGGGGGGATCTGGAGGTGTGATCAGAGTGTAGGGATCTGGAGGTGTGATCAGAGTGGGGGGATCTGGGGGTGTGATCAGAGTGGGGGGATCTGGAGGTGTGATCAGAGTGGAGGGATCTGGGGGTGTGATCAGAGTAGGGGGATCTGGGGGTGTAATCAGAGTGGAGGGATCTGGAGGTGTGATCAGAGTGGGGGATCTGGAGGTGTAATCAGAGTGGAGGGATCTGGAGGTGTGATCAGAGTGGGGGGATCTGGAGGTGTGATCAGAGTGAAGGGATCTGGAGGTGTGATTAGAGTGAAGGGATCTGGAGGTGTGATCAGAGTGGGGGGATCTGGGGGTGTGATCAGAGTGGGGGATCTGGGGGTGTGATCAGAGTGGGGGGATCTGGTGGTGTGGTCAGAGTGGGGGGGGATCTGGAGATGTGATCAGAGTGGGGGGATCTGGAGGTGTGATCAGAGTGGGGGGATCTGGAGGTGTGATCAGAGTGGGGGGATCTGGGGGTGTGATCAGAGTGGGGGGATCTGGAGGTGTGATCAGTGTGGAGGGATCTGGAGGTGTGATCAGAGTGGGGGGATCTGGAGGTGTGATCAGAGTGGGGGGATCTGGAGGTGTGATCAGAGTGGGGGATCTGGAGGTGTGATCAGAGTGGAGGGATCTGGGGGTGTGATCAGAGTGGAGGGATCTGGGGGTGTGATCAGAGTGGAGGGATCTGGAGGTGTGATCAAAGTGGGGGATCTGGGGGTGTAATCAGAGTGGAGGGATCTGGGGGTGTGATCAGAGTGGAGGGATCTGGAGGTGTGATCAGAGTGGAGGGATCTGGGGGTGTGATCAGAGTGGAGGGATCTGGAGGTGTGATCAGAGTAGAGGGATCTGGAGGTGTGATCAAAGTGGGGGATCTGGGGGTGTAATCAGAGTGGAGGGATCTGGGGGTGTGATCAGAGTGGAGGGATCTGGGGGTGTGATCAGAGTGGAGGGATCTGGCGGTGTGATCAGAGTGGAGGGATCTGGAGGTGTGATCAGAGTGGAGGGATCTGGGGGTGTGATCAGAGTGAGGGATCTGGAGGTGTGATCAGAGTGGAGGGATCTGGAGGTTTGATCAGAGTGGAGGGATCTGGAGGTGTGATCAGAGTGAGGGATCTGGAGGTGTGATCAGAGTGGGGGGATCTGGGGGTGTGATCAGAGTGGAGGGATCTGGAGGTGTGATCAGAGTGGGGGGATCTGGAGGTGTGATCAGTGTGGAGGGATCTGGAGGTGTGATCAGAGTGGGGGGATCTGGAGGTGTGATCAGTGTGGAGGGATCTGGAGGTGTGATCAGAGTGGGGGGATCTGGAGGTGTGATCAGAGTGGGGGGATCTGGAGGTGTGATCAGAGTGGGGGGATCTGGAGGTGTGATCAGAGTGGGGGGATCTGGAGGTGTGATCAGAGTGGAGGGATCTGGGGTGTGATCAGAGTGGAGGGATCTGGGGGTGTGATCAGAGTGGAGGGATCTGGAGGTGTGATCAAAGTGGGGGATCTGGTGTGAGATCTGGAGGTGTGATCAGAGTGGAGGGATCTGGAGGTGTGGTCAAAGTGGGGGATCTGGGGGTGTAGTCAGAGTGGAGGGATCTGGGGTTGTGATCAGAGTGGAGGGATCTGGAGGTGTGATCAGAGTGGAGGGATCTGGGGGTGTGATCAGAGTGGAGGGATCTGGTGTGAGATCTGGAGGTGTGATCAGAGTGGAGGGATCTGGAGGTGTGATCAAAGTGGGGGATCTGGGGGTGTAATCAGGGTGGAGGGATCTGGGGGTGTGATCAGAGTGGAGGGATCTGGAGGTGTGATCAGAGTGGAGGGATCTGGAGGTGTGATCAGAGTGGAGGGATCTGGAGGTGTGATCAGAGTGGAGGGATCTGGAGGTGTGATCAGAGTGGGGGGATCTGGAGGTGTGATCAGTGTGGAGGGATCTGGAGGTGTGATCAGAGTGGGGGGATCTGGAGGTGTGATCAGTGTGGAGGGATCTGGAGGTGTGATCAGAGTGGGGGGATCTGGAGGTGTGATCAGAGTGGGGGGATCTGGAGGTGTGATCAGATTGGGGGGATCTGGAGGTGTTATCAGAGTGGGGGGATCTGGAGGTGTGATCAGAGTGGAGGGATCTGGGGGTGTGATCAGAGTGGAGGGATCTGGGGGTGTGATCAGAGTGGAGGGATCTGGGGGTGTGATCAGAGTGGAGGGATCTGGGGGTGTGATCAGAGTGGAGGGATCTGGAGGTGTGATCAAAGTGGGGGATCTGGTGTGAGATCTGGAGGTGTGATCAGAGTGGAGGGATCTGGAGGTGTGATCAAAGTGGGGGATCTGGGGGTGTGATCAGAGTGGAGGGATCTGGGGGTGTGATCAGAGTGGAGGGATCTGGAGGTGTGATCAGAGTGGAGGGATCTGGGGGTGTGATCAGAGTGGAGGGATCTGGTGTGAGATCTGGAGGTGTGATCAGAGTGGAGGGATCTGGAGGTGTGATCAAAGTGGGGGATCTGGGGGTGTTATCAGAGTGGAGGGATCTGGGGGTGTGATCAGAGTGGAGGGATCTGGAGGTGTGATTAGAGTGGAGGGATCTGGAGGTGTGATCAGAGTGGAGGGATCTGGGGGTGTGATCAGAGTGAGGGATCTGGAGGTGTGATCAGAGTGGAGGGATCTGGAGGTGTGATCAGAGTGGAGGGATCTGGGGGTGTGATCAGAGTGGAGGGATCTGGAGGTGTGATCAGAGTGGGGGGACCTGGAGGTGTGATCAGAGTGGGGGGATCTGAAGGTGTGATCAGAGTGGGGGGATCTGGAGGTGTGATCAGTGAGGGGGGATCTGGAGGTGTGATCAGAGTGGAGGGATCTGGAGGTGTGATCAGAGTAAAGGGGATCTGGAGGTGTGATCAGAGTGGAGGGATCTGGAGGTGTGATCAGAGTGGAGGGATCTGGGGGTGTGATCAGAGTGGAGGGATCTGGTGTGAGATAAGAGTGAAGGGATCTGGAGGTGTGATCAGAGTGGGGGGATCTGGAGGTGTGATCAGCGAGGAGGGATCTGGATGTGTTTTTAGAGTGGAGGGATCTGGAGGTGTGATCAGAGTGGGGGGATCTGGAGGTGTGATCAGGGTGGAGGGATCTGGAGGTGTGATCAGAGGGGGGGATCTGGAGGTGTGATCAAAGTGGAGGGATCTGGAGGTGTGATCAGTGAGGAGGGATTTGGAGGTGTGATCAAAGTGGAGGGATCTGGAGGTGTGATCAGAGTGGGGGGATCTGTAGGTGTGATCAGAGTGGGGGGATCTGGAGGTGTGATCAGAGTGTAGGGATCTGGAGGTGTGATCAGAGTGGGGGGATCTGGGGGTGTGATCAGAGTGGGGGGATCTGGAGGTGTGATCAGAGTGGAGGGATCTGGGGGTGTGATCAGAGTAGGGGGATCTGGGGGTGTAATCAGAGTGGAGGGATCTGGAGGTGTGATCAGAGTGGGGGATCTGGAGGTGTAATCAGAGTGGAGGGATCTGGAGGTGTGATCAGAGTGGGGGGATCTGGAGGTGTGATCAGAGTGAAGGGATCTGGAGGTGTGATAAGAGTGAAGGGATCTGGAGGTGTGATCAGAGTGGGGGATCTGGGGGTGTGATCAGAGTGGGGGATCTGGGGGTGTGATCAGAGTGGGGGGATCTGGTGGTGTGGTCAGAGTGGGGGGGGGGGGATCTGGAGATGTGATCAGAGTGGGGGGATCTGGAGGTGTGATCAGAGTGGGGGGATCTGGAGGTGTGATCAGAGTGGGGGGATCTGGGGGTGTGATCAGAGTGGGGGGATCTGGAGGTGTGATCAGTGTGGAGGGATCTGGAGGTGTGATCAGAGTGGGGGGATCTGGAGGTGTGATCAGAGTGGGGGGATCTGGAGGTGTGATCAGAGTGGGGGATCTGGAGGTGTGATCAGAGTGGAGGGATCTGGGGGTGTGATCAGAGTGGAGGGATCTGGGGGTGTGATCAGAGTGGAGGGATCTGGAGGTGTGATCAAAGTGGGGGATCTGGGGGTGTAATCAGAGTGGAGGGATCTGGGGGTGTGATCAGAGTGGAGGGATCTGGAGGTGTGATCAGAGTGGAGGGATCTGGGGGTGTGATCAGAGTGGAGGGATCTGGAGGTGTGATCAGAGTAGAGGGATCTGGAGGTGTGATCAAAGTGGGGGATCTGGGGGTGTAATCAGAGTGGAGGGATCTGGGGGTGTGATCAGAGTGGAGGGATCTGGGGGTGTGATCAGAGTGGAGGGATCTGGAGGTGTGATCAGAGTGGAGGGATCTGGAGGTGTGATCAGAGTGGAGGGATCTGGGGGTGTGATCAGAGTGAGGGATCTGGAGGTGTGATCAGAGTGGAGGGATCTGGAGGTTTGATCAGAGTGGAGGGATCTGGAGGTGTGATCAGAGTGAGGGATCTGGAGGTGTGATCAGAGTGGGGGGATCTGGGGGTGTGATCAGAGTGGAGGGATCTGGAGGTGTGATCAGAGTGGGGGGATCTGGAGGTGTGAACAGTGTGGAGGGATCTGGAGGTGTGATCAGAGGGGGGGGATCTGGAGGTGTGATCAGTGTGGAGGGATCTGGAGGTGTGATCAGAGTGGGGGGATCTGGAGGTGTGATCAGAGTGGGGGGATCTGGAGGTGTGATCAGAGTGGGGGGATCTGGAGGTGTGATCAGAGTGGGGGGATCTGGAGGTGTGATCAGAGTGGAGGGATCTGGGGTGTGATCAGAGTGGAGGGATCTGGGGGTGTGATCAGAGTGGAGGGATCTGGAGGTGTGATCAAAGTGGGGGATCTGGTGTGAGATCTGGAGGTGTGATCAGAGTGGAGGGATCTGGAGGTGTGGTCAAAGTGGGGGATCTGGGGGTGTAATCAGAGTGGAGGGATCTGGGGTTGTGATCAGAGTGGAGGGATCTGGAGGTGTGATCAGAGTGGAGGGATCTGGGGGTGTGATCAGAGTGGAGGGATCTGGTGTGAGATCTGGAGGTGTGATCAGAGTGGAGGGATCTGGAGGTGTGATCAAAGTGGGGGATCTGGGGGTATAATCAGGGTGGAGGGATCTGGGGGTGTGATCAGAGTGGAGGGATCTGGAGGTGTGATCAGAGTGGAGGGATCTGGAGGTGTGATCAGAGTGGAGGGATCTGGAGGTGTGATCAGAGTGGGGGGATCTGGAGGTGTGATCAGTGTGGAGGGATCTGGAGGTGTGATCAGAGTGGGGGGATCTGGAGGTGTGATCAGTGTGGAGGGATCTGGAGGTGTGATCAGAGTGGGGGGATCTGGAGGTGTGATCAGAGTGGGGGGATCTGGAGGTGTGATCAGAGTGGGGGGATCTGGAGGTGTTATCAGAGTGGGGGGATCTGGAGGTGTGATCAGAGTGGAGGGATCTGGGGGTGTGATCAGAGTGGAGGGATCTGGGGGTGTGATCAGAGTGGAGGGATCTGGGGGTGTGATCAGAGTGGAGGGATCTGGAGGTGTGATCAAAGTGGGGGATCTGGTGTGAGATCTGGAGGTGTGATCAGAGTGGAGGGATCTGGAGGTGTGATCAAAGTGGGGGATCTGGGGGTGTGATCAGAGTGGAGGGATCTGGGGGTGTGATCAGAGTGGAGGGATCTGGAGGTGTGATCAGAGTGGAGGGATCTGGGGGTGTGATCAGAGTGGAGGGATCTGGTGTGAGATCTGGAGGTGTGATCAGAGTGGAGGGATCTGGAGGTGTGATCAAAGTGGGGGATCTGGGGGTGTTATCAGAGTGGAGGGATCTGGGGGTGTGATCAGAGTGGAGGGATCTGGAGGTGTGATTAGAGTGGAGGGATCTGGAGGTGTGATCAGAGTGGAGGGATCTGGGGGTGTGATCAGAGTGAGGGATCTGGAGGTGTGATCAGAGTGGAGGGATCTGGAAGTGTGATCAGAGTGGAGGGATCTGGAGGTGTGATCAGAGTGGAGGGATCTGGAGGTGTAATCAGAGTGGAGGGATCTGGAGGTGTGATCAGAGTGAAGTGAAGTGTTCCTCCTGGACCTTGGCTCCTTCTGTTCCCCCCTCAGCTGGACCTGGGCTGGAGATACAAGAGAGGCCGACCTCGTCAATTCAGTCTCCCTTCAGGTACGTGACAGGTGGTGACCGGTGTTGCAGTATTTGAAGATAAACAGATAGAATAAGGAAGATTTTTCCATTGGGACTGTTCCACTGTTTCGCATGATTATGGACATTATTTATTTATAATTCTTGGATTTCTTCCATTGGTTTGATTGCTTTAGCACCTTTCCCCAATCTTTGTTATTATCATTTATGATAGGTGAAATTTTCACTTAAAAAAGGGGTAGCTTCACATAAACTGTATATATACGGTTTTAAGGGAAGGCGCCTTTGAGTATATGACTAAGTAGATTTAGTCACACTTGATTCGGTTGTCTGGGACTAAAAAAAGGTGAAAGTTGTTGAGACCCATCCAGTCTGTGGTAGTCCCATTTGTGATGCCATGGAGATATTAGGAAAGTGGAAAATGAATTACCAATACTTACTGTAATTTTCCTTTCCTGACTTTTCACCATGACATCATTCAAGTTCATTCAGAGTAGGAGTATTTAGTTAAAGAACACCCGATAGATAAATGTGGGGTTAAGCAGGGGAGAGGAGTCAACCTATGCATGTTGACATGAAGAAACACCAGGAAAACATCGGGGTTCCGCTAGAGAGATTTCCCTTCACTGAGACAAGAAGTAAAGGAACTTTCCAAAAGAAACACAGTAGGGGTAGAACCCATCAGGTTTTAGTTGTCTGTTTTCCTGTTGCAGACATTACCTCACTTCCTGTTTTGTAAAGTGTTGTCCCAAAAAGAAAACGTGGGGGGATCTCTCTAACAGAGCCCCTAATAAAAGTTAAACCTGACCGGAGTTCTAACTCTTCATCACTCTATACACAACAAAGAAACAAAGTTTTGGTTAGAGATTCAGATAGCGGCAGGAATGTTGGTGCCCATTCTCATTGCACTGCGCGACTCATGCATGCGCAGCAGGGAACCGGCAAGTGAAGCCGCAACGCTTCACTTCCTGATTCCCTCACCGAGAATGGCGCCGGCAGCAGCAGAGAGCCGAGCGATTGATCTGCCTCTGCTGCCGACATCGCTGGACCCTGGAAGAGGTAAGTGTGCAGTATTTGTAGCTGCTGGCTTTTAAAAAAAAAAAAATTTCAGGTGCAATCCCTCTTTAACTTTGAATAGTGAAACACTTTTTATTTTTCTGCCAGTAAATACCTTATACAGCCCACTTCCTCTTTCTTGTCTGGTAAAAAGCCTAGGCTTATGACATCATGCACAGCTCTCTCTCTCTCACTCTCCTGAGAGTTTGCCAGGAGGGGGGGGGGGGGGGTGAGTCATAAGAGGGCCAATGAGAGCTGCAGAGCTGTAGGTGTGCCTCTGTGTAAATCCAGGAAGTAAACAGAAAGCAGCTTCAGCTGCCCACAGTTAAAATGGATACAGCCACTCAGTGGAGGGAGATTTCTGCAGCATATTTGGCAAGTACAGAATCACAGTATATATAAAATAACACAGTATATATAAAATAATATGCAAAGTAGTTGGAGGGAAGCTTTAGAATGGCAAAGATGTTTTTATTACAAATTATGTGAGCAGACTGCAGTTCTTCTTTAAAGTGCTTGTAAGGTAATGAGGCCTCCAGTGTAGCTTAGAAGAGCCGAAACTCTCAACCTCGTATTTCCATTCAGACCAGTGACCCCAGTGGCTATGATTAACAGCAAAGTCTCCAGCACCTGTTTTGACCTCAGCCAGCACTCCATATGGTCGGGAACTTTTCTGAGCTTGGAGCGGCTCTTAGGGCCATCTTAATAGCACCATGTAATGCTCTGGGGCCCCTACAATGGAGACAGCACAGGTAAACAGACATCAAGTATGTAGGAGGCAGACAATCGGAGCTTCCTCTTTTGGGTGGAGCTCCGCTTTAACTACATGAACAATCATTCTGTACAGCAAAGAAACAGTGGGAAAATACTACATACATAAAGTAACAAAGCTGTCCTGTGCATATAATATATCTGCTAGATTGATGCCTCCCCAGCACTATGGCCCCCTCTACACTGTAGATACCCCCCCCCCCCCCCAGCACTTTGACCCCTCTAGACCCCAGATATCCCCCCAGCACTCTGACCCTTCTACACCCCAGATATCCCCCCAGCACTCTGATCCCTCTACATCCCAGATATCCCCTCAGCACCCTGACCCCTCTACACCCCAGATATCCCCCCAGCACTCTGACCCATCTACACCCCAGATATCCCCCAAGCACTCTGACCCCTCTACACCCCAGATATCCCCCCAGCACTCTGACCCCTCTACATCCCAGATATCCCCCCAGCACTCTGACCCCTCTACACCAAAGATATCCCCCAGCACTCTGACCCCTCTACACCCCAGATATCCCCCCAGCACTCTGACCCCTCTACACCCCCGGATATTCCACCCAGCACTCTGACCCCTCTACATCCCAGATATCCCCCCAGCACTCTGATCCCTTTACACCCCAGATATCCCCCCAGCACTCTGACCCCTCTACACCACAGATATCCCCCAGCACTCTGACCCCTCTACACCCCAGATATCCCCCCAGCACTCTGACCCCTCTACACCCCAGATATGCCCCCAGCACTCTGACCCCTCTACATCCCATATATCCCCCCAGCACTCTGACCCCACTACACCCCAGATATCCCCCCAGCACTTGGAACCCTCTACACCCCAGATATCCCCCCCAGCAACTATGACTCATCTACACCCCATATATACCCCCAGCACATCTACACCCTAGATATTTAGATATTTCCCCTAGCACTGTTACCATAAGGTGCCCCTTGTATTGTGACCCCACTACATCCCTGATACCCCCTACACTGTGGCCTCTCTACATCCTTGATACCTCTAGCACTATAGCCACCCAAGCTACCCCAAGCATTGCTACCCCCTATACACCCCAGATCCCCCCTCAGCATTGTTTTACCCCATACACCCTTGATATCCCCAGCACCATTATTGCATCCATGTAGTACCCCCTTTTGCAGTGGAGATACAGTGCATGTGAACTTTTGGCTATGTGCCCACCTCCAGCACTGGACTCCCCTATACCAATCAAGCAGGCAGAAGGAGGGGTGGAGGAGGGAGCATCCCTCCGGGCATTCCAAGCCCTTCGGTGCAAACAGTGCTGGACAGCTGGGCTCACCATAACACCATCCACAATTCTACTACCGCAGGTGGGCTCTCAGTGCTGCCGAATCAGCAGCTCCCACTTCAGCTCCTACCCCATGGCCCCCGAGTCCCGAGCATTCAAGCTGCATGGAACGGGGTCAGAGCATCACTGGCGCTCCGGCCCTGCCCCTCCCTGCCCCTCCCTGCTGGCTGTGAAATAATAGGTATCGTTCTGCACAGCCCGGCGCACCGCTGCCAGCCTGCCTCCCCTGTGTATCCATTACTCTCAGTGCCATCATGGGGCCCCCAATTTTAAAATAGCTTTGGCCATCCTTTAAAGAAACGCAATGTCTGGAAACATGCACAAAACTCCAGCTGATCTAAGAATTTGAAATACTACCTGTACACAAAATAGTTATACTGTAAGAGGAGAGGCACTGACAAATTGGATCATTTCATTTGTAACAAAATCTTTACAGATTGTTACTGACCACAATTCAAGTGACTATAAGTGACTACAAAAGCCTAGTCTTACTTTTTTTTTTTTTTTTGACCAATTAACCACTTAAAGACCAGGCCTCTTTTTCAGACTCTGTGTTTACAAGTTAAAAACAAGTTTTTTTGCTAGAAAATTACATGGAACCCCCAAACATTATACATTTTTTTTCTAACACTATAGAGAATAAAATGGCGGTCATTGCAATACTTTTTGTCACACCGTATTTCCGCAGCGGTCTTACAAGCGCACCTTTTTAAAAAAAGTTAACTTTTTTGAATAAAAAAAATAAGACAACAGTAAAGTTAGCCCAATGTTTTCTATATTGTGAAAGACAATGTTACACCGAGTAAATTGATACCCAACATGTCACGCTTCAAAATTGTGGAATGGCGTCAAACTTTTACCCTTAAAAAATCTCCATAGGCGACGTTTAAAAAATTCTACAGGTTGCATGTTTTGTGCCTTTAAGACATATTTAATGACATTTTGACGTCGCTTCCACCCTGCTATGGTATTGAGACGGGTGGGGGCCATCTTAGCCTCACTCGTCTTCATACCCAGCCATGGACAGGTCCCGATCGCCTCCGCCGCTGCCGACGGCTCCAGTAAGCGGCGGAGGGCGCAGGAGAGCGGCGGGAAGGGGGGTGGCCCCTCTCCTGCCGCCGATAACGGTGATCTTGTGGCGGATCCGCCGCAGAGACCACCATTATCTTACACAGAACCACTGGCTCCAAAGATGGATACCTCGGTTGTGGCAACAGATGCTGCCGTTACCGAGATATCCATCTTCAAAGTGCCGACGTATATGTACAGGAGCCGGTCAGCAAGTCAAGTGGTTGAGACGGACTCTCCTCCAATAGCAAGGCTAGGATTCCATGGACGATAAAAGGTTGCTTTCAGACAAGGTGGTCTTACATTTAACAATGCAGTGGTTCCTGTGACATTCATGGCCCAAGTTTGTACATACAATTTAATACCAATAGAACAGACAGAGTTGAACATAGACAGTAAAACACACATACTGTAATGCAGTAAAGTAATTAAGAAGGTAGTGCCTATTATATTAACATAACATAATCTCTTGGTGCCTAACCTGAGACCCCAAAGTTGCATGTGGTACTAGTCAGTGTTTTTTATTGTAGCACCCTGATAGGTAGGTGTTAAGAATATATAGATACAGTAGATAGATAGATAGAAGTGGCTCACTGTATTTTATTGAGCTATGTTTTGATAGGTAAATTTAATTGCCTCACTGTACTCAGTGTGGCTATGATTGTTTTGTTAGGTAAATTTAGTTTGCTTACTGTAATCAGTGCAGCTAGTTAGATCTCTACAGTGTGCTCAGCTGCTGCCAGTCTGTCTAATAAACCCCTCTGTCTTCAGAGAGCTTGAGAATTTTCTGGATGTAGGGGTGGCATTATGCAGATGGCAGCATGAACAATTATACAGCCCTGGCCAATCCCAGGGAGGTACACCCTGATAGCGTGCTGGGATACTGTATATATTATTTGAGCACACTGAGCTCTGAGTCTTTTCCTGGAGAGGAACAGTCCAGTCTGGAGGGGCTTGCTGCCCTCCAGGGTATTGCTGCCACATGTCTGCTGTTGCAAGGCCTCAGGTGGGCAGCGTGAGGGCCTGAGTGCCGAGACCCTAAAGCTAGAGAGAGAGAGAGCTGACTGAGGAGCTGTCCACTGAAGATCTGGTCTGGTATAACCAGAGTAAGGTGTCGCTTGGAAGTTGGAAGGAGGCAACCAGCTGTCCTTGGGCCTTGTGTGAGTATAGATGGTTCTAAAAGACTTTTGGGCTGCTGCCACCCCTCTCGTACTAGAGAGTCAGCCATATATCTGTTTAACCCCCTCAATACAGGGCACTTACACCCCCTTCCTGCCCAGGCCATTTCTCATTATTTCATTGACAGACACAGCCTTCTTTATTCAGAACGGTAGGGTTATATCATCTCCGCAGGAGTAGGACTAGGCAGAACAAAAAAACAACCCCTGGCTATTAGGGATGGGCCCGGTGTTCGATTCAAACCCATGTTCGAATCGAACATCGGGCGTTCGGCGAGCCCAGAACTATTTGGGCCGCTCGCATCAAATTCGTGTGATGCGAGCGGCCCGTAATGCATTGCGCCAGTCGCAGTGCAATGCTGGCTGATGATTGGCCAAGCATGCACTGTGACCCCGCATGCTTGGCCAATCACAGCGCCGGCAGCGAGGAGAGCCATAATTGGCTACAGGCAGGATGCCTGTAGCCAATTATAGCTCAGGGGCTTTAGTACACGCCCCACGGTATAAGAGGCGGCGGCGGCGGCGGCCTCGCATATTGTGTTTCAGTGTCAGCGTGTCAGTGTGCTGCTGACTGCTGACAATATGTTCTTTATTTCTGGGGATTTGTGTGTGCGTGCTGTTAGTACAGCATTGCAGTATCACATCTGGGGGGTGTCTATAGGTTGCCTGTGAAGGGGGGCAGGTTTCCTGTGCTTAGAACTGTCCCTGCAAAAAGTGTAATTTTTGCAGGAAAAAAGCTATTTAAAAGCACTCGCGGCTAATGAATTGATGGCTCCCGTAACACAGAGAACTGTCATTCATTGATACAAAACAAAAAAAAAAAAAAGCGTGGGGGTCCCCCCCAAATTCAATAACCAGGCCCTTCAGGTCTGGGATGGATATTAAGGGGGACCCCCTTACTAAAGGGACCCCCAGATCCCGCCCCCCCCCCCCCCCCCCTGTGTGAAATGGTGATTTTAATTCCTTTTTTTTTTTTAATTCTTTATTTATTTCATCAAAGGGATAAAATGCAAACATAATATACATAGTTTATACTATTTCAGACATACAGATTTACTGTCCTTCGGCTTCAATAAAATTATATTTCCATTTTAATTCGTATACTAAATTATTATTACTATCCCTTTCTTTCCTTTTTTTCCTCTTTATTTTATAAACCATTCCTGTCTAACTCAGATCCCTATGCCTCTTCTTATTCTGTGGGCCTTAATCCCTAAGGTACCCTGGAGGCCTATCCCATCCCTGAGACATGTAAATAACCCTATAATAAACCAAATAGTAAAAAAAAAAAAAAAAAAAATTCAAAGCTTTCGCTCCTCTGCCTCCTCTCTCTCTATTCTCACTATATTTTCTCTATTTATTTTCTCTATTCTCCCATCTCCTCCCCCATAAACTTCTTACCTTCCTCTGTTTGTAGGTATTCCTCCCATGGGGCCCATATTTGTTTAACCCGTTCCCTTCCCTCTAAGGACCTTGGTATTAAACTTTCCATTATCCCTATTCTTCGGACTATATTAAGCCACATAGCAATACTTGGGGCCTGTGGTTCCTTCCAGCATCTAGGGATGCAGCTTTTCGCTGCATTCACCAGATGACACACTATTGAATTTTTATATTCCTTAGTTGGGATTTGTGATAGGTGTAGTAGGAAGAACTCCGGGTCTTGTGGGATATGAAGCTCCGTTAATCGTTGGGTTATTCTGTATACTTCTTGCCAGAATTGTTTAATTACTGGGAAAGTCCAAAATATATGAAGTAATGTTCCCCTACTCTGGCAGCCCCTCCAGCAACTCCCTGTGGCCTCTGGAGATATTTTATTCATCCTTGAGGGGGTAAAGTACCACCTTGATAATAGTTTAAAGTTTAGTTCCTGCATTTTTATACACCTTGACGATCTCAATGTCAAATGTATTATTTTCTGCCCCTGTTCTGGGGTGAATTTTTTGTCTAGGTCTCTCCCCCATTTATCCAAGCTCGCCAATGTATACCCTTCTGGTGGCGCTATCAGAAGCGCATACATTTTAGAGATAGTATGGGTCAGGGGCTCTTTTTCCTCGCAGAACTTCTCAAACTTTGTTCGGGATCTCTCAAATTCTTCCACTGGTCCTAATGTTTCTAAGAAGTGTCTCACTTGTCTTGCTTGCCACCAGGGAATTTCTATCTTTCCTCCTTTTTTTGTTAAGTCCTCTATTGATAACCATCCGCTAGTCTTCAGAAAATGTGAGGCTTGAAAGACTCCCTTCTCCCTCAATCTTCCAAACACCTGTGTCTCTAGACCCGGCAGGAATTTTGGGTTCCCCAGGATCGGAAGCAAAGGTGAGTTGGGTGTCGAGAGTCTATTTTTATGGATAATCCCAGCCCCTATCTGCAAAGTTGGTCCAATCAAGGGATGTACCTTTAGCTCAGGTGATATATCTGCATAGCACCAACTGGCTCTATTCAGCGGTATTCGACTTAATTGTTTTTCTAGCGAGATCCATAATTTATATTCCCCATGTCTATTCCAGTCAATTATTCTACTGAGGTGGGCCGCTTGATAATACCTAAATAGGTCCGGAGCTGCTATTCCACCCGACTCCTTCAGCATTGCCAGGAGCTCTCTGCTTATCCTTGGGTGCTTGCTTGCCCAGATAAATTTTGTAAATTCCGCCCTTATTTGACTGAAATAGTTCATGGGTATACGAATAGGCATTGCCTGGAACAGATATAGAAATTTTGGTACTATGCTCATTTTTAAGATATTACATCTCCCGAACCAGGAGTGCATACCTTTGTTCCACCCTTCTAATAGTTTCTTTACCTCTCTAAGTAGTGGTGGGAAATTCAGCTCAAATATATCTGTTAGGCTTGGGGATATCTGTATTCCCAAATATTTTAGGGCAGTTGTTGTCCATCTAAACTTATAATTCCTCTACAGGTTATTTTGCGTGAGGTCCCCCAGGGCCACCCCCATCGCCTCCGACTTACTGTAATTTATTTTAAAATTAGACAGAGCTCCGTATTTCTCCACTTCTTTCATCAGGTTTGGTAGTGAGATTTGTGGGCTCGTTAGTGAAAAAAGTAGGTCATCTGCATAAGCAGAGACCTTATATTCCTGTTTTCCCACCTGTATACCCTTTATATCCGGGTTCTGTCTAATTCTATTAAGAAGCGGCTCCAACGTAAGAGCAAATAGAAGAGGGGAAAGGGGACAGCCCTGGCGGGTTCCGTTAGATATGGTAAAGTTTTCGGAGTATACCCCATTAACCTTCACCAGAGCTTGGGGGGAGGAATACACCCCTGCTACCCAGCGGATCAGTCTGTCTCCCATACCGGTATACCTTAAGACTCCCAGCATAAATGCCCAGTTGACCCGATCGAAGGCCTTTTCCGCATCCGTATTCACGAAGACACTTGGTATTTTCTCTTGGTTTGCGAACTGGACAAGGTTCAGCACTTTAATCGTGCTGTCTCTTGCCTCTCTTGTTGGAATGAACCCCACCTGATCCCAGTGTATCAACTGGGTCAGGTGTGTCTGTAACCTAAGAGCAAGTGTCTTCGTGAATATTTTTAAATCCACGTTTAGTAGGGATATTGGTCGGTAGCTACTACATACCAACCCGTCTTTCCCTTCTTTCGGGATCACTGTAATGTGTGCTCTTAAGGTATCCGGTGGGGGGTCTGTTATTTGTCCTAGTTCGTTAAACATTTTTACCATATAAGGGCCCAGGTTTTCAAAAAAACTCTTAAAGTATTGAATCGAGAACCCGTCTGGCCCTGGTGCTTTTCCCTGCTTAAATGTCTTAATCACTTTGAACACTTCCTCTGTTGTTATTGGTCTCTCTAATTCTCGCCGGACAGGAGATGCAATTCTTACTAAATGTGATGTGGAAAGATATTCTTCTAGCGACAAGGGTGGTAAAGTCGTCCCTGGTAAATTATATAGGGCCGAGTAGTACTCCCTGAACTCATTTGCGATATCCTTCGGAAGTATCGATTTTTGTCCCTTTTTTGTTTTGATATATGGTATATATGAGCGGGTTTGTTGTTTTTTTAGTTTATTTGCTAACAGTTTCCCACATTTGTCTCCAGAATCATATGTCGTCTTTCTTCCCCTTTGTAATACTGCCTTTGCCTTATATCGCAGGAGGTCGGATAACTCTCTCCTCAGGGACGCTAATTCCTTTCCCAGACCCCTTTCTGCTGACTTTTTATGTTGTGTTTCCAGTTCCTGTATTTCTTCCAGCAGTTTTCTTATCTGTGCTTCTCTAGCTTTCTTTATTCTGGTACCGTGTTTGATCAAGATTCCTCTAAGAACTACTTTATGCGCCTCCCAAACCATTCCTGGTTCGGTCTCACCTTTATCATTTGTATCAAAGTACCATTTAATTTCTTTTATTAAATCCTCTCTAATTTCTGGGAACTGTAATAGACTTTCATTTAGACGCCATCTCCACTCTACTGATTGGGTTGCCCCCATCAAGTCTATCTTCAAAGTGACTGGCGCATGGTCAGACCAAGTTATATTCCCGATTGATATATCCTGTACCGAGGGCAATAACTGATGTGGTATTAAGTAAAAATCAATCCGGGAATATAATTGGTGTGGGTTCGAAAAGTAGGTAAAGTCCTTCTCCTCTCCGTGGAGTGCCCGCCATGCATCTATTAATTGTCATTCATGAAATTTCCTTATGATGCTTCTCCTAGTTCCCCTTGGTATTGAAGATGTTCCAATAGAGGTGTCCGTTGTTGGATCTAGGGGGACATTAAAGTCCCCCCCTACAATCAGTTTACCCTCTCTAAAGTCCATTAACTTTGACAGGGTTTTTTCCAGGAACCTATCTTGGTGTGTGTTCGGTACGTAAATCGTAGCTATGGTCACTTTTATACTACCTATGAATCCCTTCACGAACAGAAATCCCCCCCGTATCCACGCTCTTCTCCAATAGAGACCAGGGCACTCGATTTGAAATTAGAATTGCAACTCCCTTTGTTCTAGTTCGAGCATTAGCATGGTATACGCTGGGGAAATGTCTACTTTGCAGATAGGGGCATGCTCCCAGCTTCAAATGTGTCTCCTGCACCATTCCCACATCCGTTTTTAAGCGTTTTAGATCATCTATTAACATCCTACACTTCTCTGGTATATTAATCCCTCTAACATTTAGTGAAGTCATCCGTAACCCTTCCATCTTCTCCCCGTCCCCAATCGACCCGGTCGGACACCAGGCGGCACAGAGGGATCGATAGGGAGAGGGGAACGGAGAGAGAGAAGGGAGAGGAGCGCAAAAAATAAAATAAAAAATTAAACAAAAGAAGAACAGTTAAAACTAAAAAAAAAAAAAAAAGAGAGAAGGATTATTTTCCTTCTCAGGGATTCCCGAGCTACCGGCAAATTCCCAGTGCCTACTTCGGGGTACTAAGTTTCCTGTAGGCGCTGAGTCGGGGGGTGAATAGCTATGGCTCGTGTAGCCGTGCTCCCCCTCACCCACCCTCCAGCTGTTTTCTCACTTTCTTTCTTTTAATTGCTGCTTTCACTGATACTGGCTCTACTTCTACTTCCGCTAAATCTAACAAAACATAATTATATTCCCTGTGACCCTCTTAATTTCTCCGTACCTGTATTTATTTCCTATTATTGGTCCTTTTTAGGGCCACATTTTATTATATGGACATTACCTTTTATATAACATATATCATCAAGCATCTCATAACGGTTCACTCTTAACAACATCTTTCTACATGGTTCTATATGATCCTTCCGTTTGGGTATTTCTAGTGTATTCCTCCCCCAATATTGCTTTTATTGCCTCTACTCCTTATGTTCCAACTCCACCCCCTTGCCCTTGTCTACTGTATCCTGTTTAATTATCAGGAAGATAAGATTATTTTTCGTTTCCCCCACATCCCCCCCCCCTCCCGGCTCTCTCCCCTTCCCTTCCTTTCCCTTCATATTATTTACATAGATATGCTATCTCGAACTTATTTACCCCTAAAAATTATCCACTCTACCCAATAAGTGTATATTGTATATTATAAGTGTATATTATGTATTTATGTGCAGTGACAAAAAAAAAAAAAAAGACAAAAAGCCAGCAAGTGTCTATATGTGTATTAGTTTTGTGCCTTATTTTTATCTCCCTCCCGCCCCCCCCCCTCTTTTTCCTTTCTTTTATTTACCCCTTTGTGTTATTTTAAATTTCCCTACTCCCCCCCTCCTCCTCCCTCCCCCCTCTCCCCCTTCACCCCACCTTCCTCTAAACCTTTAGTGCTCATGGCCAAGCCCACATAAAAAAAAAAAAAAACACACACAAAAAAACAAAAAAGAGAACACCTACATTTTATAGTGTATTTCATAACCCATTATATCCCCTTAATCTACCCCCCCCCCCCTCTAGCATACCTATTTATGCAGCTAAGTTCATCAGAGACATCACCCCCCTCACACTATATATCTATCTCTTTTCCTCCATTTCTGCTTCCACCTGATCCCGCCAATACATATTCCTATTCTTTTAGATTATTTTATTAAACTATTTCATCTTGCCCACCCCACCATATTTTCTCTCTTTTTCTCTTCCTTCATTCCCCTCCCCTCCCCTTCACTCCCCCCGATCCTTCTTCTGGTCTTCTTCTTCCCTGTTCATATCGGGGTTAAACACAGTCTATTGAGACTCTCTGTCTCATCAAGCAAGAAACAAAAAAAAAAAAAAAGGGGAAAAACGCCAAAACAGCAAAAAAAAAAAAGAGAGGGGGTCTTTGGCGGGGGTGGAAGTCCTAATGGGGCACTCTGATTCCCGACCAAGGGAGGAACCCTTGGAGGTAGGTGGTTCGTGGGGGGGGGGGGTCCTCCGGGGGTGCCATCCTGAGTGCTACTGAGATCCAAAAACTGCTTCTTCCCAGGGTATCCAAGGACAAATCCACAAAAAAGATAAAGGGCAAGATAAGGGGGCAGGGGAAAAAAAAAAAAAAAAAAAAAAAAAAATTTATAGCAGTCAGGCATAAAAAGTCATTGAGTCTTATCCATTGTACGTGGTTACTTACAGTTCCAGTTTCAGAGTTCCAGTTCACCGCTCGGTACCTCTCTTACACTCGCCACCTGTCTCAGTTTGCCGAGGTAGCTTCTCCCGCGTGCTGCCGATCCCCCGCCTTTCGCTGCTGCTGCTTTCTTTCTAAGGGTGCGAGCCAATTCGGGACTTCGCACCGCTCCACCTCCAAAAAGGCGAACAGGGACGGTAAATCTGCCGGGGACCATACCAGGAAAGATTTTGTGCCCTTCTTCACCTTCAATGATATTGGATACCCCCAGCGATATGAAGCGCCCGCTCGCTTTATCTGCTCCAGCAGCGGTCGCAGTTGAGCCCTTCTCTGTAGAGTTGCCCGGGATAAATCTGGCAGGATCTTAATCATGGCCCCATCTTGATCTATCGGGCCTATTTCCCAGGCCTTCCTGCTGATCTGCTCCTTCTGAGAAAATTGATGAAACCGGCCGATGACATCTCTTGGTCTATGTGGGTCTGTTGAGCGTGGCCCCTGCGCTCTATGCAGTCTTTCAAATTCAACTTCTACAAGAGGTAAGCCCACTCTAAGTTTTTGGCATATCCGGCCCACTGTCTCCTGTAACGAATTCCCCTCGATCTCCTCCGTGATTCCTCTAAATCTAAGGTTTTCTCTTCTGCTTCGGTCCTCAAATTCCTCCAGTTTTAAATGTATTGCTGAAGTCTGTATCAACTGGGAGGACTGATCGCTCTCTATCCTGCTGACTCGGGCTTCTAGACTTGCAGTCACCTGCTTTTCTTCCCGGAGACCCTCTACTAAATTTTGCATTTCCAGCCTAATCAACTGTAGCTCCTTGCGATTGCCCTCTTCCACCCGAGCAACCATTGCCTCCATTTCTCCTCTCGTCGGGAGCGCCTGAAGGATCGCTCTCAAGTCATCTAGGCTTGCCCCCCCTCGCTCCTGGGACGCCATCCCTGTGTCAGCTACTGATTGATAGACAGTGTTTTGGGTGTGCAGGCACGGCTCCTCCTATGTCAGTAGCAGGCTCAAGCGCGGGGCCGCCCGCGGCGTCTCCACACACGTCAGCCCCCGGCTGATGCCGTTGCCCGT
This sequence comes from Lithobates sylvaticus, assembly GCA_028564925.1. Lineage (NCBI taxonomy): Eukaryota > Metazoa > Chordata > Amphibia > Anura > Ranidae > Lithobates > Lithobates sylvaticus. The sequence goes on along the minus strand of CM053028.1, from coordinate 122,874,502 downwards.
GCTATCGCTGCACGTGTGAAGTAGCTTCTAATCTCCTGCTGTGCCGGGGCCTTATGCGTGTTCTTCCTTCCTTCCTTCACTACTCATCCCCTGTATTGGCAGGTAAGCCAGTGTATAGTTTTCTCGTTTTCTCGTAACACCATAGGTCACCGCTATTCCGATACTATATCGCAGCCGCTGGAGAGGTAAGTAAGGGGTCCCCTCCTCTCCTTCCCTGGAGTGGGGTGGGGCGCAGGTACTCCCTGAGGTGGTCGGTCCCTCCAGGGTTCAACTCCACCCCTGTCCACCCTTCCTTCCCCCCTTCCTCCTTCCCCCCCATCCCGGGGGCTTGTGGCTCTAAAGAAAGGAGTTTGCAGTTAACTACTACTACTACCTCAAAGCCCACTGTTTGTTGCAAGCACATACTTCATCACAGCTTTCCCAGAAAGAATACCTAGTAGTAGTTGTATATAGTTCTTGAGTCACTGGAGAAAATGTGTGAATGAACCTGTGTGCCTGGCTGCGGGGCAAAGCTTTTGGGGAAGACCTGGACAGTATTCCTGCGGCTCGTATGGGAGTAGCGCCACACCAGGTTCAGTAAAGAAAAATATTTTTTTCTGCTAGTTGTTTTAGTGTCTTTAATGCCGTGTACACACAACCGGACTTTTCGACCGAACTGGTCCGACAGAACGAATCAGTATATGACCATCTCCTGTAGCATGTCTTCAGTATATGACCATCTCCTGTAGCATGTCTCCAGTATATGACCATCTCCTGTAGCATGTCTTCAGTATATGACCATCTCCTGTAGCATGTCTTCAGTATATGACCATCTCCTGTAGCATGTCTTCAGTATATGACCATCTCCTGTAGCATGTCTTCAGTATATGACCATCTCCTGTAGCATGTCTTCAGTATATGACCATCTCCTGTAGCATGTCTTCAGTATATGACCATCTCCTGTAGCATGTCTCCAGTATATGACCATCTCCTGTAGCATGTCTTCAGTATATGACCATCTCCTGTAGCATGTCTTCAGTATATGACCATCTCCTGTAGCATGTCTGCAGTCTCTGACAGGTTTGTGTAGCATTACATGTGCAGCCAGTTGGTGAAGTCAAGGGCAGCGATTGAGGCACCCTATATAAAATACATTGACCATCACTGACGAAATCAAATAGGTTATTGTTTTTAGTCTGAAGAAAATTTAATTTCACTCATATTCCCTTTTTTCCAAACAAAATGTTGATTGAAAATGAACTCTTTCAAGTACAATAGCTAGTTTAGTTACTTAGCTGAGATACTGGGAAAATATGGAAAAGATGGATGCACAGAGAAACAATCATTGCCTGGAGACAATAAGAACAATAAATGAGAATATAATAATTTTATTTTTCATTTGTTTTAGTGCTACACCACCATAGGTTAGCACTACTGATGCAACATTTGTCATGTAAATGTTTCAATAAATTACAATAAAATGGAAAATAATTAACTTAATAAATACCTAAATAAATATAATAAAGCATATGCAAGCAGGTGTGATTAAACATATCAATGAACATGCATGGCATGTTAGCTGTTTAACTTTGCATACGATATGTCCCTGAAAAATCTTTCATTTGAAAGTGACATCGTTTGAGGTTACAGCTACATGCTCCTAATTTTTTGCTTGCCTGTGAAGATTTGATTTCATTAAAGACTGACAAACTTTTTTTAGTGGCTGACAGTTGATGTTTCCAGAGAAGGAGTGTTGGCAGCTCCACCTTGATGTTCTTGTTCTGACATTTGACTTGCCTCAGCAGTTTCAAATGTTTCATAAAATCTCTAGAAAAAAAGAGTCAGAATTAAGCGAAGTTTACTCCATTAATTATTTTCACTATGCAGCAAGCAGGCGCAAGTTAGAAATGTTTCTGAGGCTGATTTTAGCATTCACAGCAGGGCTAGTCGCCCGGGCAATTGTAGCCTAAAGTGTAACTCCAACCAAAATCTTTCAAAGTTTCGACAGAACTTTTGTTGCATTTTTATTGGTACAAGGGTAAAAAAAATTATTTTTGGGTCTGCACAGTCATACCATATAGATATAGATAGATAGATATAGATAGATAGATAGATATCTATCGATCTATCTATCTATCTATCTATCTATCTATCTATCTATCTATCTATCTATCTATCTATCTATCTATCTATCTATCTATCTATCTATCTATCTATATGGTATGACTGTGCAGACCCAGAAAGCATTTTTTTTATATATAGATAGATAGATATCTAGCGAGGGAGAGCGAGAGAGGGAGAGAGAGGGGATAGCAGAGTGATGATGATCCAATCTAACCAACACAAATACTTTTAATGTATCAATTCTGTTGCAAGAAAAATGAAGTAATTATCTGCTTAGGCTAAGGTATCATTTAAAAATTAAAACATATATATACAAATTGAGCAAATGCTAATAGATTAAACATGAATACATTTCTTCAAGCATATAATACTGTGGATGTTTTGAAAGGAATAATAATTGTAATTGTAAGTTAATAAATAAAAGATAAGTATGTAACAAGAGGTTAAGCCCAGCTGTGTCTGCTATGCAGCAACCCACATACACTGCTCTGCTGCTGGTGAACTGACAAGAGCATCAGGTTCCAAAAGTGTTTGTTACCCTAACATTTCATATTGCTGATATGGTTCTGTTGTACCATGTACATGTGTTACAAAAGTATCCTGTTCTCTTTATATTTGTATTCACTTCCTTGTGTGAAAAAAACTGGTGATCCTGCAAGTCCCCCTGCTTTCCTATTTCAAATTGACCACACTAGACATGTGAGCACATCCATCTCACCGTGGTCAGTTTTCTAGCTGAGAATATTATGAGGGATTAAGCATATCAGGAGAGACTTCAGGAACTTAAAGCAGAGTTCCAGTCTGGGTGAAAAATAAATAAAAGTCAGGTCCTGATCCCTTCCATCACAGAGGGACTGCCTACCTGCCTACCTGTGACGTCATTTCCAGTGACTCCGATGCAGGGAAGTGCGGGGAGGAAGCAACTCTTACTCTAAACCTTTACATGCGTTTTTAATTGTTTCTAAATGTAAGCAGATATTTATAAATACATTTTGGTTTTACTGGCAATATTGCACCATGAATCTCTGTTTTTCCTGAGTGATATTTGAACCGAGAGGCAAGCAACAAGATTGTTAACGATCTCCAGAGACTGGTTGGTGGCGTAAAGTGTGGCTTTCAGTATGCAGTCCTCTGCGATGGAAGGGATCAGGACCTGAAAGTCTTTGTTATTTAAAGCGCAGTGTGACCGATCGGTCATTTCCTGAGGTGATCGGCTATTTCACCCACAGGTGGTGGTGCTAGTTCACTTATATGAGATTTAAGGATTTCGCCTGCATTTTTTCCTGCTGAAAAAACTTTTTTTTTCTCCTGGAAAAAACAGTTATCACCTGTTGGACTAAGCACCTTTTTATCTTTATTTTGGACTCACAAGCATTTATATATTTTTTTCTTGGTTTTGTGAGTAGTTTTTAAGTTACACAGTTTACTTTTTTACATGGTTTTTGCACAATTTATTTATTTATATACTGGTATCTTGTTATATACTTAGAGATGAGTGTTTGAACAAGCGCACCATTTTTTCATTTATTAATACTATAATATACAGGATGCCAGCACTTGATATCCAACCAACTTTTTCAGTGCTTATGCAGTTAAAGTGTTACTAAACCCAGGACCCTGCATTCACTATATCTGGACTCTCAGTACACAGAACATGGAAATGCAATAGTTAAACTACTGCAATAGTAGTAAATATAAACTACTAAATACCTTTTAGAACAGTCTTGTGACTTGTATCAGTGTCTGGTTAAAGCTTGTAGGAGGCGTTTTCATTCTCTGACTGTCCTATGAGGCTGCAAGACCCCTGACCCTCTGTCTGGACAGTGCTGACGGGCCCTGTGCTGATGACATGCACTCTCCCAAAAAATAAATAAATAAACTCTCTAGCAATACACACCAGACTGAGCATGTGCAGCTTGTCCACTAATGCTCTGTTCTATCAGGCGATGGATTGGAGTCAGTAAAAGAAGAGGAGGCTCAGAGAGATGGGATCACACAGCCTTTATACACAATGCAGAGAATTAACCCCCTAGGTTCCACAGTGAGTATAAAAAGCATGCTTTACTGCATATATAGACTGATTTTACTGTTGTGGGTTTAGTAACACTTTAATTTTGAAGATAAACTGTTCCACAGTGCCTGCAGCTACAGAGGTCAGTGATATCCTATTTTAAAACTAATTTACTCCATGTTTAGAATAAGCTTGAAGGTTTATGAAGGTCTAAAGATTCCCTTTAGGCTCAGAATAGAGTGGTTTCTCTTTCCTTGCTTCCAAAGACTAAACAGAGTAGTGGGAGAGTGAAGGAAAGCTGAGTATGTCCTCCTGGGGAAAGGCAAAGCACAACTTTGCATTAAAGTGATTGTAAAGGCTCGTTTAAAAATAAATAAAAAATAACAAACATGTTATACTTACCTCCTCTCTGCAGTTGGTTTTGCACAGAGCAGCCTGGATCCTCCTCTTCTCGTTTCCCTCTTTGCTGCCTCTGGCCCTTCCCTCCTATCGAGTGCCCCCCACAGTCAGCTGCTTCCTATGGGGGCACTGGAGCCAAGTCACAGCTCCATGTGTTCATTCAGATATGGAGCCCCGACCCGGCCCCACCCCCTCTCCCCTGATTGGCTGACTGACTTTGATTGACAGCTGTGGGAGCCAATGGCGCCGCTGCTGTGTCTCAGCCAATCAGAAGGAGTGTCCTGGATGGCTTAGACATTCGTGGACATCACTGGAGAGAGCTGGGGCTCAGGAAGGCAATTAGGGGGTGCTGGGGAGGCTGCTACACACAGAAGGATTTTTATCTTAATGAAAATAATGCATTAAGATAAAAAACCTGCCTTTACAACTCTTAAGTTCAAAGTATAAGAAATCACTTTAACAAATCTTAACTTACCTCTCTTTGATATTGAGATTTAGAAAGTGGACATACTACAAGGTTTACACTACCAGAGGACAGCGTATCAGCTGTATTGTCTCCATCAGCAGCTGACAGACCTGACAAAACAAGAGCACTAGAAAAGCCTTTCTTTCCAAACAAAAGGCTTAGTGTCGAATTTGTGGATGACGTGTAACCGGACTGTTGCAGCTCTTGGGTTTGTTCATTTATATTTTTATTCGCACGAGAAAAGGGAGAGGGAGTGCAATCTGGTACACAGTGTTGACTTGAAGATAGTCTTTTGGTAAGTTTGTAATCATCTGTTGCATCACAACACGCATGGCGTTTTTCCTTGTTTGCCCCGGAATGTGCAGAAATCTGGTTTAAAGAAGAATGGGTGTGTGCTGATTTACTCTTCAATTTTCTTTTACCTGTAAAAGAGAAAAGATTTATACACAAATATATATTTAAAAAAAAAAGTGAGGCCAAAAGGAACCATAGGTACATAGGTACTATTCTTTGAACTATTATTTCCACTATAATAAATTGAAAGGATGTTTATCAACATGAATAAGTTTAAAGTGATACTGTTGTGAAAAAAACAAAGGGTATCATTACCAAACTCCTTCTGGGAAAAAACAGGAAAATCTGGGCCAGCAACCAATTTTTGGAGCTTAAGGGGTGAACAAATAACCTGCACAGCAAGCTTTTTCAATGCCAGAATTACCAGTCTCCATGCTGACAAGTTTCCTTAATCACTTCAGCCCGGGAGGAATTTACCCCCTTAATGATCAGGCCATCTTTTGCGATACAGCACTGCGTCGCTTTAACTGACAATTGCGCGGTCGTGCAACATTGTAAACAGACAAAATTGACGTCCTTTTTTTCCCAGAAATAGAGCTTTCTTTTGGTGGTATTTTATCACCTCTGCGGTTTTTATTTTTTGTGCTATAAACAAAAAAAGAGCGACAATTTTGAAAAAAGCGATATTTCCATTTTAAGGGGGTTTTACTATTGGGCATACAGGCATACACAAAGATAACAGATGTAAAAAAAACAAAAAAAAAAAAAAACACCAAATTAATTACAAAGTGCTGATGTGGTAAAGGTTGCTAATTATAAATATGTGTATTAAAAATGGACTGGGCAGGGACTCGGTAGGTAAGGGTAAATACTGCAAACCAAAGTTCGTACATTTAGCTGTAATACTGAACATATTTCTTAAAATGCAAGACAGAGAATATTCTCTGTGACCCCTTCACTGCCTAAACGATAGCTGTTGTAATTAAGTGTATATATCCTTTTTTATTATTATTATTATTATTATTATTATTATATCCCAGTTCAATTTAACCACTTAATTTTTTTAGAGGTATCAGTGCCACACCTACACCTTAAAGCGGAACTTTACCCATAACAACCTGGTAATAAATAATGTTCTTTAGCAAGGAACATACATTCCACATGAATAATTATGCTTCCAAAATTAGTGTGTGCTGTAAATTGCCTCCAGAATTGCTCCTGTTTCTTCTTGCTGTGGGCTGCCATTCCTGGAATGCTGGGATTGCTAACCGTAACATTTTCTTGTGTCCTCAACCAAACTATCAAATGGTTGTTGTCATAACTGATCACATGTGCAGCACCATGGCATGGCAGATCAAACAGAAGCAGCTTCCTTGGCTGTAAAGGTTAGGAGGGTTTTATTCCACTTTAAGGCTGTCAGCAGATCGGTCTCTACAAACTCGGCAGTGCCTAAATAAAGAGAGCTACTGAGCATGTGCAGAGCAGGATGAGGCAGTGTATTACTGGCTTTTAAACAGTATAGGCACCTATACCTGCAAAAGTGGCTATCCTGTAGTGATATAGCAGGCCTTGATTTTTTGACTAAAGTTCAGTTTCATGATTTGGAGCTCAGACAATGCTGAGAACTCTTTCTCTGCCTTCCCTGTGACAGCACTGGATGCCTAGACAACCAATCACAACCAATAACCAATCATGAGTGCTGACATGCAGGATGAATGCTCCCTATATCTGGAAGTACCAAGTATTTCTTTTCCCTATATTGATCAAACAGCATAGCAGGGAAACAAAATAAAGTATGTAAAGCTGCAAAGGGCAGCATTTACAGTGCCTTGTAAAAGTATTCACACCCCTTGAAATTTTCCACAACTTGCCATGTTACAACAAATAATGCAAATGTAATTTATTGGTATTTTATGGAATTTTATGATAGATCAACACAAAGTGGCACATAATTGTGAAATGGAAGGAAAATGATAAATGGTTTTCAATTTTTTTTACAAAATAAATATTTAAAAAATGTGTGGCGTGCATTTGTATTTAGCCCCCCTGAGTCAATACTCTGTAGAACCACCTTTCCCTGCAATTACAGCTGCAAGTCTTTTTGAGCATGTCTCCACCAGCTCTGCACATGTAGAGAGTGTGAAAAATTTAAATAAGTGCAGCGCATCAAATCAAAAATAGTGAATTAATATTGAATATATCATAAAATTATATAATTAATACAAATCATGATATAAATATAAAAATCAATACAAATAATTATATATGGTGACGAAAGTTCATGTCTTGTCAATACAAGATGATACAGTGTAGGTGAATGACTGATTGTAGAATAACACCCAGGTGACTGTGAATAATCAAAAATAATTCTTAAGGTGATGTCCTCAACCGAAGGTAAATAAATACTCTTGCCAAATGTGCTACGCACATACTGCAACAATGTGAAGCGAGTGAGGGGGAGGAGCCTATCAGTCACTCGCTGTCTATCATTATTCTTAGCGGCTTCGTCCGCGATCTCTTCACATTATTGCAGTGCGGGACTTTCAAACAGCAATCGTTCCCCATTTGCAGCTATAAGCTGTATTTGCCAGATGTACATGCCAATAAGGCTTTGTTCCCTTCAGTTGTGCATATCCATTGTACTTATAACATTGCCTTAATTTTTGGTAATTGCACAGCAAATGTCATTGCAGACACAACCATTTGCTTCTTTATTATGGTTGTATTTTAAACTTTAGTTTTAAATAAACATTTACCAACAGTCTACACTAAAGCCCCATACACACGGTCGGACAATCCGCGGACCAGGTCGGTCGGATCCTGTCCGTCATACTTTGTCTGATGTTGGTTTTGCGTACACACGGTCGGACAAAGTTGTCGGAAAATCCGATCATTCTGAACGTGGTGACGTTTGTTGCCTACGACGGGACTACGTAGAGGCTAGTAGCCAATAGCTTTGGTCTTGTAATGTGATCTGAGCATGCGTAGCACTTTGTCCGGTCGGACAACCGTACACACGATCGGATTTGGTGTGATCGGACCGTGTTGTCGGCAAATCTATCCAGCAGGAGATAAGACTTTGTCCGTCGGACAATCCGACGTACACTGTCCGATGGTGCATACACACGGTCTGATTTTTCAACAACATTGTCCGATCGGACAGAATCCATGAAAAAATCCGACCGTGTGTATGGGGCTTTAGAGTGTCCCCCCTTTTTTTCTATTATTTTATGCTGGGGATCTTTTTTGCCTGGATCAACAGTGTCTGCCATTGATCTGTCCATTGCATGAAGAGAAAATCTGCTAAAGATCTTTTCCTGTTGATTGGTCATTTCCCTGATTGGAGTCAGCCTGCCTTGGAATCGGATACCTCACCCTCTACTGAGTCTATGCGTATGTGCGTAGCACATTTGGTAAGAGTATTTATTTACCTTCGGTTGAGGACATCACCTTAAGAATTATTTTTGATTATTCACAGTCACCTGGGTGTTATTCTACAATCAGTCATTCACCTACACTGTATCACCTTGTATTGACAAGACATGAACTTTCGTCACCATATATAATTATTTGTATTGATTTTTATATTTATATCATGATTTGTATTAATTATATAATTTTATGATATATTCAATATTAATTCACTATTTTTGATTTGATGCGCTGCACTTATTTTTATTTTTCACACTGTTATTTAAAGGATTCGTGATTGTCCCTTTTTGGTGTTCAGCTTGCACGTTTATTTATTTTAATTTACTTTTTGTTGGTTTGCGCTGATTGCCTCATTTATTGTACATGTAGAGAGTGACATTTTTTTCCCATTCTTCTTTGCAAAATAGCGCAAACTTTGTCAGATTGGATGGAAAGTGTCTGTGAACAGCAATTTTCAAGTCTTGCCACAGATTCTCAATTGGATTTAGGTCTGGACTTTGACTGGGCCACTCTAGCACATGAATATGCTTTGATGTAAACCATTCCATTGTAGCTCTGGATGTATGTTTAGGGCCATTGTTCTGCTGGAAGGTGAACCTCCGCCCCAGTCTCAAGTCTTTTGCAGACTCTAACGGGTTTTCTTCTAAGATTGCCCTGTATTTGGCTCCATCCATCTTCCTATCAACTCTGACCATCTTCCCTGTCGCTGCCATCACTATGTTTCACAGCGGTGATGGTGTATTTAGGGTGATGTGCAGTGTTACGTTTTGCTCCATACATAGCATTTTGCTTTTAGGCCAAAAGGCTACATTTTTGGTCTCATCTGAGCATGGCACCTTCTTCCACATGTTTGCCGTGTCTCCCACATGGCTTCTCGCAAACTGCAAACTGAACTTCTTATGCTTTCTTTCAACAATGGCTTTCTTCTTGCCACTCTTCCATAAAGGCCAGATTTGTGGAGTGCATGACTAATAGTTGTCCTGTGGACAGATTCTCCCACCTGAGCTGTGGATCTCTGCAGCTCCTCCAGAGTTACCACGGGCCTCTCGGCTGCTTCTCTAATTAATGCTCTAGTTGCCCGGCCTATCCGTTTAGGTGGACGGCCATGTGTTGGTAAGTTTGCAGTTGTACCATACGCTTTACATTTTCAGATGATGGATTGAACAGTTCTCCGTGAGATGTTCAAAGCTTGGGATATTTTTTTTTTTTTTTTATAAGCTAGCCCTGTTTTAAAATTCTCCACAACTTTATCCCTGACCTGTCTGGTGTGTTCCTTGGCCTTCATGATGCTGTTTGTTCACTAAGGGTCTCTAACAAACCAGAGCAAAACAGCTGTATTTATACTGACATTTAAATTACACATAGATGGACTCTATCTACTTAGTAGGTGACTTCTGAAGGCAATTGGCTCCACTAGATTTTAGTTAGGGGTATCAGAGTAAGGGGGGCTGAATACAAATGCACGCCACACTTTTCACATATTTATTTGTAAAACATTTTGAAAACCATTTATCATTTTCCTTTCACTTCACAATTATGTGCCACTTTGTGTTGGTCTATCACATAAAATTCCAATAAAATACATTTACTTTTTTGGTTGTAACATGACAAAATGTGGAAAATGTGTGTGCTGATTTACTCTTGAATTTTTTTTACCTGTAAAAGAGAAAAGATTTATACACAAATATATATATAAAAAAAAAGGTGAGGCCAAAAGGAACCATAGGTACTATTGTTTTAACTTTTATGTCCACTATAATAAACTAAAAGGATGTTTATCAACATGAATAAGTTTAAAGTGATACTGTCGTGAAAAAAAAAAAACAAAGGGTATCATTACCAAACTTCTTCTGGGAAAAAACAGGAAAATCTGGGCCAGCAACCAATATTTGGAGCTTAAGGGGTGAACAAATAACCTGCACAGCAAGCTTTTTCAATGCCAGAATTACCAGCCTCCATGCTGACAAGTTTCCTTAAACACAAAGATGACAGATGTAAAAAACAAAAAAAAAACACCAAATGAATTACAAAGTGCTGATGTGGTAAAGGTTGCTAATTATAAATATGTGTATTAAAAATGGACTGGGCAGGGACTCGGTAGGTAAGGGTAAATACTGCAAACCAGTGGCGTAACTTGAACCCTCAGGGCCCCGATGCAAGAAACCATGGAGGGCCCCCGACCTCCGAGCCCGATGTTGGAACACCAGGGCCCAGTCACAAGTGGGTGGCTGCATATAAAGGAACCAATTTCTTCATTTTTATATAAACACACACACACACACACTATATATATATAAATGCACATATAAACCAGTGACAGCTGGTGCTCCAAATTTTTAGAGGGGCGCAAGCAAACTGAAAAATTCAGAAATAAAAACATCAGTTGCAGCCACTGTACCATCAAACGCCACCACTGTACCATCAAATGTCGCCACTGTGCCCATTAAATGCTGCAAACTGCAAACTGAACATCTTATGACTTTCTTTTAACAATGGCTTTCTTCTTGCCACTCTTCCATAAAGGGCAGATTTGTGGAATGCACAACTAATAGTTGTCCTGTGGACAGATTCTCCCACCTGAGATGTGGGTCTCTGCAGCTCCTCCAAAGTTACCACGGGCCTCTCGGCTGCTTCTCTAATTATTGCTCTCCTTGCCCGGCCTGTCAGTTTAGGTGGACAGCCATGTCTTGGTTAATTTGCAGTTGTGCCATACGCTTTCAATTTTCAGATGATGGATTGAACAGTGCTCTGTGAGATGTTCAAAGCTTGGGATATTTTTTTTTTTATAACCTAGCCCTGTTTTAATCTTCTCCACAACTTTATCCCTGACCTGCCTGGTGTGTTCCTTGGCCTTCATGATGCTGTTTGTTCACTAATGTTCCCTAAGAAACCTGAGCAGAACAGCTGTATTTATACTGAGATTTAAATAAACACAGGTGGACTCTATCTACTTATTAGGTGATTTCTGAAGGAAATTGGCTCCACTAGATTTTAGTTAGGGGTATCAGAGTAAAGGGGGGCTGAATACAAATGCGTGCCACACTTTTCACATATTTATTTGTAAAAAAAATTGAAAACCATTTATCATTTTCCTTTCACTTCACAATTATGTGCCACTTTGTGTTGGCCTATCACATAAAATCCCAATAAAATACATTTACTTGTTTAGTTGTAACATGACAAAATTTGGAAAATTTCAAGGGGTATGAATACTTTTTCAAGTCACTGTAAGTGAACTCATGCTTTGCCCTGCATAGATAAAGCACAGGTTAATTCTAAACAGCCAAGCTTCAATATAAAAGTCATCTTGTAATTTTGGATACATATAAGGACAAGTCCCACTAAAAATAAAGACTCACCTATTGGTTGCAAACTTTTTATTTCCAAGCTTTTAACCTCTTGATTTTCATTACAAACATTCTGAGAGTTTCTTAAACTTTTGTTTCCATTGCTTTCCGAAGAGCTGGTTGCTGAGGATAAACTTCTATCACAGTCAGACTCTTCAGCATTTCCGACATTATCATTACTTCTGTTGTTCTCTTTCCTCATGCTAGATAAAAGGTTGATAATAAGCTAAACTGTACAAACAATAAAATATTCCTGAATGATTTATTCAAAAAGTTATATTCGAAACTAGACTTACATAATGTTGACCTGTTTTAAGATTTATTAGTAATTAAATCAATGTGTATATGTGTAACCATTTTTTTGTTTGTTTTAGATAGAGTAAGAAAGTGTTAGTAGCCCTGGCAAGTTTTATTGTCACCTATGGTTTGGCTAGAGAGATTCACCTTCTCCATTTTACCTATGTATCCATAGGTGACGTACAACACTATGATGGGCTGAGAAAATTAAGTTCAATGCTTCTGAGCATGCGTAGAAATTTTGCATGTCTGAATTGGTACAGACGATCTAAGATGGGACAGGATGTTTTGTGTTGGGGTGGGGGGGGGGGGTTTTAGAAGGGGGTTTGTGCAGTGGGGGGCAATTTGGTAGGGGAGGGGATTTGTGCAGGGGGTTAAGGGGGATTTACAACCTACAGAGTGCTTAAATATGCTTTACAAACTAAATTTTAGGGCTTTTTCACACCAGGTGCAGTGCAGTAACATGTGTGAAATTGTCTGATATATATATTGCACTAAAGTGAGTATATACCTAATTGGATGTGTTCTGCATAGCTGACACTGTGTGCTGTAGGTGTATTAAGCATCCAGCCAGCACACAAATTACATTGAAATTGGGCATTGCATGGATATTGCATGCTTAAGAAATGTTTATTAGAAACATCTATGACCCATTTCCTTTTCTATCCTATCCTCTTCGCCAATAAAAAGGTTAAACAATAAAAATATTTTATATACATCAATTATTTTATTACTTAGAACAGGGGGGAGGGGGCAAGAATTCTATTTTTGGTGTTCTTAATGGCTCTTCCATGTAGAAAGGATGAAGCAGTCAAGCATAATTTTATTTCTGGTTGTCCTTTCCACCCTTCACCCTTGTACATCCACAGAAGAAATTAAATTTCCTTTATAAAAAAGTTAAGCTATTGTAGGAACTACAGCAAAAGACATATAGAAGCATCTTTCTCAACTTCACCTTTACCAAAAGAAGAGCTTAAAGCAGTGTTCCGCCCAAAAAAAAAAATTAAAAGCCAGCAGCTACACATACTGCAGCTGCTGGCTTTTAACAATAGGACACTTACCTGTCCTGGAGTCCCACGATGTCGGCACCGCAGCTGATGTTTCCATCAGCTGTCGGGGTGCTACCGCCACTATTGCGGGCAAGGGAACCCGGCAGTGTAGCCTTACGGCTTCATGCTGGGAACCCTACTGCGCATGTGCGAGGCCCCGCTCCTCTCTCCTACTGGCCCGGCGACAGGGAGAGGAGGAGGAGGAGGGAACCCCGGAGTCATGTCACGGGCCGCGGCTGGACTCCCGGAAGTGGGAACAGGATACCTGTCAAGGACAGGTATCCTATCCCCCCACCCCCCGAAAGGTGGCAATTGTGGTACCAGAGGGGGAGAGGAGACAAATGAGCGCAAGTTCCACTTTTGGGTGCAACTCCGCTTTAAATGGTTTGGCCATTTGTCTAAATTAACATAAGTTAAAGAAAAATACTAAGCATGAAGCTCACACAGTAACAGGCAACCGTTATGGAAAGAAATGAAAAAGGTGTAAGCCTCTGCAGATTTTTATTGCTGTAACCCCTTTAGGGATATTGCCTCTCATTTTTCTAGAGAACAAATCAGAAATGTGATTCACTATCTATCAATGGGGTTGATTTACTAAAACTGGAAAGTGCAAAATCTAGTGCAGCTCTGCACAGATACCAATGAGCTTCCAGGTTTTATTGTCAAAGCTTAATTGAACAAGCTGAAGTTAGAAGCTGATTGGCTACCATGTACAACTGCGCCCGATTTTGCACTCTCCAGTTTTAGTAGAAAAACCCCACTGTGACAATGGTTGCCAGGATGGTGAGTGTAAGTAAATTACCCCAACAAAGATACCAGCAGTGATAAATACCAGAATTGTTAAACCTTATTCACAGTACCCACAATTAGAATAAAAATGTGACTACAGTTTCACTTAAAATAATTAAAATCCACCTAACCTCGAATATTATATATTTTCTGTTTACTGTAAAGCTCTAATATCTAAAATAGTCTTGAAGTTAGAAAAAGGGATATACTAATGTACATTTTACTTTTGTGACAAGATCTAATATTATTAACCTAGGCATGTATCCATCCCTTCTGTTGAGTTTCATATGCTAAATATTTCAATTTCAGAAGCATTAGCCAAATCCCTTCATGCCATTGTAAAGTTATTTAGAGGAGAAAGGACATAGGAGGAGAGGAGTGCAATTAATTTTGCCCTTTGCAGTATCATTCATGGGTCCCACTTTAACATACTGCTCAGTGAAATGTAATTGATCATTTAAAAACGATATCTCTTTTAGTTGTCATGGTGAAAAGAATAAAAGATTCATATTACCGTGATAAACACTCAAATCTTATTATTCAAAAGGACAAAAAAGGAAGCGTCATCTTTTATGCATGCTTTTAAAAGCGGGCAAATTATGTCAGCCCCGAATAACAAATATAAAATTATCACTGATTATTGATGGCCACATCAACTACTTCTCAATATAATTTCATAATAAATTGTCCAAAAGTTTCAACACCTTCGCTCTGACATTGTCTCCTGTATGCCAGTCCTCTTCTGTACTGAATGATGGTCAGCTTCATTTTTCCCACTTCCTTTGAGTCCAAGCTGTCATGGACACAAGCCCTGGGGGTGCATCACCACACCAACCTGGCTTCCCACTACAATATGCAGAGGGAGTCAACACTGCTCTCTGCAGTATAAGACCAACGCCAACACCAGTGCAAAAGAAGAAGGACCCCAGATTGTCATTTGACCAGCCAGAATACCACTTGATTTAAAGTATTTATAACAATAATTAAAAACAAAAATAATGTGGAGATGGTCCTTAGCTACAGTAGGTCCTTTCATAAGTGTTCCTCACGCGTTCAGGTCTGAATAGAGAAGTGCTTTGATGACGTTTGATGGACATTATGTTGAGTTCAGAATACAACTAGATATTAGGAAATGTTGTTTGAATTACCTCCATAAAACAGTGGATAATTTTCAACCCCTTCTACAAGTAAACTAATATTATAATTTAACCAGAAGTATACATAGAATAGTTCCACACAGGAGGGAAATATGATGAATACATGCCAGGTTACTGAAGATGCACACAAATTAAAGAGCTACTAGGAGTTTGCCCCAGAGCTTATTGAATGCGGTGAAATAATCTAAGCCTCACAAAATTAGTATGCAAAAATGCATATAATGTATTACTTACACACGCCACTTTGTTTGAAACAATGTTGTAATATGGCCAACATCAACTGGTCCAGCCAATAAAGTATTGAGTTGCTCATGCATTCCCAGGTAAGAAATAGTTATAGGGGAAACATATATAGGGTAACCCAGAGGCTGATCGCAGGATGAGTTGATTAGATTTCTTAACACGTGCTTGTTATTCTGAATGCTGCCCCGTTCATGGTCACGGTTCCTAAGAAAAATTAGTTCCTGTTGTTGTCCAGCCCAAAGCCCTCGAACACATTCCTTATTGACCTGAAATGAAAATGCAATGATTAAAATCATAAACACAACTATTAATGAATGTGTATTGTGTATGTGTATTCTCATCAATTGAATATGCATTGTAAAATATGTGTTCTACTGTTATGCCCTGTACACACGATAGGATTTTCCAACAACAAAATCCATGGGATTTTTTCAGATGGATGTTGACTCAAACTTGTCTTGCATACACACGGTCACACAAAGTTGGTCGGAAATTCCGAGCGTCAAGAACGTGATGACCAAGAACACGTACGACGAGCCGAGAAAAATTAAGTTCAATAGCCAGTGCTGCTCTTCTGCTTGATTCAGAGCATGCGTGGCACTTTGTGCGTCGGAAATGTGTACACATGATCGGAATTTCCAACAACGAGTTTGGTTTCAGAAAATTTGAGAACCAGATCTCAAATTTTGTGTGACGGAAATTCCTATGGAAAATGTGTGATGGAGCCCACACACGGTAGGAATTTCTGACAACAAGGTCCTATAACACATTTTCCATTGGAAAATTCTACCCTATGTACGGGGCATTAGGTTAGACCTATGGCATGCAATCTGCAAAGACCACTACAAAAGGAATTCTACCTCCACATAAACAAGTGCCCTTCTTTGCAGCACACTGATAGGGAACACAAAGTTTTTTTTTTTGAAAAAAATAACTATTGAGTACTGTCCGTAATTTTTTTTTTTTTTATTTGCACTAACATACAATTTTTCAGGACCAGGAGTCCTTTGGGGCTCACCTCCCCGCCTCATCGAGTAAGTGAAAAAGCGACAGGGCGCCACCAGTGAAATACCCCTACACATCATTTTTTCACTTACCCAGTTAGGCAGGGCGGGGGGGTGTGGGCAAGCACAAAAGGGTCTCTCAGTCCTGAAAAATTGTATGTTAGTACAAATAAAAAAGTATCACAGACATTTCTCAGTTGTTTCTGTCGCAAATGCACTAATACGGTTACCATCACCTCAAGTTCTGAATGAAATAAACTGTAAGATTTTGAACACCTTTTGTTTTTCAGCCTATGCATCTACACAGTGGCCCCATTCATCCATGTGAATGAGTAATCTTAAAGCTGCTCCCACCCTCCTTCTAACACCTATATTAACTAACCTGTAGAAGAAAGATGCATATATTTACCCATTTTCAGGCCGCTCCAGTCCACTCATGTGATCTCCTCTGTATCAGCAAGGGTTGGCTCCAAGGGAAATTGCTCTGTCAATGGCTGGAATGTCTGAGCGGTGCTGTGATGTCAACCATAGGCTTACTATGTATCATGGCTGGGCTCAGCCCTTCCTTCTCTGAGCAGGCCGTTCAGCTGTCGGTTAATTGCCAGCTCCAATCTTTCCACAGTGACTCACCTGGTGATGATATCCTGTTCGTCAGTCCTGCTGGTTACCTAAGCCATTCAGTCCAGATCATCTCTGCCTTTGCCTTGGTCAAACATATCAAGAGACGCTCTCCTGTGTTCCCATTCATGCGCACAGGAGACATTTGGCCGTGTGTACAGCTCCTAGCTTGACAGAAGTGGATGGGGGGGGGGGCAGTCACCCCCATCCCCATAAGAACACAATAGCTCAACAGGGAGATCACTGCACTAATATCGAATAGTTAGTACAGAGACCTCCTCATGAGCTGCTCAAAATAAAAAAAACTTGCCGCGTGTACCAGGCTTTAGGAAGAGGGTGGAAGCAGTTTTAAGATTAGTTAGTGATAGCCCAGAATTCTACTTTAAAGCAACCTGGTAAGTAAAAAAAAATATTAACCATTACTTTAGCCTAAAAAAATAAAAAGATATGCATTACTTTTCTACCTTAAAGTGATTATAACGGCAGAGCCCCATCTCGATCAATGTGCAGAAGAGACTCGCCCTCCTGACTGGCTGAGAAACACAACGGGTGCCATTGGCTCTGGCTGCTGTCAATCAAAGTCAGTGAGCCAATTAGGAGAGAGAGGAAGCAGGGCCAAGCTGCGGCTCTGTGTCTGAATGGAAACACAGAGCACTGGCTTTGCTCGGATACCCCCATAGCATGCTTCTTGATTTTGGGGCATTTTGCAGGAAGGAGGGGCCAGGAGCACTGGCAAGAGACCCAAAAAGAGGAGGATCTGCGATGTTCTGTGCAAGGAGGAGGGGCCGGACATGGCGTAAATCACGCAGAGCATGCAGTGTTCTATGCCTGGAAGTGTTCACTGCACAGAGCAGGTAAATATAACATGTTTGTTATTTTTAAACAAAAAATACAAGACTTTAGTATCACTTTAAATAATGATAAAGTTATTGCTGAATGAACGGGCCTATAGCAGAAATGTAAAAATAGCTCTGTTCCATAGGGAGTGTACAGGTGTGGAAGCTAAAGAAGTTAACAACAAAATCCAGGTATACTGGTGTGTAAGTAATGCATGAAATTAGAATGGGTTGGAGTCATTGTTTATTGGATTTCTGAACTTTATACATTTCTAATCTGACATTCATTATGCATTTTTTTTCCTTTGTATACAAAATATTTGTTTGTACAAATCAACATATAACACAGCGCTAAGTGGTTAGCGCTTCTGTCTGCTAGCGTCATTGGTTTGAATCCCAACCATGGCACTACTTTCCTGGAGTTTGCATGTTCTCCCTGTGCCTGCATCGGTTTCCTCCCACACTTCAAAGACATGCTGGTAAGTAAATTGGCCCTAGTATGTTATATATGAGTTAGGGACCTTAGATTGTAAGGGCAGGATGTACAATATATAAATATCAAGTGCTGCTTAAATTGACAATGCTTTATAAATACCTGGAATAAATAAACACAGGGTGCACCCTGGCACAGAATTTACATAGCATTATGTACCTGATGTTTCAACATTTCTATACTAAGAACCGCCAATTTCAGAACTATTAAAGTGCTGAATGAGAATTACTTTATTTTTTACTTAATATTTTGATTTAAAAAACAGATCTAGTTCCCTGTTTGAGAGGGGATTTTGATATGTAATGAGAAAAACAGAAAGCTTAGGATTTATTGTACATGTTAATACTTTATTTCTATGGACAGGCTTTCTAAGTTTTTGAATGCTGGAACTACTTTGTGCTTTTTTGATGATGGGTGCGCAATAAAGATGATTGCAGCTAATTTGAAGCACTGACCTGCTGTGTGGATTCTCGCTACCTCGCACAAAGAAACCCCACTTGGGCTTTATCCATACTGAAAGAGTTTTGCTAGCTGGAAAGCCATCACAGTGTGTATAACATGGAAACTCGAAAATTCTATTACCTTTATAACTTTAAAGCTGAGGTAGCTTTTTTGAAGCATAATCACGCTGTAGTCATCATTCCCTTCATCAACAACATGTCTCAGTGTCAGGAGCTCCTCTTTGTTAGAAAGTACTGCAGCTCTCCAAGCAGGATCTTTTTCATCACAAATTACAACCTTTTCTTCAAATACCTTAATTGCATCAAAAAGTGCAGGATGATCTTCATATTCGTCAGGAGAGGCAAATTGACTCTGTGGAAAATACCCAAAATGTTCTTAAAAGAAACTTGAAAACCTGAGATTTTAATTTTTTGTTTTACACATTTCCTAACTAGTGTATTACAAGATGCAATTATATCAGAGTTGTTTATAGGGTTTTAAAAAAAATGGAAAAAAGTTTATCTTTTAGTCAATGTACAATGCCCTAGTAGGTTTTAGGTTGTCACAATTGGTATAATATTGGCATACATATTTTTTATGTAATTTCACTGTTACTTTTATGATTTAACAGTAACGATTCCTATGTCATACTAACTATCAAATTGTAATTGCCAATATTATGATGCCATGGTACATATTTTAATGCAAAAAGCCTGTATAATGCCAAAGTATGTACAGTGCTGTGAAAAATGAATTGCCCCCTCCCATGCTGAATCATGAATGAACTGTGATTAACCACAATTCTTTGGAAAGCTGAGTTAAATTTCACTTGTCACACTCAGGCCTGATTACTGCAAGACCTGTTGAATCAAGAAATTGCATAAATAGAAGCTGTCTGACAAAGCGAAGCACGCTAACAGATCACAAAAAGCCACACATCATGCCACAATCTAAAAAAATTCAAGAACAGATTAGAAACAAAGTAATGTACATGTATCGGTCTAGAAAGGGTTTCAAAGCCTTTGGAACTCCAGTGAACCACGGGGAGAGACATTATCCACAAATGGAGATAAACTTGGAACAGTGGTGAACCTTCCCAGGAGTGGCCGGCCTACAAAAATTACTCCAAGAGCATGACGATGACTCATCCAGGAGGTCATAAAATAACCCAGAACAACATCTAAAGAACTGCAGGCCTCACTTGACTCAGGTAAGATCAATGTTCATGATTCAACAATAAGAAAGAGACTGGACAAAAATGGCATCAATGGGGAGAGTTCCAAGGCCAAAGCCACTGCTGACCAAAAAGAACACAAAGGCTCCTCTCACATTTACCAAAAAACATCTTGATTATCCCCAAGACTTTCAGGCAAATATTCTGTGGACTGATGAGACAAAAATTTTACTTTTTGGAAGGTGGGCGTCCCGTTACATCTGGCATAAAACGAATACAGCATTTCATAACAAGAACATCATACCAACAGTCAGACAAATTGGTGGTAGCATGATGTTCTGGGGCTGCTTTGCAGCTTCAGGACCTGGATGACTTACCATAATTGATGGAACCATGAATTCTGCGCTCTCTCTGAAAATCCTAAAGGAGAACGTCCGGCTATCAGTTTGTGACCTCAAGCTCAAGTGCAATTGGGTTATGCCACATGACAATGATCCGAAACACAACAGCAAGTTCACCTCCAAATGGTTCAAACAAAGAAAAATGTAGGTTTTGCAGTGGCCTAGTCAAAGCCCCCGACTTAAATCCAATTGAAATGCTGTATCATGACCTTACACAGGCCGTTCATGCTGGAAAACCCTCCAATGTGGCTCAATTAAAACAATTCTTCAAAGAAGAGTGAGAAAAAATTGCTCCACAGCAATGTGAAAGACTCATTGGCAGTTATCGAAAACGCTTGATTGCAGTTGTTGCCGCCAAGGGTGGCACAACCAGTTATTAGGTTTAGGGGGCAATTACTTTTCACAGCATTGTATGTCGATATAGTTAGGAATTACTGTGTCATAGTATCTATTACGATGTCAAAGTCAAAACTGAGATGCCTGCCTTATGCGAGAACTATGAGAGACCTGTGAAAACTGAAAGCGTTACAAGCAGCAGTGGCTATTGCACTGGTGCTTCATCAATGGCAGCTGTACAGTGGAGTATCAAAAATATAGTGACAATGTGCTAGAAGGCAGGTGGGAAACTGAAATGGGCTAAAGGGGACTGTATTGGCTTGATGCAACCAAACTTGAAATGTTTGGTCATCAGACAAAGCGTTAGGTTTAACTATATATTATATAACACCCGCTCTAATATCAAAAAACTCAAAAAGGAAAAATAAATATAAATAGTGCAGCTGCTGTCCTAAAACAAGTGATTCTTGTTAATAAACCAAAATACCATAAAAATGAGACCGCTCCAATACATATAACAATTATATCACAAGTGAAAGTTTAAATAAATAAACAAATCAATAAATAAATCCACTACATTAGTGCACTTGTACTGTTTCCATCCCCAAGTTCATAAATCAAATAGTGTTCAGTGCTCTACCAAATAAATCCACCGTGTCTAAACCAAAACAAATCACCCTGCGCGTTTCAAAACTCTCCACTACACAACGGACTCACCAGAAAAGATTTGACTTGCCAACAAGAAAGTCAATATGTGCTTTCTGTTAGGCCCCTTTCACACTGGGGCATTTTTCAGGTGCTACAGCACTAAAAATAGCGCCTGTATAGCGCCTGAAAAAATCCGGCCCCTTTCACTCCAGTGTGAAAGCCGGAGGGCTTTCACACTGGAGCGGTGCGCTAGCAGGACGGTCAAAAAAAGTCCTGCTAGCAGCATCTTTGTAGCGGTGTATTCACCGCTCCTATACCGCTCCTACCCATTGAAATCAATGGGATAGCGCGGCAATATTGCCGGCAAAGCGGTGCTGCAGCGGCGATTTGCGGGCGGGTTTAACCCTTTTTCGGACGCTAGCAGGGGTTAAAACCGAACTGCTAGCGGCTGAAAACCGCCGCTAAAACGATGGTAAAGCATCGCTAAATATAGCGCTGCTTTACCGCCGACGCCGCTCCCGCCCCAGTGTGAAAGGGGCCTTATCAAATGTACCATTGGGATCCCTTTCACTCCTCCAAGGTATTAGTGGTATATTCAGTTTGTCTTAATAAGTGTTATGCTCTTTAAGATGGCTTAAATCATCCAGCACAGCCAGAGGGAGTAGCGCTGTGCCTTCTAGCGTGCTTTCCAGGCAAAGCGGAAATGATGTAACGGAAGTCCCTCCCTACATGTTTCGTCAATTAAGCTCCTGCAACAGCACTTCAGCTAGTGATAAAACGCATAGGGCTTGATGTCTGTTACATCATTTCCACTTTGCCTGGCATGCACACTAGAGGGCACATCTGCATTCCATAGATTGAAAAAAAGCAATGTTTATAAGGGCTGACTAAATAGTTTTGCCTCTTTCCTCCAATCAGGAGAAGGGCCATTGACTGCTGGATGATCAAGGTCATTCTGACAAGTCATAGAAGTAACACCTTTCTCTGTGTGCTGGAGAACCCCGGCCTGCCATATGAGTATTCAACAGATTTTTGTTGATCAGTGTAAAATTACAGGATAAGTAGTCCTGTATGCTGTAGCCATCAAATTTAGGTAAATATGGATCTGAAGCAGGCTAACTGCACTTAATCTGAAAGTACAAATATGCTTTAAATCCACTGCCATCCACAACCACAGTTGAACAAATGTTGGTCTATGTTTGTCATACTTGGAATGGCATCAGCAATTACTGCAAAAAACACTTCAGGTGCTCAGCAGAAGACCGAAGGAACCTGCCATGGATGCCGGGGTCTAATAATGCCCCTGCCATCATGCTTACAGTATTTAAAAAGGCATTCACTAACCTGAAAAAAAAGCAAACATCTTTTATCATTATGACTACAGTACTGTAAAAAGATGAAACCTGGTTGGTTTGTATACTGTAGGTTACTGCATTTTGAACATCGTTATAGCTCCTTACATTGCCCCATTAAATATGCCCATGTATGTTCTAGTAAAGTGGTCATCAATACAATAAAATGTGTGATTGAACACATACTTGGTGGAGCTTCAAAGACATCCGAATTGCTGGAGAAATAACAGTGTGTAACAAGTCCATATCTGCAAATACCCATTCTTCCTCCTTAGATATTCGATAATGTCCTTTAAATAAGGTATGAAGGCCATGGAGAAATGAATCCAAGCTGAAAAATGAGTAGGAAAGGTTAGCTAGTATGCAAATATACAGTAGGTGAACCATAACTAAAACACACATGAAATAAATTAAGTAGTCACATTTGGTGTAACTTACAGACAGAAGAATATATTTTTAAGTATCAAGAAGAAAACTGAATATCCAATTTATCCAAATAGTTGTCAAAATGCAGTTCTATTGATGTGCCTAAATATATTCATGTCGAATTTTCCAGTCTATTGAGAACCATACAATTCATGAATCAAGACTGCCTGCATTCCTAAATTGCATAATTTTATGAAGATGAGACAAATCTGCACACAATTTTTCAGGGAAATTTAAAATGTGTGAATTGCTGGAGAATAAAATGGTGGGTGTTGCAATGTTGTGTCACATAATATTTGTGCATTGTTATCTAATGCAAAATATCTGTAAAAAAAGACACTTTATTAAATCTTAGTATACATAAACACAATGTATTTTTTTGTAAAATATAAAGGATGATGTTACACCGACTAAACAGATATCTAAACGTCACACTTTAAAACTGCGCATGTCCTTGAAATGGCAACAAACTACAGTACATTAACTTATCCATAGGTGACATTTTAAAAGCCTTTACAGGTTACAAGTTTAGAGTTAACAGGAGATCTCGCACTAGAATTATTGCTCTTATGCCGCGTACACACGAAGGGACAATCCCGCGGGATTATCCTCTGGACTGAAGTCCAGCGGATAATCCCCTCGTGTGTGGGCGCCGGCGGACTTTTTGGCGCCAAAGTACGGCGGACTAAAGTTTGAAGTTTTGTTTTCAAATTATCCGCTGGACTTGGAAGTCCAGCGGACAATCCCGCCGTTAGTGGGCAAGTCCGCGGGACTTTTGAAATGAAGGGACTTGCCGCTCATCGGCAAGTCCGTTCATTTAGCACGTGACTTCAGGTTACGTAGCTAGCGTAGGCAGTTACTGCCGCCGCGCTAGCTCCGTGACCTGGCATGGATTTAAAGGGACTCCCCATGCCGAAAAAAACGGCGTGGGGGTTCCCCCCAAATCCATGTCAGACCCTCATCCGAGCATGCAGCCTGGCAGGCCAGGAAAGGGGTGGGGACGAACGAGCGCCCCCCCCCCTCCTGAGCCGTACCAGGCCGCGTGCCCTCAACATGGGGGGTGCCCTGGGGAAAGGGGGGCCGTGCGGCCCCCCCACCCCAAAGCACCTTGTCCCCATGTTGATGAGGACAAGGGCCTCTTCCCGACAACCCTGGCCGTTGGTTGTCGGGGTCTGCGGGCGGGGGCTTATCGGAATCTGGGAGCCCCCTTTAATAAGGGGCCCCCCAGATACCGGCCCCCCACCCTATGTGAATGAGTATGGGGTACAATGTACCCCTACCCATTCACCTAAGGTGTAAAATGTAAAGTAAAAAAAACACCCACACTTTTGAAAAAATAGTTTATTGCACTGCTCCGGGGGTCTTCTTCCGTCTTGGGGGTCTTCTCGCCGGACTCCCCCGCCATTTACCAAGCTCTTTTACCGAGCGAGGGGAGTCCGGCTACCTTCTTCGTCGTCGCCGCCGTCGTCTGGGGGTCTCGATCCGCCTTCGGGGGTCTTCCGGGGGGTCTCTTCTGTTCTTGCGGCGGTCGTCGTCTTCCGCGCCGCCGGCGCCTTGTCCTTCTTCTTGTCCTTCTTGTTCTTCTTCTTCTTCCGATGTTGACCCGTCGCTGTCTCTGCCCGGAATGCCTGTGCCGATCTGCGCTCGGACTTATATAGGGACATGGGGGACAGGGTCACATGTTCATGTCACATGGTGACCCCGCCCCCTTGCGATGTCACAGTCCCAGCATCCTCCGGGACTGTGACAACACAAGGGGGCGGGGTCACCATGTGACATGTGCATGTGACCCTGTCCCCCATGTCCCTATATAAGTCCGAGCGCAGATCGGCACAGGCATTCCGGGCAGAGACAGCGACGGGTCAACATCGGAAGAAGAAGAAGAACAAGAAGGACAAGAAGAAGGACAAGGCGCCGGCGGCGCGGAAGACGACGACCGCCGCAAGAACAGAAGAGACCCCCGGA
Source organism: Lithobates sylvaticus (assembly GCA_028564925.1). Taxonomy (NCBI): domain Eukaryota; kingdom Metazoa; phylum Chordata; class Amphibia; order Anura; family Ranidae; genus Lithobates; species Lithobates sylvaticus. The sequence continues at coordinate 122,849,221 of CM053028.1, read as the reverse complement.
AGACCCCCGAAGGCGGATCGAGACCCCCAGACGACGGCGGCGACGACGAAGAAGGTAGCCGGACTCCCCTCGCTCGGTAAAAGAGCTTGGTAAATGGCGGGGGAGTCCGGCGAGAAGACCCCCAAGACGGAAGAAGACCCCCGAAGGCGGATCGAGACCCCCAGACGACGGCGGCGACGAAGAAGGTAGCCGGACTCCCCTCGCTCGGTAAAAGAGCTTGGTAAATGGCGGGGGAGTCCGGCGAGAAGACCCCCAAGACGGAAGAAGACCCCCGGAGCAGTGCAATAAACTATTTTTTCAAAAGTGTGGGTGTTTTTTTTTACTTTACATTTTACACCTTAGGTGAATGGGTAGGGGTACATCGTACCCCATACTCATTCACATAGGGTGGGGGGCCGGTATCTGGGGGGCCCCTTATTAAAGGGGGCTCCCAGATTCCGATAAGCCCCCGCCCGCAGACCCCGACAACCAACGGCCAGGGTTGTCGGGAAGAGGCCCTTGTCCTCATCAACATGGGGACAAGGTGCTTTGGGGTGGGGGGGCCGCACGGCCCCCCTTTCCCCAGGGCACCCCCCATGTTGAGGGCACGCGGCTTGGTACGGCTCAGGAGGGGGGGGGGCGCTCGTTCGTCCCCACCCCTTTCCTGGCCTGCCAGGCTGCGTGCTCGGATGAGGGTCTGACATGTTTTTTCGGCGTGGGGATTCCCTTTAAATCCATGCCAGCTTGCGGAGCTAGCGCGGCGGCATTTACTGCCTACGCTAGCTACGTAACCTGAAGTTACGTTCGAAATGAACGGACTGCTCCGTGTGTGGGCAAGTCCGTTCATTTTCAAAAGTCCCGCGGACTTTTGGCCGGCGGATTATCCGCTGGAGAAGTCCGTGCGTGTGTGGGCAAGTCCACACCCTCGGAAAGTCCAGCGGACCTAGCCGGAAAGTCCCGCGGGATTGTCCGCTGGACTAGGTCCGCCGGCAAAAGTCCCTACGTGTGTACGAGGCATTACTCTAACCTCACATGTGTGGTACAATATCATTTACATATGCATGTGAGACCTACATGCGTGTTTGCATTTCCACATAAGAACGGGGAAACGGGGGCGCTTTAAATGTTTTTTTTTTTAATTTATTTTATTTAAGTTTTTTTTTTTTTACACTGCCAATTAATTTATTTTAATTTTTTTAACATTATTGCTATCACAAGGGAGGAACAACAACTCTTCTGATTGCATGGGCAGTAAAAGATCGGTTTGATCAGCTCCTTAATCAGCCGATAATGGCTTGTAAACAAATAAACAGATACCGAAAGTCAAAATGACACTGACTGCCTGGAATTAATTTTTTTTTTCTTTCACAGCAGTACCATAATTTTTTTTTTCTTTCACAGCAGTACCATATATACTTCGAAAATATCCCACTTTTGGAGGTTTGGACCATTGCGAGTTCCACACATCTGCCCACTGCGGCACATTGCCTGTCAGACTCTGTGTCGCTAACATTAGAGTCCACCGTTTCTGGTAAGAGCATACACATCTCTTTCTTCGCTGTTGATGATTCATCGCTTCGATGTTCCCCCAATGGACAGAGTTGTTCTATTCCATTCATTTGTGGACTCTCATCATCTGGCGTTTGATGCTACAGTTCTTGTCTCACATTGTTAAATTTTTTTTGGACTTCACGTATATTGTTTGCACTTTACCATTATTTTACAGATGGACTTTTTATTATTATGTTTACTTGATTATTAGTATTATCTACATATATCACAATATTTGCGCACATTGTTTAGCGATACATCCTTTACCACTTATCTATTTATGCTTGTCACATTTTTATGTAGCTGCTTTTTCTTTATGTTTTTTGGGTTAGCGCAGTAGTTATTTAATTTCCATATCTTCCCTGCAGACAGGCTGGGAAAGATCTGGGTCAAGTGACAGCTGTATATCACGTAGGAAAAAGGTACTTCGATTTTTTTTTAAATAAAATAATTACAGTGCCATTATCCATATACGGAAATAGAAGGGACAATGTAAATTAAACAGTGTGCGTTTAGTATCACTTTTAACTAATATGAAACACAACTAAAAATTGATAAGACATTATTAGATCTAATTGCATTGAAAATGCATTTCAGTTGCGATCTGCAGTGGGTGTCAATATTAAAGTGGATGTAAAACCACCACTCACCCAATATAAACTAATGGCACAGTATTAATGTATATATACATGCAAGCCTCCTGCATGTATCCCTACCTAGCAAATATCACCCCCTTTAGCAGTAGGAACCCTGCAAAACTCTGGAATCTGTGGGTGGGTTTCGTTGGCAGAGCTCGGTGGGCAGAGTCATGATGTCACAAACTTCCCACCCACCTCTACACACTCCTACTCTCCTATTCCGGAGTTTTGAGTAACATCCAGTCACCACATGACTTCAGCATGCCCAATCATGCTGAGGTGTGAAGCAGCCAATCCTGGGAGAGCTGGAGAAGAAAGGAGGAGGGATGTGAAGCTGGAATCGTAACACTCTCTCTCACTCATGCCGTTCAGATAAATAAATTAGATGTCAGTCACATCAGTGGGGGATGTATCGACACAAACGTATCTGTGTGTCGTTTTTTATCTTACTAAAAAAAGACAAGAGGATTGCTCAGAGCTGGATTAACGCTTTGTGGCAAGACTGGGCACAGATGACTTGACATCCTCTACTGTACCAGGTAGAAGTCTTCATTAAAACATTTTTTTTTTCAGGTTTACATCCACTTTAAGTTAATGATACCCCAAACACAGGTTGCAAATGTAGTGCGTACCTGCCTGCACTGAATCGCATGGTACAGTTGCAGTGAGCTTCCAAAAGTAGTGCATGCACTAATTTTGGTGTGGTGCGGTGTGATTTCAGCCCATTCAAAATGAATGGGCTGAAATCACACTGCATTGAACCTCATGTGAATTGTAGTAGAACACACAGCGCTTTCCTGTGTGATTCCCAATGTGAACTGGTCCTAAAAATGTGTTAACTAATGCAGTTAACACATCTAAAAATTGGTGAGCTACAATTTAAATCTTTTGTTTTTGGGTTTAATACCACTTTAACCACTTCGCGCCCAGCCTATAGCAAAATGACGGCCGGGCGGTGGTTCAGTTATTCTGACTGGGCATCATATGACGTCCAGCAGGATAACTGCCGGCGCGCAGCACGACGATTGGTGGTGCGGCATGTCAGTCTGACACACTGCTACACCGATCTATGAGTGCCCATCAGTGCCGCCTATCAATGTCCATCAAATTACAACATTTTTGTAACAGAAACAAAGAAAACTTTTTTTATTTGTTGCACATAAAATTAAAACCCCAGCAGTGATCAAATACCACCAAAATAAAGCTTTATTTGTGGGAACAAAATAATAAACAATTTGTTTGGGTACAGTGTAGCATGACCACGCAATTGTCATCGAAAATGCGACAGCTCTGAAAGCTAAAAATTGGCTTGGGCAAGAAGGGGCAAATGTGCCTGGTATTGAAGTGGTTAAATATTCACCCCAAAGTTACCAAGCCGCTCATGCTTCCCCTGAGAAATCATTATATTTATTGAAAAAAATTATATAAAAAAACATAATACATTTCAATTAAAAACCCAATATTATATAATTAATTATTACCACCATATAATAAAGTGAGACATTACCTAATACCTTATTCAGTCATATAATTTACAATCTTTTTCACATAATTATTATCATTTTTAAGTTTTTATATATCCATATATACTTCTAAAAAGGTCTCCATTTACTTTATATATACATGTATACCTAATTGTGCACAGACAATTAATACCTGCAATATCACTACATAAACAAACCTTTTTTTATCTAGTATTATAATTGGGGGAAAAAAAGAAAAGTATTCCATAATAATATAAAACATCCCCTTCAATATTAAGCCCACTTAGTAAGCAAGAATTCAAAGCAAAAATACAAAATACTTGATGACTATATAATTTAGAAAACCTTTTCTGATAAGTCTGTCTATATGTTTTGTATGACTTGTATTTTCATGGAATTTATATTATATAAATATTTAGACACATTAGTTTGCTTGTCTGTGCTAATTTCTCGTAAAAGATTTTGTAATCTGTCACTCTATCTGCTCATCATAAGACCAACATACTACACTTCTTATAGGCAATGACATATATCACATATTGTAAATATCCAAAAGAAAGAGCGGGGTTCAAAAAAGTGAAAAGTTACAACAATAATACAGTGCAACAATCAGAAAATACAGGTGTCTGTGAACATATCTTCATCGAAAAAATCGTTGTGTGTCAAAATGAGAAACATACAACAAATTTGTAAAAAGGAACATCATACAAAAAAAGCTTAAAGGGGTTGTAAAGGTTTTTTTTTTTTTCTTTAAATAACAAACGTGGTATACTTACCTCCTCTGTGCAACGGTTTTGCACAGAGTGGACTCGATCCTCCTCTTCTGGGGTCCCCCAGCGGCGCTCCTGGCTCCACTGCGCATCGAGTGCCCCCTCGGAGACCCGCATTCCAAGAGGGCACCCCATAGCAGGTGTGCTCCCGCTGTATCCAATGACACAGACAGCAGGGCTCAGCCACGCCCTCGACTCGATGGATTTGATTGACAGTAGCGGGAGCCAATGGCTGCTGCTGCTATCAGTCTATGCAATGAGGACCCGAGACAGCGACTGGAGCTGCTGGGCTTGTTCTCGTCGCTGGAAAGACCGGGTTCAGGTAAAGAAATGGGGGGCTCTGGGGGGCTGCTGCTCTACAGAAGGTTTCTGAGGGTTACCCCCTCAAGGGTATACAACCCCTTTAAATAAAGTGTCCATAAAGCTCAATATAATCCCACTTGAAGTGACAAAATAAATGCAATCATAAGGAACAGTGCAATGTCCATAGACCCACATGCACCAATTTGCCTTTTCCTCTTTCTCCTGCTGTATTTTAGTTTATTGTACATAAAAATGTTTTGCTTTTTATTTGCCATTTTATTTATATAGATGTTTAAATAGTATAGAACATTTTAAACTGATATTTCTTTATTTTTTTTATATATGGACATAAGGATATGCTATATTAGCTATTATTAGGATATTAGCTTTAGTGTATTTTCTTAGCTATTGGTATGACAGATTTTAGATTAGTGGTTGTTTTGTTAAATGTGCAATATGGCGGGTCAGATGTTTATAGCTCTGCCATGGTTACGTGAATGACAAATTATTGCTCTATGGCAATTTTGTAATGAAAGAGTCTATATCAGTGTGAATGACATGTTGGGCCTGTTAGCTGGAGCCAACCTGATGATGTCATGCACTGTAAAAAGGAAGCCACTATTTATCCTTGCAGAACGAGACAGAGCTTCAGTTCACAGTGCTATGCTAAGTATATGACTACTGCTGCCTACGAAAGATTACTGCTTCTTTATAATACTGCTTATTATGTACTTCATGTGAGTATTTTAATTGCTCTGAGGCACTTTTAATAAAAGCCTGCAGCAAGCACTATATGATTTTTCCTTTCCGGAGTACCTGCTGTGTATGAAGCTAACTGCTGAGTTTAACCCTTTGCATCTACTAAGCTGATGGCTAGAATTGGAATTAGTGGATGTCGTATTTAACCCTTGTATCAACTTATTGTTTTTAGACCCCCTATAACATAAAGTGATTGTAAACGATCACCTTGTAAAACAACCCAATCAGTTTAAAATATAAACGAAAGGCAGAACATTTGTGCATACATATCAAAAAAAATTATAAATATTGGAGGAGAGCACACAGAGTTCCCAGCATAGCTAGAGAACTGACCACAGTGTGATCTCCTGCTTAGTGTGGTCAGTTTTTAATAGGAAAGCAAGGGAACCAGTAGGAACACCAGGGTTTTCACACAAATGAAGCATGGTACAGCATGCTCATATCAGGATTATGAAATGTTGGGGTAACAAACGCTTTAAGAGGTCTGAGGTTAGAGGTAAGCAGTTTGTGGTATACCAGATGGAGAGGGAGACTAGCCAGTTCATTAAGCCACCCCCCTCTATGACTAATGAATAGAGTCATGCATTGCATGACTCTATCCATGGCTGCTGCCACCACCCCCTATTCAGGAGTCCGACCCCTTTTTGGATGCGGGGCACCTGAATTACAGCAGCGGGGGTGTATTTTTTTAAAGCACCTGATTAGAGCCATAGGCTCTAATAGGCTTCAAAAAATGTGAACTCTGAGCGCAAAGCATTGCGCTTGGAGTCCACCCAGGTGTGATAGAAAAGCGAATGAATATTCGCTTTTCTAACACTGAACCGCCTCTCCGCCAATCGCGGAAGCGCGGGTCTGTTACCCATCACCTGATTGGCTGAAAGGACAGGTGCTGCGATTGGACGCCTATCAGGAGGAGGGGAGGAGACGCATGGAGGACACAGCTCACTGCCGTCACCCGCTGCCTTACCTGCCACCGAGATAGGATAAGTGCCAGGCAGACGGCGAGCGTGTGGGGGGGGGGGGGTCACAGTGGCAACTTTTGATGGGCAAGTGGCGTAATTTGATGGGCACAGTGGCAACATTTGATGGGTACAGTGGCATCATTTGATGGGCACAGTGGCAGCATTTGATGGGGTACAGTGACAACATTTGATGGGCACAGTGTCAGCATTTGATGGGCACAGTGATGGCATTTGATGGGGCACAGTGGTGGCATTTGATGGCACAGTGGCGGCATTTGATGGCACAGTGGCAGCATTTGATGGGCACAGTGGCTGCAATTCATGGGCACAGTGGCAGCATTTGATGGCACAATGGCTGCGTTTGATGGGCACAGTGGCTGCAATTGATGGGCATAGTGGCTGCAATTGATGGCACAGTGGCTGTGCTTGATGGGCACAGTGGCTGCATTTGATGGGCTCAGTGGCTGCGTTTGATGGCACAGTGGCTGTTTTTTGATGGCACAGTGGCTGCAATTGATGGGCACAGTGGCTGCATTTGATGGGCACAGTGAGGCTGCAATTGATGTTTTTTTTTTTCTGAATTTTTCAGTTTGTTTGCACCCGCCCCCCCCCCCCCCCAACAATTTTGAGCACCAGCCCCCACTGACTCTGGCTGATTCTTGCATGGGAAGATTACCACTAAGAGTCCTTGGATATTCAAATTGGCGCATGTTGGTCCATGGACATTGCACTGTTCCATATGACTGAATTGAATATGTCACTTCAAGTGGGATTATATTAAGCTTTATGGACACTTGATGCACTATTACATTAAGGCCCCTTTCACACTGGGGCGGTTTGCAAGCGCTATTGCGCTAAGAATAGCGCCTGCAAACCGACCCGAAACAGCTGTTGCTGTTCCTTCAGTGTGAAAGCCCGAGGGCTTTCACACTGAAGCGGTGCGCTTGCAGGACGTTCAAAAATGTCCTGCAAGCCGCATCTTTGGCTCGCTATAGGAGCGGTATATTTACCGCTCCTATAGCGCCCGGTCCCATTGAAAGCAATGGGGGAGCGCGCCGAACCCGCCCGCAAAACGCCGCAATAGCGGCGGTTTGCGGGCGGTATTGACCCTTTTTCGGCCGCTCGCGGGGGGTAAAAACACCCCGCGAGCGGCCGCAATGCGCCGCTAAAACGCCGGTAAAGCGGCGCTAAATATAGCGCCGCTTTACCGCTAGCGCCCCCCACCGCTCCAGTGTGAAAGTAGCCTTATTATTTTGTTGATTAAGGTGTCATCTATTAGTTGTTCACTGCAATTCCAGTCTATTTCTTTTTAGAAAGGAAACAGGAAGAGTTTGTTAATAAAGTTACATCCACCCATCATTTGCAGAGCCATCTTCCTGAAGCACACCAGTGGAGTTCTATTTTTCCTTTTAAAACACATATATGCTTGTAAGTCTATTATTATTTGTTAAAGTTTATGGTATTTTTGGATTACACAGCTATGTATTCGCCATGGAATTTGAAGGTGGGCTGTTTCCAAAAGAAATTTGTTTCCAAAAGAAATGTGTTTACTGTATGCATTAGAAAGAGGCATGTGGAAAGGAAATTGTAACCTCAGTTTATTTGGTTTTATTGCAGTTTTACAGAACTATCCACAGAAGTAAATTCAGTTTTGTAATGAAACACAACACTGCTTCTGTCAGTTTTGTTAGTGGGACAGCATACTTTATTTAGGCTTTTATAGTTTGTTGTCATGTTTTAGGAATTATTTTGATATACAGGATTTCTCATTTTACACACATTTTTTTTTGTTAAAAGACACGTGTATTTCCTAAGCATTGCACTTTATTATAAGAGTCATTTTTTAGTTTTTGAGCACTGTGCTTTCTTTTAAGTATTTATGATTTCATTGGTGTGAAAAACTTTTTTAAAGCTAAACTTGACCCTTTCAGTTAACACTGACTATTTTTAATCCTTATGCTGCTAACATGGTAAATAGATAGGAAAGTATATCATATTTACTTTTCATTTTTTTTTACATTTCTTTAGTTTATTTCTGGTTTCCATGCCTAGGCAAATTATGTCATACATCCAAGGAGTCTTTAGGAGGGGAGGAGGGGGTTTTCTTAGCTAAGCACCCCCTCCTGCGTGCATGCCTGAGCTGAGGGCAGATGGATTCCAGGAAGTAATTGGCACATAAACATTCTGTCCTTACTCAAGATGGCCACAACCAGAAATGCTAAGGGGGCATTTTCAAAGTGATTTCTCAGTAAAATAAAGCACGGAGAAATGGATGGATAGGGGATTTTGCTTTGAATATTAAAAATGAATTAAACAGCAATTTTGGTTTGTGGTGCTAAGATGCGGTGGAGTTCTGCTTTAAGTGCCATCTGACTGTTAGGGTAAGCTATGGTTTTGTTTTGTGGTTTCTAATATATCTCATACTGTGTGTAGCAATTTACCAACTGTTTAATTCTATATGCATTACCTGTGGATGCAGAAACAATCTCATGGGAATGTCCCAAATGATCACAATATGAACACCTGCCCCTTCCACATCTATACATACCTTGGGTCCTCAGCCAAATGCTTGCATGATCTTTAGGTTTAATATACAAACTTGGTGATAATAGTTGAGGGGATTTCTTTCCTGGGAAATTATTCAGTAAACTTAATCCTAATTCGGAGCAGAAGAACTACTGCAACCAGCATATACAGTAACATAAGCATATAAATGTACACCAGTATAGAAGATAGATTAGCAGGTTTCATAGTCATTCCTTATAGTCATCTGTATATTATTTAACCTTATTTACATGGTATCTTGTGAGATTTCAATTCCACCTCTAATATACCGCTACAGCATTTGGTTTATGTCCTCTATTTCGGCCATTTTGTTGTATCTTTAGTCTTCCCATGACCACTGGAACACGGCAACTGCGCATGCACAGACCTCTGGGTCTGCCCAAGACTGACGCACGCGCACATAGGAAATGATTCCTGGATGCTGGAATAGTACAAGGCGCATGCGCAGGATTGTTGGAGCCCATGGAGCATGCGCAAACCAACAATTTTTTTATGGTTTACTTCAGTCTATAAATTTATCCCACCACAACCGCTCAGCTTATCCTCCAGCTGAAGCCACGAGGATGGTAGCTTAACGCGTAGAGGTGGAGCCTGGCAGTGGGATTTACATGCATTACATGAAATCTGCTGGAGTTTGTTTTTATGCTATATTTTATTCTAATAAATGTGAGTGCAATATATGAAGATGGGGTAGCGAGATTTGTCCTGAATAAAATCTAGATACTGCACTACTGGAAGCATTCTTGTCTTTTTATGTCGCCTTGGAGTGGCTGGTGATCAGTGTGGAGCCACTTTTAAAGAAGAATCTTATTGTGTTCAGAGTGCTTTTGACCCTGTTAGGGTCTAAGAAGGAGGTGAGCTTGCACTGCACCCGGTGAATAAAGCACAAGTCACGGAGTGGAGTTAGTTGTGAAGCACGGTTTTCATGGAGAAGTTTTTTGTGCGCCTTCTATAGAAGATTTTCATTTATTTTTATCCTTAATGGACTCTTTATGAACTGTTTGTACATATTGACTATTTGGCACTGACACTTTATTATGAATTGTATGTCTTTATATTCACATATGGATATTAGTTTCATAAGCAGCGCTATCACATAGATATTATTTAATTATTGTTGATGTGGGAACACATAGGTGATAGCAGCAGCTTTTTTAGAATCTTTTTCACTTACCACTAGGTGGCAGCGCGCAACTACTTGATTATTTTTTTTTAGTATAGAGATAATACAAGCTTTATATAAGAAGAGATTAATAACAGTACATAGATCCAATGTACAAACAGGTATTATAAGCAAATACCTTGATGGGAGCCCTGGTGGAATTGTACACATACCTGGGTATTCGGGTATAGATGAATGTTTCCGCAAAGTCCAGTTGGAGGGCCCCCTAAAGGATGATGTGGTGTCTGTCTTTGTATCAGAAACTTAGAGGAGTTGTGAACGGTCAAGGTTTTTCACCTTCATTGAATGCATTAAGGTGAAAAACCTTCTGTGCTGTAGCTGCCCCCTAGAGCCCCTGCTTTTTCTTACCTGAACTTGATCGTTCCACTGACAGGCATGAGCTCAGCAGCTCCAGCTGCTGTCTCAGGTCCTCATTGGATAGACTGATAGCAGCAGGAGCTATTGGCTCCCACTGCTGTCAATCAAATCCAGTGACACGGGGCCGGGGGCGGGGCCGAGTCCTGCTGTCTGTGTCAATGGACGCAGCAGCAGGACTCAGGAGCGCGCCCACACATCGAGCCAGGAGTGCCGGATACCCCAGAAAAGGAGGATCGGGCCACTCTGTGCAAAACCCTTGCACAGAGCAGGTAAGTATGACATGTTTGTTATTTTACAAAAAAACCTGAACCTTTACAATCGCTTTAAGGATAATATAATTGGTCACATTGTATCCTCCAACAGTTGTCTGACCAGCCTGAAATGGGAATTCTCACTGGGTGGAACTGTGGTTGGACATTGGAACTTTAGACACTCTCTAGTAGTTTATAATAGTTTTTTCTGGTCTGGGTGAAAATATAACAGCAACAACTAAATGGACAGGACATTTTTCTCAGTCTACTTCCTGGAAACTCTCCATTGTAAAGATATCAAAGTTCTCCATTCTTGTTTTCTGACCCTGCTATCAGGGACAGGAAGTGATGTACATAAATTCCTATATGACAGTAGGAAGCACAGCCACTTATGCCCCGTACACACGGTCGGATTTTCCGACGGAAAATGTCCTATCGGACAATGTTGTCGGAAATTCCGACCGCGTGTAGGCTCCATCAGACTTTTTCCGTCGGACAAAGTTTTATCTCCTGCTCTCAAATTATCGGACTTTTTCCGATCGTGTGTAGCGAATTCCGACGGACAAAGTGCCACGCATGCTCAGATCACATTACAAGACCCAAGCTATTGGCTACTAGCCTCTACGTAGTCCCGTCGTAGGCAACAAACGTCACCACGTTCAGAATGATCGGATTTTCCGTCAACTTTGTCCGACCGTGTGTATGCAACACCAGTGTCGGACAAAATCCGTCGGAAAAAATCCGATGAATTTTGTGGTCGGATTTTCCGACTGTGTGTACGGGGCATTAGAATTACAGACAGTTGATGGCAGAAGATGCCTATAAATACTTATGTTTCCTTTGCCTTGCGTTATATACAGTGTTTGCTTTTACTTATCATGTAAACTCTTTCTGAATTTTTTCACAAAATGTAAGATCTACCTGAAAGACAAGTGATGTGTTGCTGCCGCCAAAAGTCTTCTGCCCAGAATACACAGACCAAAGGAAATTGTTACCAGAAAGGAGTCTTCATCACAGTCCACTTTCTAAAATAATTTAAAACCAATGTTGGATTAAACACAGTGTTAGATAATGAACAACCTCATCAAAATACAGTGCATTCAACCTTAAGAATGATGTATATTAAAACCAGATGTTTGACCATAACCAAAGCACTTGGCCTGTGACTTAAGACCATGATTTTCATTACTTAAAGTGATACTAAACTCTGGTTTCAAAATAAAACTGGTGGCTATGTTCATTCTTCATGGTCCCATTGTATGAAGGAATGAGCTACCTTCTATTGCTCGCTCCTGAGATGGACTACTAGAGAGTATGGACTATAGGATTTGTAGTATGCATAGAGCAGTGTACAGTACATGACCACAAATAATGTGCGTGCTGTTACACTAGTGAGAATTTACATTGATAATTTCCTAAACATCGTTTATTTGGCTTTTGTATAATTGATAACACACTGACATCTTGTGCTTATTTTGGTTATTGCACCATCTTTTCCTGTGTTCCTTTCTGTGTTCCGCCCATTTTGTGATGTATTTCCTGTTCCTTCACTCTGTTTTCTGGGGATAAATATGGGCAATTGTTTCTAGGCCTATGCAATCTGCTTGCATCCGTGAACACATTACCATGTTTTGACCTGCAAATACCGTCTTTCAATCATCTGCACATCTTGTAGTCTGCTATACCTGCTGCTTTCAATAAAGATCTACGCTTATGGTGAGGTGTTTGGTGAGTTCAACTATCTGATAAAGACTGTCCGCAGGGATTGTATCTGCTTATACAGGCCAGGCATAAAGGTCTCAACAAGGGATAAGTCACTTTTACAACAATTGGATTAAGAACAGTCAAAACATGTGGTAGAATTCCTACAGCCTGCTGTGTATATGTGTGTGTATCCAAGCTGCAATCAAGCTCAGTGCCACCCGCCATCTTGTGAAAGCACATGGTTACACAAGCTTTCTGCACTTTACCTTTGAATGTGGAAAACTGTTCTCTGCAGTGGACTGTGTTATCCCTTCTGTCTAAGCTGCTGTTCGTCTTCTTAAAGAGACAGTAACCATTTTTTGCAAAACGTAAAAAAAATGTCTAGACAACGTTCTGAACACTATTTTATTACTGAATTGACACAGATACATCATGCCTCTGACCACACAGATGTACAGGGAGCAGATTCTGCAGGAATCGCAAAGTATAAGACCCAAAAGCACAATAACACCAACATAAAAACGTAGATAAAACTATGGAGCCACTAGAGATACGTTCTCCAGCAATCTGTCAGATCTATGGGACAGAACTACATACTACATGTCAGTTTTGCCATGCTTTAATGATCAACCGGCTGAACTAAGAGACTCTATAGATCGCCTGATGAGAAAAGGTGTTTGGCGAGTTCAGCTATCTGATAAAGACTGTCAATGGTGATTGTATCTGCTTATACAGGCCAGGCATAGAGGTCTCAGCAAGGGACAAGTCACTATTACAACAGTGGGAGTCAGAATAATGTGCCCTGCTCATTCCAAACAAACAGAATTTAGTAGAAAAATTAGAGGTTCAGGAGCTTATGGGGGCATTACAAGGAGGCAGAAAAACACAGAAAGAAACAATTTCATGAAAAATAGGTTACAGGCCATAAAGTAGTGGATGTATATGGATTATTTTTCTGGGATAAGGTTATAGTTTAGTGTCACATTAAGCCTTCTACTGATCTTAAATGTACAATAGTGATGTAGGAACTCTCCATAGAAATAATTGGAGATTGTCGAGTGCATATGTGGCCTGTTATAGAGGATTCTGAAAACAAGCTATGTGGTACTAAGGAGGCCTGAAAAACTAGATCTTTGTAGATAATTCCAGGTGCGTATTAGACTAGTAGGAGTGGATGAGGGCAAGGGACATGCCAAAATATGTGTAACTGCCCTTTTAGAGCAGTTACAATTACAAAAGTAAGGGTTGGCTGTATTTGGCCTTTAACCACTTGCTTACTGGGCACTTAAACACCCTTCCTGCCCAGACCAATTTTCAGCTTTCGGTGCTCTCACAATTTGAATGACAATTACTCAGTCATGCAATACTGTACCCAAATTAATTTTTTGTCCTTTTTTTCCCACAAATAGAGCTTTCTTTTGGTGGTATTTGATCACCTCTGGGTTTTTTTATTTTTTGCGCTATAAAGGAAAAAAGACCGAAAATTTTGAAAAAAATGAATTTTTCTTTGTTTCTGTGATAAAATTTAGCAAATTATTATTTTTTCTTCATAAATTTTGGCCACAATTTATACTGTCACATATCTTTGGTAAAAATAACCCAAATTAGTGGATATTATTTGGTCTTTGTGAAAGTTACAGACTCTACAAGCCGTGGTGCAAATTATACAAAATTGATCACATCTGATGTACTGGTGGCCTATCTCATTTCTTGTGACCCTCACATGCCAGGAAAGTACAAATACCCCCCAAATGACCCCTTTTTTGAAAGTAGACATTCCAAGGTATTTAGTAAGAGGCATGGTGAGCTTTTTGATGTTGTCATTTTTTTCCCACAATTCTTTGCAAAATGAATTATTTTCCACAAAATTGTCATTGTAATAGGTTATTTCTCTCACATGGAATGTGTATACCACAAATGACACCCCAAAATAAATTCTGCTACTCCTCCTGAGTATTACGATACCACATATGTGGGACTTTTACACAGCCTGGCCACTTAGAGAGGCCCAAAATGCAGGGAGCATCATCACGTGTTCTAGGAGCATAAATGACACATCTAACTTGTTGACTACCTATTACACTTTTGAAGGCCCTGGAGCACCAGGACAATGACATGTGACACTGACATGGCACTGATGACAGGTGGCACTGATGACACGTGACACTGATGTGGCACTGATGACAGATGGCACTAGTATGGGGCACTGATGACACGTGACACTGACAGATGGCACTAATACGGGGCACTGATGACACGTGACACTGACAGATGGCACTAATATGTGGCACTGGTGACAGATGGCACTTATATGTGGCACTGATATCATGTGGCACTAATACGTGACACTGATAACAGATGGCACGTGACACTGACAGGTGGCACTGATGACAGATGGCACTGATACGTGGCACTAATGACAGATGGCACTAATATGTGGCACTGATGACACGTGACACTGATATGGCACTGATGACAGATAGCACTGACGTTGCACTGATGACACGTGGCACTGACGTGGCACTGATGACAGATGGCACTTATACATGGCACTGGGGACAGGTGGCACTGGCAGATGGCACTGGGGACAGGTGGCACTGGGGACAGATGGCAGCGGGGACAGATGGCAGTTGGCACAGATGGGGACAGATGGCAGCGGACACAGATGGGGACAGGTGGCAGCGGGCACAGATGGGGACAGATGGCAGCGGGGACAGATCACACATTTTTTTTTTTTTTTTTTTTTTTTTTTTTTTTTTTACTTATGGCTGTTGCAGCCATTCATCTCTCTCTCCTCACACGCTGTCTGTGTGAGGAGGGAGAGCGGCGCTGACAGATTATCTCATATGTTTACATATGAGATCATCTCTCATTGGACACGCCGATCTCGCTGTAAACGGACGATGTGATTGGCCGTTTACAGCGATCTGTGACCGGCTGTGTCCGACGGACACGGCCAGCACAGAACATCCCCGATGCGTGCTCTCAGGAGCGCGCATTAGGGAAGTAAACAGGAGGATGTCCAGGGATGTCATCCCTGCAGGGAGCGTCCGCGCTGCAGCTGTCTTTCGACTATAGCGTGGGCGCCAAGAGGTTAAGTTAGCTAGCTAGTATTTGAGCTGAGAAAAAATGCAAGCTCAGCAAGTTTAGCAGACTAGTTAGAAAATACTTTTTTTTACGTTTTTTTTCAATATACAGTATCTCACAAAAGTGAGTACACCCCTCACATTTTTTAAATATTTTATTATATCTTATCATGTGACAACACAAAAAAAATGACACTTTGCTACAATGTAAAGTAGTGAGTGTACAGCTTGTATAACATTGTAAATTTGCTGTCTAAACCACTGGCAACAAAAGTGAGTACACCCCTAAGTGAAAATGTCCAAATTGGGCCCAAAGTGTCCATATTTTGTGTGGCCACAATTATTTTCCAGCACTGCCTTAACCCTCTTGGGCATGGAGTTCACCAGAGCTTCACAGGTTGCCACTGGAGTCCTCTTCTACTCCTCCATGACGACATCACGGAGCTGGTGGATGTTAGAGATCTTGCGATCTTCCACCTTGCGTTTTGAGGATGCCCCACAGATGCTCAATAGAGTTTAGGTTTGAAGACATGCTTGGCCAGTCCATCACCTTTACCCTCAGCTTCTTTAGCAAGGCAGTGGTCGTCATGGAGGTGTGTTTGGGGTTGTATGTTGGAATACTGCCCTGTGGCCCAGTCTCCTAATGGAAGGGATCATGCTCTGCTTCAGTATGTCACAGTACATGTTGGCATTCATGGTTCTCTCAATGAACTGTAGCTCCCAGTGCCGGCACCACTCATACAGCCTCAGACCATGAAACTCCCACCACCATGCTTGACTGTAGGCAAGACACACTTGTCTTTGTACTCCTCACCTGGTTGCCGCCACACACACTTTACACTATCTGAACTAAATAAGTTTATCTTGGTCTCATCAGACCACAGGACATGGTTCCAGTAATCCATGTCCTTAGTCTGCTTGTCTTCAGCAAACTGTTTGCTGGCTTTATTGTGCATCATCTTTAAAAGAGGCTTCCTTCTGGGACGACAGCTATGCAGACCAATTTGATGCAGTGTGCGGCGTATGGTCTGAGCACTGACAGGCTGACTGACCCCCCCCCCCACCACCACTTAAACCTCTGCAGCAATGCTAGCAGCACTCATACATCTATTTCCGAAGACAACCTCTGGGTATGATGCTGGGCATGTGCACTCAAATTCTTTGGTCGACCATGGCTGAATGGAACCTGCCCTGTTAAACCTCTGTATGGGCTTGGCCACCGTGCTGCAGCTCAGTTTCAGGGTCTTGGCAATCTTCTTATAGCATATGCCATCTTTATGTAGAGCAACAATTCTTTTTTTGAGATCCTCAGAGTGAGAGTAATAATACCAAATTTAACACACCTGCTCCCCATTCACACCTGAGACCTTGTAACACTAACGAGTCACATTACACCGGGGAGGGAAAATGGCTAATTGTGCCCAATTTGGACATTTTCACTTAGGGGTGTACTCACTTTTGTTGCCAGCAGTTTAGACAATAATGGCTGTGTGTTGAGTTATTTTGAGGGGACAGCAAATTTACAGCTAATTGTTATACAAGCTGTACACACACTACTTTACATCATAGCAAAGTGATATTTACAAAAATGTGAGGGGTGCAGTGATGTATTTTGGTTTCGTGCTGCCCTATTTAAATTTGTCCCACCCCTTCCTGTCCGTTGACACCCACCACCAACCAATCACGCCCAAAAAAATATGACTCTTTTTTGAGACAGAGAAAGGGACTGAAGACAGTGCACTCTGTGGATGAATGAGATAGGTGTCTGTATGAGACTCCTATTCATTCAGCAGCCCTCCTTGCTCTCCAGCCATCCAAAGTTCCTGCACCAGCAGCGGCTGCAGCTGGCGGAAGGGGGAGGTGGGAGAGCCAGCCAGCGACTATATAGAGCAACCCCCCACCCATCCACATCTAGCACATTAGCAGCTGCAGGAGGGGGAAGAGGGAGAGCTGCCAGCAGTTACATGGAAGGGGTGCCTGGCAATTAGGGAGGTGGGGGCTCTAAAGGGAGGGTCGGAGAAGCAGAGAGGGATCTATTTGGACAAACCGATCCCTCTATGGATGCCCTGTAGCTCCCAAAGTCGTCGCGAGGGCAGAGGAGGGAAGCCGACAGCTGCAGGGCATCGGGTTTGCGGGGTGAAGTGGCAGGAAGAGGTAGCCTGGAGGTGGTGGCGCTGCCCCGCTAAAAAATGCTGCCCAAGGCAAATGCCTTGTTTACCTTGCGGCAGATACGCCCCTGGAGGGGTGTACTCACTTTTGTGGGATACTGTATATGACTATGCAAAGAAGCAGACAAGAATTTACCATACCTTTGACTTTTGTTTAGCACAGTACTGAATCCAGTCCATATAAACACTGCAGAAGCTGGCTCTTGTAATACCTTGCAGGCATGGAATGTAGTCTTCATCTATGTTAATATTAAACATTGTGTGGTCATTTTCCACATGGTCCCACTTTGTGAAAGATTGTAAAGCCTTTTGCATTGATTGATCACTTAGCCAATGAAGAAGCTTCGGTGAACATGTTGCAAAGTATATTATGCTCTGTAGACAAACACATTTATTGCATTACTTTAAAACAAAAATCCAACAAAAAAAATATTTAGCCCAGTTATGCATTCATCAAAACATTTTTTTTCAAACCGTATTTCAAAATATGTATACAATAACTGCCTGGATTCTATTTTTATACTATCTTGTTAAAATTGGCCGCACAGCAAAAATCGGTCTGGCAGGTTAAAAATCTAAGGGCCTGTACTGCTCTCCTCTCCCAATACAAGTCAATAGGAATGCAAAAGCAATTTTAAACAGGTTGCTATTTCCTAGAAGAAAGTCAAAAGTAAGGTAGTGAGAAAGAGGGTGAATGCCCCTGTCAATGAACTATGAAGGATCAAAAGTGTCTAAACCTGATCTCAAATGTAAGTTTAATATACCTGAAAACAAGCTGTATTTGCCCATCAACACAAGCCCTATCTCATTTTCAGGCAGTGGGAGAAATTTAAGAAGCTAACATACAAGGAGCAGAAGGATGAACTACTCTTTGTACAGACCAGGGGCGGCCTGACCATTCAGGCTCTCAGGCACTGCCCGAGGGCCCCGGACCACTAGGGGGCCCCATTAGGGTTGCCAGCCTCAGTAAAACCAGGGACAGTATGTAAAAATCTGTGTTTTTTTGTACATCTGTCACTGAAATGTCTCTTACCGACACTGGACATGCCGCCTTCTCCTGCGCGGCTTATTTGTCTGTAGCAGAGGAGATTAAGACTGCTGGAGGAGAGGAAGTAGGGGACACAGCCTGGAGTGTGGGTACGGACGGCTGCCTTATAGAAGGTAAGCTAACTGGCCCCAGCTAAATGTATTCTTGTCAGTGGCTTACCCTGGTGAGCAGGGAGGAGGATGTGTTTCCTCTAGCATGGCTCCTCCTGTCTCTGAGGCCATTAGATTGTTTTTCTGTGTAATAAGTGCACTGCTGCTGGAGGAAGGACTTTCTGAATGTCTCCCCCAATCTCTGCTACATCTCCCTACTCATTACCTGCCCACCAGTACACAGGCACAGTCCCCTCCTCTCCTGAATTACCAACTAATGTGTCTGTGAGATGCTGGGGCACTACAAGTACCAGCATGACAGGAGATGGGGCAGCAGCAGTGTGTTCCATCAGGATGATTTCTAGATAGAAAGAACTGGTGTGTGTGTATACTGTGTGTATATGTATGTGTGTACTGTGCGTGTGTCTGTCTGTGTGTATACTGTGTGTGTGTATGTATGCGTATACTGTGTGTATATGTATGTGTATACTGTGTGTCTGTGTGTACACTGTGTCACATGCCTGATGAAGGGGTCCTGCGTTGCTCCAAAACGTCGCCTTTTTTGTAACTATCTGACCATTGATTACAATTTTGGACTCAGTTTTAGCGATCCCAGTGTGCTGGTGACATTCCCTTTCTATGACTATGTGCGGTTCCAGCCGATGGTCATTTCAGCACTCAACTGAAAATACAGCCATTTCTGCAGGAACGTCTGCGTTGGGAATATTTTGGACATTGTGTGTATACTGTGTGCATGACCGTGTATACTGTGCGTGTGTCTGTATGTGTGTGTATACTGTGTGTATGTACTGTGTGTATATGTATTTTTATACTGTGTGTATATGTATGTGTATACTGTGTGTATATGTATGGGTATACTGTGTGTGTATACTGTCTGTATATGTATGTGTATACTGTGTTTGTGTGTATGTGTGTGTATATGCGTGTCTGCATGTGTGTATATTGCATGTATGTACTGTGTGTGTATGTATGTGTATACTGGGTGTGTATGTATGTGTATACTGTGTGTGTGTGTATGTATGTATAAAAATTATCCCAAACAGGAGGGGACAAGAAAAGATGGGGCTTACTGAAAAGCACCTATGGGGGATGTCGCCATAGCGTAGCGTCCGAGCGGAACTGACGTCAATGCTTTTCACATTAAGGTGTTAGCCTATCTGCCACACTCAGCAATTGCTGGACATCAAACCTGGTGGTTGGCTAGACTGAAACCAATTACCTTTGCTTCCGGACGCTGTTGTAATTTTTTGTTATATGTTGTCTTGTCCACCCTTTCTGTGCTTGCTTTGACTGGACCAACGGGTCCAGCCGACAATTTGTATCAAGGGTAGTCTGGTACTGGTTTGTACTCTTTTATCTACATGTTCTTTTTGTACTGATCCAATAATACATTTTTGATTAGAGACTAATAATGTATATTGCTTTTCAGTAAGCCCCATCTTTTCTTGTCCCCTCCTGTTTGGGATACTTTTTACAGTAGTTTATTCGGGGGTTGAAGGGCAATCACCATTGCTTTCGGTACACATTGTATACATGGTAATCAAGCCTCTCTTTTTTTCTGATATCTATTAAGTGTGTATGTATGTGTATACTGTATGTGTGTATACTGTGTGTATATGTATTTTTATACTGTGTGTATATGTATGTGTATACTTTGTGTGTATGTGTATAGTGTGTGTGTACTGTGTGTATATGTGTGTGTATACTGTATGTGTGTGTGTGTGAGTACTGTGTGTATATGTATGTGTATGTATGGGTATACTGTGTGTATATGTATGGGTATACTGTGTGTGTATACTGTCTGTATATGTATGTGTATACTGTGTTTGTGTGTAAATGTATGTTTATACTGTGTGCATGTAGGTGTATACTTTTTACAGTAGTTTATTCGGGGGTTGAAGGGCAATAACCATTGCTTTCGGTACACATTGTATACATGGTAATCAAGCCTCTCTTTTTTTCGATATCTATTAAGTGTGTATGTATGTGTATACTGTATGTGTGTACTGTGTGTATATGTATGTGTATACTGTGTGTGTGTATGTATTTGTATACTGTGTGTGTGTACTGTGATTGTATAATGTGTGTGTGTATATTGTGTGTCTGTATGTATACTGTGTATACTGTGTGTGTGCGTGTACTGTGTGTATTCTGTGTGTATGTATACTGTGATTGTATACTGTGTGTGTGTATACTGTGTGTCTGTATGTGTATTCTGTGTGTATGTATACTGTATGTGTATATTGTGTGTGTATGTATACTGTGTATGCATACTGTGTGTGTATGTGTATACTGTGTTGCCCCATAATCTCCTATTGCCTGGGGCCCCATAATCTCCTATTGCCCAGGGGCCCCATGAGTTGTCAGTCCTGGTACAGACACAGTACAGTTTTCACAGCACAGTGTGTGCATAGTTAGATGTTGGCAGATCCAGAAGGGAGCGATATCAAGGGGGCTGTGATAATATGGAAGCATGAATATCTGCCAGGCGCTACACAAAATGACACAATCATTGCTATAGAAATAGTGTGAACACTATTAAGTGTTGGAAGATACTCCTACAGTGCCTTGAAAAAGTATTCATACACCTTGAAATTTTGTCATGTTACAACCAAAAACGTAAATGTATTTTCTCTGGATTTTATGTGATAGACCAACACAACGTGGCACATAATACTGAAGTGGAAGGGAAGTTTCTGATACACACCCACAGGTAGACTTCAGGGTAGGTTCGACTTGTCCATATTATTATTATTATTAATTTTGGGTTTGTGTCTTACTTTTTAGAAAAGTCCGATGACCATTTAATACCCTTATCACTATACGAATGCTTTTGCTTCCTTTACTATTAGAATTCCAAAAAGTACCTCCCTTTGAAGGATACTTTCACCATGGGTCTAGGCTGTTTGATTTCTGATTAAGAAATCCTCTCAAGGCTCCATCAGGTAGGATATAACCAATTATGAACTACCAGAAATCTAGATGAATAGGACACCTGTTTGAATAATTCTTTTTACTTATTACCCCCAGGTGGGAAATGCCTGTTCATCACCCTAATCTGTATCGGTTTTACAGAGGTGTGCTACAGATAATAATTCTGTCCCTCAAATCATACTAATTTACCAGATGTGAGTATTCATCTATCCCCACTGTTGAAGCATACAAGCCTACCCACCACATTTTATCTTATTTATTCATCTATGTCTCCCTACTCCCCTCCTTCTTTCCCTTCCTTTCCCTATTCTTACCTATGATCTTTTTTTTTTTTTTTTCCCTCTCTTCTCCCCCTCTCCTTCTCCCCCCTCTTTCTCCTTTTTTTTTTTTGTTTTTCTCCTTTTTCTTCCCTAGTAAGTGCTACGATCTCCATCGGATTCAACTTTCTCAGCAATTAATTTGGTTTTCACATCCAATAAGGGATTTCATTACCAGGTGACCACACCAAATCTCATCTCCACCATTGGAGTGGATATCCTTAATCAGGAATATAAGCCTGTAAGGTATGCATTGATTTATATAGTTTTTACCTGGGAAAATAGGCTACCACTAAGTATACTATCATATACATTTGAAAACACTCAATGGCTCACAAGTAATTTTCATTCTTTTTCCTTAGAATAGAATACAGATATTAGAATTGCTGTTCGTTGGTTCTGATGAAGCCATAGGCGAAACGCGTCAACCACCCTGTAACCAGCATATCTGAATGATCAATGGAATTTACCATGTCTGTATGCATGTTATACATTCAATGAATGTTTTCCTTTTTTTTAATGTTTATATACACTTCTTTTCTACTTTGTTATAATAAAAATCTACTTTTTAGAAATTATGCAGTATTGAATATTCGACTTTGTTCAGGTACCGTGATAGTCCGTCAGGTTGGCTAAACCCCCTCTTGTTCCTTTTTTTGTATATTCAGTAGGACAAGGTAGCCCCCATAGCTTATCTCTCTAGATTATAAACTGAAGTGGAAGGAAAATTACAAGTGGTTTTCCAACTTTTTTTTACAAATAAATATGTGACAAGTGTGGCATGCTTTTGTATTCAGCCCCTTTACTCTGCTACCCCTAACTAAAATCTAGTGGAATCAATTGCCTTCATAAGTCACCTAATTAGTAAATAGAGTCCACCTGTGTGTAATTTAATCTCAGTATAAATACAGCTGTTCTGTGAAGCCCTCAGGAGTTTGTTAGAGAACTTTAGTGAACAAGCATCATGAAAGCCAAGGAACACACCAGACAGGTCAGGGATAAAGTTGCAAAGAAGTTTAAAGCAGGGTTAGGTTATAAAAAAAATATCTCAAGCTTTGAATATCTCACGGAGCACTGTGCAATCCATCATCTGAAAATGGAAAGAGTATGGCACAACTGCAAACCTACCATGACATGAACGTCCACCTAAACTGACAGGGAAGGAGAGCATTAATCAGAGAAGCAGCCAAGAGGCCCATGGTAACTCTGGAGGAGCTGCAGAGTCCATAGCTCAGGTGGAAGAATCTGCCCACAGGACAACTATTAGTCATGGACAGCGATGTGCACTTTCCGGCCTCCACTACAGCAAGAGGAAGCCGTGCCCTCTACAGCCTGAGAAAATACAGCTCTTTCCCATCTTCCTAGCAATCTGTCTCTGGAAAATGCAGTTCAAAAGCTCTTAATTACAGTAATATCTCTCTCCTCTGGACTACAGTTCCCATAGTACAGTGCTGCTTGACTCAGTCTATCGAAGTCTTCCTGCTCATTAGCTCCCTCCTCTTGCTGATAGAGCGGTTACCCAGTTCAGCACCATAGGGCAGCAGCTACAGAGAGCAGCTTTGGCCATTGTTTCTCTCGCTCTCCATTCTTAGATGAGCACCTGGCTAGGCATATATATGAAACCTGGTTTAGTTCTAGAAATATCAATGAACCGCCGTGCTTTTCCCACATTCTCCACCCACTTGATCTAAATAGTGAAATATCTCCACCAGCCCTGTATATCTTTTTAGCACTGGCCCTGGTGGCAAATGCCCTCCTGCCTCTGAGCCCTGAACTCTCCTGTACTTTAGTGATAAATAAAGTAAAGTGTATACCTACTAATAAAAAGGTATACATGTTAATACGGACTTAATATAGCTATATATTGTAATTCTGTTGAATCTATTAGCTAATGGAAGAAAAATTCATACATATTGTCAAACCACGTAATGCAAATTCCCACATCTGTGTTTAAATTATTACATAATTTAAAGGACATTTAGTTTATTTATATTAACAAAATGGAAAGGAGCCCATACCTTTACATAGTATCTGATGAGAATTTTTCGGAGATCAAATACTTGAAACAGACTTGATGCATTACTATAAATGACATTGTATCCTTCCAGTATGTATTGGCCCCTAACTACTTCCCATGTCAGCCATCTTAGGTTGAATGCTGAATTACATGAAAGTATATGTGGTAAATGTCCGGGCTGAAAGCAGCAACATCCTTGATTGACGTCATAACCTTCAGTTATTGCTTCCACTTCACGCTGATGGCAGTATGTTCCTTTATAAATGAAATGAAAATGATGTGTTTTTCATTAGTCTTCAAAACAAAATCTTTTAAAGTAGAAGAAAAGCCTAACTATATTTATACTTAAAAATGCTCCCCCCGCCCCTTCTACCTATCCTGCCGACCTATCCTGCCTTTTTTTAAATAGATGTAGTTAGGCTTTTCTACCATTTTAATCTTCCTAGTACAAGCAAATTAATTTCAATATACAGAAGAATTTTTATGAAAGTAATTCAGGTGTTAAAATGTATTTCACCAAACTACAGTTCATTTCATAGCAGTTCATCCTATAATGACATCACATGACTAGGGTAGTACAGATATAACCTACGTACCCATGTTACCCATGCACTGCACCCAACACCTCCCCCCTTATCTTCAATAACGGCACCAAACTGCGTTGGGTTAAATGGCCGGTTCGGCCTTTTATTAAACCAAAAATACACAAATCACATAAAACATTCATAAACACTCCAGATCAAAGAATAAGAAATAGTTGCAGATCCTTGATGACACCATCTCCCACAACTTTGGAGTCTGTGATACCATTATGCTAGGTTCTGTGTATTAGACCCTAGTCAAGAACCCTAACCGCCAATATCCACGCTCTTCAGCAACCACGACCAGACAACGTCACCAAGGGCGGGAGGGAGGGACATTATTCCTGCGATTTTCAGACTACAAGTGACGCCCCTTCACTCCCTCCCTCAACTACTATCGATCCTACTCCTCCCCATCACCCCCTCTGCTTGTCAAATCAGGTGAGAGTCTTGACCTTTTTGCTTTTTGATACACAACCCCTAATTTAACCCACTACTGCCTGGTTTTCCTTCCACCCTGTCATGTACTGTATGTCCTTCGCTTATCAATTTATTTAAGCTCTGTGCTTGTCTGCAACCTAACATACAAAAAATCTTAAAATGGAACTAAACATTCTAAAATATTACTACATAGGAAATAGATCAAAGTACTACATACTATGTCATTAAAAAATAAATGGAATATGTTCCTGACACTCATTTGAACTAAGGAAGCCACTTGGATAAGTGGCAAAACATTTTCAAAATGATTGAACAAGTCCAATTGAGTGAGGCTTCAAAGTACATTTACCCACTCCACCTAGCACTCCTGACCTAAACTTCCAGCCTTGCCACCTCACCTGTTTATCTACCTACAGTATGTCACAAAAGTGAGTACACTGTTGTCAATATTTTATTATATCTTTTCATGTGACAACACTGAAGAAATTACACTTTGCTACAATGTAAAGTAGTGAGTGTATAGCTTGTATAAAAAATGTAAATTTGCTGTCCCCTCAAAATAACTCAACACACGGACATTAATGTCTAAACCGCTGGCAACAAAAGTGAGTAAACCCCTAAGTGAAAATGTCCAAAGTGGGCCCAAAGTGTGAATATTTTGTGTGGCCACCATTATTTTCCAGCACTGCCTTAACCCTCTTGGGCATGGAGTTCACCAGAGCTTCACAGGTTGCCACTGGAGTCCTCTTCCACTCCTCCATGACGACATCACAGAGCTGGTGGATGTTAGAGACCTTGTGCTCCTCCACCCTCCATTTGAGGATGCCCCACAGATGCTCAATAGGGTTTAGACTTAAAGACATGCTTGGCCAGTCCATTACCCTTTCTCCTCAGCTTCTTTAGCAAGGCAGTGGTCGTCTTGGCGGTGTGTTTGGGGTCGTCTTCAAAGGAAGGGGGATCATGCTCTGCTTCATTATGTCACAGTACATGTTGACATTCAAGGTTCCCTCAATGAACTGTAGCTCCCCAGTGCCGGCAGCACTCATGCAGCCCCAGACCATGAAACTCCCACCACCATGCTTGACTGTAGGCAAGACAAACCTGTCTTTGTACTCCTCACCTGGTTGCCGCCACACATGCTTGACACCATTTGTACCAGATACGATTATCTTGGTATCATCAGAACATGGCTCTAGTAATCCATGTCCTTAGTCTGCTTGTTTTCAGCAAACTGTTTGTGGGCCTTCTTGTGCATCATCTTTAGAAGAGGCTTCCTTCTGGGATGACAGCCATGCAGACCAATTTAATGCAGTTTGCGGCGTATGGTCTGAGCACTGACAGGCTGACCCTCCACCCATTCAACCTGTGCAGCAATGCTGGTAGCACTCATACATCTATTTCCCAAAAACAATCTCTGGATAGGACACTGAGCACGTGCACTCAACTTCTTTGGTCAACCATGGCGAGGCCTGTACTGAGTGGAACCTGTCTTTTAAACCGATGTATGGTCTTGGCCACCGTGCTGCAGCTCAGTTTCAGGGTCTTGGCAATCTTCTTATAGACTAGGCCATCTTTATGTAGAGCAACAATTCTTTTTTTCAGATCCTCAGAGAGTTCTTTGCCATAAGGTGCCATGTTCAACTTCCAGTGACCAGTATGAGAGAGTGAGAGAGATAACACCAAATTTAACACACCTAAGTCACATGACACCGGGGAGGGAAAATTACTAGTTTGGCCCAATTTCCCCACACCATCGGGATCCAACCACATAGACCATCGGGTGCAGCTGTCTCCTTCTCACTGCAGTACCAGCATACCATTACTGCTAATTCAGGGCTGACTATATATATATGGATTAATTGTGAACTGTTTGACACTTCATGCACACTGTGGCTTATGTGTCCCTTTTATCATATGGACTTGTTTTATAACTGTTTGCCCAAATCTTTAATAAATTGCTTTATGGGTTTAAAAATGCTGTGGCATAGTGGTGTACAATTGGAACCCATACATTAAAGCGGTAGTAAACTCCGGCACACAAATCATCCACAACCATAAGGCCACTACTTTATAATTTTTCAAACACATGGCAATCCAAATTATCCCCCTAGTGTGTTCCTTACTATTTTTCCAATGTTTTTTTTCTTTTCTATGTATTCTGGCAAAGCCCGCACCATCTTAGCTCCTGTCTGCTGTTGCCTCCCTGCAGAATACTTCCGCCCTTTCTCCTGTGTCTGCAACTCCTGCATGTCTGCTAAAGAGCAGATTTTTTGCACGTTCCCTGACACGCAGTAATGTAAACCAAGCTTTAGACTGGGGTGTCCCAAGACCAACAAATACTTTTCAAGGGCGCCCTGACTGGAAACACTGAGAAACACTGATTTAGATAAACACATGTGACATATCTCGGATCCCTATGCTTTCTTCAGCTGTCAGCAAGTCAAGCAACTCAGTGGCATAGCTGCTAAGATGATGAGTATGGTACAAGCCCCCCCCCCCCCATCCATTTCTGTTTCCACACAGCACCCTCCCTCTTTTTCTTCAAGCAGCCAGTGAGTGCAGAGCACAGTGTGCATTACTCATGCAAATAGTGTTATGCACACACTGTTTACAGGCCGTCCCAAAGATTCCACTGATTCTAGCAATGACCTGGCAACCAGATCAAAATACAGACATTGCAGGTTCTATTCCGGCAAGTTCCTAGGTGTTCATCTCTGGTGCCCATTGGACAACACACTCATATTTAGACACCTAGTAAAACTGCTGTAACATAAAAATGGAAATGTGTCTATAAAATAAGGGTTGCTAGTATTATGTCTATCTGTTTGCTTATCTATTTCTGTGACTTTAGTTTTGCTTTACATTTTTCTATTTGTGTATGCATTAAAATACTGTCCACAAAATAAATAGAAGTTTGATGAGTCTTTTTTATCACCTTACCTTTAAACTCAAGCCCACGAAGCTGGAAAGTAATGAAACCATTTCCAATTTCGACCAAGTGTACTAGTGCATTTAAATAATCAGACACTAAAATAAAGCAATCACCCGCCGAATAATTCCCCCATCGCCCCAACATCAAGTCTCCGCACAAAGAATGTTGAAGGGACCTTGAAAGGTGCTCATAAAAAATGGAATTTAAATTGTTGTCATCATTTCCTGAAATGAAATAGCATAAACAAAAATAGGGAAATAAATATATTTAGTTTTTTCCTTATCAACCATATTATTGAACTTTGCAAATGAAAAAGATCTTTTATAATAATAGAAAAACATGTACACAGAAATACAACAGCACAATCATTTAAAGAGTTATAAGTATATGGATAATTAAAGTTTATTTTAAGATATGGTTGGCTGTAGTAAGTAGCCAGTATGTTGACAAATAACTATTAATGTGTACCTAGTACGTAAAAAATGGATAAGTAACATGCCTCTCACAGGATTGCTTTCCTTTAACATTGCCAACATACATTTATTATTACAGCATACAGTACATGCCTGTATACCTTCAGCATGGAGGCTAAGTGATTAGCACTTACGCTTGGCAGCACTAGGTTTGTCAGTTCAAATCCCAACCGTGGCACTACCTGTCTGTTAGCATGTTCTCCCTGTGGCTGCGTAGATTTTCTCCAAAGACACACTGGTAAGTTAATTGTCTAAATTGGCCCTAGTGTATGAATGTGAGTTAGGGACCTTACATTGTAAGTTTCTTGAGGGCAGGGACTGATGTGAATGTAAAGTATATGTAAAATTGTCAGCGCAATATAAATACCTGTAATAATAAATAAATTCAACTTGCAGCTCAACTCATCTGCATTTATTTGATTGCTGAGCATCTTTAATCCTGATACAGTAGCTGGTTTTATTAAGCATTATTATTATTTCCATGATTTATATTATACCATCATGCTAGTGTATGGCATGTTACAAAGAAAGGTAGTACAGGTAAAATGAGGCCATGAAAAAACATATTATATGACAAGCAAAATCAACTGAAACAGCAAACTAGATACCGTGCATAGAAGCAAAATACAAAAGATACAAAAGCCCTGCTATCATTTCACACAATCAATTATTGATACATTATTAAATTAGACATTTACCTGGATCTTTTTCAATTTGCTGTTGTAGTCTTGTATTCAAATTGTCAAGTCGCACAGTGCTGAGAACATAAACAAAGCAAGAATAAAAAAAAAAAATACTGTGTTTTCTATTAATGAGCATGAAGCAGGGCCAGATTAAGAACATCATGGGCCTGGTGCTGAGGATTTTGGTGGGGCCTTTTATAAACAATAAATAAAAATGCAAACAGTTTTTTGTTATAACAAATTAAATTAAAGCGAGAGAGGGAGGATGAGAGAGAGAGAGAGAGAGAGAAAGGGGATGAAAGAGGTGTGATGGGTAAGGGAGGGAGGATGAGAGAGAAAGGAGGGATGAGAGAAAGAGGATGCACATGAGCATGCTTGGGAATGACATCAACGCAGCCTGGCCAAGGCAAGTGACCGAAGGCACAGAACCCGGAAGGAAGACCAGGTGAAGATGGACGCGCCCGGGCCCCGCCGGATTGATCACAGCACAGCACTGGAGGGCTCAGTCTGACAATTTAGGTGTACCCTAATGTGCTAATATGCTGTGCATACTTGTACATTATAGCATAACCTACCTCAGGGCCTCTAAAAAGTATTAATGTTAGAAAGGTTTACTACCGCTTTAATATCACAGGAGCCTCTCATGGGGCCTCTCATACTGACCTGGTAGCCCTTGGGCAGTGTCTAAGTGCATAGTTGCCAATATTTCAAAAATATTTTCAGGGACACTTTTTTTACAAGTGCTATATTTAGAGTAGCTGATATCCCCTATGTTCCTCTATACATCACAATAGTAATTAAAAAATAAAAAATCAAGGTAGACTTACCGGTAACTTGTTTTCCAAGAGTCTTTCAGGACAGCACCTGAGAGAGTGACTCCTCCCTTTGTCCACAGGAAACACCTCTTCCACCAAACTTTAAAAGGAGGCTCCTTCCCACATATGGTCAGTTGTAGTAGAGAACCTCCGGCCCCAAACTGGAACACATAATCGAGATATGGTTAGTCACAGTATATATATATGTAAAACACATTAGGGCGGGATGCTGCTGTCCTGAAAGACTCTTGGAAAACAAGTTACCGGTAAGTCTAACTTGATTTTTCCCTAATCATCTTTCAGGACAGCACCTGAGAGGATAATAGAGACTTACCCCCTTAGGGAGGGACCACAGCCTGCAGAACCTTTCTGCCAAAAGCCTGGTCTCCTGCTGACAGGAGGTCCAGCCTGTAATGACGGACAAATGTAGACATACTTGACCACGTAGCCACCTTACAGATCTGATCTGGAGTGGCACCAGCTCTTTCTGCCCATGTAGTGGCCTGAGCCCTAGTTGAATGAGCCCTAACCCCCTTAGGGGGGGATCGACCCGACTCATTGTAAGCAGTAGAAATAGCTGTCTTGATCCATCTAGCTAAGGAAGCCTTGGATGCCTGCTTGCCTTTTTTATTTCCAGAAAAGAGAACAAATAAAGAGTCCGAAACTCTAAAGCCTCCTGTAACTTCTAAATAATGCAACAAGGTACGTCTTACGTCCAGGTTGTGAAACTGCTCTTCCTTATTGCCCTTCGGGTTAGAACAGAAAGTTGGGAGAGTAATCTCCTGGGATCTGTTGTGGGAGCTTGCTACCTTCGGCAAAAACCCCGGATCTACCTTAACCACATGCCGACCGGCGCACGACGATATACGTCGACAGAATGGCACGTACAGGCAGGAGGGCGTATATATACGTCCCTCCTTTCGCCTGTCCGTGCCATCGGGAGCGCGCCGGGAGCGGCGCGCTCCCGCGCCGGTCGGGACCCCCGTGAGTCCGGCCGCGGTCCCCGCGGACTCGATCGCCGCGGGGACTCCCGCGATCGTCTCACGGAGCGGCTGAACGGGGAGATGCCGAGATAAACAGCATCTCCCTGTTCTGCCTAGCAACTAGTGACGCCGATCTCTGCTCCCTGTGATTGGAGCAGAGATCAGCATTCACTAGCTGACAGCCACGCCCCCCCACAGTAAAAAACACACCCCTAGGCCTACTTAACCCCTACACTGCCACCTTGTGGTTAACCCCTAAACTGCTAGTGTCATTTATACAGAAATCAATGCATTTAAATGCATTAATTGCTGTAAAAATGACAATGGTCCCAAAAATGTGTCAAAAATGTCCGATGTGTCCGCCATAATGTCGCAGTCACAAAAAAAATCGCAGATCTCCGCCATTAATAATAAAAAAAAAAAATTATTAATAAAAATGCTATAAAACTATCCCCTATCTTGTAAACGCTATAACTTCTGCGCAAACCGATCAATAATCGCTTATTGCGATTTTTTTTTACCAAAAATATGTAGAAGAATACGTATCGGCCTAAACTGAGGAAAAAAAATGTTTTTTTATATATTTTTTGGGGATATTTATTATAGCAAAAAATAAAAAATAATGCATTTTTTTAAAAATTGTCGCTCTATTTTTGTTTATAGCGCAAAAAATAAAAACCGCAGGGGCGATCAAATACCACCAAAAGAAAGCTCTATTTGTGGGAAAAAAAGGACGTCAATTTTGTTTGGGAGCCACGTCGCACGACCGCGCAATTGTCAGTTAAAGCGACGCAGTGCCGAATCGCAAAAAGGGGCCTGGTCCTTTGGCTGCAAATTGGTCCGGTCTGAAAGTGGTTAAGGACAATTCTGTCTGAAAAAACTGATAGGAAGGGCTCTTTTACTGACAGAGCGTGCAGTTCGCTAATCCTTCTGGCTGAAGTGATTGCTACAAGAAAAATTGTTTTAAGGGTTAGGTTCTTAAGGGAAATGCTCTGCAGGGGCTCAAAAGGCTCCTTAGTAAGGGCCTGCAAGACTACGGAGAGGTCCCATGAGGGAAAAGATCTTACTGGGACCGGTCTAGCCCTGGAGAGCGCTTTGAAAAATCTTGTGATTAGGGGTACTGAGGATAATGATCTTTCTAAATAGACCCCTAAAGCTGACACCTGCACTTTAAGAGTGCTGATGGCGAGCCCTCTATCTGCCCCTTTTTGCAGAAATTCCAGAACTGAGACTAGTTTTTTTACCTCTCTATGTTCTGCATGACAAAAGGACGCATAGACCTTCCAAACCTTGCCATAAATGGCCCTGGTTACTCTTTTTCTACTGGAGAGCAAAGTGGAAATTAACCTTTCCGAAAAGCCTTTGCTTCTTAGCAATTGCTCCTCAGATACCAAGCAGTAAGTTTTAGACTGCTTACATCTGGATGATGCACTGGCCCCTGAGTTAAAGTGGTTGTATACCCATTTGAAAAATTTTTTTGGGGTTATCTACCTGCAAGACAAAGTCATAATGAGCTAGTATGACTAGCATACTAGCTCATTATGCATCACTTACCTTAGATCGGGGCCCCCGACGCCGTGTTCTTCTCCCCCTCCGGCCGCATCCATAGCTAAACAGATACCCTTCCGGGTATCGCCGCTCCGGCCAATCACAGCGCCGCTGCGGCGCTGTGATTGGCCAGAGCGGCGAGGACGTCGCTCCGCGCATGCGCGCGGGACACTTCAACTGCGGCTCACCGCAGTTGAAGATGGGGATTAACCCTGTAAATGCACCGTTGTCTACGGCGCGCATGCGCCGTAGACAACGTTGTAAAACGTTCTTTTAAAATATCTCCTAAACCGTGCAGGTTTAGGAGATATTTCTTGTACCTACAGGTAAGCCTTAATCTAGGCTTACCTGTAGGTGCAAGTTAATTTTTAGGGTATACAACCACTTTAACAAATTTGGTCTCAGCGGGAGGTGCCAACCTGGTTTGACTGCCAACTGTAGGACCAAAGAAAACCAAGCCCTTTTTGGCCAGAACGGGGTGATCAGGATTACTGAAACACCCTCTTTTTGTATTTTCCTCAGCACCAGTGGAATTAGCTGAAAAGGGGGAAAAGCGTACCCCAGTTGAAAATTCCACTGCTGTGCTAAGGCGTCTGTCCCCTGAGAACCGTCGTTTCTCTCGAGGGAAAAAAATTGAGGAAGCTGGGTGTTCCTTCTTGAGGCGAACAAGTCTACCTGCGGAAGGCCCCAGGTACTGGAGATTAGAGTGAACACTTCTGTGTTTAGGCTCCACTCTGCTTCCTGCACTGTCTGTCGGCTTAGATAATCTGCTACCTCGTTCAACGTGCCTTTTAGGTGGACAGCGGATAGAGACAGAAGACTGGTTTCTGCCCAATCCATAATCTCTGCCGACAGAAGATACAAGGACTTGCTCCTTGTGCCTCCCTGATTGTTTAAGTAGGCTACTGTAGTGGCGTTGTCTGACAGTATCCGGACATGGCACCCTAGGAGGTATGGGGAGAAGGCAGCTAAAGCTGCAGCGACTGCTTTTAATTCTCTCCAATTTGACGATCTTCTGGATTCGTCCTGAGACCATGTCCCCTGTGCCAAGTCCTGACCCATGTGTGCCCCCCATCCCCACATACTGGCGTCTGTTGTGACCACCTTTTCTGTCGGGAAGGACCAAAGAAGGCCTTTCTGTAGAACTTCCTGACCCCTCCACCACCACAGCGAGCGTCTGACCCTGGGAGGAACTCTTACCCTGGTGTCGAGGCTCTCTGACCTGTGATCCCATGTTCCTAAGAGGAACCTCTGGAGGGGCCTGAAATGCCTCCTTGCCCACTGGTTGGCTGGCATCGAAGAGGTCAAAGTCCCCAAAACTGACATGATTCTTCTCACCGAAACCAATTGGTTCGTCTGAAGAGCTGAAACCGCCCTCTGAATCCTGACCTTTTTCTCCTCTGGGAGAAAAATCTTTTGTTCCACTGAGTCTATCTGGAACCCCAGGAAGAGTATCTTCTGGGTTGGATTGAGGTTTGATTTTGGGACGTTCACCAGCCACCCCAGAGCCTCCAAGTGACCGCGAGCCCCGGCCAGATCCTCCTGCAACCTCTCCCTGGAAGGGGCAAAGAAGAGGAGGTCGTCTAGGTACGGGATTACCGCAACCCCCTGGAGACGGAGAGGGGCGAGGGCCTCCGCCATTACCTTCGTAAAGATACGAGGGGCTGACGAAAGGCCAAAGGGAAGGGCCCTGAACTGCAGGTGTACAATCTCTTTGCCCATATTCACTGCGAATCTCAAAAACGTTTGAGACTGAGAAGCTATGGGAATGTGCAGGTAAGCATCTTTTAGGTCTATAGATGCCATGAAGCACCCTTTTGTCAGCATGTTCCTGACTGAAAAAATTGAATCCATACAAAATTTTCTGTAATGGACCTATCTGTTCAGGGGTTTTAGGTTGAGTATTAACCGGTAGCTCCCTGATGGCTTTTTTATCAAAAAAATGTGAGAGTAGAACCCCCTGCCCCGTTCTTCCGGGGATACCGAAACAATGACCCTCTGGTGTCTCAGATCCTTTAACAGGTTCTTCATGGCCAGGGCCTTTGTGACGTCCCTTGATAGGTTTGTCACATAGAACTTTTCTGGCGGGGGTTCCAAAAACTCGATTTTGTAACCCTGGGACAGTATGTCCAGAATATATCGATTTTCTGTCATGCTTGCCCAAGGAGGGAGAAAACTCTGTAGTCTTCCCCCTACTGGGAGGTCCAAGTCATTGGGTCTTTCCGGAGGTCGCAGGAGGATGGAAAAGGACATTTCCCTTTCCCTTACCTTTCTGCAATGCCCAGTTCCTCCTTTTCTCCTGGGGTCTGCTACTTTCCTGAGCCCGGGGGGGACGAAAAAACTTTTTTGCTGGTTGCTTTTTCCTTTTGATTGGAAAAGACTTCTTTTTATCCGCTGTCCTATCTAACACAGCGTCTAAGTCAGGGCCAAAAAGTAAGTCACCCTGAAACGGGATTCCACAGAGTTTATTCTTGGAAGCCGCGTCCCCTGGCCAGGTTTTTAACCATAAAGCCCTTCTGGCTGAGTTAGCCAGGGCTGCAGATCTGGCTGTCATCTTAATAGACTCAGCTGAGGCATCAGAAATATATGCTACTGCAGTTGAGAGGGTAGAGAAAGATTCCAAAATTTCTTGTTTTGGGGAGTCTGCTGCAATATGGGCCTTAAGTTGGTTTAACCAGAACTCCATATTTCTGGAAACGACCGTAGTCGCCATAGCAGGTTTTAGGTTTCCCATAATGGATTGCCAAGCCCTGTTTAGCTGCAAGTCCAACCTCTTGTCCATGGGGTCTTTTAATACTCCCATGTCTTCGAAAGCTAGGTCAGTCGATCTTGAGACCTGGGAGAAGGCGGCATCAAGTTTTGGATTTTTATTCCAGACTTCCGCTGGGTTTTCGTCGAAAGGAAAACGCCTTTTTAAGTTTTTAGGGAAAAAAGGTTTCCTTTCTGGCTCTGCCCGCTCCTTTTTGATAGCCTCAGAGATGACTGGGTGAACTGGGAAACTGCGACTCTTAGGTTCGCTGAGTCCTGCGTACATTTTGTCATGCAGGGACAACTCCTTTCTTTCCTCCTCTAACCCTAAGGTAGTACAAATTGCCTTCAACAGGCTATCAACCTGTTCTAAAGACAACTTGAATTTAGAAGGGAATTCCTCGCCTTCTTCATCCCCTCAGATTCTTCTCTAGACTGGGTGGGGGAATGTCCCTCTTGGGTGAGAGATAACTCATTCTCTACCGACGGGATCACAGGTGAGCCTAGGGAGGATTGTGAGGCAGAGGGTTGACTCAGAGATGGGTTCACTAGTGAAGAGCGGAAAGACTGTATAGTCGCATCAAGCTCCTTTTTGACTGATGCGATCAGGTCGCTGCAAGCGGAGGAAGCTTCTTCTTTCACTAGTGCGTCTATGCAGACCTGACATAAGGTCTTCTTCCATCCCTCTGGTTGTTTTGCTTTACATGAGGGGCATTTCCTTTTCACTGGATCAGAGCTCTTGGCCTGCCAGGAGAAAACGAAGAAACAACCCAACCCAGTGAGACAACCCATCCCTATTGAGAGGCTCACCACAGGTGCACAATGAAAGGAAAAGCAACCGCTTCATGTGCCCAGACAGGAGAGAGAGACCTTAAGGTAAGGGAGGACAGCAAATACTGTCCCTTACCTGGGCCTTGCTGGTGCTTGTGCCTGTCCCACTCGCTGCTGCCGACTCCATTGATGAGGCGCTGCGATGTCTTGTGGCTAAAACGCCGGTTCCGGACTCCAATAGCGCCAGTGCGCCGGACCGGAACCAGCTAAATAAGCACCAGCCCCGTCCCTCCCTTCTCCTCCTGCGATTTCCGGCGGAAATGACGCCGCACGCCTGCTCCGTAGGCCCCGCCCCCTTCCGGATGCCTCACTTACGGCGGATGGAGCACAGCATGCCATCCCCAAGATGGCGGCGGCGTTTTCAAACAGCAACAAGTGGACCGGCATACATTCAAAAAAACAAGCCGGCCACTGCTGCTGTACACCGCCACCCAGGGGCAGAACCCACAGCAGTCTAACTCCAGTGAGCCCTATGAAGGAGGAGAAGGAGCCCAGCCACCAGCATCGTAGCATCGCTGTGGAATGGGAGGGACAGCTCCCCTGAGGTATGAAAAAAGGTGGAGTAGGATCCTAGGCCCTCAGGATAGCACCTAAGAGCCCTGTCTCCCACGAAGTGTTCCCTCCGGAGGAAACACAAAAACTGACCATATGTGGGAAGGAGCCTCCTTTTAAAGTTTGGTGGAAGAGGTGTTTCCTGTGGACAAAGGGAGGAGTCACTCTCTCAGGTGCTGTCCTGAAAGACGATTAGGGAAATAAGTACTAATAATGGGGCAGAACAAATATGAGGACTGAGATTTCCTTTAGTTTAACTAATTCTAGAGCTGATAACATTGAGGATATTCAGTATAATTTTAAAGAACTGTTTTTGTTGGTAAGAGGCATAGGGGAGGATTATGGATGGTACAAAAGTGCGAAGTATGTGCAGGTGATGGAGAGGAATGTGGTGGGTCTAACAGTGGGCACTTTGTACATGAGAGGAGTGCGGAGGGTATGGCAGAAGGCACTATGTACAGGAGAGGAGTGTGAAGGGTATGACAGCGGGCAGTATGCACAGCAGAGGAGTGTGAAGGGTATGACAGTGGGCAGTATACACAGCAGAGGAGTGTGGAGGGTATGCCAGTGGGCAGTATGTACAGATGTACAGGAGAGGAGTGTGGGGGGTATGACAGTGGGCAGTATGTACAGGAGAGGAGTGTGGGGGGTATGACAGAGGTTAGTATGTACCGGAGAGGAGTGTGGAGGGTATGACAGTGGGCACTATGTACAGGAGAGGAGTGCAGAGGGTATGGCACAAGACACTATGAACAGGAGAGGAGTGTGAAGGGTATGACAGTGGGCAGTATGCACAGCAGAGGAATGTAGAGGGTATGACAGTAGGCACTATGTATAAGAGAAGTGTGTGGATGGTATGACAGTGAGCAATATATACAGGAGAGGAGTGTGGAGGGTATGACAGTGGGCACTATGTACAGGAGAGAAGTGTGGAGAGTAGGACAGTAAACATTAATTACCGGGGAGAAGTGTGGAGGGTTTGACAGTAGCACTATGTACAGCAAAGGAGTGTGAAGGGTATGACAGCGGGCAGTATACACAGCAGAGGAGTGTGAAGGGTATGACAGTGGGCAGTATACACAGCAGAGGAGTGTGGAGGGTATGCCAGTGGGCAGTATGTACAGATGTACAGGAGAGGAGTGTGGGGGGTATGACAGTGGGCAGTATGTACAGGAGAGGAGTGTGGGGGGTATGACAGAGGTTAGTATGTACCGGAGAGGAGTGTGGAGGGTATGACAGTGGGCACTATGTACAGGAGAGGAGTGCAGAGGGTATGGCAGAAGACACTATGAACAGGAGAGGAGTGTGAAGGGTATGACAGTGGGCAGTATGCACAGCAGAGGAATGTAGAGGGTATGACAGTAGGCACTATGTATAAGAGAAGTGTGTGGATGGTATGACAGTGAGCAATATATACAGGAGAGGAGTGTGGAGGGTATGACAGTGGGCACTATGTACAGGAGAGAAGTGTGGAGAGTAGGACAGTAAACAGTAATTACAGGAGAGAAGTGTGGAGGGTATGACAGTAGGCACTATGTACAGCAGAGGAGTGTGAAGGGTATGACAGGGGGCATTATGCACAGCAGAGGAGTGTGGAGGGTATGCCAGTGGGCAGTATGTACAGGAGAGGAGTGTGGGGGGTATGACAGATGGTAGTTTGTACCAGAGAGGAGTGTGGAGGGTATGACAGTGGGCAGTATGTACAGGAGAGGAGTGTGAAGGGTATGACAGCGGGCGCTATGTATAGGAGAGAAGTGTGGAGGGTATGACAGCGGGCACCATGTATAGGAGAGGAGTGTGTAGGATATGACAGTGGGTGCTATGTATAGGAGAGAAGTGTGGAGAGTATGACAGTGAGCAGTATGTACAGGAGAGAAGTGTGGAGAGTATGACAGTGGGCACTATGTATAGGAGAGGAGGATGAAGTAATCTGGGAATGAAAAATGTAAAGGTTTGTGGAAGGATGTTTAGGGACTGGGTAGTGGTTAAGCGGGCCATACATGGATTGAAATTACACCAATTAAGCAGAGACCAGCCATAGTCGATCTATGTATGGGCTAGCTGGTTTTACACAAGTCAACCTATTAACCGACTTGAGTACAACCAGCCTGTCGGGTTTTCCCCAAAACAATCAGTGCTGCCAGCTATAGTTAGCAACACAAATTATTGTATTCACTGGCAGAACACAATAACACTGCGGGAGTGATTCCCCCATTCACAGGTCAGCATGTGAGAGGGTGTGGGGGGACAGGCTGGGGAGAGATACTAGTCAGTCCCTGGGAAGGCACTGCTCAGTATCAGAGCCAGATACACACAGGTTACATATGCCGCGATCGTTAGAGCGGGAGCAATAATTCTAGCACTAGACCTCCTCTGTAACTCTAAACATGTAACCTGCAAAAAAAATCTGAAGCATCGC
Organism: Lithobates sylvaticus; assembly: GCA_028564925.1. Lineage (NCBI taxonomy): Eukaryota > Metazoa > Chordata > Amphibia > Anura > Ranidae > Lithobates > Lithobates sylvaticus. The sequence goes on along the minus strand of CM053028.1, from coordinate 122,810,029 downwards.
TTGGTACACAAAGAAAATCGTGTTAACTTTAGTGTTTTTTTTTATGAAACAGTTTCTTTCCAAAAAAAACGTTTGAAAAATTGCTGTGCAAATATCGTGTAACATAAAAAGTTGCAAAGACCACCATTTTATTCCATAGGGTGTCTGCTAAAACAACATATATAATGCTTGAGGCTTCTGAGTAATTTTCTAGCAAAAAAAAAAAAATTATGATTTACATTACATGTAGGAGAGAAGTGTCAGAATTGGCCTGGGTGGCAAGGGGTTAATTATCATAAGTAATATACAAATAATTATTATAAGCACTGTGAGTTCATCCTCTCAGTCTGCTGCAGAGTGTTCCAGCTTGTATTTATACTGGCCGCTCTGTATGTAGCTTCTGACAGGCTGCACAAGGAGACCCGTATCTCCGGAACCATAGATGAAAGCAGCCCCATATTTTAGCCAGTGCTGGAGTAGGTCTTTAGCTACCTACCACTAAAATGTGGGGTCTCCGTGACTCCTGATCGCCGACCTACAACCCTCGAAGTCGATCTTTTTTTATTCTTTTTTTTTTTCGTTGGGCAAATGGGCCTATCTCGAGAAAGGGGCCTGGAGCTGCAGCTCCAATTGCCCCTATGTTAATCCGGCCCTGGCATGAAGCCATTTTGACATGCATTCTTATACATTCAAAAATCATAGCACCTATCTGTTCTTGATTTGTAGGATCTGATCTTAAGTTGGTTCTGCATTGGTTCTGTTTACAGTACCTTGCTGAATAAAATAGATGAAGGCAAGCATAGAAATACCAAGATTTGCATTGCATTGCATTGTTTTTCTACAAAATACCATGACCTTACAACACAGTAGGTTTAGCAAAACTTTTTGCCCAGGCTTATTGTTTAGATGGAAACTATAATCGTTTTCTAGCATTTATACAACCTTGTCTTTCTTTTTTCTTTTTACAAAGTTTAGTACACAATGCAGTGGTGATGCTGAAGCAGAAACTGTATCTTTGCACTCTCTTTAACTAAAACGTGAAGCCTTTTGTATACAATAGAACATGAGGGGGTGGGGATAAGACTGTTACTTTTTCAATACCTGTTACCAAATAGCTTTTACCTGTTTTTCTTCTCCCAGAATTTGATTGGTCTTGCATATGATGCCACAAAAATGACACTGCCAAGAAAAGGACTAAGTGGCATTGACAAGACTGAAGTAGCAACTGTTTGAATGAAAAGCATAGCAGAATCTGAATCAACATGTCAAGGGATACTGAGAACACTTTATTTTTTGAAATATATTGTAAATATAATAAAATCAGCAATGTTCAAGTTACTAAGAGTCCATTCACACAGGGGCAACTTTGGATCCGACTTGAAGTCGCCCCAAGTTGCCTCAAGTCGCGCGACATGATAAAATCAATGTAAGTGAATGAGAGCCGTCTTAATGCACACTACAGAAGTCGCTCCGACTTCAAAAAAGATTCCTGCACTACTTCAATCCGACTTCTAGGCAACTTGTACCCATTGATTTCAATGGAAGTTGCCGCTTCTTAACTGAAGCAACTTTCCAGGAAATAAAAATAGTTTTCTAGGCAAACCCCTCCCTTCCCACAGAGCTGATTATTATGTGATTGGCCATTGGCAAAGTACCCTGTCCTGGAGGCAACTTCAAGTTGCCTTGTTAGTTGCCTCAAGTCATGCTGTGATTCATACTTAAGTCGTGTCCAAGTTGCCTCCCAAAGTCACGCTGGAAGTCGTGTTGCCCCTGTGTGAATGGACTCTTAGTGTTGAGGTGTCTAAAAACATTTGGGAATTCATTTGTTTGATTGGGCAGTTTAACAGTCAAATCTGGGAGCATTCATATGTACTGTATTGCCGCGTACAAGCGATCGGATTTTCTGACAATAAATGTTGGATGTGAGCTTGTTGGCGGTAAGTCCGACTGTGTGTATGCTCCATCGGACATTTGTTGTCAGACTGTTGGCTAGCAGGTTCTCAAATTTTCCACCAACAAATGTTTGTTATCGGACTTTCTGATCGTGTGTACACAAGTCTGACGGACAAAAGTCCATGCATGCTCGGAATCAAGTATGAGCCGGAAGCGCTCGTTCTTGTAAAACTAGCGTTCGGAATGGAGATATCATGTACGTCACTAAGTTTGTAAATGTGGGCCAACATTTGTGTGACCGTGTGTATGCAAGACAAGTTGGAGCCAACATCCTTCAAACAAAAATCCACGGTTTTGTTGTCGGAAAGTCCAATCGTGTGTACGGGGCATATGTCTCTTTATGTCCCTGGCCAATACTCCCACCTGCCTTGGCACAAGGTTTTTGGTTATTGTCTGAAGACAGCATTTTTAATATTTAGAACTATCAACAATATTTATATTTTAACTGAAAGTTAATTTAAAACTTTGCACACTTTTAGCACCAGTAAAGAAGGTTTTGCACATTTAAAAAAAAATAAAAAAATATGGCATAAATTTGTTTAGACAATCTGAATAATATGACCTGAGATGATCAAACTGTTTAAATTCTATTCTGTTTCCACTTTTTCAGTTATATTCTATGATCTGTTTTGCATCAGATTCACTAATGTTCCTGGAAAGAGACCTAAAGGGATTTAAAAGTATTTCTTCTACTGAGTTCTTACATTTTTCTTTACCTAAATACATACTGTTTATAGAATGATTTCTGATTTGCAATATTATCTGCAATATTATCTGAAAATGTGTTTACTAATTGCTAGCTTACTATGTTTCTGCCAGTCCCCTTTTTTGAGTGATGCACCAGGGAGATTGCACATGTATGCAAGTGAGAAAAAATAAAATAAAAACTGTAGTATCTCTCCTAATCCAATAAGGACACAAAGGACAATTAGTCAGTCTGAGCCTGGCTACAGACCTGCTGCTGGCTTACCCAATGCACTGCACATAGAAGAAATGATAGTTCACCATTCTATAGGACTAACTACTCTGAAACAAAAATCCTTGCAGTTCTTCTTATACTGCTAAAAACATAAGCCAATCCTCTGACAATGTAATTTCCTGACAAAACGCGTAGGAAGCAGCAACGATGTGATGTCATCACACACAAGTGCCAGGGGAGACTGTCGTGAGAGGATCTGCCTGCTTTACTGGATTACAGGATTTTAATAATCTGCTTCTAATCTCCTGTGGCTCTGGTCTGGACCCCAAAGCAAGCAGAAACCCTAAACCCTAGGGTGGGACTTGTTTATACTGGCTGTGAGCCATTATTTTGTTTTCAGCCACAAGTATATAGACTTTTTGTTCATGCTGAAGAAAGCTGTTTTGTTTTGCTGTTTGAACAATATAAGACTGTTTGCTATTTTAACAATACTATACAGAAATACAAAAAATGGCACTGTTGGCTAAAAAGATCTTAAAGAGAAACTTCAGTCCCTGTAATCATGGCTCTGCCCCCCCCCACCCCCACTGGTGTTGCCATTTTTAATTGTTCAACACATTAGCAGATGTGCCAAAGAGTTTTTTCCAGCCTTTTGGGCCTGGCAGAGCCTTGTGTTGCATCATGCCAAATTTCATGTGTGTGCACAGAAGCCCAGCAGAACCCTTCAGCACATCTGTGTACATGTGCGCAACATCATTCTTGCCTCGGTAAGAAAAAAGGAAGTGCTGCACAAAAAAATAAAATAAACAAAAAAATATCCAATTGTGGGAGAAGGAGAAGGTTGGAGCCAGGTAAACACGTCTTTTGGGTCGAAAGTCCACTTTAAAGAAATCATAGTAACCATTACCTGAACAGTAAGCGTTAAATAATAATAAAAAATAAATAAAAATACAGAGTTAAAATATGACAGTCCCATGGGATCAGGTAATAAAGGATGCCACTGTTTTAAAAGAGGAAGACTTACTTTTAAATTCCTAAAGTTTACTAACATATTACCAGCTTCCTGTAAATTGCCACAGCAATTTAATTGTGTCTGTTTATTATTAGTATATTTAATAATTGTTAGTATATTCAGTAAAAGAAAAGGATACGGGGTATGGCAAAAAGTTGAGCAAATACATGGAATGAAGATCCCCAAGCAATTTGCCATGGCGCAATATACGCCAGAACATAATTCATCTTATTTAGTAGTTCAATAAACTAGAAGAGAAAAGAATAATTAATATAAAAACATTGATACATAACCAACAAATTGTAAAAACTTCAAGTTGCAAAAGATTAATCTTAGGTTATATTTACTATAATGTGTAAAAATACTATTTAATTAAAACAAAGCCTGCATCAATTGTAAAAATGCATCATTTTTTAAACAAAACATATCAATCATTACTTATTTTTCAGCTGTACACAGAACCATCCACTGAGAGCTAAGGTATGAAGTTACTTTGGGTTTACTGCTGCAGAGGTTGGGGGGGGGGGGTAATTAGGCTAAGCTGTATTTCTATTTTTTTTAAAATAATATGTGATACACCAATTAATGGTAAAAAGACTGCTTTCTTTCACTCCAGAGTATTATGAATTGTGATTCACCATGGCGTAGTCTCGAGAGGTTCTTGTATTTGGCATTTTGTTGACTGGAATAGAAACTGTTTTAGTGGGATAGTTGAGGAACCAGTATTAATGCCAAGTAAGATTAAAGGTCCTTAAAACTGATCAATGAATGTCATTTGGCGCTATTACATAAGATGTCTTTGTTTGAAAAAACGTGGGATCCTTGGATCCAGTACTTGACGGGCGCTACATGCTGAATTAGAAACATCAACTCTACTGGGTTTGGTGAGGGTGCTTGCCTCTACTCTCTTACTTTTCTCCCCTCTTTTCTCTATTTTTCCTTGTTCCCTGCATATTTGGAGAATATTCTTGATCCACAAATGGTTGTTTAAGGTTCTGAACTGTATACGGACAAACTCATGTTTGGATGGACTTCAACTTTAGCGCCCTAAATAGAATTCAGGGACCATTACTACTTCTCTATCTCTTTCTGTTACTAAATACTTTTTTGAACTTGTGACCAGTTAACGGTCTGTTGTACTTTTATAACTATTTTATTTTTACAAATTAAAGGTCATTTAAATTAACTTCAGGATCTCCAAGGTAGTATTTTTAGAAACATTTCTTTAGAAAGAATGTCGGCAAACATTTGCCGGTTACAAAAAAAAATGTCCGACATCTGTCGGAAAAGCATGCTTGAAAACCAACAGCCAAGTGATTCCTGATCAGCGCTCTTAGCCAATGGCAGAGAGCGCTGATCAATGTTTTCTGGCGGAGGGGCCATCCCCCTGTCAGCACACAACATCTCAGTGGAGGAGATCACTGTACTAATGCCAGATTGTTAGTACAGCGACTCCGACCAGAGCTGTCAGTTTTTTTTTTGTGCAACCCGCTGTCTTCAGGGTACCATACCAGAGAGAGCTTAAGAAAATGAAATAAACAGCTCAGTTAAAGCAATAATGAAAAGTAGGTGCTAGGCCTTATAAACAAATTAGGTGCAAAAACTTGTGTTTATATAAATCAAAACATCCTCAAATATAAAGCCCAGCTGTGTTATGAAGGAAAATATTGTTAAGCCTTGTATGTTAGATCCTGTACACAGAATATCAGATCTTCTCCATAGGAGTCCAGGCACCAGCGGCGGTGCGAGGAATAGAGCATTTGGACTGATAGTGTTTGTGCCCTGCTGGCACCTGCCAAATGTGAGTGCAATTTTTATATGCTTGTTGTTTTTACTATTTTAACTAAAATTTACTACACTACGAAATCACCAATCATCAATCTGGGTTTCTTTGCTCACTCATATTGAGTGAATGAGAATTTACATAGAGATATCCATAAGTGGGCTGGCACCTGGACTCCTATGAAGAAGATCTGATATTCCGTGTACAGGATCTAACATACATGGCTTGGTGGCTGCTTTGTTGACCGGAACAATCTGGTGAGTGTAAACTTCACATGGAAGAGCACTTTATATGTACAGTATAAAGAAGAAGGGTCACTTTTTATTAGACTTCACAAGATCACGGTGATTGAGGATTTTCCTTCATAACACAGCTGGACTTTAAATTTAGGCTACTTTCACACTGAAAGTGTCGATCGTTGGCATTAAAGCAATGCTAGTTTAGCGGCGCTTTTTGGGCCGCTAGCGGGGCACTTTTAACCCCCGCTAGCGGCCAAAGAAAGGGTTAAAAGTGCCCATGTTGCGGTGCTGCCGAAGCACTTTGCAGGTGATTCGGGAGCGCTGCCCATTCATTTCAATGGTCAGGGTGTTTTGGGAGCAGTGTATACACAGCTCCCAATCCATACCAAAGATGCTGCTTGCAAGACTTTTCAGTCGTCCAGCAAGCACACAGCCCCAGCGTGAAAGTACTCAGGCTTTCACACTGGGGAGACATGAGAGGCGCTTTTCAGGCGCTATTTTTAGTGCTAAAATGCCCTAAAAGTGCCTCAGTGTGAAAGGGGTCTAATGTTTTGATTTATTTAAACACAGGTTTTTGTACTTAATTTGTATAGGACTAGCACCTTATCATTATTGCTTTAAGAGTCCTTTGACACTGAGGCAGTTTTCAGGTGTTTTAGCGCTAGAAATAGCGCCTGTAATGCGTCTGAAAACTGCCCTTCCATGTCACCCGAATGTGAAAGCTTGAATGCTTTCACACTGGGGCGGTGCGCTTGTGGGATGTTACAAAAAATCCTTCAAGCAGCCTGAAAAGCGTTTCAGAAGCGCCAAAACACGAGCGTGTTTAACCCCTTCTTTGGCCGCTAGCGGGGGTTAAATGCGCTCCGCTAGCGGTCGAAAAGCAATGCTTAAACAGTAATAAAGCCCCTCTAAAACGAGCTGCGCTTTACTGCTAACTCACAGGTGGCCACCAGTGTGAAAGGGGTCTAACTGAGCTGTTTATTTATTTTTCCTAAGGTCATATTGGAAGGGTTATACACTTTAAAAGGGGCAGTTGCCGCCTTATACACCTTCATTCATTTTATTCACTTTTTTTCATTTATCGTTTTGATTTTCTATTTTTATCTTTTAAGGATGGTGCCTTCTTAAGGCCCATACACACGATCTGACTTTTTGACAACCAACATGCAAATTAGCTGTTTTGGACCAACATCCGACCGTGTGTACGCTCCATCGGACCAACTTTTTCCAGGTTTCATCGGACTTTTGTTGGCTATGCGAACGGACCAACTTTCTGAATGAATGAATGAATGAATGAATGATTTGTATAGCGCTGCAACTGCGAACTGAATCGCCTCGAGGCGCTTGACTGCTCATGTTGGGATGCCATGTATTAGAAGAGGTGGGTCTTGAGTTTTTTCCTGAAGGCCTGATGGTTTTCTTCCATGCGGATGTTGTTTGGTAGAGCATTCCATAGCCGGGGTCCCTGTACTGCGAATCTTCGTTCTCCCTTCGATTTGTAGCGGGCTTTGGGGATGAGAAGGCGATTTTGGTTTGTTGATCGAAGTCTGCGATTCGGTATGTATTTTTCTATTTTCTCACAAAGGTATTGAGGCGCATTTCCTTGTGTACATTTGTGGGTGAGGCAGAGGGTCTTGAATGTGATCCTGTCTTTTACCTTGAGCCAATGGAGCATCCTTAGGGATGGGGAGATGGATTCCCAGGGTTTCTTTCCGGTGACTATTCTTGCTGCTGTGTTTTGGACAATTTGAAGGCGCGCAATCTGGTAATCCGGTAATCCTATGTAGAGTGAGTTTGCGTAGTCGAGCCGTGAATTGATGATCGTTCCTACTACTACCGCTTTTTCCTTTTCCGGGATGAAGGGGATGAGTCTGTGTAGCATGCGAAGGAGATGGTGGGATCCGCTGATTACGGATCCTATTTGTGCCTCCATTGTCATCTCTGAATCAAAGATTACTCCGAGGCTTTTGGCTTTGTTGCTTGGAAGGATGGTCTGTCCCAAGATGGTTGGTGGTGTCCAAGGGGTCTTCGTCTTTTTCCTTGAGTTTGCGTCGAGGAGCAGTAATTCTGTTTTTGATCCATTTAGTTTGAGGGAGCTAGTGGTCATCCAGTCATCTATCAATGTGAGACATTTTCCTAGTTCCTGGTATTGGTCTTTTTGTCCGGTGATCCGGAAGTACAGTTGAGTGTCGTCCGCGTATGAGTGGAAGCACAGATCCAATTTGCTAATAATTTTGAAGAGTGGTCGGATGTAAATGTTGAACAGTACTGGTGACAATGGTGATCCTTGAGGGACTCCATAAGTTCTGCCAACAAAAGTCCGATGGACCAAAGTCCGACTGTGTGTACACAAAACCAATGGACTTTTGTACAAACCAATGCAGAACCAATGCAAAAGATCAGACAACAATACAGAAGTTGACCAAAGGTGGCGGTAAAGAGCAGAAAAACCAAGTGATTTGGTGAAAGTTGGCTGAAAAAGTCCTGCCGTGTGTATGCAATACCAACTTGGGGCCAACGCCCTTTGGACAAAAATCCACGGGAAAGTTGGTCCACGGTCCGATCGTGTGTATGAGGCTTTACTGTTATTAGACTAAACAGCTCAGTGGAAGAAATTTTTGAGATGTTGGAAAACAAATCTATCTTTTCAGTTAGAAACGAGTTCTCTGGTAACGATAGACTTCCTCTAAATAGGAAAGTTGTGCTAAGGCAAAGAGTTTTAAAAAAGGTTGGAGATTTTAAAGAGATTTTAGTATCTAAGGGCAAAATGGGAACAAAACATGAGCAACATAGAGTAAGTAAGTAATGGCAATTCCCAGGTGTTACTGAGGATACTGAGGTTAAATTAATAAAGGCTGTCCACTTTGCAAGGAAAGTAATGAAGCGTACACACGATCGGACATTCCGACAACGAAATCCTGGGATTTATTTCCGACGGATGTTGGCTGAAACTTGTCTTGCATACACACGGTCGCACAAATGTTGTCGGAAATTCTGATAGTCAAGAACGCGCTGACGTACAACACGTACGACGGCACTATAAAGAGGAAGTTAGCCAGTGCGCCACCCTTTGGGCTCCTTCTGCTAATCTCGTGTTTATCTCGTGTGAGCAGAAGTTTGGTGAGAGATGATTCGCACTTTTCAGCCTCATGCTTTTCAGATCGTTACTTCTCTTCAGTTTGTGCTTGTGGGTTCGTATCTGGTTTTCAGAGCGTGTAGTCAGTTCGTATCTATTTTTTTTTTTTTTTAGTTCGTATCTGGTTTTCAGTGCGTATTTTTATATTACGTATTTGATTTTCAGTGCGTTCTTGTCCGCTCGTTTCTGAATTTCAGCTCGCTCTTCTTAGGCCTTTCTGATTTTCAGTGCGTTCTTGTTTGCTCGTTTCTGAATTTCAGCTCGCTCTTCTCAGGCCTTTCTGATTTTCAGTGCGTTCTTGTTCGCTCGTTTCTGAATTTCAGCTCGCTCTTCTAAGGCCTTTCTGATTTTCAGTTTGTTCTGACCAGCTGACCATTTTGAAGCCATGTTGCGGGTACGTACTCATCGCAGAGTTCGTGCTGTGCAGGGGCTTGGTGTTGGGGTTCTTACTTTGACCCAAGCCCAGTCCATGAACAGGGCGAGGAGAATTGGACGAAGAATTGGTTGCTCCAGCGTGACCAATTCTCGCACATGCCTTTGTTATGGGAGATCCGTGAGAATATATCTGATGATTTCAGGAATTATCTCCGGATGATGGACCCCGTTTTTCACCGTTTGTTGGCTTTGCTGTCCCCTTATATTACGAAGCAGGAGACCAGCATGCGGCAAGCCATCACTCGGAGCAGAGGATAGTTGCCACCTTGCGGTACTTGGAGATGGGGATAAGTGTGCAGGACATCAAGTTCTCGACAGGCATCTCCCCCCAGGCTCTGGGGATCATTATTCCAGATACCTTTTCTGCCGTCATTCAGGTCCTGCAGAAGGACTATATTAAGGTAAGACTTCTCCTTTAACATCACATTATATGTGTTTAAATAAATGTATTTTTAAAATAAATTTGTATTTTAAACTGAAAAATATTTCCTTTGATTTACTGCTTGTGCTTCTTTTAGCTGTCTCTTAGGTTCTCCAATGGGCTTTTTTTTGGCCATTTTCTTTAACCACTTCAATACCCGGCCATAGTCAAATGACGCCCACAAGGTGGATCTCCCATCCTGGGTGGGCGTCATATGATGTCCTCGGCCTTCCGCCGCCACTGCGGGCCCGGGGGGGCCCGCAGAGCGGCGATCGGGGATCCGGTGTGTCCCTCGGGACACAGCCGTCCCCCGATGGGGGTATTGAAGTGGCCAGTTGTGTCCCGAGGCTGCGCCATTGCAGCGGCGCCGTTCGCGGCTGATTGTATGTGTCCCGGAAGCGACGTGCACTGCGCACGCGCGCGCTCCCGGGAACGTTCAGTGAAGAGATCGGGACTGAGGCTGGCTGAGGCTTTAGCCTTAGATACAGCTCAGCCCCGATCACTGTAAAAACACAAAACAATTGGCTATTTAGTGACTGGCTGTGTCCAATGACAGCCAGTCACTAAATGTAAACAAAAAAGTGTGGTAACTCCTGTTGCTGGGTTCTCCTCTTCACACACCGATCCTGTGTGAGGAGGAGATCAGCTAACAGTGAGTTACCTATATACTGTACCCACTTAGTATATATACCCATCTGTGCCCAGATCACCCCCCCTAAATAAAGAGAACCTGTCATCAGTAGTACCTGTCATCAGGTGTACCTGTCATCAGTAGTACCTGTCATCAGTACCTGTCACCTCACCAGAGTACCTGCCACCAGAGTACCCGCCATCTCACCTGCCAGAGTACCACCAGAGTACCCGCCACCTCACCACCTGCCAGAGTACCCGCCACCTCACCACCTGCCAGAGTACCACCAGAGTACCCGCCACCTCACCACCTGCCAGAGTACCACCAGAGTACCCGCCACCTCACCACCTGCCAGAGTACCACCAGAGTACCCGCCACCTCACCACCTGCCAGAGTACCACCAGAGTACCCGCCACCTCACCACCTGCCAGAGTACCACCAGAGTACCCGCCACCTGCCAGAGTACCTGCCATCAGAGTACCTGCAACCAGAGTACCTGCCATCAGAGTACCACCAGAGTACCCGCCACCTCATCATCTGCCACCAGTGTACCTGCCACCAGTGTACCTACCACCAGAGTACCCGCCACCTCACCAGCTGCCACCAGAGTACCCGCCACCTCACCAGCTGCCACCAGAGTACCCGCCACCTCACCAGCTGCCACCAGAGTACCTGCCACCTCACCACCTGCCACCAGAGTACCCGCCACTTCACCAGAATACCCGCCACCTCACCACCTGCCACCAGAGTACCTGCCACTATGTCCAAAAGGATGTACACCCCAGAGGAGGCATACCAAATACTCAGTCTGAGCGATGAGAGCATCGGGGAGCTCTCACCGCTCAGTTCTGTTTCAGTTTCTGGCTCAGAATATGAGCCCCCTGAAGGCAGCACCTCAGGATCCGAATTGGAGGAGGAAGCAGTCCCTCCTAAAAGAAGACGGTCTGAACCCCAGGCATCTACCAGCAGTGCCAACGGCGGTAGACCCCAGGAGGAGAGGCCCAGTTCAAGCGCTGCTAGACCCCAGGAGGAGAGGCCCAGTGCGCGCCAAAGAATTAGGGCCCAAAATCAGCTGCCAGAAAGCTTGGCAAACCCATTGTGGCTGCCTTCTACCACAGGGTCAGCCACGATCCCCCCTTTTACAGCACAGCCAGGTGTGCAGGTCAACACTGCAGGTTTTTCCAAGATGGATTTTTTTTATTTATTTTTCCCAGAGGAATTGCTTCAAGTCGTCATGGACCAAACCAATCTTTGTGCCCAACAATTTATCACAGCCAACCCCAGCTCCAGCTATGCCCGCCCTTTTGAATGGGACCCCTAACAATTGCAGAGCTGAAAGTGTTTTTAGGCCTAACGCTAAACATGGGGCTTACAAAAAAAAATTAGATACATAAATATTGGTCGACCAAATCCATCCATCACATGCCAGTTTTTTCTGCAGCCATGTCCAGGTCCCGATATGAAATTATTATGCGCTTCCTGCATTTTAGTGACAACTCACAGTGCCCCCCCCGGAATCACCCAAAATTTGACAAGCTGTATAAAATTCGCCCCCTAATTGATTTTTTTTTCCAAAATGTTTGCTGAACTTTATGTCCCTGACAGAAATATATCTGTGGACGAATCCCTGGTGCATTTCACAGGCCGGCTGGGTATCAAACAATACATCCCAAGTAAGAGAGCGAGGTATGGCTTGAAGCTCAACAAGCTCTGTGAAAGTGCCACCGGTTATGTGCACTCCTTCCGCGTGTACGAAGGAAAAGATTCCCAGATCCAGCCCCCTGAGTGTCCATCGTACATGGGAATTAGTGGGAAAATTGTTTGGGAGTTGGCATTCCCACTCCTCCAAAAGGGGTATCATATCTATATGGACAATTTCTACACTAGTTTGCCCCTTCTCCGCCACCTGTACCTAAAAAAAACATTGGCCTGTGGTACAATAAGAAAAAAACGGAAGGGCTTCCCACAGCGTCTTGTCGCCACAAACATTCAAAGGGGGGAATCGGCCAGCTTGAGGAATGAGGAAGTGCTGGCTGTGAAGTGGAAGGATACTAAAGATGTGTATATGATGTCCACCATCCACAATGACACCTCAGTGGAACTTCACAGAAGACGCGGTCCCGTTCGCAAGCCTTCCTGCATCAATGCATATAATAAATTTATGGGGGGGTGGATTTAAATGACCAGATGTTGCAGCCCTATCTGTCAACAAGAAAATCCCTTTTTTGGTACAAAAAAGTTGCAATTTACTTTTTTCATTTGGCCCTTTTAAATTCTTTTATAATTTACCAAAAATCCTCAGCAACACCCACCACCTTCATAAAATATATTGAAGACATTGTCACTTCACTTATTTATCAAGAGGAATCCCCCCCCAGAAAGCATTCGCTCAGATTCTGGCGTCAGGCTACATGAGAGTCATTTTCCGGAACATATTCCACCATCAGCATCCGGAAGACGACGCCAAAAAAAATGCCGGGTGTGCACTAAGAGAGGAGTTAGGAAAAACACCAGCTTCTATTGTCCCGATTGTCCCTCCCTACCTGGCCTTTGCATCGGACAATGCTTCAGGCGATATCACACTCTGGACCACTATTAGCCCATATTTCCAATAGACTGCCATTTCCCCCCCAATTTCTGTCATGAATATTTCCCTGCCTCAACCAACCATATCATTGTCTTCCATGTGAACTGACCCTGGCCTGTTTCTCGACTATGCCTCTGCCTACCGTCTGCATTGTTTATCTGCCATGCTTCTGCCTTTCAAGTGAACTGACCCTGGACTGTATCGACTATGCCTCTGCCTACCGTCTATGTCTGCCTTTTACCTGCACTGACCTCGGCTTGTTGACCATGTTTTTGCCTGCCCCTTGGACTGATCTTTTACTCTGCTACACAGGGGTCTCACATATGTGAGGGGCTCCAGAAGAGTGTTCGGAGTTCAGAAAACCAGTTTTTCTGTGTTCCCATAACAGGGTCTGGTTGTCCGGAGGCTTCAAAGAGATTTGGGTGGGAGAAGCCTCTACCCCTGTCCCCATTCTTCCCTGACCGATGCCCTAAGCTTGATGGTCCTGTCTGCTCCCTGGAAAAAATACTCTGGCTGTGCTGACCATACCTCTGCCTGCTGCCTTTACTAATTATGGACAGTATTCCTGCCTGCTGCATGGACGATCCTTTGATCCTTTTGCTGCTGCTGACCACATCCCTGCCTGCTATCTGGACTAATGCATTGGCTGTGTTGACAACATCTCTACCTGTGCTGACTATTCCTGCCTGCTGCCTGTTTTGCTGTCGCTGTCCACGTTCCTGCCTGCTGCCTGGACTGATGCTCTCCTCTGTGGACCACTGCACTACTAAAACCGCAGGTAATCTTTTCTTTACCCTTTGCTCAGCAGAATGTATTTTGGTTTGTAACTGGTATGTACAGTACATGCTATGTGTTAGAAATATGAAGGGCCTTCAACAATGTGATAGGTTGGCAGGAATTTGTGTGTAATTTATGCTCCTAGAACACCTGACAGTGCTACTTGGGCCTCTGTATGTGGCCAGGCTGTGTAAAAGTCTCACATATTTGGTATTGCCATACTCGGGAGGAGTAGCAGAATGTATTTTGGGGTGTCAGTTTTGCTATGTACATGCTATGTGTTGGAAATATCTTATAAATGGACAACTTTGTATAAAAAAAATGCGTTTTCATTTTTTTCCCACATATTCCAAAAACTTTGGGAAAAAAATGAACCATTCAAAAGACTCATTATGCCTCATATATTATACGTTGGGGTGTTAGCTTTCCAAAATGGGGTCATTTTGTGGGCGTTTCCATTGTCCTGGTGCTCCAGGGCCTTCAAAACTGTAATAGGTGGTTGAGAAATGAGATGTGTAATTTATGCATGTAGAACGCCTGACGGTGCTACTTCAATGTTGGGCCTCTGTATGTGGCCAGGCTGTGTAAAAGTCTCACATATTTGGTATCGCCATACTCGGAAGGAGTAGCAAAATGTATTTTGGGGTGTCAGTTTTGCTATGTACATGCTATGTGTTGGAAATATCTTATAAATGGACAACTTTATATAAAAAAAATGCGTTTTCATTTTTTTTCCCACATATTCCCAAAACTTTGGGAAAAAAATGAACCATTCAAAAGACTCATTATGCCTCATATATTATACGTTGGGGTATTAGCTTTCCAAAATGGGGTCATTTTGTGGGCGTTTCCATTGTCCTGGTGCTCCAGGGCCTTCAAAAGTGTGATAGGTTGTCATCAAATGAGATGTGCAATTTATGCTCGTAGAACGCCTGACGTTGCTACTTGGATGTTAGACCTCTGTATGTGGCCAGGCTATGTAAAAGTCTCACACATGTGGTATCACTATACTCAGGAGGAGTAGCAGAATATATTTTGGGGTGTCATTGCAAGTATGCATGTGCTGTGTGAGAGAAATAACTTGTTTTTATGACAATTTTGTGCAAGAATTTTGGGAAAAAATTACAACTTCAAAAAACTCGCCAAGCCTCTTACTAAATACCTTGGAATGTCTGCTTTCCAAAAAGGGGTGATTTGGGGGGTATTTGTACTTTCCTGGCTTGTTAGGGTCTCAAGAAATTAGATAGGCCTTCAGTGCATCAGGTGTGATCAGATGTGATCATTTTCAATGATTTGCACCATAGACGCTATAACTTTCACAGCAACCAAATAATATACACTTATTTGGGTTATTTTTACTAAAGATAAGTAGCAGTATACATTTTGGCCAAAATTTATGAAAAAAAATGTTTTATTTGCAAAAATTTTCAATAGAAACTAAAAGAAAGTGTTTTTTTTTCAAAAATGTCTCTCTTTTTTCGCTAATATTGCAAAAAATAAAAAACCCAGCGGTAATTAAATACCACCAAAAGAAAGCTCTGTTTGTGAGAAAAAAATTTGGTTTGGGTAGCATGTAGCATGACTGAGTAATTGTCATTCAAAGTGTGAGAGCGCTGAAAGCTAAAAATTAGTCTGGTAAGGAAGGGTGTTTAAAAGCCCTGTATTGAAGTGGTTAATAGTGCAAACGTAATTTTTTTGATACATGAGGTGACAATCTCTTCTTCAGCTAACTATTATGTTGTGGATCTGCTACACACACACAGTGTTTTTGTTGTTAATGTATGTAATGCATTAATGATAAAAATATTCATAATTTTCATAACATTTTTTTCTTTTGGACAGTAGAAATATCCTTTTTTGTGGTAAACAGGCATGTTTTTAAAAACATAAAACAATACACAACTCAAAAACTTACAAAGTTCCACTTTGATAAATTGATGTCACCCCTGTGAAAGACATATTTTGAAGATGCACACAAATTGGGAGTCAAAATGGGGGATTTCCCTCCTGATCCCATGCCTGAGGTCAACATGTGCTAGCTCCCATCATGGGGGATCAATGGACGTGTTTCGGGGGTGCAACCCCTTCCTCTCAGCTACTTTAGTTGCGAGGAAGGGGTTGAACCCACAAAACGCGTATATTGATATGTCCGTGATGGCAGATAGCACATGTTGACACACTGTGTGCATCTTCAAAATTTGACTTTCAACATTTTTTAGAAAAGTTAAAAAAAAAAGTTATAAAAAAAAAAACAATTACAAAAATGTTGGTGTGTTTTAGATTCTGCCTAAAACATCAATGATTTTTTTGAGTCTTTTTTCCACATCATTGATGTCTTTCTTAATCTTCTGTAAATCATGATTGCACACCATGATCTCCCCGATGAGGGCGTGTGCACTTGCACTTGTGAAATGGGTTTCTTCTTCCACAACATCCACCTCACCTAAAATAAAACAAACACAACATGTATTATAAATATGCAGGCATACATCTATTAACTGAAGCTGTGGTCTCAGACATTCACCCATTGTGGTCACTTTTTCGCCCAAATCATAAACTTCTCCTTCCTCCACATCCTGAGGTTGTGGTTTTTGGGATTTTCCCTTTCTTTAGGAGGTTATGGGTCCCTGGTGACCTCAGACGTCCCGAGTCTCTTCTCCCCTATGTGATTAAAAAAAAAAGGTATACTTAGCACACAGATATTTGAGGGCAGAAATAGTAATATGAAACATTGCTTGGAAGTGTCGTGCAATTGTCTGTTTTGGCAGAGTTACAAGCTGAAAACATGATTTTTTCCCTTTCTTGAAGGTGGAATACTTACCTTTTTTTGGTAAAGTATCACACATGTGGAGACCCCTAGTATCCACTGGAGCACCTGTGTGGGACACCCTAAAACGTTTGTTCTGGTGTCCCACACTAGTGCTCCTACGTCCAGATGTGTAAACAGCTGCTGAGTGTCCTCTCCTTACACTGAATCAAGTTTGCATTGCACAAACCCATCTAGACAACAATATACTAAACTTCTTTTAATCCAAATAGGCATGAACAAATGTAGTTAACCTGCATCTGCCAAAAACATCTTATTAGTGGGCGAACAAACAATGTTTACTATGAACGATTACTGTGCCCACGAACCTGAAACTAGCCATTTTAAACTGTACAACAGTAAAGAAAAGCACATGGAGCAGCACGAACATAATAATAATAATAGGAACACACAACAAAATATTTACTTTTCTGCAGCACTCTCTTGATTCTTCTGTACTGATAGTGCTCCCTCAATTTGAGGTCTGACCATCGTTTCCTCAGTTGATCCTTGGATCGCCGTACCCCAAAATTCCTGTGCAGACTTTTCACAACTTTAGCAATGATAGTCGGCCCTCTTCAAGATGTCCACCATCTCCATCATCTCTACAAAGGACATATTAGAGGCCTTAAATCTGGGATCGGAAGGTTCGTAGCTCCGGGCTTTCATCGCTGCTGCTGCTGTCTTCATGCACTTGTTCTTTCTCTGCCATGTGCTCTCCCACTGTGCCGAAAGAGAAGGGGCGGGGAATATACTATAAAGAAGGTCAGGGGAGCGGAGTTTTACGCATGCGCAGTCTATATAAAGCGTAAAACGCGTGCGTCGTACATACGATCTGTGAGCGGAGGACGGAGTAGCAGAATCGCTGATCGTTCTAACAAAGGTACAATTTTAACTTGGGGCATCAGTGGCCTATACTGCTTACAGATTGAGGCCTATATTGGGACAAGATTATGCGAGTTTAGCCTGACATTAGGGTTTGTCTTGTGTTGTGTCTTGCATATAAAATGGATCAATTCAACGATCATGATTTCCTCCCCCAATTCATTGATATGTACAGAGAGCTGCCCTGTCTGTGGCAGACAAAACACCCCTTTTATACAAATCGACTAAAGAGGAAGGCAGCACTAGATAAAGTGCTGGAATTTGTGAAGCCGCAGAACCCCACGGCAGACATCAACTATTTGAAGTGCAAAATTGGTGGCCTGAGGAGCACTTATAATAAGGAGTGCAAGAAGGTCCAGGATTCCCAGAGATCAGGAGCAGCAGCAGATAACGTTTATGTCCCCAGGCTGTGGTATTACGAGAGACTGCGATTTCTGTCAGACCAGACTGAAATCAGGCCTTTTACTCTCAACCCTTCCTTCCACTCTTCGTTTCACCCCAGCTGAGGCTTCCGACGTTCAACCTGGGCCTTCCACCCAGGAAGAAGATGTGGAGGAGCCTAGCTTGAGTTAGGTATAGCATTGTTCAACATATTTCTCAAAATTGTGTGTGATTGATGAACAATAAACTAAAACAATGCCCCGTTTTTCATACACAGGAAATCCTCAGCCAGGAGGAGTCTGTGGAAAGTGGCAGCCAAGAGGTGGCAGGGGAAAGTGGCAGCCAGGAGGTGGCGGGGGTAAGTGGCAGCCAGGAGGTGGTGGGGGTAAGTGGCAGCCAGGAGGTGGCCGGGCCCAGTAGCCTGACCGAATCCCAGGTCCCTCCCCTCCGTCTTCAACAAAAAAGTCCCAGGAAGTGGAGGAGTCAGCACTTGGGTTAATTCACAAGGCTTCTGCGGCCCTCAGAACCCCCCCCCCCCAGTCTTATTGAGACCTGTGCCTGCATGGCTGCCAACAAAATGCAGGAAATGGAGGTGGGCCAACGCCTCTTTTGTGAGGAAATGATATATATGGCCCTAAATAAGGGGCAAACTCACAAGAAAAACCCACCTTTGTGAGTTGGACCATCCTCCTCCTCCTCCTTCACCTCCTCCACCTCCTGCCACAACTCCAACACCAGAGCCACAGACTGGAAGGAAGTGTGGAAGGAAGCGTGGAAGGAAGACAAGAGAGTGATGACCTGGGTTCAGTCTGCTCTGGCAAAAGACGCAGGCTGTTGTAAGACCACAGCCTGGGGACATATATGTCACCTGCTGCTGTTCCTGATCTCTCAGAGTCCTGGACCGGATTGTGCTCCCTATTAAATGGACTCCTCAGGCTCCCAATTTTGCATGTCAAATAGTTGATGTGTGCCCTGGGGTACAAAGGCTTCGCTAACTTCACCAGTTTATCCAGCGTTGCCTTCCTCTTTATTTTGTTATGACCCCTAATAAATGTATATATTTTTCTTAAATCATTGGCTATGTGTTATAATTAAAAAAGGACAGTTTGTTTGTGAGTAGGCAGATACATTTCAAAAATACAATGTCAAATTAACAAGGGACACCAACACCAACCAATCTCTTTGAGGTTAAAAAATACAAGATAATAATGGTGTTGTGGTAACTTGACACACAAAACAAGAAAAAACATTATGGAGATCACTAGAAAAAAAAAAAAAAAAAAACAGGAGATCTTGATTTAAAAAAAAAAAGGAGATCACTATAAACAAAAATTATGAACATTATTCTGGAGATCTGGCAAATTTTTTTTAAAGATTATTCATGAGATCACAAGAAATAATAAAGAAATCAGTCTGTCAGAACTCCGTCACCATGGAGACTGTTAAAACTACATGTGCTACACAAAGAAAATATGTCAGTAGAAATATAACAAGCATTTTAGAAAATGCAAGAAGTCTTCCAAAGAATCTCAACTAACTACAATTGTTCGAAGCTGACTTCATGAAAGTTACAGGTGGATAATGAATTTTAAAAGCTATTATGTCTACAAAGAACAGAAAAAGTTGTGTTCTTTCTTGCACAATAGTTTTATTAGGTTTTCAAATGGGGAGATGTGAAAGTACACTTAAAGAGGAGCTTCATTCTTCCCCCCAAAGTCAGCAGCTACAAATACTGCAGCTGCTGGATGGAGGAAGGGGGAGAATAGGTAAGGTATTAAGGTAGGGGAGTGAAAAAAGATATGCACAAATATAAAATATTAGCCATTTTAAAAATGCTTAAGAGATGAACATAGGTCCATCATAGTTCTTTGTCGTAGTAGAGGGTTTCCAATGCCAAAGGTTGTAAAGGAGCATATAATCTCTCTGTGGGGTGGCATGTATCAACAATCAGGCGATTTAATTCCAAGACAAGGATGTGTTTAATAGGGAGACAAATGGTGTTCCCTGATGCTGGAGACTATGATTTTATAATCAGCATGCTGCAGAGAAGGACCCTAGCTCTGTGAGGAAGCAGTGATCTCTCTGCAGAGGTTCAACGGACTTTCAGCAGGTGTCTCCTTACTGTCCTAGATTCCACCTACACGTAGCTGCTAGGAGGTTATTTATTGCCACCTCCCACACAGCTACATGCCTCTGTGAGCTGTAATGTTATGTCAGGCTATGTTTTGTCCTCTCTGTCATATTTGTCCTTGCTTGAGAAATATTGCCTTACTTTTAGCTAACCTGGAAAATATAGTTTAATTATTCTTGTATTTCCTTTTGAAGTGTCTATATGTATTCAGTTCCTTTTCACAATTTTTGCTGAGTTTTCTATAGCCATAATAAACAAACAAACAAAGAGCAAAGACACACTGACTTATCCATTCTTGTCCAGATCACTAGGGTTAACGGGGGTTTACTCCCATATAGCTACCCTATTAGAACAATCTGTTCACACCGTCTGCCGGGGGCGATTGGTGTTAAACCAATAAACACCCACCCGGGGTTGTTATCCTCTGAACACAGACATATATTAGAAAAAATTATGGAAAGTTGCCAAAAAGATGTTCATCAGAGAGGATATACCGGATACAACAAGATTTTATTAAGTATTATCCACAACATAGAATCAAAATACAAAAATATATATAAATGTAGTTATAAAGTACCCCTCCAAAAACACCACATTAAAATTAAGACAAGGTCTTAATGGGACACCGGTGTCTGCACTCATGCGCTTCATCCATTTAATCCACACATATCAATCTATTTGAAAAGGTTAGAAAACCATGCATGGTACCATAAAAAATGTATGATTATTATGTAGTTAGATGATCTTTCTCAGAAATGAGTTGACATGTTGATTGACTCCACTAGAACGAAAAGGACAATATTAACTGAAAGTGTCCCATAACTTTCCGCTTAGTATTTGAGGTGACCGTGTGTTTTAACAAATCCAAGCATATACAGAGAGCAGTTGTTGAGACTTCAAACAGCAACGTATTCACCGCCAGGTGTATCAATGAAGTAATTAGCAAGGAAACAAACAGCTATAGTATAGATAGAGCAGTCTTTCCATATATAATGATTATTGATACAGCTTACCATTTGACGTTTTGCTTCAAACTTTATATCTATTGCTCTTTAGGTACCATTTGTTGTTTGTATAGAAAACCACATCTCATGTGGATTACAACATCGGTGTCGGCTTGAAGTGAATATCCAAACAGGTCACTGATCTGTATTCATAAAGCTTGGAAGGTTGCCAGCGAGTTCAATCACACAAAAGCGTTTGTGTGAAGACGTCAGCCTTTGTACACTTTGTCGGTCACATACGCACATACGCACAAGCTTTAGTAGAGTCTCAGGATGACAGAGATATAGCGCTGTAGGTGTGGAGGTGCCGGTGTTCACATCACACAAAGCATGGTGATGTCTCTTAATGCTTACATGTTTCGCTTGTGACCAAGCTTCCTCAGAGCATGCGCAGTAAGCCAAAATGTGTCCTTTTATAGCTATGTTGTCAATTAACTCAATTACTAATCACAGAAGATCACAAACATCCTAGATTCATTTACACACAAATGGACATTCATTCAAACAATCTAAAGACCTAACACTAATCCAGGATGGTCTCCCGCTGCCATAGAAAACCTTTATTCAACACCTTACATTCATAAGCTTAGTTTATGTCAAAACCGCATATAATTTGGAATAACTGTGTCTGTATCCTATCCCTACTTTGTTGGCTCACATCCCCATATATTATGTAGGTTGGATACCAAAGACAGGGAGTACAGATCCTAAATACAGGGCAGTCAATTATTAGTAAGGGAAAAGAAGAAGGGAAACATTCCCAAATCTTAGGGGAGCTAAGATGGCTTTTTCACAGAAGAACATAATAGTTGGTATGTCACAACCTTCTGTGACCTGACTCATAGAACGTTTGATGTGTGTCATATCAGACTGCCCTATCTCATTTACAGAGTAGGTGTACCAATCACATCAAGCAGTCATGGATCACACTTATCATGCATCCATCCATTATTGTTCCAAAAAGACAGATAAATTGCATTCATTATTTAATCCGGAGGGCTGCATGCAATTTAAATTAAAAATCCACATTTTTTCTTTTTGGTATAAGATCTTATCAAAATCCCCCCTTCTGGGGGGCAGATTTAGCCTGTATATACCCTTACACTTGATGCCTCTCGGATCACCTCCATGTACTTTTAAAAAATGCAAGGATAAGGGTCTTTAGTTGGAAGGTTCCTCCTATCAGTATGATAGGCTCTCTTTTTAGCTTTCCTAATAGAGGAATGAGAATAGCCCCTATCTCAGAACCTCCAGTATAGTTAATTTGTTTCACTTCTAAAATCATTCATGTCCGAACAGTTCCTTCTGATACGAAGGAATTGCCCCACTGGGATTCCCTGTAGCAATGATTTAGGGAGATGACTTGAGGCTAGAAGTAAGGTGTTAGCTGCCGTTTCTTTCCGAAATGTTTTGGTTCGTAACTTGTCCTTCTCGGCATGGATAGTCAAATCCAAAAATTTTTTTCAAAACCAAAAAGATAGGTTAATTTAATGTTCCTATTGTTACTATTTAATTCCTCCATAAATAGCGCTAATTCTTGGGGGGTCCCCCCCAGACCATGAACACATCGTCGATGTACATCAGCCACAGATGACAGTGGCTGAGGTACATCGACGAGGGGTACACTAGGTCCTCCTCCCAAAGTCCTAGATGCAGGCACGCATATGAAGGAGCCCACGGTGCCCCCATCGACGTGCTCCTAATCTGTCGGTAATTATTGCCAAGGAATTGAAAGCAATTGTGTTCAAGCATGAATTTCATGAGGTCCACAATAAATCAATTTTGTGCAGCCAAGGATGGAAATTTATTTTCAAGAAAGTGCTGTACTGCTTTCAGGCCCCACTCGTGGGGGATCGAAGTATACAGTGACTCTACATTGATCCCCACCAGGGCTCCTGGTGGCAAATTTATGGTTTCAAGTTTACGTAGCACATCTCGTGTATCCTGAACAAAAGAAGGGAGTTCACATACCAGTTCTTTGACCAATGAATCGGCAAATTTGCCCACCCTCTCCAGTGGGCCCCCATTATAGCCGATACAATTGGTCTTCCTGGTGGTGTGGTAATGGATTTGTGCAGTTTAGGGATTGTATAAAAAGTGGGTATGTTGAACTCACACGCAGAAAGTCAAATTCTTTCCGGGTGATGAGGTGTTCCTCTAAGGCTATGCTTAGTTTGAAGTTCAACTCTGCAACAATTTCCATAAAGGGGCTGGATGAAAACCTCAAATAGGTAGTGTCATCATGGAGGAGGCGCAATGTTTCCCCCTCATACAGTGTGTTGGAAAGTAGAACAGTATTTCCACCTTTGTCACTACCTTTAATCACAATGTCAGTAGCCTCATCCAGCTCCTTATAGGCTTTCATTTCTTCCCTAGTTAAATTGTCAATCCCTCTCCATTTCCAATCAATTTTGGCTAGATCTCTCTTAACCTGTTCCAAAAACAGGTTAATTCACTTGTGTTTGGACAGGGGTGGCATTTTGAGTGATTTTATTCGTAAATTGGATATATGAGGAGCTGACATCACTGGAGTAGGGGATTCGGTATCAGAGTCAAAATCTGGGTTTTCCTGCAGATGGCTGATCAGGGCATCCAGGGATTCGTTACAGGTTTCTGTACCGTGAGTCAGTTACTTGCCCAGTCCTGTTTTTTTTTTTTAACCAGGATTCGATTCCAGTATAGGAAAACTTGCCGTATGTGCGATTCTGCCTAAATTACTATTTTTGTTTCAGGTATACCAAGTGCTTCTCTTTTATTTTTAAGAAATAAATATTGTATTTCATTCTGGGAGGGAAAGTATTGATTCTTCATCCTTTTCTGAAAAATATTGAGCTGAACAAATCTTTATGAATACTCCCAGTTAATGGACTTGATCAGATGTTTGGAATGGTAAGCTGAGGGTCTAAAATCAGTCTTTCCTGTGTGAAGAGTTCATTGATTACACAACTTGCAGTCTCCTGGAAAACTATACAAATTTTTAATAAACAAGAGGATAATCTTTACATAAAACCAACCAAATTTTCCTATGTAAAACACCCCAAAAATAATAATTTTTAATTACTACATTCCTCACAACAGTGACATATTGATATTAGCTTTAAATTGGTAATAGATATTCATCAGTTTCT
Source organism: Lithobates sylvaticus (assembly GCA_028564925.1). NCBI lineage: Eukaryota > Metazoa > Chordata > Amphibia > Anura > Ranidae > Lithobates > Lithobates sylvaticus. The sequence goes on along the minus strand of CM053028.1, from coordinate 122,785,822 downwards.
AGCCCACAATGCATTTCTAAGCTGTCTAACAAGAGATATACTTCCTAGCAAGAATAACACTACTGTCTTCCACTCTCCTTCCTCTCCACATAACATATACAGTAAATTGGCAACCTGTGCCTGTGTGCAGGGTCCTTACTTGGGGTCTTTACCTGCCCATGCACTTCATTCCTACTGACAGATTGTGGCCAATCTATTTCCTGGGTCAAAGGAGATAATAGGGACCATAAGCAGTCTTGCCAATGTGACAACAAATGCAGGAGTAAGGCCCCTTTCACACTGGGGCGGGAGCCGCGGCGACGGTAAAGCAGCACTATATTTAGCGCTGCTTTACCGTAATTTTAGCCGCGGTATTCGGCCGAAAAAGATATTCCCTGCGAGAGGCCGGAAAAGGGTTAAAATCTCCCGCAAAGCGCCGCCGTATCGGCACTTTGCGGCGGTATTGCCGCGGTATTACCGCGGTGTCCCATTGAAATCAATGGGTAGGAGCGGTATAGGAGCGGTGAATACACCGCTCCTATACCACTCCAAAGATGCTGCTAGCAGGACTTTTTTTACCGTCCTGCTAGTGCACCGCTCCAGTGTGAAAGCCCGCCGGCTTTCACACTGGAGTCAATGGGGCCGTTTTTTTCAGGCGGTGTACAGGTGCTATTTTTAGCGCTGTACCGCCTTAAAACCGCCCCAGTGTGAAAGGGGCCTAACTGTAAAATGTGTAAATAATGGTGACTAGGATCTCGTCACAAATCTGCAGTCATCAGCCAAAAATAACTGATTCATGGCCCACTCTATCTCGTGCAGATTTGCTCATTCACACCCAAAAACAGACTATATTTATGCTTTGATGATAAATGCTTTTATGGATTCCACAACTCTAGAAACCAATTTAAAGTCTTATTTATCAGCCATGGCCATAGGGTGATTTTCAAAGTATAGATTAAAAAATAATAGGAGGTAATCCAGCTTTTCCATTCTTTTTATTTTAAATAAACGTTATTCCCCCTTTATTGATGACACACAACTGCTCTTCATCTACTATAAGAGGAACATCATCTGCTGCTGCTTCTCTTATTCCTCCACCATTTTCCCCATCACCATAATCTTTTTATCTACCGCCCCCTCCCCCCAAATACACACACACACCACAATGTTCAGATCCCAGCTCATGATCAGTCTTCTTTATATCATGACCACAATCAGATTTTGCTTTTCCTCTTCTCTCTCATCCTGCCTTCCTTTCTTCTAGAGTCTTGTCCTAGTGATCCATAACCAGCTCACATTCTGCCTCCTCTAACCCCTAGCCCCAAGCCACAATCAGCTTCTGTTCTGTCTTCACTCATGATCAGGTCAATTGAGGGGGTAGACTTGACCACATAATGAGGGGGGGTTCAATAAAGCTCCTGCAGCACTTTTCTGACGTTATTCAAATTCATGAAGCATTTGCAACACTTTTGGTCCTGACAGACACTTGTGCACCAAATTCAGATAGTTCTAAAATGCAACACTTTTTTTTTTGTGTTCCAAATTTAAAATAAAACACTGACACTTCATAAGTGTCCAAAAGTTGAGCTAAAGAAGACCAACCCTCTTTTGGTCTACAGGGAGAGAAACTGACACAGACAGATTTTGCACAAGTGTCTTATGTACATTCTAAAAGTGATTCAGCATGCGCCAAATGCAAATACAAGTTCTAGATAGGTACATGCATTTGGCATATTCTGCACTACTTTAAAAATGTATGAGCGATACTTTCACAAAATCTGGCGTTTTAATTCAAAAGGGCTTCATACAATCCATAGCATAAATCAAAGAAAACATTTGCTTGTCTGAGCCACTAACCAAACTTGTGGTGTTACCTGTTTGTTTTGGAGAACCCATTAGGGTGCCCATTAATGGGTTTCCCAAAACAAACAGACAGCTGTTGTAACATTTTAGTGTTCTTTCAATGCTCAGCCTTTTCACATAGCAGCAGCCTTTTACAGCAGAGAGAGAGAGAAAGCTCTGAGCATGTCAGCTCACATATAAATAAACCCATAGACAGCTGAGTTACAGAAAGTCTTTACAGCAATATAAAGGTAGTAGCGTACTGTAACTATGCCTGCTGGCTCTTAATCTGTTCTTGAGAAAAATCATCTTTAATTTGTCTTAACAGTTTAGCAGTCACTAGTTATAATGTAATTTTGCTTTATGTTGAAGTATTTACAGGTATGTACTGTATATGTTTACTGGTAATACAAATAACAATAAATATGCAGATCTAATTAAAAAGTGGACGTAATTATGAAATTAATTATTTTACCTTGTAGAACAAAATGGTAATAAAATAAAAATCCAGTAAAAAGCTCTCTGATATAATGTGATAGTCAAAGAGAAAAAATAGGACTGTGAATCCAAAAACCAGATACTGGTGAATTGGACTGCAGAAACAAGATCTCAGCAGTTTTAATCCAGCAATAGATATTAACAAAGAATCCAATCTGTGGGGACAAACAAAACATAAAACAATACACCGCATGTACTATACAGCATCTTTTTTAAACTGAATTATGCATGCATTGCTGGTAGTCAGTTGAAGATGGGCCCCTTACTTTGTTAGTCAGTGAGAGAAGGGCTCAATTACATTTGTGGCCTGTAAAAGAAGTGACCCCTTACATTGGTAGTCAGTGGGAGAAGGGCCCTCTGATGGTCAGTGGTTACTTACCTCAATCAGAAGCTAGAGAAGGGATGTCGACACTGGGTTCAGGACCTTTGGCTGGATCCCCTATATCTATTGAGCACCAGGCATCTGGCAAGATTACCTAGAGATCTATCTGGCCCTGCCATGTTGTGAGCAGTGCGCAGGCAGATGCATCCTTTGGAACACTGGCTTGCATCATACTATTTCTTCACCTTCGCCCAAACAGGGGGGGGGTGGACAAATAGGGCCCTTGTTGAGCATTGCTGCTTGTGACAACACTAGAGAGCAACTACAAACTCTTCTTCTGAGTGTATTGTGTCAGTACCTGAGCAAAAAGTTTAATTTGTTCTTGTTAGCTTTGGTTTCTTTTGTGAATCCTGATGGCTGCTTTAAAGACCTAAATTTGGTTTGAAGGTCCTGCAGCTGAATCTTTGTTTTTAAATGATTCCTGGTTTCATCAGCTACATGTGGGCCTGGCAGGTTAAGTGTAATGCCATGTACACACGGTCGGACTTTCCAATGGAAAATGTGCAATCGTATCGTGTTGTCGAAAAATCTGACTGCGTGTGGGCAGTGATGTAAGTAACTGAGTTAGAATAAACTGAGTTACTTAACGCAGTTACTTTAGAGGGTAACGAGTAATCTAACTGATTACTCTTCCCCTCATGGTAACTCAGTTCCCATTACTTTGGCTTAGTTACCCCAATTACATCTACCGTCACTAGATGGCAGTAGTGTAATTCTATTGTCCTGCCAAAAAAGTTCCCCCGCCGGATAAGGACCCCCCTGTACTGCGCAGGCAGTAACTAAGGGGCGGGTCTAGTATTACTGTAACCAAGGGGCGCATTTATTATTATTGTTATATATCGAGCTCTGCCTATTAATTTAACATTCGCCCTCTTCTGTAGAAATCTGCCCCTTACACGATATAATAATAATAGACCCACCCCTTGCTTACACGCTATAACAGATCTGCCCCTTGGTTAGAGTAATAATAGAGCAGCCCCTTGGTTACACGATATATAACAATAATAAATGCACCCCTTGGTTACAGTAATACTAGACCCGCCCCTTAGTTACACGTATAGAATATTAAAAAAAAAAAAGTCACAGTTACTTTGCTGCGTAACTAATTACTTTTCCAATGTAGTAACTGAGTTACTAACGCAATTACTTTTTGGGAGAAGTAATTTGTAACTTAACTAAATTACTTTTTTAAAGTAAGATGCACAACACTGCGTGTGGGCTTCATCTGACTTTTTCCATCGGAATTTTCGACACACAAAGTTTGAGAGCTTTATCTAAAATTTTCCAACAACAAGCGGGGACTAACAGAGAATATAAGAGAGGGGGAGAGGTAAAGAAGAGGGAAAGGGAGGAGAAGACAAGGTTGTTATGTATTCCCTCCACAGATTTGGGACCAAAAGTGTGAAAAGGCAACTATAAATAACTGAGATTAGAGGAATGCAGAGAAGCAGAGGCATAGTTAAGCCACGGTTCCCAAAATTTAAGAAGTGTAACCTGAAAATCTTTTAAGAATGCCATTATTTTTTTCGAAAACCAATAACATATTTATATGCTTCTTAACATCTTGTAAGTTAATTTTAGGCTTCTTCCAGGCCTTTGCAACGGTCTGTTTGGCCACCAAGAATAAAAAGATAGCTAGGACAAGGCCACCAAAATTGTCACCTTGTTGGCCACAGCCTCAGGAACATCTAAGATAAGATGAGACAGATCTTGCTATTCAAGTGGACACACAATACAAACCTAAAGAAAGCCTTATATGCAGACTTTAGAATGGTCAAATTAAAAGAATATTTTGCTATACTAGACCAGATTTTACCCCATTACTACCATTCTATGGGAGTATGTATATCCTGTTCCCACTTCATAATGTAGGAAGGGAAAGAATGAGTTATAGTACTGACTGACAGAAAAAAGGCAAACATGTTTGCAGGTCGATTTCATATAGGGGAACTCTGAGTTCCTTGTGAGGCTTAAGATCCAATGTCTGATTAGAAGGTATCTGTAGAATTTTTTCTGGGGAGTTTTATGATGTTCCTGCAATGTCAACTAATCAGGAAAATTACAACCCTAATTCCAAAAGAGTTGCGACGCTGTGTAAAATCTACATCTACAATCTACATAAAAGCAGAATGCAATGGTTTGCAAATCTCATAAACCCATATTTTATTGACAATAGAAAACATAACATGTTTAAAATGAGAAAATATACAATTTTCAGAAACAAATAAGCTAGTTTTGAAGTCACCAGCTCTCTGCTCTGCCCCTCCAGCTCTTAATGGAGCACTAGGCTGAGGAGGGGGCACGCTGAGAGGCTGAGCCAGCTACCAGTCAGGCATCTTGGATGGATCCAGGCCCACTGTCGTCTGAATCTAGGTCACAGTAGTGCCCTTCTGTGATGCACATACAACGTATGACCAAAAAAGCTTTAGCCATATTTCTCATTTAATGTACTTTGGGCCCTGGGGTTTTATTCAGTTCGAAGCACCTCAGCCTGTTCATTGAGATTTGATGGGTGATTTATTGGGAACATGCATGGGGCACTGTACACTGACATTTGTGTTTTGTATCAGAAATACATTGTTAAATATTTCCAAAGAATTTTAAATGTAGAGTTCCAGATTTGTACATAATTCTATACAGTAGTATACTTTTTCCAAATTACAAGTGCAGATAATATCAAAACAATGACTCCAAGCTACATGGAGTGTGTGTATGTATTGTGGATGATCATTTACTTATCTTTAAGGCTTAATGTACATGGGACGTTTTAAAACCTCTCCTGAACGATTTAACTTGACAGACATCTGTTTTGCCACGTTTACATGCCGTGTTTAGCCGCGTTTCCATTTTTTATTTATTTTTTGCAAATAGTCAAAAATGAAAAAAAAATCCCGTAAACGAAATGCGGCTAAACGTGGGTTACCACGTTTACAAGCTGTTACAGGCATTTGGCGTTTCAAATGCCTCTGAACATCCGTCCTGAATGCATTTTTTTGCTTTCCAAAAAATGCTTCTAAACGCAACTGCCTAGAAACGACTATAAACGACCCCATGTACATGTACTGATAAGATATTATAGAGGAGAGTTCAGGGGCAGCTGAAAAAAATGCCCAACTGCTCCTGCTTACCCATAGCAGTGTACATGAAGCCTAAGGAATTCTTTACTGAGAGGAGTATGAAGGCCACAATTAAGACTTGCAAATCTTAAGACTTGCAAATCTGAAAATTTGCACACCTTTTTCAAGGTGTCCTTTGGATCTCTTTATCACTTTACTCAGCAAATTAGGTAAACTGTCAAAGCCATCAAACCAAACCCTGGAAGCAAACTGCATGTTTTGACTTATGTAAATGTTTTGTTCATCTCTAATTTTGAAACATGCAGCTATCATAAACTGTTAGCTGCCATCAGAGAAGAGACATGTAGACAAAAAAGAAAAGGTTATAATGTTCTTTCAGAAAATATTCTGTATGCATTTGTTCATAATCAGTTTCATCACAATATGAAGTCAATATTCCTTTTGTGTTTTGTTTAGGCCTAGTGAACAGTACTGCACTTAGCAATCCTACTCCCACCTTGGATGAATTTAATTATTGTAGAAACAGTGCAGCTTACTTTTTTCCAAATCTTGAATGTTTGCTGACTGAGAAAGCCTCAATAGTTGCAGCACTCAAAATGATTGATGGATACAAGACATATTTCTCAAGGCAAATAAGCCACACATAACACTTTTCAAACCACATCAGTTGTGCTGCACCTAAAATGTAAAAAGAACAACCATAACCTTTGTGGAAAATAAAGTAATCTGGATATTATAAATAACAACGTTAAGAAATGAAACAAATAGTGATTAAATATGGTCTATTAATACCCATACACCAACATTTGATGACTCAACATTGTTTACTGCATTCCAAAATGTTGTTTGTGTACATGAACGTACAGTAACTGGTTTGGATTTGAGATGCTTGTGAGTTGTGTCTGAGTTGTTTTACATTCACATTAATTTGCATGGGCAAGCAAAAGCCTGTATACACAAGCCCTAATACCTAAAGCCAAACTTCATGTTTAAAACTGAAGGATAAAGCTTTTAGGTACTTGATTAACTTGTGCAATTACCTAACAGGGCATTTTGTTACACAGGAGAAAACAATTAATCGCAAGCTTTCATGAAGCAACAGCGAGCGACATAAGTATATATTCAGGAACTTGCAGAAGTTGCAATCTTTCAAAGAGGCTGTTAACATTTATAGTATATGCATTGAATTTTAATGCACATAAATGTGAGTTGTTAATATTTTTATGTATTTTAATAAACTATTTTACAGTTACATTACGGGCAATATTTTTAAATCAGAGAATGTGACATTCAACAATCGTTTACTTCAGATGAATTAATCACTGTCCTTTTACCGGTACATCGCTGGACTTTGAGTGGTTTTACTGGAATGATGCCTGCAGCTTCAGGCAACATCCCAGTATTGTTTTTTTAGCCGGCGGTCAGCTTTCTTGTAAAAGCAATCCTAGCTGCTAATTAGCCGCTGGATTGCTGTTACAAAGTGCAGGAGGGGATGTCCCTCCTGCCACCTTCCACGGCTCTCTCAAGCTCATTTCTCACAGGGAACCCGAGGGTATAGCCGGCGGTTCTGTTGGCTGATCATAGAGCTGATCGGAGAATCGAAGGGCTCCGATCATCTCTATGGTCTAAGAAACCGGAAGCGATGGAGCATTTAATCACTTCCGATTTTGCAGTTGTAAACAATCCCTTAGTGGTTTGAAAAAAGCACCAGATCATACCGATCTTGGTGTAATCTGAACCTTTTAAGGGCAGGGGAGAGATCTGTCACTGCCTATTGATATTACAGGTGATATTTATATTCCCTATGAAAACAATCAAAGTGATAAAAAATAAAAAATGAAAGCAACAGTGTAAGAATTAAAAAAAGTGCCCCATGCCCCAAAAAAACACCCACCATTTTATTCTCTAGGGCCTCTGTTTAAAAAAATATAATGTTCTAAGTAATTTTATAGCAAAAAAATACAGACTTTTGCATGTAAACAAAAAGTGTCAGAAAAGGGCTGGTCTTCAAGTGGTCTTCAAACACATGCACCAGGAAGATGCACATGCAATGATTATTTGACACAATCATTGTTTTTTTAACCAGTTCAGCTTTCACAGCTGTGCATTCTCTATGGATCAGAGTGACTTTTATATTTCCACTAGAGGCCTGTTTATTCAGCAATAACTTTACTTAAAGGCTGAATTCAAACATTGCGGTGACCAGCGTTTTACTGCATTTCAAAATGGCTGTCATCGCAAGAACACAGAGAAAACAATTGTTTTCTCTGTGTCCCATTCACACTGCAACACAGCTTGGAGCTGTGATGCAGCATGCTGCAATAAAATGCAGTCATGCTGCATCTTATTGCAGTGAACCTTACAGGATCGCATATCAACACCTCGCACTGCTGTACAGCTGCATTAATGATGTGCACTTTTGTAGACTGTCCTGAATCGCACAGCACACTGTCCTCTACCTCTGTCAGAAACAGACAAGTGGCAGCTGTCTTTTCCTGTGTGAATTCTGCCTAAATAACACTGTAATTGATATATATATATATATATATATATATATATATATATATATATATACAGTATTTCACAACAGTGAGTACACCCCTCACATTTTTTTTTCCAAATCAATGTTTATTGTAGACAAAAGATAAAATACACGAAAGGAATACAATTGTAAAATGTATAAAGTGTAGTACAATGCATTATTACAAGTTATCAGAGATAGCATTGGAAAGAATACATTATACGTTAGTAAGGTGTAACAAGAAGAGAGCAAAAACAAAAAGAAAAAGATGAACATCAAGGGCGACTATCCCCGAAAGTAACCAAGTGGTTATATAATCATCACGGTTACCCTATTTAGTTAGCGTGCTGTAGTTTCCCCTTTCATTACATTGCAATCTAGAGTGCTTGTCCGTTAGGGTAGCTGTGAGCCGTTGTGCATCTTAGGGTATTTCCGCTATATCGGTGTAGGTCGAGGGTATAAGTCTTGAAGAGCATTGGTGGTGGTAGGGAGCGTGTGTAGACTCACTAGTCAGGTTGCCCATTTGGAGATTGTTGTTTGCTGTCATTGTTTGGTTGCGTGGTGTTTTTTTGGTTAGTTGCCTAATGTTTCTAGATGAGTTGATTTCCTGTGAGATTGTGGTCACCGTACCATTAGCAATCCACAGGTAAAGGGGAATCTAGTAGGCATATCGGGGATCGGGGATGTCGGGGAACAGCTGACGCGTTTCACGCTAAATACCACTGGAGTAAGCGCTGTATTTAGCGTGAAACGCGTCAGCTGTGTGCCCCCCCTTCCCTGTTTTGCTGTGTTTTTGGACTTTGATGTGATTCCTGTTTTTAAATAAATCCATTTGATTTTTTATCTTCGTCTGGTGTGCGGCTGTCCAGAGTTCCCCTTGTTACTTTCCAACTCCGCCTGATGTGGGCTTCGTTCCCTGCGAGCGTCACGACGCACGGGGCGGAGCCCGCCGGCAAATGTAAAAAAAATAGAAAATTCATAACACTTACAGATTACATTACTGTATGAAATCATTTCACATCCCTTTTGTCCCCATTGCTTTGTCCAGTGCCCTACCTGCACTTTTATATTATATATACTGTTCTTTCTCCCTGGAAACTTTAGATTGTCCATAGCAACCAAAAAGTGTCCCATTGCGTCAAAAGCGATTTTAGACCAGCTAGAAAACAGCGATAGTAAATTAGAACACTTGAAGAATTGAGCGATAGTGAATCGTGGGGAAATTCATTTTATTATTATTATTATATTATTATTTTTTAGAATTATTTATAGTTATTTATTATATTATAATTTATGATTTTGTGTTTCAAACTTGTTTGTGTTTCAAACGTGTTATTGCTAAGAATTACAGACCTACAATATAAAACACCAAATTTCTATGCCAAACAATTGTACCGCTTTGAGACGCAAAAATCTGACATAATCATATCGCCAGGGTGGTTAAAAAGGGGTTAAATAGCAGCAAATTGTTTTTAAATATTTTTTATTATTTTTTGCCTTTCAGGTTGCTTTAACTGATATCAAATGCAGATCAAAGCTCATCTCTTTGATCTGCAGATTGTAACATTGTTACTTTGAATTTCTCTATCTCACATCTGAATAGTGTTTATAAACACCTTGTCAGATAATTTTTCTACAGCAGCAGCTTCTACAGCTGATGTATTTACTCAGCAACTCCAGGCTATCATTTTAAAAGTCTGGAATTGCTAGCAAGTGTGAGGGGGGGACCTGTAGCTGGGCAGAAAAATGAGGCATACTAAACATGACCGTGTACGTCAATTAAAGAGGAACTTCAGTCCCCTGTAATTTGGTCCTGCCCCTTCTGCAGGGCAGCCATCTTTAAAAATCCAGCACATGCACCTTTGGGACCTGACAGAGACCTACAACACATCTGCGCATGCATAGGGGGTTTCCCACATACTGTATGTGTAGACACCTTGAGATCCTGGATCTCACACTGATGTCATCTTTACACATATATGGGAAGCCCCTAATGCATGTGCAAATGTGCCACAGGTCTCTGGCGGGTTCTGAAGCTTTAGATTTGTAGATGTAGGTAAATGTATTTATTGTTGAACCTTAAAGTGTTACTAAACCCTTGCTTTTTTTTTTCATTAAAACATGTCACACTTACCTGCTCTGTGTAATGGTTTTGCACAGAGCAGCCGGGATTCTCCTCCTCTCAGGTCCCTCGTTGGCCCCTCCCTCGCTTGCTCTGAGAGCACCCAAGCAGGCATGCTCCCGAGCCTTGGCTCTGTGTCCATTCACACGTGGAGCCCTGGCTCAGCCCCACCCCCTCCATCTCCTGATCTCTGGCAGTGGGAGCGTGAAGGTAAAAAAACTTGTGCCTTTACAACCACTTTCACTTGTGAAGAATTATATTTTTGCTATTTTTTTGCTAATTTATGTGCTAGTAGCTCTTGTAGAAGAGTTACACTTTTTTAATAATTGAAATTTGCACATGGATTTATTGTTAACCACTTAAGCCCCGGACCAATATGCAGCCAAAGGACCAGGTCCCTTTTTGCGATTCGGCACTGTGTCGCTTTAACTGACAATTGCGCGGTCGTGCGAAGTGGCTCCCAAACAAAATTGGCATCCTTTTTTTCCCACAAATAGAGCTTTCTTTTGGTGGCATTTGATCACCTCTGCGGTTTTTATTTTTTGCGCTATAAACAAAAATACAGAAACAATTTTGAAAAAAATGCAATATAGGCCGATACGTATGCTTCTACATATTTTTGGTAAAAAAAAAAAAAAAAAAAAAAATTAGCGATTATTGATTGGTTTGTGCAAAAGTTATAGCGTTTACAAAATAGGGGATAGTTTTATAGCATTTTTATAAATATTTATTTTTTACTAGTAATGGCAGTGATCAGCGATTTTTATTGTGACTGCGATATTATGGCGGACACATCAGACATTTTTGGGACCATTGTCATTTATACAGCAATCAGTGCTATTTAAATGCACTGATTCCTGTGTAAATGACACTGGCAGTGGAGTTAACCACTATGGGGCGGGGAGGGGTTAAGTGAGCCCTGTGTGTGTTTTCTAACTGTCTGGGGGCATGGCTTGGCTTGTGACGTCACTGATCGTCTTTCCCTATGACAGGGAACAGACGATCAGTGTCACTAGGAAGCACAGGGAGAGGTTTTTTTCCACATACCTCTCCACGTTCTTCAGCTCTGTGACCCGATCGCGGGACACCAGCGGCGATCGGGTCCGCTGGTCCCGTGGCCGCGGTCACGGCGCTCAGGACTGGGTCGCGAGCGTGCCGGCACGTGCGTGCGACCCGTGGCTGGGCTCTTAAAGGGCAATGTACCTGTACGTTGATGTGCCCAGCCGTGCCATTCTGCTGACGTATATGTGCAGGAGGCGGTCCTTAAGGAGTTAAAGAGTAATCTAATATTGTTCTGTTTCCATGTAGCTTTCACTGAAATACTGCCTTTTTTTCATTTTGAATAGCAGAAAACATATTTGGTGATGGATGGATATGCCCAGATTTACTGGAATATATTGGTTTACAGAAAAGTACTCTTAAAGTGGTTCTAAAGGCTCCAGGTTTTTTACCGTCATGAAAAACCTTCTCTGTGCAGCAGCCCCCCAACCCCCCTAATATTTACCTGAGCCCCATCCCAATCCAGCAATGTACATAAGGGCCCTGTCTTTCCAAGGGTGCTCCCTCCTCATTGGCTAAGACAGTCAATCACAGCCAGTGAGACAATGAGGAGAGAGATGGGGCGGGGGTGAGTCATGGCTCTGTGTGTGAATGGATATACAGAGCAGTGACTCAGGAGTGAGCCTGCTTGGGTGCCCCCATTGCAAACTGCTTGCTCTGGGGGTATTCGGCAAGAGGGAGGGGCCAGGAGTGTCGATGGGTGACCCGAAAAGAGGAAAACCAGGGCTACTCTTTGCAAAACCAATACACATAGCAGATAAGTATAAGATGTTTGTTATTTTAAAAAAAATGCCTTTAATATCACTTTAACTGTAAAAAATGTATATATTCACATTGATTTTGTACCTACCAAGAACTTCTCTTTGTTTATATTCTCTGTTCTGTAGAACTGGCTCGGAAATCCATAGCCAAGGATGATGTTTTCGAAGCTGAGGAATTACATAGTGTGCCAGGACACCCACCATCAGTGTTAATATAAGTAACACAATACTAAGAAATGGCTGTAAGGAAAAAAATTAAATAGTTGTTTATATACATCATCACACAAAGCCTAACTAGCCATTTTTTCTTTAGTTTTACAGTAGCTGGGGAATAGAAAATGTTCAGTAATATTTTTATTTCTGAATGTGACCCCCATTAGGAAGATTTTCCCCACTTCCTGTGCCTGTAATGCCAGGACAAGAAATGGGGGTATGCTGCTGTCACTGGGCCAGGAAGGCACTGTCAGAAATAAAAACAAAATCAAATGTTCTAATACCTTCCCACTCTGAAAATGTGTTTTTCTTTTATTTGTTTCTCTGTTGGTGTCACTTTTTCCTGACTGTAGCTTGGGCTGCTACCTCGGTGTGCATCCTTATGGTCGACTTTGCGTGTAATGTAGAATAAATGAGGCTAAAGGAGCGCCCGGTGATCAAAGAGGTACCTACAGTCTTCTGGAAACAAATTCTTTCCCTCTACCCACAACCTACCAATCTACAACACTGACTGATAGAGTCAGTCCAGCGCAATCTACACCCATTCTTCTCAACTTTGTCCTGACTAACACAGATGGCAATAAAACCCTGACAGGGGTTCTAACCCTTCCTTACTTAATACAAAACATTATTAAACATTTTGGCCAGAGTTAGGCTTTCATTTCCAATCATTTTTATTGAAAGTTTTCAAAAGGGTACAAAAGAATCACAACGCATTTCAATTCGATGAATTCAAAACTTGTTCTATACATTAAAAAAAAATGGATAAAGGTGCAAAAAACATTTTGATGGCATGCCCAAAGAGCTTTAATGAAAACAAATGTTAAACCAATGAGACTCTAAGATCTAAATGGTGCCAAAGTACAGTAAAGGAAGTAAGGGGAGGCTCGGAAACCACTATCGACTATAGGAGCCCCTCAGCCAGAAGAAGGAACAATGCTATTCGTTCCAAAAGCTCACAGTTTGGCTGTTATAACTTTTTGATATTGATTCACAAAAATCTACATTCCCGTGAACAAACAGCGCTTGCTAATACCGTACATCAACAAAACTTTAACATAGAGTCAATATGGTGATACATATAACACAAAAAACATTAAACGTGAAAACGAGTAAATCGTAATGAATTTATATAAATGATTGGTAACAATGTGAATAATTAGAGTCCATAAATTCAAATAAACAATAAATAAAGTTCATGTGTTTCAAAAAACTTTGCTGTGCAACTTCAAGTTATTCAAACGTGCGATATAAAGTGCCAAGTGCCAGAATAAACATCAGTGCAATCCGTGCTTCCCTGTGTGTGCCCTCTCACTCACCAGAGATCCAGGACTCCCATAACAGAAGTCAGATGCGCTTTGAGAGGGTGGCTGGGCTTAATAGTCCCACAAGCTGTAACACCAACGGTGGCTTAGGTTGTCCTCACTGAGCCATCAGAGATCCAGGATTCACTTGAAAAGAGTGTAATGACTGCTGGGCTCTGCGGTCCCACGTGCTGCATCTCCAGCTACGATTGATGTTGTCCTCAGCAAACCGCCAGGGATAGGTACAAATGGCAAGAAAGGCAATATAGTGTAATTCCATTGGTTTATTGTATGAAAAACAAGAAATTTCCAAGTATTCCTCTCACATAAAAAACATTAAAATCAGTGTAAAACCGTAACCGGTAAGTAGCCAACAACTTGCGTTCCATCGGCCGGAAATTACATCACCACCTGTGGCACCTGACATGTTTCGTCCCGCCCATGAAACGTTTTCAAAGAATGCTTACAGGTGGTGTGATGTGTCAATATATAGGGCTCAACTCCTCCCACCTACACCTATTCTGAATTACATAATGGTTGGAAGTGACCTCATATCCTCTTCCTGTGTTTGGTTAAGAGGTGTAGCCTGCTTCACCTCCACCAATTCGTCCATATTGGTAAACCCGAAAGACATGGAACTTAAATACAAGTTTTTAAACATCTAAGGAATATCCAAAGTCTTATTACTTAAGAAGAAAAGTATTGAGTTTACAGATACAAATATAAGTGTATTACATAGATTGAGTTATAAATATATTAAACTACATGGTTAGCCTCTGTAATCAGAAAATCTAATACATTAAATTTTTATTATAAACTTGCACCATCTAGTGGGCACATCACATAATGATGTTAATAAAATATTCCTTAGATGTTTACAAACTTGTATTTAAGTTCCATGTATTTTGGGTGTACCAATATGGACAAATTGGTGGAGGTGAAGCAGGCTACAACCAAACACAGGAAGAGGATATGAGGTCACTTCCAACCATTATTTTATTATGAATAGGTGTGGGTGGGAGGAGTTGAGCCCTATATATCGACACATCACACCACCTGTAAGCATCCTTTGAAAACGTCTTGTGGACCACAGGTGGTAAAGTTATTTCTGGCCGGTGGAACGCAAGTCGTTGGCTACATCTGGTTCCAGTTTTACACTGATTTTAAAGTTTTTTATATGAGAGGAATATCTGGAAATTTCTTGTTTTTTATATAATAAACCAACGAAGTTACACTATATTGCCTTTCTTGCCATTTGTGCCTATCCCTGGGGGTTTTCTGAGGACAACATCAATCGTACCTGGAGACACAGCACATGGGCCTGCATAGCCCAGCAGTCCTTACACTCTTTTCAAGTGAATCCTGGATCTCTGATGGCTCAGTGAGGGCAACCTAAGCTGCAGTTGAAGTTACAGCTTCTAAGCACAGCCACCCTCTCAAAGCGCATCTGACATCTGTTATGGGAGTCCTGGATCTCTGGAGAGTGAGAGGGCACACAGAGGGGTGCACGGATTGCACTGATGTTTATTCTGGCACTTGGCACTTTATATTGCACGTTTGAATAACTTGAAGTTGCACAGCAAAGTTTTTTGAAGCACATGAACTTTATTTATTTTTACTTGAATGTATGGACTTTAATTATTTACATTGTTACCAATCATTTATATGAATACATTATGATTTATTCTGTGTTTATGATGTATTAGTATAGCAAAAGGTAGCGCTCTTTTCTTGACCACATATTTAAAAGGCACATGCACTTTTGAGAGCAGCAACCCTTAACGTTAGTGTTCACTTATTTTCATTTGCAGTTATTAGTTTTTAGCACAGGAATTTGCGGTGTTATCCACTTATTTACTTACTATGAGAAAACGAGTGTTCATAAGTCCTATGGCGGTAAATATGAAGAACTTCTTTTCCAAAAACACATTCCCGCCGTATAGGTTTCACAAAGAGTGACTTGTAATACAAAGTGCTCCCAAACAAACATCTTGTGGAAGTGAAGATCCCCACTCACCGAATGAAGTTGACCCTCAACTGAAAGCTTTAAATCAAGAGTCAAAACTTTTTTTGCGCTATGTGGAGCCCCTTTTTCATTTTTTTCTGACTGCCACGAGACTTATCCCTGAAATTACAGAATGCAGTAAGGAGCGAGCAATTGGAGGCGGTAGGTGGATTACATGGTAACGGAGACCGTCTAAGCTTATTTGAGTCCTCTCAAATAAGGTCAACTTCAACCAGTGAGTGGAGATCTTCACTTCACTTCCACGAGGTGTTTGGGAGCACTTTGTATTACAAGTCACACTTTGTGGGACTTATACGGCAGGAACATGCATTTTGGAAAATAAGTTCTTCATATTTACTGCCATAGGGCTTATGAACACTCATTTTCACATATTTAAAGTTTTTTTTTTGATCAGCTAATATTGCGATCACAATGTAGTTATCATTTTGAAACGGTTTGGTTATGAGGTAAAGCCTAGTACACACAGGCTGAATGCCAATAGAAACCGGCCGACATTCAGCCCATGTGTACTGTGGCCGGTTTATATTGAAGTAGCTTGACTGAAAAGGGTCTGCCGATCGCCACCCGATCAACACTCTCAGCCAATGACTGAGAGCGCTGACCGGAGTGCACTGGGGGAGGGGGGGAGTGTTGTCCCCTGTCAGATCACAATAGAACAGCAGGAGAAATCGCTGTATATAACATTGGATTGTTAGCACATTGGCTCCGACCTCAGCTGTTAGTTTTTTTTCTTTCTTCAGCCTGCTGGGTGGAACGAAAAAAAAAATAGCAGTGTCTATGAGGCTTTACACTCTATACAGAAGAAGTGTGCTGATCTTAGCAAATACCTAGCACCTTGTTGCCCAACCTGCAGCCCAAGAGCCAGATACAGTCATTTGGTGTTTGCAGGGTGGCTCTTAGACCCCAGCAGTCAGCAGTAGAAGCATAGGCTTGTAAAAGTACTGGAATAGCAAGGATCTCTAACAGTATCATGTAACGTACACCTCCAGTCTCTGACTTGTCTCCCACAGCATTACTCCAGTCTTCAACCACTCATGTAGCACTGTCTCTGACTATTTACTCTGGTTGGTATGTAGTCAACAACAGTCTTCTGTAGTATTACATGTAATGAATATTTAATGCAGCCTTTTGGTAACACGAGGGGCCATATTTGAGGCACCCTATTTTTTTTTATAAATTGACAACCACTGATCTATGAGCTTGGTTATTCTTTTGAAGCCACTGAAATCATACACTGAGTTACATTTCTTACTTAAAGCAAAAGGACACCTTATAGACAAAATTATCTTAATTGTATTAGAGAGCATTCATCTAAAAACAAGTCTCTTTTACTAGAAAGCAGAGAAAAAAAATAGATTTTTTTTGTCATACTTACCTGTAAAATGCTTTTCTTTGAGTACATCATGGGACACAGAGTCAGGCTAATATTCATTACCTACTGGGTTATACTCCATCATCAGGTGAATGGACACTGGTAGACCAGAGGTCTTCAGACAGGAAGTGATCCCCTATATAACCCCTCCCACACAGGAAGCACTTCAGTTTTGTAGCAAGCACTGAATCCTCAAAAAAAAAGAGGGGAGGGAGCTCTGTGTCCCATGATGTACTCAAAGAAAAGGATTTTACAGGTAAGTATGACGAAAAAAATCCTATTTTCTTTTTCATACATCATGGGACACAGAGTCAGGTTAATATTCATTACCTACTGGGACGTCCCAGAGCAATAGCCTCGAGGGGAAGGAGAAACCCTGCCAAACAATAGCCATTAGAACTTATACGGCAGCCCGCAGTACACTGCGGCCGAAAGCCGAATCCTCGGCTGCTCAAACATCTACGTGATAACATTTTGTGAACATATGCACTGAAGAACAGGTAGCAGCCTTACAAATCTGAGCAACAGATACCTGATGGTGAAAAGCCCAGGAGGTTCCTACACCCCTGATAGAATGAGCTCTCACCCTAAAGGGAGGAGCTTTATGTTTCAGACCGTAGGCCTCAATGACCAATTGACGGATCCAATTGGCAATGTAAGCTTTAGAAGCTGCTTGCCCTTTCTTGGGTCCTTTTGGTAAAACAAAAAAGGAGTCAGATCCTCGGATTTCTGCAGATCTAGACAAATAAACCTTGACTGCCCGGACAAAGTCCAAAGAATGCAGTCGCCTCTCTTTCGCCGAACGAAGCTGAGAGAAAAAAAGAAGGCAAAATAATGTCCTGATTTAAATAAAAGGCCGACACCACTTTTGGCAAAAGGGATGGAACAGGTCGTAACACGACCCTGTCGTGGTGAAGGATCAAGTATGGTTCTGTCAGGTCAGCGGCGCTGGACGCCGAGCGGGCCGCTCTTCAGTGCGCATGCGCGGGGGCCTGGCGCTCCGGCGAATGCGCACTCGCGGCTCGGCGGTCCGGTGCTCGAGCATGCGCACTAGCGCACGCCTGTGCGCTATGTCGCACAATTAGCGTCCCCTGGGCGCCTATAAAGGCGGTCTGACGCACAGGCACTTTGCTGGTCTGTCTTTCCAGCTTAGTGCCTGTGTGTCCCCGTGCCCTGTGTAAAAGTAACCTGATCTGCTGCTCCTGTGTTTGACCCCCTGGCTTGCTAACGGACTTTGCTGAATCTACTGCTCCTGTGTTTGACCCCCTGGCTTGATAACGGACTCTGCTTAAATCTACCAGCCCCATTCTCTTCACCACCGATCCCTTCCCAATACTGTTCCTAAAACTGCTCCTCGCCAGCCCCAGCTTCCTGCTCGGCCCTAGTACCGGTGCCCGACAGCCTGAAACACGTCCCACCTGTCTACCTGGAATTTAGGGATGTTTTTGACAAGCAACAGGCCGACCGCCTACCACCGCACCGTCCCTACGACTGTCCCATAGATCTCTTACCCGGTGCTGCGGTCCCTTTCGGCCGTATCTTTCCCCTATCCGAAACCGAGTTGGAAACCCTCAAAACCTACATTGACGAGAACCTGGCCAAGGGGTTCATCCGTCCCTCTTCATCACCAGCCGGAGCCGGAATTTTCTTCGTTGAGAAGAAGGATGGCTCACTGAGACCCTGTATTGACTACAGAGAAATCAATAAAATCACCATTAAAAACAGGTATCCTCTTCCCCTCATCCCTGAATTATTTCAGCGCTTTCGATCTGCACAGATCTTCTCTAAAATTGATCTCCGCGGGGCCTACAATCTCATACGGATCAGGGCGGGTGATGAGTGGAAGACCGCTTTCAGATCAAGGTTCGGGCACTACGAGTACCTTGTAATGCCGTTCGGGCTCTGTAATGCCCCGGCGACGTTCCAACATCTAGTAAACGATATTTTCCGAAGATACCTGGATGATTTCCTAGTGGTCTATCTGGATGATATCCTTATCTTCTCTGCCACTCTCGAACTCCACCGAATGCACGTGAAAATAGTCCTCACCATCCTCAGGCAACACAAACTCTACCTTAAGGCTAAAAAATGCGAGTTTGAAAAGTCCACTACAATTCCTGGGGTTTATCATCTCCACCAATGGGGTCGCAATGGACCCACAAAAGGTTCAAGCCATCCAAGATTGGCCGGCCCCCAAAGACAAAAAGGGAGTCCAGAGGTTTATCGGGTTTGCCAACTTTTACCGGAGATTTATCATTGGCTTCTCCTCCATTGTGGCACCAATCACCCTACTCACCCATCAACACAATCAGTTTCGCTGGTCTCCAGAAGCCCAGGCGGCCTTCGCCCAGTTGAAGTCCCTGTTCTCCTCCACCCCGATCCTACGGCATCCAGATCCCACATTGCCCTTTGTACTGGAGGTGGATGCCTCCGAAACTGCTCTCTGAGCCATCCTCTCCCAGCGCCAGGGCGCTAAAGCTCTCCTCCACCCGGTGGCTTTCGCCTCCCGAAAACTGAGCCCTCCAGAGAGGAATTACGATGTGGGGGACAGGGAGCTACTAGCCATTAAATTTGCCCTTGAGGAGTGGCGGTACCTCTTGGAGGGGGCATCTCACCCTGTTATGGTCTGGACCGACCACAAGAATCTCGAATATCTCAGGACGGCTAAACGATTGAGACCCAGGCAGGCCAGATGGGCTCTTTTCTTTTCGAGATTCAATTTCCTCATCGCCTATAGACCAGGCTCCAAAAACGGAAAAGCCGATGCCCTCTCCCGCATGTTCGCGGAGACCACCCAGGAAACCGAGCCCAGTACTATCTTGTCCCCTCAAAACTTCGGTCTGATCACCCAGGTGGACCTCATGACTACGATTAAAACTGCTACCAAACATGACCCGGCCCCTACCAACCTTTCCCTGGTCAAACACGACGACCTCCTGTGGTCTGGGGAGAAGATCTTTGTCCCCCTAGGAGTAAGGCCCCTGGTACTTGAGACCTTCCATGACCATAAATTGGCAGGTCATTTTGGCTCCAGGAAAACCATTGAACTTGTCTCCCGTTCTTTTTGGTGGCCAGGCTGGAGGCAGGACTGCAGGGACTATGTCGCCTCCTGCATCCCATGCCAGCGCAGCAAGGGGCCGAAGGCCAAATCCTGGGGGCTACTAAGACCACTACCCATTCCTGAGCGCCCATGGGCAGAAGTCTCCATGGACTTTATCGTGGAGTTACCCCCGTCCAAGGAATTCACCACTATCTTCGTCATCGTTGATCGGCTCTCCAAGATGGCACATTTTATACCCTTGGTTGGTACCCCATCTGCCTCTACCACGGCTGACGTATTTTTCAGAGAAATCGTAAGGCTCCACGGGGTACCCAAAAGCATCACCTCGGACAGGGGTACCCAGTTTACTTCAAAGTTTTGGAAAGAACTGTGCAAATCTCTTGAAATAAAAATCTGCTTGTCCTCCGCCTACCATCCCCAGAGCAACGGTCAAACGGAAAGGACCAACCAGACACTAGAACAGTACCTCTGTTGCTTCTGCTCAGATTCTCAAAACGACTGGTCCGCTCTCTTACCTTACGCCGAGTTTGCATACAACAATTCTGTCCACTCCACCACCAAGCAAACACCTTTCTGGGCCAACTTCGGCTATCACCCCTCATTTCTTCCCGAATCTCCCCCGGAAAACTCTGTCCCTGCAGCTCAGGACCGCGTAGAGTCTCTACAAGTCAACTTCCAAAAATTACAAAAATTAATGCAACAGGCTCAAGAAGGGTACAGCAAGCATTTTAATAAAGGGAGGAAAGAAAATCCGGCGTTTGGGATCAACAAAGAGGTCTGGCTGTCCTCCACCAACCTGAAATTACCCGTTCCCTCTCGAAAATTGGGGCCTAGGTTCATCGGCCCATTCAAAGTCAAAAGGATCGTAAACCCTGTGGCCTTCGAACTCGATCTACCACAAAATTACAAAATCCATCCAGTTTTTCACGCTTCCCTTCTGAAGCCCATCACCCCCAGCCCCTTCCCTGGCAGGGAAAAACCACCTCCACCACCTGTTCTAGTTGAGGGCGAGAAAGAGTTTGAGGTGGAAGAAATTCTGAGTTGCAGAAAAATGGGCAGGCAACTCCAATACCTGATTAGGTGGAAGGGTTACCCTCCTGAGGACAATTCGTGGGAACCGTCAAGGAACCTGCACGCCCCACGCTTGATCCAGGCATTTCACCAGGCTCACCCTGAGCTAATGGCCAGTTTGGGTGTCCAGAGGCCACCCCTCGGGGGGGGCACTGTCAGGTCAGCGGCGCCGGACGCCGAGCGGGCCGCTCTTCAGTGCGCATGCGCGGGGGCCTGGCGCTCCGGCGCATGCACACTCGCGGCTCGGCGGGCCGGCGCTCGCGCATGCGCACTAGCGCACGCCTGTGCGCTATGGCGCACAATTAGCGTCCCCTGGGCGCCTATAAAGGCGGTCTGACGCACAGGCACTTTGCTGGTCTGTCTTTCCAGCTTAGTGCCTGTGTGTCCCCGTGCCCTGTGTAAAAGTAACCTGATCTGCTGCTCCTGTGTTTGACCCCCTGGCTTGATAACGGACTCTGCTTAAATCTTCTGCTCCTGTGTTTGACCCCCTGGCTTGCTAACGGACTTTGCTTAAATCTTCTGCTCCTGTGTTTGACCCCCTGGCTTGCCAACAGACTTTGCTTGAACTACTGCTCCTGTGTTTGACCCTCGGCCTACATCCTGGACTTACTCTGCACCTGGCTGTTCAGTAACTGGTGTTAGATCCCCTCACCGGGTCTTTGGGCTCTTGCCTCTCCTTCCTGCCATCTGCCGGTCTGCCCGGGCCAGGCTCGCATCCCCTCCAAGGTCCTCCTCTCCGGTCCTGCCTACCTGACGGAGGTGACCTGTGCCTCCTGGTGCCGTTTGCTCCCTGTCCCATCACCAGGGGGCAGATTGCGCCGGGTCGTAAGGGTGAACCGCTCTCAGCATCTCGGTCTCGGTAAGTACGTCTCTGATAGGTTCCCTGCACGAAAGGGCTGCCAACTCTGACACCCTCTAGCCGAGCTGGAAGGCTAGCTTGCGTGACAGCAAGTCTAATGGAATTTCCTTGATAGGTTCAAATGGTCATTTCTGTAACACAGACAACACCAAGTTCAAGTCCCAAGGAAACATAGATGACCTAATGGGGGGGAAGCAAGTGAGTTACCCCCTGCATAAAGGTTCGGATCAGTGAATGGGAGGCTAAAGGCCTTTGGAAGAATACCGATAGGGCCGAAACTTGACCTCTGATTGTACTCAAAGCCAATTTGATTTCCACAGCTGACTGTAGAAAAGAGAGAATTCTCCCAATCACGTATTCCCGAGGATGCCATTTTCTGGCTTCACACCAAGCAATATAAGTCTTCCAGAACTTATGATAAATTTTCCTAGTGACAGATTTTATTCACTAGGGTAGACACTACTGGTCCCGAGATGCCATGGTCCTTCAGCACCATGCTATCTTCAATAGCCATGCCGTCAAATTTAGAGACTGTAAATTGGGCCGGAATATGGGACCTTGGGACAGTAGATCAGAGCGAAGAGGAATCGTCCATGGCCCGTCTATTGTCAGTCTCACAATCTCCGGGAACCAGGGCCTTCTGGGCCAGACTGGTGCCACCAGAATGACTGGAACCCCCTCTTTCTGAATCCTGCGCAACAAATGTGGAAAGAGAGGGATCGGAGGGAAAGCATAAACCAGGGAGTACTGTCTCCATAGAACTATCAGAGCATCTGCTCTGATTGCCAGAGGATCCCTTGTTCGGGACACAATTTGCTGTAGCTTGTTGTTGAATCTGGATGCCAATAGGTCGACCTCTGGCCATCCCCAACGCTGGCAAATTTCCTCAAACACCCCTGGGTGTAGGCACCATTCCCCCGGGCAGATATGCTGGCGGCTGAGATAATGTGCTTTCCAGTTCTCTACTCCCAGGATATGGACTGCCAATATAAATTGGCACATGTCCCTCTGCCCAGGCTAGTATGTGGTTCATCTCCTTCAGAGCTGAGCGACTCCTGGTACCGCCTTGGTGGTTTATATAGGCCACTGCAGTGGCACTGTCGGACTGAACCCTGATAGGGCAGTCCTGAAGCTCCATCGTCCAGGACCGTTGGGCCAGACGTACTGCCCGTAATTCCAGGACGTTGATGGGCAGGATCTGTTCTGTCTCTGACCTTTTCCCTTGAGCTGTGAGCCCTTCTAGGGTCACTCCCCAGCCTGAGAGACTGGCATCTATAGTCAGTACTCTCCAAGTTACCGGGAGAAAGGATTTTCCCTTTCGCAGGTTCTGATCCTGCAACAACCAGTTTAGGCTTAAGCGTGCCCGAGGAGATAAGCACATTGGAAAATGCAGGGCTTTTCCTCTTCTGGTCCAGGCCAACAAGATGTCTTGTTGTAAAGGCCTGAAATGGAACTAGGCATAGGGCATTGCCTCGAAGGAGGATACCATCCTCCCTAGAAGACTCATACAGAGCAGAATGGAGAGTTGTCTGGTGCCCCTTATCTGATACACCTGAACCTTCAGGGCACAGATCCTTACGGGTGGCAAGAATATTCTTGCTTGAACCGTATCTAGGATCACACTTTGAGCTGGTTTCAAGGCCGACTTTTTGGTATGTATGATCCAGCCTAAGCTTTTCAAATACCGCACTGTACATATTATGCTCTGTTCTAGAGCCTGTAATGAGTGATCTATGAGTAGGAGGTTGTCCAAATATCCGAGCACCAGGATCCAGACCCAGTACTGGTGCTAGGACCTTTGTAAACACCCGGGGAGCTGTAGCCAGCCCGAAGGGTAGAGCAACAAACTGAAAATGACGTTCCTCTACTGCCAAACGTAGGAACCTCTGATGAGGCTGAAAGATAGGTATGTGTAAATATGCGTCTTTTATATTGATGGAGGCTAGAAAGGGATCTCAGGTCCAAAATGGGCCTTGTGTCCCCGTTTGGTTTCTGAACCTTAAACAGGTTTGAGTAAAACCCTGTGCCCCTTTCGGATACCGGAACCTCTACAATCACTCCTTGATGTAGTGCCTGAAGCACTAAGTTTATTTTTGGAGGATCCGAGGGAACGCTGGATCTTAAAAACCTCTGAGGGGGAACCCCCCGCAACTCTAGCTTGTAATTGCAAGATATAATTGAGGTGACACACTCGTCCTGAATTATTGTTCTCCAAATGTCCGCAAAGTGCAGCAGCCTTACCCCCACTCGATGGAGTGGAGGCATCCCCTCAAAAGGAGGGCTTGGTGCTGGGTTTAAAAGAATCTTGGACCCAGGGCCTTTTCTGGGCCTGGCCCTGCGGCTTGCCCCTGGCCCTAGCACCCTGTTGGCGGCAGAACCATTGAGGCATTGGAGGAAACAGTCCCTGAGGTTTTAAACGAGGGACGGCTGGTGCTTTTCTTCACAGGAAGTAGAGAAAAATCCTGTCAGGATGTTCCCAATCAGCATACACCGCCTGTTCCAACAGGGTGTGTAGGGGGAAAGCCTGTGTGGCCTGAAAAGGGCCTCAGGGATCCCAAAGAGGACCAGGGGGGCTCAGTCACCTCTGCAAGAGGCAACTTAAAGGCAGAATGAACCATTTCAGTCAGAGTCAGGATCAAAAGCCTCTGCGACTGAGAGGCAGACATCAACTGCATATCTTCTTGTCCAGATTGCTCGGAAGCAGACTCATCTGCCGGGCCCTTCACAGAGTCCTGAGCTTTAAGCTCTTCCCCATCCCCAACCCATTTCTGCTCCAAACTAGGAGTCTCCATGGGGAGGGGGATCTGTCACGCTTCCTTCTACCCTGCGGGATGGAGGAAATCATGCCAGCAATCCTGTGCTCTAACCCAGCTAGGGCCCAGGACAGTTCATCCTTAGTGATAAAGGGTGAAGCAGCAGCATTGACTGTAGGCACAATACCAGATAGGCGCAGCGGCTCAGATTGCCCGGAAGTCTCTGGTCTTTCAGGGGATACAACACTAGGGATATGACTAGGTTCATTAGGAACTACTGACGACATCAGTGGGCCCTTCCCTATAATGTTAGTCCCGCTCCTCTTTTTTGGAAAACATTTACTAGCCACAAAAAGAGAGTACTTGGGTGTATTATTAAAACACCTCAGAAGGCAGACCCTTTAATAGGGCTCACCAAGCCCCTATGTAACAATCCTGCTAAGCACCTTTAGCCAGCCAAGCAACACTTGGTGACTCATGTGTAAGGAAAAAATGAACAGCTGCAAGTGGTCTGTTCAGAGCCCTGCTTTGTGTCCCACAGCTGCTTTATGGAAGCACTGCATGCTTGGCCTATACAGCTTAAATAAGCTGGGTTTTCGTCAAAACGTTCTGTGCGTGCGTGCGTGCACACACTTGTGCGTGGTCCTGGCGAATGGGCGTGACTGTATGATGCAAATCCTCGCGCGCCCAGATAAAAGGCTACTGCGCATGTGCGGCGAAGCCGCGTGCGCTATGGCGGCTAAACAAACAAACAAACTGCTAACTGAGCATAGTGGCACTCTTGCGAATGCACGTGTGCCCTGGTGAACCACAACGAAATTGCGCACCATCATACAGGTAAGGAACAGCCAGAGACAAGCGAAAAAGGTACACTTTGCAAACACCCACAGCTAGCCCAAAACTCCCCGTATGGTCACTCCCCGTATGGTCACCGCACATAGGTTTCCAGCCTCTAGCTAGCTTGACTAATTGTTACAATCACTGGGACACCCCACAATAATAGTAAAGGGGTTTCACTTACTCGTCCAGGTGCAGGGCAGCTTAAAACTAAGAGCCAAACTTCACCTATCACGGCGGATTCCTGTCACTTGAGTACCTTCAAGGACTGGGTGCCCTTTTCATGTTTAGGGTCTACTCCCTTGGACCTGTACAGCACCCTGCACGAATGCCTTAGCGATGTGGTGTCCAGGATTCCACTTTGCAGGGTCCAGCACCCGGAGGCCGCATTACAGGCAAAACCTTGCAGGATCTTAAGTCTTCTTAGCGAGGCTCGGGGTACCATTTATCTAAGCATATAAGCCTGTGTCAAATGGATCCGATCAGTCAATCCCTTGATTAATTTAAAGTGGAGGGCCCACAAAAAAAAAAAAAAAATTAAAAGTCAGCAGCTACAAATACTGCAGCTGCTGACTTTTAATAATCGGACACTTACTTGTCCCGGGTCCAGCGATGCGGGGGAACGAGACCCCCCCTCGTTCCCCGCTCCGCTCGCGGTCCCGGCATTCTTAATGTGGGAACCCGGCTGTGGCTTCACAGCCAGGCACCCACTGCGCATGCACGAGCGGCGCCGTGCACCGTGATTCGATGCTCACTCATTTGGGACACATGACAGGCCCCAGATGACTGTGCGGCGCCTAGGGGAAGTGACGTTTAGCCCGGGCAATGAAGGTGGCAGACTACGAGGGACCCCCTAGCAACAGGCATTTAGAGGTGAGTAAAAAATAGATTTTTCCAATTAATTTATTTATTTATTTTTTTATGATTTTTAAGCCACATTTTTTTTTTGGTGGCAACACCACTTTAAGAACCGTTTGTGGGACTAGAGACCTGGAGCTCAGAGAGCTCAAACAAACCGTGCCATCCACCTTGCAGACACTGGTAAAATACCGAAGTGCTTCCTGTGTGGTAGGGGTTATATAAGGGATCACTTCCTGTCTGAAGACCTTTGGTTTACCAGTGTCCATTTACCTGATGATGGAGTATAACCCAGTAGGTAATGAATATTAGCCTGACTCTGTGTCCCATGATGTATGAAAAAGAAAAGGATTTTTTTATGTACTGTACCTGTAAAATCCTTTTTTGGAGTACAGTGTAAAACACAGGCTTCTTTAGGTCTTGACCAGTGGGTATATGCTGCCATATTCAGTTGAGGACACTGGCAAACAAAGTTTTTAGGATAGCCTATATAACTCCTTCTACTCAGTCAATGAAATCCTCAATTTTTGCAAGCAATCAAAGGAAAACATTAGGACAGAAAGGAGTGTAGCCTGTGCCTTGTACTGTACTCCAAGAAAAGGACTTTACAGGTAAGACAAAGGTGCTTATTTTTTAATTGTACAATACAGTACATATGCTCCTTTAAGTCCTTAACATGATTAAGGTGGACTCATTCTTCCACCACCTTAGGGAAAGAGGAAAACAGAGACCTCAAAACCAACTTGTCTTTATGAAGGATTCTTTACAGGATAAGGCCACCAGTCATAAAACCCGTCTTACAAATATGATAGCTATAAGAAAAACAACTTTATGAGTAAGGCCAACCAAGGGAATATCATGAATAGGCTCAAAGAGAGGCTTCTGTAGAGTTAACAGGATCAAACGGGGATTCACAAGGTGAGACAGGTATACAAGCAGGGGGGCGATGTGGAGAATGAAAGGTCTGGGGTCTCTAAAAGAGGATGGCTAATGCTGAGACATATACATTTTGTGTTGAGGTGCTAACTATTAATGTGGAAACCAAATATCTTATATATAAATCCACATCAAAAACAACAAAAAAACAAGTGATTAAAGGTAAAACAATTCCGTGCTGCTGATAGCAATAAGTGAATATCCTGTAATCAATTAAAACAGTAACAGTCCTTTATGCAACTTCTCTTTGTCACCATGTGTTCATTTGTGATCCATGCTCTTCTTACTTAAAAGTGCTCACCAGATAGCTTTAAACCACCAGGACCCTCCCAGCTTATATGGAATTCCTTTGTCTTGGTATGGGCTCAGCATACATCCAGTGTCACCAGATAGCTTTGGGCCACCAGGACATGACCTCCATGTGACGCCTTCCGGTGAAATGCATTGAGGTCCCTGTAGCGGTGCTATTTCCAATTTCGCCATGTCCGACTCGGAATGCAGGTGGATTGCTATCAGCAGTACGGAATTGTTTTACCTTTATTCACTTGTTTTTTTGTTGTTTTTGATGTGGATTTATATATAAGATATTTGGTTTACACATTAATAGTTAGTGCCTCAACACAAAATGTATATGTATTTTTTGGATCCTTACCAAAATTGATGGCAGCTGCTTGATAAGAAATTAGGAATTATATAGGAGGCGCCATTTCATTTTTATATTTAATGCTGAGACTTGCCCCTTCAGGGTGCTCAAGGCCAAATGTTGCTCCAGCTCAGCTTCTCAAAGGGCCATTATAGCTTCTGGTGCCACTGTAATGATTTATGTAAGCCATTGCTGTGGTATTGTCTGTGACAAAAATAGCACATGCTATGCCACTACAGCAACAAACTCTTTAAAAGTGCTGCGGTGGCCCTGTGATACACTGCTCCCAGCCTAAGGTGCTCTTGCTGCCCAGGACTAACCCCAGACTGGGAGGGGGAATATCGGGTGTGAGTGGGTTGGCTCAGACCCCACAGGAGAAACAAAGCCCCAGACTCACTACACCAAGGTACAGGCATCTTCTGAGGGGGTAGACCATTGTCCTCCATGGACAGGGTCTTCAGGAATTGGAAATATGGGGATTCAGATTGTCACTGGCCTGCACCTCTAGAGGTCTCTGTTGCTAACTACACTGTTTCACTTCTGTACCGATGTCCAGTGCCATATGGGGGGGGGGGGGGGGGGGGGGTATGGTTTCCTGAGGCCCTGCTGAGGAGCAACTGATCTAGAAACTGCAATCACATTTTCTCAGTGGCATTGATGAAGCCAGGTGGAGAAAGGGTTTCTTCAAGTGAAGAACCAGGCGTAGTCTTCAATTTTACAATAATTAGAATCATAAGCCTAAAACTTGCATCCAGTAGAGAAAGCTCATCTATCACCTAAGGACACTAGCAAAAACTGAGGATTGCAGGGAATGGGAGGTATTATATGGGCTACCGCACCAACTTTGTTTTCCAGTGTCCTCACCTGAATCTGGCCGCATATAATGCATGGTCAAGACTTAAAGATGTTGGTATCTTGTACTGTACGATTAAGAAAGAATCTTTCTTTACGCAGCTTTAGAGAAGACAATTAGACTATATAAGGTCTAAATCCTCTGTAAATAGAAAAAGCAGGCAGCCTCTTGGTGAATTATATTAACATATCACTAAGAAAGCACTAAACAATTATTATATCCAGTGGCTATAATAAGAAACCAACTTAAGACATGCTTTAAACAGTGGTTTTCAACTTTAGGGAAACCAGTAATTTCTTTAAAAACCTTCTATGCCGAGGGGAGGGGGTGGAGCTGCTGACCAAGATGACCGCACATTGATGTGGCACGCTACAATGAAGCACGCAGCTAGATGATGGGTAGCTAAGCAGAGATCGTTCCGGTGCGGATCCTAATAGAATCCTGGGTTACATGCTAGACAACAGTAAGCCGCTCTGCGATTGGATAGCGACGGTCGAGCGGGAGAGAGCAGAGAAGACTTCGGCCGTAGAAGGAGGCGGCAGGAAATACAGCTGGAACGCTGTACGGTCCAGGGAAAGTTAGAGAGCAGTGGGGACCAATACGAGGACTCTCGACAGGAGTGTGGAGAGTTTTCAGAGGGCCCTGGGAAGACTGGTGGTGAGACTAGGCTGCCTCATGGCAGAGGACTGAGGACAGCGGAATCTAGCCTGGAGAGCAACAGAACTGAGCACTCTGGATATCCTGTAAACTACAGAAGTTTGAGCCCCTGAAGATTGGGTGAGTGAAATTATAAACAGCACATTGAACTGTAATAACTATTGCTATTAGGTATAAGACTGTGGTGATCAGGAAGAAATATAGCAAAAACTCCCCAATCTAAATAAAAAAAAAAACAAAGATAAAAAAGACAATGCAAATGGAGCAAGTAAAAGCAATACAGGGGCACAATCAACTCAAACAACAGACATAAAGGAATTTAAATCAAGTCGGTTTTATAACAGATCGGGAGGCAAGGGACAATACAATAAAAACATGTACATTAGTGGAATATGCCCAGAAAAATGCCATCCCATCATGCTTGATATCAATTGATGTTGAAAAAGCATTCAATAGGGTGGGATGGTGTTTTCTGGCAGAAGCTCTGAGACAGCTTGGGGTGGCACCCCGGCTGCTGCAGAGGATTATGGCTTTATATTCCAATCCTAAAGCAAAAATATGCACAAATGGCATACTTTTTGAGTATGTAAAGATATCAAATGGTACCCGATAAGGGTGCCCCTCGTTCCCCCTCCCCCTTATATGTGTTAATAATGGAACATCTTACTACAGATATTCGCAATAATAGGGATATTCAGGGATTTGTGTTAAAGGTAAGGAGTACAAGATGTCGGTATATGCGGACGACCTTTTAATATATGTTACTAACCCGATAATAACATTACCGAATCTTATACAGGAACTCAAACAGTTTGGGGAGGTAAGCAACTTTAAAGTAAATTACGATAAGTCAGAGATGTTAAATATATCATTATCTAATAAAACCCAAGAACTTCTTCAAATTTCTTTTCCCTTTAAATGGCAAGAAATAGCAATTTAATATCTAGGGGTATACATTCCAAGAAATATGGCCAAACTACAGGAGCTAAATTATACTCCATTAACCACTTCACCCCCCGAAGGATTTACCCCCTTCCTGACCAGAGCGTTTTTTGCGCTTTAGCTGACAATTGCGTGGTCGTGCGACGTAGCTCCCAAACAAAATTAACGTCCTTTTTTTCCCACAAATAGAGCTTTCTTTTGGTGGTATTTGATCACCTCTGCGTTTTTTTTTTTTTTTTTTTTTTGCGCTATAAACAAAAAAAGAGCGACAATTTTGAAAAAAAATCATTATTTTTTACTTTTTGCTATAATAAATATATTTTTGGTTAAAAAAAACGCAATTTGCGTTTATTGATTGGTTTGCGCAAAAGATATAGCGTCTACAAAATAGGGGATAGCTTATAGCATTTTTATTAATAATTTTTTTTTACTAGTAATGGCGGCGATCATCGATTTTTATTGTGACTGCGACATTATGGCGGACACATCGGACAATTTTGACACATTTTTGGGACCATTGGCATTAATGCAGCGATCAATGCTATAAAATTGCATTGATTACTGTAAAAATGTCACTGGCAGTGAAGGGGTTAACCACTAGGGGGCAGGGAGGGGTTAAGTGTGTCCTAGGGGCGTGTTTCTAACTGTCTGGGGGCGTGGCTGTGTGTGACACCACACTGATCGCTGCTCCCGATGACAGGGAGCAGACGATCAGTGTGCTGTCACTAGGCAGAATGGGGAGATGCTGTTTACATTGGCATCTCCCCATTCTTCAGCTCCATGACACGATCGCAGGTATCCGCGGCAGGCACATGCAAATACAGGGGATATCTCCTAAACCGTGCAGGTATAATAAGGCTTACCTGTAGCAAAAAGTGGTCTGTAAGGGTTTACAACCACTTTAATTTGTAAAGTTATAAAGACACTTCAAAGATATGAGAAGGGGTATATTCATGGATGGGGATGATCGATATAGTGAAAATGGATATTCTATCAAAGTTGCTATATGTATTTCAGGCAATCCCTTTGATCCCTTCAGTAAACTTAATGGCACAGTTACGTAAAGCTATAGGAAGTTTTATATGGGCTCATAAAACATTACAAATAAGAAGATAAACCCTAATTAGGCCAAAAAAAATGGAGGTCTTGCCTTTCCGGATTTTATACTCTATCTACAGGCAGCAGCAATAATCAGGATTATGGACTGGTTTCATAACACAAAATACAAACAATGGGTAACTTTGGAGGAAGATATCACCCCTTTGAAACTTAGATCACTCCCATTGATTAAACGCCAATATCGACCTTGAAAAAAAGAGCTGACGCTTTTTGTGTTATCAACCCTGAAGTTTTGGGATTTAAAGTTACAAAAAAAATGCCTTTCTACACTGATTGGGCCAATTACTCCTTTGTTCTCTAATCCTGAATTTCTACCAGCACTTGAGGCTACCACGTTTTTTAAGTGGAATAGGATTGAGAATACAAGGATAGTTCAGACCCTAGTGGATGGTAGGATTCCTCAGCTATCTGATATGGGGCCTGAACATGAGCATAAATGGATGCAGTACCAGCAGTTGCATACATATATAGGATCTACTTTACAACTTTTTGTGATGGATAGATCGCTAACTAGTTTTGAGCAACTATTAATACAGCGACCGACTCATAATTTATCAAATGTATATAAGCTCTTACTCCCTTCAGGTTCCCTTAAGGAATTAACATCTATGAGAAAATGGGAAAATTAAATAGAAAAAACTATTTCACTATCAGAATGGAAGAAGGCATTTTATTTGATACACACAATAGCGATTGCGGCTAAACACGAGGAAAGAAATGATAAAATCATGATAAGATGGTATTGGTGTCCAAATGACCTTCACAATATAAATAGAAATAACTCGGAAACATGTTGGAGATGCTTTAGGGAAAGAGGTACAATGGCGCACATATGGTATAGGTGTCCAATGGTGATGGATTTCTGGCTTAAAATATTTGATATCTATCGGAATGGTATCGGGATCCGATACTCAATCTAGTATCGATATCTCAACCTATCTATTATGCCAGGCCCAATGAAATTCATCAGGGGAGATATCCTGCGTCATATGATAACATCAGCAAGGACAATAATAGCCCGTAACTGGCGAAAATCAAAAAGTCCCACAATAATTGAATGGGCCTGCGAGATGAGAGAAATGCAATCCATTGAGGAAGTGAATATGTTTGAAGAGAATTCTAATAATCAAATGCCAAAAATATGGCAACAATGGGAAGAGTTTAGAACTTTGGCAAGCTTTTTAACAATACTTATGAACAGGACTGTGCCCCCCCCCCACCCCCCACACACCTTTTATTTATTTTTTACGTCATTGATGTTTCGGTTTGGATATAGGATACATGTTCAGGTTGGTTATGAATAGAAGGAATGAATGGTGGATGGACAATGCATAGAATTATAGGTTAAATGGATTAATATAGAACTGGATATTAGAAATGATTATTGAATATTGATATCTTTTGGTGATGACGCAATATAATATAGAATTTTTGGAATAAGAATAAGTTATATGTATTTGTATAATTGTTTTAAAACTAATAAAAGGAGATTGAAAACAAAACCTTCCATGTCCCAATATGGCCGTGATCGATGGGTAAATTGTTATCAGCCTATTGCTGATATATATTCTAAACCTTACCTACTCTAGCCATAGCAAACAAAAAAGTTTGGGCTATAGATACACTATAAATTCATAACTTATTATCATAGGAAGCTATAGGGCCAATCCAATAAAACTAAAGAGAAGAAAAATATCACAGTTGCAACTGTATCCCAAAGCAAACAATCAATGTCTTGTTTAATGTTTCCCCAAAAATAAACTGTGAAATCAGATTTTCCTTTTAGTTACAACTCCAGTTCTCTGAGTATTTTCAATTCTATTTTTTTATGTAATGTTAAGTCCCTGGAGCAGACATCTTTACACATTGACTTGTCAAATGAACGCACACATCAATCAGAATAGATACAGATTTATAACAAGCCCTTTCAAGCTGGGTATCAATGTAAATGTAAAAGTAATCACTGGGGAAGCACTGAGCATGGCAGACAGCAGGATGAGAGCAGTGTGAGGCTCCAGCAATATATCTATGCTTTTGTGCACTCCCGCTGTTTCCGGAACTAAGGCAAAGCCGAAATTCTCCCTTCAGCCAGGTCTGTACTAGTAGCGAAGCTGAAGCCTGGTGTGCATCACCTTGCTGGCACTGTCAGACGCTCAGGGTAGCCAAAGCTGACCAAAAAGGCCCCTGCATCTCCACCCCTACTTCAGGAGCCAGCAGAAGTGGAAGACAGTGCACAATCTGCTCCAACTCCAAGTCTAGCTGTCAGAGGAGACAGGAAACCAGGGCCCGGCAGAAGGAAGGCTGGTGGTTGAAAGCCACTGCTTTAACCCACTTCTTTTCGACATCCACTATCCATTAATAGCTGGACAGTCTCCCCTTACTCTAAAAGCATTTGCTGTTTGTCTTTAGAAGTTTCTTCTACTGAGGTGGAAGTGAATCCAAAAAGGAAGTGAATCCACATTCCCCTGCAGATCAGAATGTGATTCAGTCCTGGACAAATTATTTATTATATTATCTTATATACAGTATTTAGGAGGCATATTTATAAAGCAGAAAATATTACATTCACTAAACACTGATTACAGTGAAATAATCCCCGTAAGCACAAATGCATGCACCAAAAACATACACCTATAGTGAATGTTTGGTGAATATCACATTTGCTGCTTTATAAATACACCCAAAGTTAGTTTTTGCTCCTGTGTGGAATAAAATGTGTCAGTAGTGTATGGGATGTAATCCTTCTATATACTGGGTAAAAATAATTTGTCATTTTAAAACCAAATAAAAAATATGGATTGCTGTATTGTACAGCTGTATTGCTACATTAAACATATGTTTTTTATGGTATGTGAACTCTTTTAGTACTAACCTTAGCTCGGCCACCACAATACATAAATATCTTTAGCCTCAAGAGATAAATCTGTTCCTCACCATTACATTTTCAGATTACCATTGACTGAAGAAAAAAACTTGCTAAACTCCTAGGTCTTTGGTTATGTGTGTTGAACTTGACGGAGCCTTGCATAGCATTTTCCAGAAAGAGAAAATACTGCTGCCCTTGCATTATTTTTAAATCTGGCTTTTAAAAATCAGCTACTTACCAGACATAGAGTCCAGTGCTGTCTTCATGCAACCTATCCTTATGCGACACCATCTTAGATTTGGGAGCTGGGTGTGAGTTCCTGATGAATCACATGCAAAAACCAGTAAAAAATACATCTTTCCAAAAAACAACAATGGAAAGGGCGTAAAATTTTTAAAAATTAGCACAAATGGGATATGTTTCCCTTAGCACTTCATTTGCTGTAGCTGCTCATTTTATGGAGAAATTAAACAAGAATTCTCATTTCACAACAAGAAATGTATAGTGCTCCAGGTGAGAGACTTATCACATGCTCCGCTGCAAAATTCCAGGGTGCTGGTCCAGCTCATTGCATTCCAGCAAACATGTGAGAAGAGGAAATGAATCACTAAACCCTGGGCTGCAGAAACCTTTCTTATATATTGCTCCAGGCCAGTGTGTGGTCATTTACTTCTTTTTATGAAAAATTCTTATTCTTAACACTATTTGTGCATATTTTCTTTTCTCTAGGTTTATTGAGCCAGCCCCATAGATTCATCATGTAGTATGAGCACTTTATAACCAAGAATAAGTAAAAAGTTACAAAAGGAGCAGAAACAATATTGTAATTTGCATTTGTGCATTATTCTTTCCAAAATATACATATATATTACTTACTCTTAGAGACAAAAACACTGTGCTGGCACTGACTGCAAATGTTAAAATAGCAATCACAGTGCAGACAATAAGATCGGAAATTAAAATTTCTTTCTGTGAAAAAAAAAGTTTGTGATTAGGATGTCCATGCATCTTTAGCAAACAATATAGTTTAAATATATTACATTTTTTTGGGATAAAACAAAGGCATATCTATAAATAAAGAAGAATACCTATCTACTACATTGATAATTTACATAAACATAAATAAACCATAGTCCAAAGGTTTTCCTTTTTGCCTGTCTCATACGTCTAATCATATTTGCCTCGCTTATTCTATTTCAGATACAAAATAACCATAATAATTGATATTAAATGAAAATGGAAGTAACCAGTCACAGCTTAGGAAACACACAGTAGGAAAAAAAAATTACTTTTTTTTTATTATAACATACACCTCTCTGCCAGCCAATTAAAGGATGACTATTAAAAAAGAATCCTCCCACATGCGATTTGCCATAGCCATGCACATTATTACTTGGTTTTATAAGATTATGACAGTGTACTAAACTTAGTACCACAGGCAGTATTTCTTACTGTGTGGGATCTATCCCTGGGAAATGGGCATTCCTGGATTTGTCCTATGGGAACCAGACACCATAAAGTTTGCAGTGAGCAAGCTTCAGCTTGTCACACTGAGGCAATTCAAAAATGGTGCCAATAGCGCACACTGGGTATGCGTTCGCACAGATTGCTTCAGCCATGTTATTTTGGATTGATGCTTGCACAGTGTGATGAGGTGGGACCTGTGCAGTGCAAGGTTTATACTTCTCAGCTCCCCTGTATGATGTTGGGCCTTGGGAATGAAAGACACAAGCCGCAATCTATGAGTAACTTGCTGCTGACCAGTGTTGCCAACCGCCCGTAGATTTACAGGCATTCCGTAAAAACAGGGCATTTTTCCAGTGCCCGTAAATGCCCGTGAGAGCCGAACGGTGCCAGTAAATATAGCTCCGGGAGGCTCAGATGAGAACTGCGCATGCGCAGCGTCAACTCCGGAGTGGAGTTCGGAAATCCCTGAGATTATCCCTGCGGCCGCTGATGATGTCATACCACAAGCCGCGCACTCGCGCAGCCGAGCGGGAAATCCGAGTGGACTGGACAGTGGACACCGAGGCTGAGGCGCACCAGCAGCACCGCAAGAGATGGACATCGCAGGGCACTGCAGACCCGGCCGACCCCCTGGATAGACACGCAAGTCCCCCTGTCCCTGACCAGCACTGAGCGCCACAGACACCCTGCCCTGGCTGCAGCCCCCTGGTTAGTGAGTGGCGTGCAGCTGTGCATGCATAGTAGCCAGCTTGTAATCCTACCACTGGACCCTGTCCCCTGGCCTGGCTGCCTGCAACATCCATCCATTGCTTGACTGGCTACAGATTGGCACAGGCAGCAATTTCCAGACAAAAATGGCAATGGTGAGATTGTACAAAGTCATTGTATGCACTATGCAATCTTTGACTGGTGTCTCTCTGATATCTCTGCATGACCAGCATCGCCTGTATCCTGTCCGCATAACAATCTCCTGTATCCTGTCCGCATAACCATCTCCTGTATCCTGTCCGTATAACCATCTCCTGTATCCTGTCCGCATGACCGTATCCTGTATCCTGCCCGCATGACCGTATCCTGTATCCTGTCCGCATAACCATCTCCTGTATCCTGTCCGCATAACCGTATCCTGTCTGCATAACCATCTCCTGTATCCTGTCCGCATAACCGTATCCTGTCCGCATAACCATCTCCTGTATCCTGTCCGCATAACCGTATCCTGTCCGCATGACCATCTCCTCTAACCTGTCCACATGACCATCTCCTGTCCACATGATCATCTCCTGTATCCTGTCCACATGACCGTATACTGTCCGCAGCCTCTAACCACCTCCTGTATCCTGTCCATATGCTCTGATCACCTGTGCCCTGTCCATATGCTCTGACTGACCACCTGTGCCCTGTCCATATCCCCTGACCACCTGTGCCCTGTCCATATCCCCTGACAACCTGTGCCCTGTCCATATCCCCTGACCACCTGTGCCCTGTCCATATCCCCTGACCATCTGTGCCCTGTCCATATCCCCTGACCATCTGTGCCCTGTCCATATCCCCTGACCACCTGTGCCCTGTCCATATCCTCTGACCACCTGTGCCCTGTCCATATCCTCTGACCACCTGTGCCCTGTCTGCAATCTCTGACCATCTCCTGTACCATGTCTGCAATCTCTGACCATCTCCTGTACCATGTCTGCAATCTCTGACCATCTCCTGTACCATGTCTGCAATCTCTGACCATCTCCTGTATCATGTCTGCAATCTCTGACCATCTCATCTTTTATCATGTCTGCAGTCTCTGAGAGGGAGCCTGGAGAGGAGTCAAGAGTAGGAGCGCCGCCAGATTGGGCATCACGAGAGAAGTCAGATGTGTGTGGACTGTGTAGCGGAGACTATAGGATAAAACCAACCAGAGCCGCCAAGCTGGAGTTGCCTGACTGAGCACTGCACGGTGCACCTGAGAGGAGGTCAGTCTGAGAGGGGGTCACTGATGTAAGTGAACACAATAATGTAAGGGGGCACTGAAATAGAGGTAAACCCTTAAATAAGTAACCCCCCCTTGCCTTAGTGTATTCACTCTGCGGAAGGTAATCTCTGGTCACCAGAGTCCCCCGCTCTCATTAGAGTTCCCAATGTTCTCCTTTACATCAGAGTCTGTAGGATTTCCTCTTATAGTGCAAGGGAGAACTCTGCAGACCCTGATGTAAAGGACAATGCTGCAGACCCTGATGCAAGTGGGAACTCTGATGTAAATGGGAGCCCCCCTTACATCAGATATCTCCCTTAGATCATGATTTGTCCTTTACATCAAGGTTCGCAGAGTTCTCCCTTGCACTGTAAGGGGGAACTCTGTGCTGGCTGTGTTATATTAACCTGACCTTTATGTAAATAGAGAAATTTGGTTTTTGACTTCTGTTTAACTTAAACACATTGCTAATAGCACAGGCTATATGTTTATAGTTTAAATACTACTAGTTGCACAGTTTAGAACAGAAAACAGCCATTTTAGGTACTTTTTTGAAGCGCCAGTAAAAAATTGGTGCCGTTTGTAATTTTTGGCATCTTGTCAGTAAATTTCACTTGGGGGGGTTGGCAACACTGCTGCTGACCTGATGCCTGAACTCTTAATCCTGATCTCTAAATTGTCTGCCTTAACTTAATCCCAACCTCTGAATCATAATAGAATCTGAATCATAGAATGCGTGAAGGCGAAAAACCTTGAGCATTTACAACCACCGGTCTGGTCCCCAAACTCTCAGAGTTACCTAACCCTGACTCTGTAATTTTCTGTAAAATGTAATGCAATATGGCAACCTGGAGGCTTTCTGTACACTGTTGCCTCAAGAAAATGGCTTCAAATAAATGTAATATCCTCAATGCCTCAAAAAAATGTATTATCCTACTTGTGTGATTGGATCACTGATTTTCCCAGAAGGCTGCACTAAGATACAAGTCAGATTTTAGGAATCCTAAAGCAACAGAAATTCCATTTATGGTGAGATACTCCTGAAATGTTAGTTACTTCAAAAGGCATGCCCCCTGCAAGAGTTCACTGGTTGATTATAATGAACCAGACCCTCACATTCTGAATCATTCAGGACAAGACATGGTAAAACAAATGGTAATTTCTTCAGAACATAAACAGATAGGATTCTGCAACAATGTTTGTTAAAATGCTTGCAATGTTCACTGATCAGTAGGAGGGGATTGTTTTTTTTTTTTTCTCTACAAAAGTAGAGTTCTTCAAATTCTAATAATGGAAAAGGGGAGGTGATGAGAACCCCCCATTCTTCACCTAAATTAGTAAATGAGGTGAAACTGCTGACTGACATCATCCATTCATCTGCAAGCAAAAATACAGCTTTTTTCCAAGGTGAATTTGTACCACATCAACTAAGCTAATTAAAAATTCCCTTACGAATTGAACAGTCCATTAGCATTAGGTAAATCAACCCCACTATACTGTTCAGGAAATTTACCACTAAGAGCTTTATCTTCTGCGGTAAAGGATCTTCTTGCTGTGTTGGAATACTTTTCACATTTTCACAAAACAGTCT
Organism: Lithobates sylvaticus; assembly: GCA_028564925.1. NCBI lineage: Eukaryota > Metazoa > Chordata > Amphibia > Anura > Ranidae > Lithobates > Lithobates sylvaticus. The sequence continues at coordinate 122,746,193 of CM053028.1, read as the reverse complement.
GCGAAAAATGTTACATTTAACCAGGGATCTATAAAAAAATAAAATAAATAAGCAAGCAAAATAATCTTATCATATGACTGCAGAATCATTAAAGATTTATTGACATAGAATTCACCAAGGCCCTCTGCTGGAAGTAATAAGCTGATGCGCAAAAAAAAACAAAAAAATGGCCCTAATATATGTGTGGCAGGGGAATTAGATTGTGTTTGCAGGGCAAAGCTATGGGTTTGCTTTATCCTCAACAGCACATACATTTCTGAGTTCTTTTCCTTAAAGCTGAACTCCAGGCAAACAGTTAAAAAAAAAGATGAAATGTGTATATATGAGAGATGTTTTACCTGCCATAGGATTTGTATTGCTTTCCACCCGGTCTGGACATTTACAAAACTCTGATCCACAGCACATCCCTTTCTAGCAGGGGAACTTTTTCTACTGCTGTTTCATTTTTACTTACAGGTATCCTTTTCACCCCCACCCTGTGACTGGACCGTGAAAAGAGAAGAAGCACACTGAGGAGCATATTGCTCTGCTACTCTGCTTTCTCTTTATATCAGTATGGCTCCTTGCACATACTTAAATTACATACTCTAGTTCAGAAGGTTCTCAACCCTGTCCTCAAGTACCCCCAACAGGCCATGTTTTCAGGTTTTCCTTTATCTTGCACAGGTGTTTTAAGTCAGAGTCAATGGCTTGACATTTTGGACAGCTATTTTATCTAAAAGAAATTCCCAAAACATGGCCTGTTGGGGGTACTTGAGGACAGGGGTGAGAACCACTGCTCTAGTTGACCCAACTAACATTAAATCTTTTCAGTCATTCCCAGAGAAATTTGAAGTGTAACCAAGGGCAAAGCTTTTTTTAGTTTTAGATAGAGTGGAGAGGGATTAGAACACCTTGTTGTTGTTATTACTGTCTGTGCCCTCGTTAGGGAGATTTACCCTCTTTCTTTTTTGTCCTGTTTACTGTTATCATATTTTGGGTTGACACCAGACCAGTAATAGAGAGGACATCTTCCAAAGGAGATACAAGTTCTGGTGACCCTGGTGACACCCCGGGATTCCCTTACTTTGGATGGCTTTCCTCTCACTTCCTGTTTTGGCTATAGGACAGGTGAAGGGCAATCCCTATGAGACACAGATGGAAATAAAACCTGACAGGTGCCTAGAGATGAAACACTGTCTCCAATAGACACTCAACCCCACAGTACTTCTCTAAACCCCACTTCTGCTTCAGATATACTCAGGAGATCCTCATGTATCAGGCTTGATTACATTACTATACAATGATTGCTAAAAAATCCTCTCTCCCTCTTATACTAATAAATGGACAGCTGACCTCAGTGTCTCTCTTGAGGAAGATGAATAGGACCAAATCCAGACCACAAAAAAGTTCTTTTCACTATACATTGAAGCCCTTGAAACAAACTATAAAGTGCTGTCTTACTTGTACCTGTTCAGGCTAGGATAAATAAGTTTGCCCATCCTGCTTTAGAGGCAGTGCTGTGCTGGGAACACATCTGGTGGAGCTGCCCAATATTTGCAGCCTTTTAGGTTGTCTTCCATATGGTCTACGGTTAACTAGGCTACCCTGACCCAACTGTGGCAATCCTAAATAACGCATGCCTGATATCACTCCTAGTTGGCTTAAACTTACAACTCCCTACAGCGGCCTAACAGACATAAGCCAAGGCCAGGAAACCACCTAGACTCTGCTTTCTTGAAAGAAAAATACAAGTTATCTAGGCAATAATTCATGAAGAGATCAAAGCCATGTTGGGGTATTGGATAAATCAAGGTGTGGCTGCCCTTTATAGACAAATACTTACCTCCAGGCTTTGATCACTTTCTAGCAATCACAATGCACATATTCCCTAATTATCAATTATACCTTGCCATTCTGAGCGTAGGTGTGACCTCCCCCAGCTCCATACCCCCTGGGGTACCCATCACCACCCTGCTTCCTGTCACTCTTTCTAACCTTTATTCTAACTCTGATTAAACAATCCAGTTTATCATGTGTAGAAACTATAGTAACTATGCACCTACATGATCTGAGCTGTTCCACAAACACATTTCTCAAACTGAACTTTGTTTTTAAATGCAAAATTACAACCCTGTATACTCTGTTATTGTAATAATTTGATTCCCAAAATGAAAAAAAAAATACCGGAGTTCAGGTTTAACAAACCTATTTTAGGAAATCTAGAGTGATAAATATTAAATGTCTATATTGTTATATTTTTCCTAAATGTTTTAACATTGCTAATTAAATACATGATATAGCAATTAATATTAGAAATGTTACTTACATTAGAATAAACGGATCACTACTTTGTCGGCTCAAGTGATAAGAAAGCGAAATCAAAAGACCACAAAAAATAGAAAAGGGTGGTGGTATGTGTCTAATGTCCCAGGGCTCCTAATAAATACATAATTACAAAGACATATGTTTGAGTGGTAAGTGATACATTCAAATGTAATATGCTATTTTAAAAGATAAATTATTTTCAAGCTATTCCTTTAACTGTATTTAATAAAATGTAAAAAAAAAAAATCCTGTTCCACATTTTCTATCACTAGAAGTTCTACTTACTAAAGAACCCCTTACTCCTGGGCAGATGAGGAGGACCTCTAGGCTAGGCTTGCATTTCTGACATTGAGGTGGAATCCTTAACTTTTGTGGGGTGAAAGGAATTGGGCGTACATCAAGTTAGTACATTTAGGCCTGGTTCACCCCTATGCAGGTTGCAGTTTGCATATTGCAGGTGCATTTTGCATTTTTGATCCACTGAAGTCTATGGAACCAAAAACCAGAAAAAAGGTTCTTTCCATAAAATGTACAGATGTGAACTATATCCATAGGAAACCATGTTAAATAGACTGTAGTGTGCTTCTGCAAAACTGAAAACGCACAAAAAATGCATAGGTGTGAACAATACACTCAATAAAGAGGGTTAGGACACTGGATACCCCAAAATTACTCCAGACTTCTCTTCTAGAAACAGTCAATGGATATTTACTTTAAGCTCAAACAGTCTATATTTGTAGGTCCCAGGTAGCACAAGTACCTTCAAGGATAAGCAACCAGAATTTCCAGCAATGTCCACCAGCCACAGCTTATATCACCTCTCCAGGACACTAATTAGCAACAAAGCTTCTGCCCAAGATGCTCTATATAGACAACCATCTTCCTGCTTCACTTTATCTGCACGTACTCTTCAGCAAGGCAGCATACACTTCCTAAGGCCTAGACTCAGGCCCCTCTTTCAGCAGCACCCTCCCCCACAGTAGTTATGTGGAGGCAAAATTTTCCAGCACAACCTCCTTTTCAGGCAAAAATTGGAAGGACAAAGCCAACCTTGCCACCTCTCCTGGCAATCACCCAGAGGGCAATAACCCTTCTCCATGGTCACCCCAAATATTTAAATCCTCCTCCAGCATGCATCACTGGCAATACACTGCCTAAAAATTTGCCAGAGAGGAATAAGTATCCAAAACGAATTTTGTTTCTTCTTGATCTGTCTGCCAGGGATAATCCCTAACAGGAAAAAAAAAAACAATAGTCTCAAACGCAGAAAATAAAGAAACAATAACAATTAGAGCTCAGGCTGACTACAGCTTAGCCGCCCTCTAAATTTGGACTAGGGACAATCCGGCTTAAAGTGTTACTAAACCCAGGATCCTACATTCCCTATATCTGGCCTCCCACAATACACAGAACATGGAAATGCAATTATTTTAGTAAATATAAACTGCTAAATACCTTTTCTCATCAGCAATATAAAGCAGTATTATGACTTCTATCAGTGTCTGGTTAAAGCTTGTAGGAGGAGTTTTCTTTCTACTCTGACTGTCATATAAGGCTGCAGGACCCCTGACCCTCTGCCTGGACAGTGCTGATTGGCCCTGTGTTGATCACATGCACCCTCCAAAAAAAAAAAAAAACACTCTAGCAACACACACCAAACTGAGCATGTGCAGAGTGACGCCAAAGGCTCTGTTATATCAGTAGATGGATTGGGGACAGTGGAATAGGGGGAGGATCAGAGAAGACATGATCAAACAGCCTTTTTACACAATGCAGAGGATTAACCCCTTAGGTTTCATGGTGAGTATAACAAGCATGCTTTACTGCATATACAGACAGATTTTACTCTTGTAGGTTTAGTAACACTTTAAGACAGGATCCATACATTACTAAACTATGCCACACCCTGTTTTCTGTAGCACCATGCCCACTAATGATTCCAAAGAACAGTGTCCCATTCAGCTTCTTGCAACAAATCTGGATCTCAAGTCCAGCAGAGTATTTGATTGGCTCCAAGTTACTTAAAAGAATTTAGACTTAAAGCGTAGTTCCACCCAAAAATGGAACTTCCGCTTTAAGTGTTGATGACCCCCTGACATGCCATATTTAGCATGTCATTTTTTTGGGGGGGGGGGGGGGGGGGGGGTACCCTGTTTTCACAGGCACCCAGCTCCCACTTCCTCCCCTGGCGCCGCTGCGCCAGAAAGATCACCTCTCCCCCTCCCTCCCTGCAATCTTCTGGGACACGTCACAGGTCCCAGAAGATTGCCCGGCTATTCACAGCGCGCAGCACGGCTCGCACAGGCGCAGTGCGTGCCCGGCTGTGAGGCCACAGTTAGAATGCTGGCGGAGAGGAGGGGTAAAGGAGCGGGGCTTCATGTGCCTGCATCGCTGGACCATGGGACAGGTAAGTATCTGATTATTGAAAGTCAGCAGCTACAATTTTTGTAGCTGCTGACTTTTAAATGGGTGGAACTCCACTTTAAGCAGCTGCCTAACCTTAAGTAAAGAACAAGGGAACTAATATTACAGTAAACAGTTGAATAACAAATATAACCTTTCTTGGTAAACCTGTATGTATGTAGGACCTGGGGATTTCTAGAAATAAGCACCAAGTACACTTCAAAACTCCTAAAATCAAATGAATATCTTAACTAAATGTAGATCACTTTGTTTCATTACAGCATTATATACAATGATTTTAAAGGTATAAGCTTACCTTTATGGATTGGTGACAAACAATAAATAAAAGAGCAGTAATAACAGTGCTCCGAAATAAACTGTATAACGCTGACAAAAACCCATCTTTGGCTGCAATAAGAAATGACATTTACATTTAAAATAAATATCTAAAAGAATAGATTTGTTTAAAAATCATGTACATTGCAACTTCAATTATTTCATTTTATTTACTATTCAATTACCATGCATGTGTAGCACCCTCTAGTGTGCTATTAGTATTGGTGTAGGTAAATTTAAGTTTATGACTCATGGTAAGTTATGTTAGACTGAAATTGGGTCGGGTTACTGCAGGTCAGGCTGGATGACTCTACAGTGCAGGTCTCTGGTACCTCTTTTTCAGGGGGCACCCCTAGGCAGAAGGGACACTAAGGTTCTGTGCACAGCGGCAGAAGTGGATTCCCTGTCATCTCCTCAGCACACTGACATCCCGCAGCAGCCACAGCAGAGTGGGGGTGGCAGGTGCAGAAATTAGCCTCGATCCGGACCGGTCCCATGTCCCAGCCAGACTCAGCGGGGTGTCAGCGATATCCAGGAACACACAGCTCCCAGCCCCGCCACCACCTCTCCATCAGCTGGTCTATGAGTACCGTTCCAAATAGATGATTTGAGTGATCTGACAGGATGCCACACATGGGGGATGGAGGGAGGAGCCTGACTGCTGCCAGCACCAAGCCCAGGAAAAGTTTTCAAATTCCACTATAGCCGCTCCAGTGGAGAGAAGAGAGTGTGCTCTGACCTCCCTCCATTCTCCTCAGTGGCTGTGCCCGGCCCTGGACACTTTTTCCTGCTGTTACCCATCATCGTATTTGAGTCAGTGGACTACCATGTCCTAGAAGGAGAGGTGAGTGAGCCATTGACACTGAGCTAAGCCCACACTGTGCACAGACACCAGACATAATCGTCACCCTCCTCCTTAGACTGGGCTCTCCACTACACATCCCCTCACCTGAAAGGTTAACTGTCATTCGTGCCTGCCCCATACAGAGTGTGTCACCTACCTGTATGTGTGGGGTGCACCCACCCCCTCCACTCTCCAATGTGTTTACTTCTCCAACCCAGACACAGACTCAGACAGGGCTGTTTCCTCTATAGGCTGCACTGCATCTCCTGCAACACCACACTCACACATTTTTGGGCCTGTTTTTAGTTTTTGTAGTTCTACCAGACTTCATTTGCAACCCTTACCAAGTCCAAATTTTATCAATGCCCCAATCCACCAGAGACTCCACACGTCCACCAGAGACCCCACACACCCACTAGAGACCCTGCACAGCTATAAGAGACCCCACATAGCCATTAGTGACCCCACATAGCCACTTGAGAAGGAAGGGGTGGGAAAAATTTAGATGGGGGGCACCCAATTTTAATCTTGCCTAGGGCAGCACAAAACCAGAATACACCACTGGGTGCAGCTCAGGGCTCGAGTCCTGCGGGAACGCATGGCAACAGGGTTCCTGTATTTTTCCCACAGCAGGAATGCTGTTGCCATTAGCAGCCATGTTCTGAAGGAATGCGAGCTGTGATAGGCAGTGTGGGTGTGCAGGAAGGGGTGGGCATCCATGCCAACGGTGGGCGGTCCACCCCGGTGCCACACATTGGGGGTGTCATCCTGGCGTACCCGTCCTATCCTCCCTCGGTTCTCCTCCAGCGGCCGCTGTAACAAAGTCCCGCCTCCTAGACTCCAACGATAGGCGGAACACTGATCCAATGGTGTGACATGTATTATAGGAGGCGGGACCTTGTAACAGCAGCCGCTGGTGGAGGAGGACCGAGGGAGTGGAGGATGGGCACGCTGGGATATTCAAATCCAGGATCCATTCCTGGGCAATGGTAAGAACCCATTGCTGGGCACTTGTAAGGATGCACTTGCTGGGCACTGGTAAGGATGCATTTGCTGGGCACTGGTAACGATACATTTGCTGGGCACTGGTAAGGCCGCATTACTGGGCACTGGTAAGGCCACATTGCTGGGCACTAATCAGGCTGCATTTGATGGGCACTGGAAAGGCTGCATTAAATGGGCACTGATCAGGCTGTATTGATGGGCACTGATTAGGCTGCATTTGATGGGATCTGGGGACCCTGATGTAAGGAGGGGGGGGCTCTCTGGGGACCCTAATGTAAGGCGTATGACTTTCTTTACTTGGCTGCTATGGGCTTAAGCCCCAGATCTTTTGTAGACCTAGCAACGCCCCAGCTACCTATGATATGTTAAGCCTAGCATTGATTTCAAGCTCAAGAATATTTTCTGTGAGCTATAAAGCTAATATACAGTGAGAACGGAAAGTATTCAGACCCCCTTAAATTTTTCACTCTGTTATATTGCAGCCATTTGCTAAAATCATTTAAGTTCATTTTTTTTCCTCATTAATGTACATAGAGCACCCCATATTGACAGAAAAACACAGAATTGTTGACATTTTTGCAGATTTATTAACCACTTGCCTACCAGGCACGAACACCTCCTTCCTGACCAAGCCATTTTTCAGCTTTTAGCGCTGTCGCATTTTGAATGACAATTGCGTGGTCATGCAACGCTGTACCCTAATAAATTTTTATAATTTTTTCCCCACAGATAGAGCTTTATTTTGGTGGTATTTGATCACCTCTACGGTTTTTATTTCTTGCGCTATAAACAAAATAAGAGCGACAAGTTTGAAAAAACATAATATTTTTTACTTTTTATTATAATAAATATCCAATTTTTTTTTTTTTTAAACAAATTTTTTCCTCAGTTTAGGCCGATACGTATTCTTCTACATATTTTTGGTAAAAAAAATCGCAATAAGCGTATATATTGATTGGTTTGCACAAAAGTTATAGTGTCTACAAAATAGGGGATAGATTTATAGAATTTTTATTATTATTTTTTTTTTTACTAGTAATGGCGGCGCTCTGCGATTTTTATCATGGCTGCGACATTGCGGCGGAGATATCGGACACTTTTGACACATTTTTGGGACCATTCACATTTATACAGCGATCCGTGCTATAAAAATGCATTGATTACTGTATAAATGTGACTGGCAGGGAAGGGGTTAACACTAGGGGGCGCTGCAGGGGTTAATGTGTTCCCTATGTTAGTGATTCTAACTGTGGGGGGAGGGGACTGACTGGGGGAGGGGACCGATCGGTGTCCCTATGTACAAGGGACACACCATCGGTCTCCTCTGCAGTGACAGGACGTGGATCTGTGTGTTTACATACACAGATCCACGTCCTGCTCAGTTACTGGGCAATCACGGGTGCCCGGCGGACATCGCGGCCGCCAGGCACGCGCATCGGGTCCCCAGCGACGCGGCGGGCGCGCGTGCGCCCCCCCCCGCGGCGCACGCCCCCTAGTGGGCAAAATGTAGACGCCGTCATATGACGGCGTTCCACCACAAGAGCCGCACCGCTCCGCCGTCAATAGACAGTGGGCGGTCGGCTACAGGTTAAAAAAGAAAAACTGAAATATCACATGGTCCTAAGTATTCAGACCCTTTGCTGTGACACTCATATATTTAACTCAGGTGCTGTCCATTTCTTCTGATCATCCTTGAGATGGTTCTACACCTTAATTTTGAGTCCAGCTGTGTTTGATTATACTGATTGGACTTGATTAGGAAAGCCACACACCTGTCTTTATAAGACCTTACAGCTCACAGTCCATGTAAGAGCAAATGAGAATCATGAGGTCAAAGGAACTGCCTGAAGAGCTCAGAGACAGAATTGTGGCAAGGCACAGATCTGGCCAAGGTTACAAAAAAATTTCTGCTGCACTAAGAGCACTGTTCCTAAGAACACAGTGGCCTCCATAATCCTTAAATGGAAGACGTTTGGGACGACCAAAACCCTTCCTAGAGCTGGCCGTCCAGCCAAACTGAGCTATCGGGGGAGAGGAGCCTTGGTGAGAGAGGTAAAGAAGAACCCAAAGATCACTGTGGCTGAGCTCCAGAGATGCAGTCAGGAGATTGGAGAAAGTTGTAGAAAGTCAACCATCACTGCAGCCCTCCACCAGTCGGGGCTTTATGGCAGAGTGGCCGGACGGAAGCCTCTTCTCAGTGCAAGACATATGAAAGCCCGCATTGAAATGAAGGACTCCAAGATGGTGAGAAATAAGATTCTTTGGTCTGATGAGACCAAGATAGAACTTTTTGGCCTTAATTCTAAGCGGTATGTTTGGAGAAAACCAGGCTCTGCTCATCACCTGTCCAATACAGTCCCAACAGTGAAGCATGGTGGTGGCAGCATCATGCTGTGGGGGTGTTTTTCAGCTGCAGGGACAGGATGACTGGTTGAAATCGATGGAAAGATGAATGCGGCCAAGTACAGGGATATTATGGACGAAAACCTTCTCCAGAGTGCTCAGGACCTCAGACTGGGCCGAAGGTTTACCTTCCAACAAGACAATGACCATAAGCACACAGCTAAAATAATGGAGTGGCTTCACAACAACTCCGTGACTGTTCTTGAATGGCCCAGCCAGAGCCCTGACTTAAACCCAATTGAGCATCTCTGGAGAGACCAAAAAATGGCTGTCCACCAATGTTTACCATCCAACCTGACAGAACTGGAGAGGACCTGCAAGGAGGAATGGCAGAGGATCCCCAAATCCAGGTGTGAAAAACTTGTTGCATCTTTCCAAAAAGACTCATGGCTGTATTAGATCAAAAGGGTGCTTCTACTAAATACTGAGCAAAGGGTCTGAATACTTAGGACCATGTGATATTTCAGTTTTTCTTTTTTAATAAATCTGCAAAAATGTCAACAATTCTGTGTTTTTCTGTCAATATGGGGTGCTGTGTGTACATTAATGAGGAAAAAAATGAACTTAAATGATTTTAGCAAATGGCTGCAATATAACAAAGAGTGAAAAATTTAAGGGGGTCTGAATACTTTCCACCCCCACTGTATCTTCTAAGGCTCATATAAAAAATACAAGAATGCTGGGAATGCAAGTATGTGGCGCAATACACAATTGTTTACCTGCAAAAGTTCAGTAGGTAAGAAAAACTGCAGGTGGTTCCCATACAGTATTAGTAAGGATCAGACAGGGGAATTTGTTTTTGTTTTTTTCTGCTAATGGGACAGATACATGGGACATTACTGTCAAGAGCTTGAACCTTATCCCCTGCAAACATCTTCGATATCTGGACCAACCCCCACACACACACACACAGAATTCAAGGAATGTAACAAATATGATCTACATGCCAGTTGGGGACTGATTTTATAAAATAGATTTTCATAATTTTTACCAAACATAAAACACTTTTTTAATGCCATCCATTAAAATTTAGTTAAAAAACTGAAATAATTTACTATAAAAGCCATCACATAGCCCAGTGGTATATTCGCATCATATATCAATCTTAGCATCAAAAATCTCCTTAATGTAGCGGCACCCAGCTACTAAGTTGTATATAGTGTAGCGCTAAATGTCCAAGTCAGAAATTACAATGGCGACCAAATATTGGGATATAAATCCCTGAATAGTGATATTCAATATAAAACTGAAATCAATATCATATATTGGTGCAAAACAGAACTTGTGAATGTTTTTCAAAAGTCCATAGAGGAAACAGTTAAGAGTCCACTGTGTGTCAACACAAAGAAAATAGTGAAAAACATTGAAGAACTTCAAACGGTGTCAGGTTTTTCACCAATATGGTATAGATAATCAAAACAGGAGAACAAAAAGAAGAAGGCCACATAGCGTGATTCCGTAAAAATGAACAAAATTTAATGAAGGTATAACAAATTTAGAAGATAATTTAAGCGCTTAGATAAAATTGTGGCGGCAGTGGAGTCCTTCCCACAATTTTATCTAAGCGCTTAAATTATCTTCTAAATTTGTTATACCTTCATTAAATTTTGTTCATTTTTATGGAATCACGTTATGTGGCCTTCTTCTTTTTGTTCTCCTGTTTTGATCATCTATACCATATTGGTGAGAACCTGACACCGAGCCAACAAGGACTTATCCAAAGCCAACCACTTAATTGTTTACCTCACCACAGGTTTCGCGCAAACTGACTGGATGAACACACAGTAAGTGGTTCCTTGACAGATCTAACATACTTTGGTGAACACAGGAAATAATTACTTGAAATATGAACAAAGCATAGCCCTCTATAGTATTAGCACTAAGTGTCATTTCTGTCTGCTGCTTTGTTCCTCTGCTATCTGCATGAGTCGCTTCTGACAAGTTTTCCTGACACCAAGAGAAAAATGGTGAAAGGATTGTGTCCCTTCCCTCTAGGGGTGCACCGATACTGATACCAGTATTGGTATCAGTGCCGATACAGAGCATTTGCACAAATGCTTTTACTTGTGCAAATGCTCTGATGCCTAATCCGATACCTGGGCAGTCAGGGGTGATTGGTGCAGTGGTGGGGGAGTTACAAGCACCAATCTCCCTGTATAGATTTCAATAAAGCAGCTGACAGCCGCTTCTCCTCCTCTAACGCCTCTGTGGGGCTTTCGGCTGACTTATTGAGGGAGATCAGTGCTTGTAACTCTCCCCCCACCACCGCAGAGATCAGTGTTTGTAACTCTCCCCCCACCACCACACTGACCACCCCTGACTGTCCCCTGTGTCCCCATTCGTGTCATCCTCGTTCTCTTTTTTCCGGTCCCCCTTCTCTGTCCTTCTCCAGTCCCCCTTGTCCTGGATCTGTCAGGATGGACAGCGGAGGAAGGAGCCTCATTCCTTTTCTGAATGGACAGAATCACTTACTCTGTCCATTCATAACTAAGCATTGCAAACTGTGTTTATGATGCTTCAGTTTATGAATGGAGAGTAGCCTCTGTCTCCTCTCCATTCATCGTCAGTGCAGCTGAGGTTGCAGAGAAAGGGAGTGGGGAATCTGTATCCTCAGTCCCTTTCCGTGTCTCAAAGGGGAGATGTCAGGTCTGTTTAGACCTCTGATATCTCACCAAATGCCCGCCCCCCAAAAGGGTTGATATAAAAATAAAAAATAAAATAAAAATGTAATAAATAAATATTTAACAGTAAAAGTAAAAAAGGAAAGCATTGTAAAAAAATAAAATAACAAAGAATAATAAATTGTAAAAAAAGAATTAAAAAAATTGTAAAAAAGAATAAAACATTTAAAAAAAAAATTATAAAAAAAAAAAAAAACTATTGACACAGTCCACATCTCATCAATGCTGCATATTAGTGCCACTGTCACATGACATTAAAAAAAAGTATCGGTAATCGGTATCGGCGAGTATTTGAAAAAAAGTATCGGTACTTGTACTCGGTCTTAAAAAAGTGGTATCGGTGCAATCCTACTTACAACAATGTATTATGTATAATAATGTCAATATTTGGACCAGAACCTGATGAATAAGGTGCAAGACTGATAACATCTTAGACCCCTTTCACACTGGGGCGCTTTGCAGGTGCTATTTTTAGCATTATAGCACCTGCAAAGTGCCCCAGTGTGAAAGGGGTCTAAGATGTTATCAGTCTTGCACCTTATTCATCAGGTTCAGGTCCAAATATTGACATTAAGGTGCAAGACTGATAACATCTTAGAACCATTTCAAACTGGGGGCGCTTTGCAAGCACTATAACCCTAAAAATAGCACCTGCAAAGCGCCCTGAAAGAGCCACTCCTGTGTCTCCAATGTGAAAGCGGTGCGCTGGCAGGATGCTAAACAAAAGTCCTGCTAGCAGCATTTTTGGAGCAGTGAAGGAGCGGTGTGTATACCGCTCCTCCACCGCTCCTGCCCATTGAAATCAATGGGCAGCGCGGCTATACCACCGGCAATCACTTTGCGGGTGATTTTAACCCTTTCTCGGCCGCTAGCGGGGTTAAAAGCGCCCCGCTAGCGGCCGAATAGCGCTGCAAAATTGACAGTAACGCGCTTTACCTCCAACGCACCCACCGCCCCAGTGTGAAAGGGGCCTTAAGCAACTGAAATTGTAAGTACAATTTTCTTTTTAGTATTTCTACTCTACTGTGTTATTTTCAAAGGTACTCTGAACAAAAGGTTGAATAATCATTATAGAAAACTTACCAGAGCCACCAAACACGAGAATATCTATTTGCTCCAGGAAATATACACAAAAAGTATTTACTTGAGGAAAGAGTCCCAGAAGAGAAATAAGAGGAAACAAACTCACAAGCACTAAAAAAAAAAACAAAAGTGCAAATATATTATTTACATCCCATAAAAACACTTCTGTAGAATGCAAAGTTTTACGAAGACCCTGTCAGGTCTCTAAAGACATAAAACGCTGTCAGGTCTCTAAATAATGCAGACAAAAACCAATGCTATATACAGTAAATATACAGTATATGTGTGCAATTACATCTTCATCTATGTGCACTAAACCATCAAAGTGAAAACAACAAGTGCATTAAATCCATATATCAAAAACACAGTGAAATGAAGTCCAAAACTGTGTCACAATCCACAAACGTTCCTCTTAATGACACTCTTCCACCTCCTTTATCAGTGCTCAAAATATATAAAAAAGGCTCACCAGATTCTCATGACCCCTTATTTCTAAACAGGTCATGAATTCTAAGTGTAGTATCTCACAATATTTATTAAAAGAATCAACAGATATCCACTCACATGAGGGAGGAAGTATACAGGCACATCATAAATAGAAGGTGTTCCCGTGTTGCTGGTGAAGTTGGTACAGGGCTTGCCCTCTCCGAGAGCTTGAGAAAGGAGCATTGCAGCCTCTCTATGGACTACCGCGCATGCTCTGAAATGTGTTGCGTCATTTCCTCCTGGTGATCCACTTCCAGCGGGCACTGCATTTCATGCACCAACACTTGCAGACTTCAATCAAGTCCTCCCACCCTGGCCCTGTGTGTCTGACAACTGTAACAGAGCTGCGGCTGACGGAATCATGCAAATAGACCACAATGTCATGGGCTTAGCAGCCATGATTATCGTGGTCTGGAGGGTATAGCCAGGCAGGATCAGTCAGGTTTTTTAGGGTATACAGGGGGCCAACTGACACAGCATAAGCACTGTGTTGTATAACATACGTTAACGGAACGGGATCAGGTTTTTTTTTTGGGTTAACAAACGCTTTAATCTTATAGAAATTGTATGTAGGAGGTTGAAACTTCGAGTTGCCAAGCGACAGCCAATAAATCTTAAGGATTTAGAGAAGACCTGTAAAGAAGAGTGGACCAAAATCCCTACTGAGATGTGTGCTAACCTGCTAACCAACTACAAGAAACGTCTTTCCTCTGTGCTTGCCAACAAGGGTTTCTCCACCAAGTACTAAATCATGTTTTGCTTAGGGATTAAGTACTTATTTTACTAACTGAACTGCAACTCGATTTATAACCTTTGTATCATGTGATTTTTATGGATTTTTGGTTGATACTCTGTCTCTATCATTTAAAATACACCTATGATAAAAATTATAGACCCTTCATTTCTTTGTAAGTGGGCAAACTTAGAAAATCTTCAGTGGATCAAATAATAATTTTCCCCACTGTGTGTGTGTATATATATATATATATATATATATATATATATATATGAAAAAATGGATGTTTGGTATGTCTGCCCTCCTATGTCAAACACCTCTCTGCGCTCTAATGGGTGACATCTTCTTGCAGTTATATTTTTACGGTTGAAAATAAATAAATATAAATATATATATAAGCAAATAAATAAATAAATAAAATATATATATATATATATATATATATATATATATATATATATATATATATATATATATATATATATGTGTCAGTGTCTTAAATATGTAAATATATGTAAATATAAAACACTGTTAGCAGCTGCTTAAAATCAGGATAAGAGTATAAAAGGTACAATAAAAAAAAGAGTAATAGATGCTAAAACCCATTGAAAAAGTGTAGCAGTGCTTGTTAATCAGAAAATGAAATCTGAGAATTAGGTGAATAAAAATATGTTAAATGAATTCAATAAATAAATAAATTCATTCAGTAAAACAGTCCAGCAATATCCAAGAAAGGTGGGCAGGGGAAACAGTTCTATATTCGATGTGATGTAATCTGTCAGGCCATCCACCAGCACACTTCACCACGTGTAGTAGGTTCCCCTATGGGGATGCACTCACCAGAAATAAAATAATATAGGCATGTAATCTCCCAATAAACTTCACTCCTTTCTCCTTATTTTCAATTCTCCTCCACAGCCTCAGGTCATCAGATCCCAATCGCCAGTCAGGTCATGTTTAAAAAGAATTGTATCCACATAGTGTGATATTGCTTAAAAGTTTTATTCACCCTCCCAAAATTAATAGATAACATAAGCCCCTTATGCAAATATGCGTACCAAAACTACAAATTAAAACGGCAAATGTAAGTATTGTGCACTGTGCCTGTATTCCTATTCCGGATCCGCCGCATGGATTTCCGCTCTGTATAGCGGTGATAACAGCGTGGTGTTTCCGTTCCCGGTCAGTGGAACGCAGGCTTGGAGCGCAAATGACGTCACTTCCTGGTTGTCTGGTTCACGTCCCTGACGCGCGTTTCGTCACTTCCGACTTCGTCACGAGGGCGATAAATATATATATATATATATATATATTCTGTATATATACACACTGTTGGTACCTTACCTCACTAATGCTTTTTTTGAATGGGATAAAAATCGCACAGGCACACCTCAAAAACATGTGAAGAGCTTTCTAGATAAAGAGGAAGGGTATATGTACTTTTTTTTTAACCAAATCCATGGTTAAAACAATAATAACATTGCCATTACAAAGTACTCACCAATAATTTGATCTCTGACACTCTGAAAACATTCAGGGGACAAAAAATGGAATCCATACAGTGTGTGTAAATGTAAGTCTTTTACTTCAGAACCAGCATTTAGCAACAAGATAACACTGCATAAAATACAAAAATAAACTGGTCTGCTATATGTAATGATCTGGTTATATCCCTATAAAAAGAAATAAATACAGTATTAGTAGGGTATGGCATAAAACGTTAAAGTGTTTACGGGATAAAATATGATTTAAAAAAATCCACAGCAAGGTTCTGTGGGCAATTTGAACCCTAAACTCTGTTCCTGTGATGCCTGTACCAAAAACATTTTTTGGAGTTTATTGCAAGAAAAGGAAAGCACAAAGGCTAAAACAAGCATTTCAAGAAGTTCTAGCCATTACCCACTCAACTGTTATAAGTTTTTGTTTTTGTCTGTCGGAGATATTTCCCATAACATCCTTTACAATAAGTGAGGGGATATTCCTCTAATTGAAATATAGGACTTTAAAACCTGACAGGCTGCAACCATTACCAAAAAGGAAGACAGTCAGTTTGCAAGAACTGAAAGTAAATTTGCCCAAGACAAAAAAAAAAAAACAGCAAAAAATATTCTGGTAGGATATTTAACCATTTCCTAACATACAGTGTAGCATGTGTGTATATATATATATATATATATATATATATATATATATATATATATATTTATTTATATATATATATATATATATATATATATATATATATATATATATATAGTATATACACATACACAGAGGGTAGAATAATGCAGAGTACACACGGTAGACATGTGCGATTAGTTTCGAACGAATCGGAAATTTGTACGAATCCGAATTGCGAATTTTTACGAATTCTGTACGAAATACGAAATTTCGTTTACAAATTTCGGATCCAAATTATCCAAATCCAAACTACCAAATGATGAATTTCAACTAATATGAAAGAAATTATAGCGGATATAACGAATGATTCGAATGAATTCGAGATTCAGTATAACGAATATCGACACTCTACGAATAATAGCGAATTATCCAAAAACGTTTTAACGTTACATAACACATAAGTCTATTGTCTATTGTTCACCAATCACTCAGAGGAAGTACGAAATACGAAATTTCGTATTTGTAAACGAAATTTCGGATTTCGTACTTCCTCTGAGTGATTGGTGAACAATAGACATTATAGACTTGTGTTATGTAACATTAATACGTTTTCGGATAATTTGTGATTATTCGTAGAGTGTCGATATTCGTAACGATTTGTAACGATATTAACGATTCGTAACGATTCGTACGAAATTCGTATTTCATACGAATCCAAATGAAATTTTTTTTTATACGAAACGGAACGGAACAAAACAAAACAAATCTATCTAACACACGGTCGGAATTTCCGATGGAAACAGTTCGATGGGAGCTTTTCATCGGATTTTCCGACCGTGTGTATGCCCATCGGTCTTTTTCTGTCGGAATTTCTGACGGACTTTGGATTGAGAACCTGTTCTTAATTTTTCCGACGGAAAACCTTTCTATCAGATTTTCCGATCGTGTGTATGCAATTCCGACATGCAAAATTCCGACGCATGCTCAGAAACAATTTGACGCATGCTCAGAAGCATTAAACTTCCCTTTTATACGTTTTGTCAAAAAAAAAAAAACTTCCCTTTTATAGTGCAGTCAAACGTTTTTTAAGGCGTGGTGTTATTGACCGTCGGAATTTGGTGTGACCGTGTGTAGGCAAGACAGTTTGAGCAAAATTCCGTCGGAATTCCGACGGGAAAACCATCAGAGCTTTTTCCGACGAGAATACCGACCGTGTGTACGCGGCATAAGTATTAAACACACCACTGTCTTTCTAGGTAAATATATTTCTGAAGGTGTTATTGATGAAAATTTTAAGACATGTCGGTAACAACCCATACAGTATATACAAAGAAACCAAAACAAAAAGGGTTCAGAAATTAAATTATGTGTTATAAAATGGAAAATGACACAGGGAAAAAGTAATAAAAAAGATAACTTAAATTAATGTAATACTTTGTACAAAATCCTTTGTTGGTAATGACAGCTTCAAGATGCCTCCTGTATGGAGAAACTAGTCGCATGCATTGCTTAGGTGTGATTTTGGCCCATTCTCCCACAAAAACAAGTCTTCAAATCTTAAAGGTTCTGTGGGCCTCTTCTATGAACTCTGATCTTTAGTTCTTTTCATAGATTTTCTATTGGATTCAAGTCAGGTGATTGACTGGGCCATTCTAGCAGCTTTATTTACTTTCTTTGAAACCAATTGAGAGTTTCCTTTGCTTTGTGCTTGGGATCATTGTCTTGATGAAATGTCCACCCTGGTTTCATCTTCATCATCCTGGTAGATGGCAGCAGATTTTTTTCAAGAATGTTTTGGTATATTTTTCCATTCATCATTCCTTCAATGACATGAAGTTTGCAAGTACCGTATGCTGAAAAACAGCCCCACACCATGATGTTCCCGCCACCAAACTTCACTGTTGGTATGGTGTTTTTGGGTTGATGTGCAGTGCCATTTATCCTCCAAACATAGTGTGTTTTATGACATACAAAGAGTTACATTTTGGTTTAATCTGACCAGACTTTATTGTCCCAGTATTTCACAGGCTTGTCTAAATATTGTGCAGTAAATGAGCTTCAACATGCTTTTTCTTCAGCAATGGAGTCTTGCGTGGTGCATACAGGCCGTGGCCATTGAGTGCATTACTTATTGTTTTCTTCTAAACAATAGTACCTGCTAATTCCAGGTCTTTCTGAAGCTCTCCACAAGTAGTCCTTGGCTCTTGGACAACTCTTCTGATAATTCTTTTCACTCCTCCTTCAGAAATCTTGTGAAGAGCACCTGGTCATGTCCGGATTATGGTGAAATTATATTTTTTCCACTTCTGGATTATGACCCCAACAGTGATCACTGGAACATTCAGAAGTTTAGAAATCCTTCTGTAACCAATGCCATCAGTATGTTTTGCAACAATAAGGTTGCAAAGGTCTTGAGAGAGCTCTTTGATTTTACCCATCATCAGATGTTTTTTTTGTGATACTTTGGTAATAAGACACATTTTTATAGGCCATCTGTTGAGACTGAACCAGCTGATATTAATTTGCACTGACAGGGGCAGGATTACTTTCTAATTACTGATAGATTTTAGCTGGTGTCTTGGCTTTCCATGCCTTTTTGCACCTCCCTTTCTTCATGTGTTTAATACTTATTCCCTGTGTCATTCCATTTTATTACACATAACTTCATTTCTGAACTTATTTATTTAGGTTTATTTGTATGTATGGGTTGCATGGGTTGTTAACGTCATGTCAATAGCACCTTTAGAAATATATTTACCTAGAAAAATGGTGACAGTAGTGAGTACACCCCTCACATTTTTGTAAATATTTTATTATATCTTTTCATGTGACAACACTGAAGAAATGACACTTTGCTACAATGTAAAGTAGTGAGTGTACTGCTTATATAACAGTGTAAATTTGCTGTCCCTTCAAAATAACTCAACACACAGCCATTAATGTCTAAACCGCTGGCAATAAATGTGAGTACACCCCTAAGTGAAAAGGTCCAAATTGGGCCCAAAGTGTCAATATTTTTTATGGCCACCATTATTTTCCAGCACTCTTGGGCATGGAGTTCACCAGAGCTTCACAGGTTGACCCTGCGCTCCTCCACCTTCTGTTTGAGGATGCCCCACAGATGCTCAATAGGGTTTAGGTCTGGAGACATGCTTGGCCAGTCCATCACCTTTACCCTCAACTTCTTTAGCAAGGCAGTGGTCGTCCTGGAGGTGTGTTTGGAGGGGTTGTTATCATGTTGGAAACACTGCCCTGCGGCCCAGTCTCCGAAGGGAGGGGATCATGCTCTGCTTCAGTATGTCACAGTACATGTTGGCATTCATGGTTCTCGTAATGAACTGTAGCTGACTGTAGCTGACCCCACCCCCCCACCCCTTCAACTTCTTCAGCAATGCTGGCAGCACTCATATGTCTATTTTTCAAAGACAACCTCTGGATATGACGCTGAGCAAGTGCACTCAACTTCTTTGGTCAACCATGGCGAGCCCTGTTCTGAGTGGAATCTGTCCTGTTGTATGGTCTTGGCCATCATGTTGCAGATCAGTTTCAGGGTCTTGGCAATCTTCTTATAGCCTAGGCCATCTTTATGTAGAGCAACAATTCTTTTTTTCAGATCCTCAGAGATTTCTTTGCCATGAGGTGCCACATTGAACTTCCAGTGACCAGTATGAGAGAGTGAGAGCTATAACACCAAATGTAACACACCTGCTCCTCATTCACACCTGAGACCTTGTAACACTAATTAGTCACATGACACTGGGGAGGGAAAATGGCTAATTGGGCCCAATGCGGACATCTTCACTTGTACTCTCATTTGTCGCCAGCAGTTTAGACATTAATGGCTGTGTGTTGAGTTATTTTGAGGGTACAGCAAATTTACACTGTTATACAAGCTGTACACTCACTACTTTACATTGTAGCAAAGTGTCATTTCTTCAGTGTTGTCACATGAAAGGATATAATAAAATATTTACAAAAATGTGAGGGGTGTACTCACGTTTGTGAGATACTGTGTGTGTGTGTGTGTGTGTGTATATATATATATATATATATATATATATATATATATATATATATATATATATATATATATATATAAAGCCAGGCATACATTTTAAAAGAGAAATAAGTAAGATAAATTTGATCCCAATAATTATAGTCAATGTAGGCTTAGAGCTATACATAAATAATTATTGTGGCGTTACTAGGGGTGACTGAAAATGCCTGTTATAAACCCAAAATAAGCAATGGTGGCAGTGTCACCAAAACCAAAACTTACATGAACTGGTGATGCAGGATCCGGCTGTACACTCTAGATAAGGAAAAGACAGTCAAATTACCACTGCTTGATAATATTTGAGACATTACCACACAACATAGTATACCAATATTTGATCATACAGATCTAGGATTTGGTTTCTGCTCCTATGAAAATAAAAAAATGGCATATTTTGTAAACTGTACCCAGATATTGTATCTAGATCAGGTGTGTCAAATTCAAATGAAACAGTGGACTGAATTAAATAGAGTGAGTATTTATGGGACCACATTATGTGTACTGAGAGCCATAGCTATTTAAAGTAACCCTGACAGAATCTTGGAGGCTGCTGCCATTGCTGACCATTCGATCAAAGCTTAGTTACCTGGCTGTCATACTGATGCATTCATGGCGCAGGATACTGACCTATAAACAAGTATTGAGTTAAAAACTGCTAATATTTATCGATACTAATTTTCAGCATCCATTATTCAGGTCTGTGGTTCAAAGTATTGTGGCCAGGCACATCAGCCAGCTCATATTTTTAAAAGGAGGCCAGTAATGGCACCCCCCATATTTTATCTTATGACAGAGACACTTGAAGTATATAAAAACAAAAATGAATGTCACACTAATAATTGCAACATTGTATCCTATAAGATGGGGTCATAAAACATTTGTAGGGAAGTACTGTATATCCTTATCAACTGAAAGACAGTTGGGTCCTTATTCAGCTGTCATTTTTACACCACTGAGGGCCATAAAGAAAGAGCACATGCAGGCCAAAATTCACCAGTTTGACATGCTTGCTCTAAATCAGTGGTCTCCAAATTGCAGACTGGGGGCTGGATGTGGCCCTTTAATTGCGTTTATATGGCCCTTGGGGCACTTTTTCACCAACTAACACCAATGATAGAGCATCAATGGGGCACTATTCTTCTCATTGATAAACAACGGGACACTATTCCTCCTATTAAAACCAGTGATGGTGCACTGATGCCGGGGCATTTTCTACTCCCACAGGCCACAGTCCAGCCCCCCTAAAAGCCCGAAGAACAGTAAACTGGCCCTTTGATTAGAAAGTGACTTTCAGCTTGTCCTTTTCAACTGGCAGTAAATCAATCACTGTAATTTAAAACACACACACCTGAAAAATTCACCTGCAGTGAATGTTGTTGAATGTCTGATTCACTGACTTAATTAAAAAATGTGCCCTATAATGCAAAAATATTTTTATGAGATGACACTTGATCTACTGATGATGAGACTTGGGCAAAATGGTAAATCCAGCCCTGCTGGTACAGGCTGACTTTTCACGCTTATTAGGTTTACTTACTGGCATCTGAACAGTTGCTGCCTGTCAACTGCATGACGACATACGATGCACAGTTAGACAATCGGAGACAGGCAGAAACCAGAGATGTGAAGTCATGCAGTTGGCATGTCAGCTATTTTAAGACTTAGTTATGTCTGACTGTCTCAGCAATGTCAGCTTTCATATTTCTTTATTGTAAGTTACTTTTTAGGGTAAACATGTTAAAAATAGTTATTTTAAAAGTGTTTAATTTAAAGGATTATATAAATATATGGTTCTCTTACTAATCTAGATCTATATGCATTTCCTTGAACTTGTTAGGCATTATATAAATAGTAATGCATCGAAACATAATATAAGCAACAATTCTTTTACACCTTCTCTATGCACACTTTGTAGCTATCACCACCAAATTGCCGTGCTTGATAAAAGTATACATCATGGCATCAAGTATCTGAGCTGGTCACATTATTAAAATCATTCCCTTAAAGGGGTTGTAAAGGCAATTTTTAATTTTTTTTTTAAATAACAAACTTGTTATACTTACCTCCACTGTGCAGCTCGTTTTGCACCGAGTGGCCCCAAACCTGGTCTTCTGGGGTCCCTCGGCTCCTCCCCGCAAGAACTAAGCACCTCGCATGGTGGTTAGTTCTTGCGGGCGCGCTCCCGTGATACAGCCGGTGGCTATAGACGCTCACTGTATCACTCGGCCCCGCCCCCTGACACGCCGCGCCATTGGATATGATTGACAGCAGTGCGAGCCAATGGCTGCGCTGCTTTCAATCCATCCACTCTAGCCAATCAA
This sequence comes from Lithobates sylvaticus, assembly GCA_028564925.1. NCBI lineage: Eukaryota > Metazoa > Chordata > Amphibia > Anura > Ranidae > Lithobates > Lithobates sylvaticus. The sequence goes on along the minus strand of CM053028.1, from coordinate 122,723,410 downwards.
CGGCCAGGCTGAGCGGCGAAGAGGAGATCGGGGGCGAGCGCAGCAGGTGAATGGGCTCAGGTAAGTAAGGCAGGGGGGTTGGGGGGGGGGGGGGGGGGCGGCATTGTCTGATGTTTTTTCACCTTAATGCATAGGATGCATTAGGGTTAAAAAACCGCGAACCTTTACAACCCCTTTAAGCTTAAATAGACTAAAGTAAATGCAAACCTAATCACTAAAAGATTATATAAGTTTTAAAATTGAAACCTTTGAAATTTAATTATTAATTTTAAATGTAATTCTAACTTTAAAAGTTTTAATTTTTTAAATGTAATACGTTTTTAAATGTAATTTTTAGCTTAGGTTCATACTGAGCTGCGGGAATGAAGCCGTTCACTCTCGCATGTCAGATTTCAGAGACATCTGCACAGATGTCAATGAAAATCGCAGTCCGAAATCACAAAAATAAGACAGAAACTACTTTTTGAAATTGCTGCGTCGCACCTATTAGGACGGTGCCATTGCAGGCAAATGCCACCGATTTGACATGCAATTTGATATGTCAAATCGCATGTCAAATCATACCAATGTGAACCAGGGCTAAAGGTGATTTCAATATTTTTAAATACCTGGTGATTCCAAAAACATCCTAGTTTAGGGACTTCCTGTTACAGGATGACAAGGCTCTGTTGCTCTCTCTAATTTGTGCTCTTGTGTAATCTTCCTGTCAAACGGGTTTATGATGGTGACTACAAGTGGCAGTTTCAATACACATTATGAAAGCATGGTCCACAGTTGTAATAATTGCAATCAGAGAAGATGCTCTCTACTTTTTATCTCACCTCTACTCATCACATATTATAACACAATTAAATAGAAGGCATTTCCTACCTTAAGAAGGCAAAACTGACAGCTTGAAATAACAACACAAAACTGGAATATCCAAATGTCTTTGAAGAGGCCTTGGTGCAGAAGCAAAAATCCAAAAAATGAAACACAGATGGCCAGTAATATTGCTATGATGTTTTCCCCAATATTTTCAGTTCTGCAACATTAAAATATAAATGTAAAAAATAAATAAATGTAAAATAAATTTAAAAAAATACAGCAAAATGTCATGGTAGGGCAAAGTGAAGTCAACAATAAGCCAAGGTCATTGGCGTATATAATAAAAAAGTATGTATGTATGTGAAACTTTACCACTCTAACAATCTGCAAAATTAAATATCATGTTATATAAAAAGTGAAGGGAAGTGGTAATAATGGCACCAAATGAGATGTCTTTCCATGCCTGAATTGTAAAGCAGCAGATACAAATTCTATACAGTGCACTGTGGCAATGCTAGAGCAAGAGGTTTCTGTTAGTAATTTGTTTGATGTCTTCTTTTCTGGTTATGACCTCTCACCTTTCCGGACTGCATTGACTTCTGTTTATGGATTATGTAATTGCCTAATTATTAACTTTTGTTGCCAGCTAATCAGTTATTTAGCATCGGGCAAAATCAAGGATCAAGGCTTGGGAGTGTCACATAGCAAATTTCAAATCTTCTTGCAAATGAGAAAAACCAAGCCCTCCTTAGATTCTACCTGTATGGTGAGCCTATCTACACTTGCCACTGATGATGCAGAAGGTCCAGACAGACTTGAGCCACTTGGCAATGCAACTACTGAGTTGCATTGCAAAAAATCAGTTTTTGGTAATTTGTTAAACCAGCTTTGATGCATCATCACAGATATATAGCTTTTTGGGAAGGAGTTGTATTCGTTGTGAATTATTGATAGTACTTGACTAATTATGTGGTGTCTGAAAATCACTATATTGTCAAAAATATTGGGACTCCTGTCTTTACACGCACATGAACTTTAATGTCATCCCAGTCTTAGTCCGTAGGGTCCAATATTGAGTTGGCCCACCCATTACAGCTATAACATCTTCAACTCTTCTGGGAAGGCTGTCCACAAGGTTTAGGAGTGTGTCTATAGGAATGTTTGACCATTCTTCCAGAAGCGCATTTGTGAGGTCAGGCACTGATGTTGGATGAAAAGGCCTGGCTTGCAGTCTCCATTCTAATTCATCCCTAGGTGTTCTGTCAAGTTGAGGTCAGGACTGTGCAGGCCAGTGAAGTTCTTCCACCCCAAACTTTCTCATCAATGTATTTATGGACTTTGTGCACTGGACCAAATCATTTGGTGGAGGGGGGGATTATGGTGTAGGGTTGTTTTTCAGGGGTTGGGCTTGGCACCTTAGTTCCAGTGAAGGGAACTCTTAAGGCATCAGTAAACCAAGACATTTTGGACAATTTCATGCTCCCAACTTTGTGGGAACAGTTTAGGGATGTCCCTTACCTGTTCCAACATGACTGCGCACCTGTGCACACAGCAAGGTCCATAAAAACATAGCCTTTTCATCCAACATCAGTGCCTGACCTCACAAATGCGCGTTTGGAAGAATGGTGAAACATTATCATAGACACACTCCTAAACCTTGTGGACAGCCTTCCTAGAAGAGTTGAAGTTGTTATAGCAGCAAAGGGTGGGCCAACTCAATATTGAACCCTACGGACTAAGACTGGGATGCCCTTAAAGTTCATGTGTGTGTAAAGGCAGGTGTCCCAATACCTTTGACAATATAGCGTGTATGTGTATATATATATATACTGTGTGTATATAAATATATATATATACAGTATCTCACAGAAGGGAGTACACCCCTCACATTTTTGTAAATATTTTATTATATCTTTTCATGTGACAACACTGAAGAAATGACACTTTGCTACAATGTAAAGTAGTGAGTGTACAGCTTGTATAACAGTGTAAATTTGCTGTCCCCCTCAAAATAACTCAACACAGCCATTAATGTCTAAACCGCTGGCAACAAAAGTGAGTACACCCCTAAGTGAAAAGGTCCAAATTAGGCCCAAAGTGTGAATATTTTGTGTGGCCACATCTCCAGTGGGAGGCAGAATTAGGGAAGCGATTGGACCCAGAGGATTGGCAGGTCATGACTGCTACATTGTCCAAATGCTCCAAGAATGTACTATTTCTGGAAAATGCCTACAAAGTGCTATATAGGTGGTACTACACCCTGGCCAGATTGGCGAGTTTTATTCCATCCTATTCCCCCCTATGTTTTCGTGGATGTGCCGAAGAGGGCACAATGGCACACATTTGGTGGAAGTGCCCCAGGGTATGCAGACTGTGTTCGACTTCTTCGTAACCTTTTTAACGCTAACATAAAGAGGGACCCATTTGAGGCCCATCTAGGGAAACCAATTACTGAATTACCACGACCAGAAAGCCAATTGGCGTCGCACATTTTTACTGCAACTAAATTGACCATAGCAAAAGCCTGGAAAACCCCGGCCCTCAGCTTCGAAGCAGTCAAAAATCATGTAAACGATATCATGGTTAATGAGAAGCTGACAGCCGTATTATCGGATACACATGATAAATTCCTCCGGACATGGCAACCTTGGGTGATGCATATCCACCCTTCCCGATTCGATCCAGCACTACTCTCGCTGTAATATGCCTCCACTCCCCTCACTCCGGGGACCCCCCTTCTTACTCCTATTTCTTCCTCTGCACCATTCTCTCTACTGTCCTGTGCATATATTATATCTGCTAGATTGATGCCTCCCCAGCACTATGGCCCCTCTACACCCCAGATATCCCCCCAGCACTCTGACCCCTTTACACCCCAGATATCCCCCAGCACTCTGACCCCTCTACACCCCAGATATCCCCCCAGCACTCTGACCCCTCTACACCCTAGATATCCCCCCAGCACTCTGACCCCTTTACACCCCAGATATCCCCCAGCACTCTGACCCCTCTACACCCCAGATATCCCCCCAGCACTCTGACCCCTCTACACCCCAGATATCCCCCCAGCACTCTGACCCCTCTACACACCAGATATTCCCCCAGCACTCTGACCCCTCTACACCCAAGTAACCCCCCCCAGCACTCTGACCCCTCTACACCCTAGATATCCCCCAGCACTCTGACCCCTCTACACCCCAGATATCCCCCCAGCACTTTGACCACTGTACACCCCAGATATAACCCCAGCACTCTGACCCCTCTACACCCCAGATTCCCCCCCAGCACTCTGACCCCTCTACACCCTAGATATCCCCCGAGCACTCTGACCCCTGTACACCCTAGATATCCCCCGAGCACTCTGACCCCTCTACACCCCAGATCTCCCCCCAGCACTCTGACCCCTCTACACCCTAGATATCTCCCCAGCACTCTGACCCCTCTACACTCCAGATATCCCCCCAGCACTCTGACCCCTCTACACCCTAGATATCCCCAAGCACTCTGACCCCTCTACACCCTAGATATCCCCCGAGCACTCTGACCCCTCTACACCCCAGATATCCCCCCAGCACTTTGACCACTCTACACCCCAGATATCCCCCCAGCACTTTGACCACTCTACACCCCAGATATAACTCCAGCACTCTGACCCCTCTACACCCCAGACCCCCCCCCCCCCCCAGCACTCTGATCCCTCTACACCCCAGATATCCCCCCTGCACTCTGACCCCTCTACAACCTAGATATCCCCCCAGCACTCTGACCCCTCTGCACCCCAGATATCCCCCCAGCACTCTGACCCCTCTACACCCCAGATATCCCCCCAGCACTCTAACCCCTCTACAACCTAGATATCCCCCCAGCACTCTGACCCCTCTGCACCCCAGATATCCCCACAGCACTCTGACCCCTCTGCACCCCAGATATCCCCCCAGCACTCTGACCCCTCTACAACCTAGATATCCCCCCAGCACTCTGACCCCTCTGCACCCCAGATATCCCCACAGCACTCTGACCCCTCTACACCCCAGATATCCCCCCAGCACTCTGACCCCTCTACACCCTAGATATCCCCGAGCACTCTGACCCCTCTACACCCTAGATATCCCCCGAGCACTCTGACCCCTCTACACCCCAGATATCCCCCCAGACCTCTGACCCCTCTACACCCCAGATATCTCCCCCAGCACTCTGACCCCTCTACACCCCAGATATCCCCCAGCACTCTGACCCCTCTACACCCTAGATATCCCCCGACACTCTGACCCCTCTACACCCCAGATATATCCCCCAGCACTCTGACCCCTCTACACCCTAGATATCTCCCCAGCACTCTGACCCCTCTACATTCCAGATATCCCCCCAGCACTCTGACCCCTCTACACCCCAGATATCCCCCCAGCACTCTGACCCCTCTACACCCTAGATATCCCCGAGCACTCTGACCCCTCTACACCCTAGATATCCCCCGAGCACTCTGACCCCTCTACACCCCAGATATCCCCCCAGCCCTTTGACCCCTCTACACCCCAGATATCTCCCCAGCACTCTGACCCCTCTACACCCTAGATATCTCTCAGCACTCTGACCCCTCTGCACCCCAGATATCCCCCAGCACTCTGACCCCTCTACACCCTAGATATCCCCCGACACTCTGACCCCTCTACACCCCAGATATCCCCCAGCACTCTGACCCCTCTACACCCTAGATATCTCCCCAGCACTCTGACCCCTCTACATTCCAGATATCCCCCCAGCACTCTGACCCCTCTACACCCTAGATATCCCCAAACACTCTGACCCCTCTACACCCTAGATATCCCCCGAGCACTCTGACCCCTCTACACCCCAGATATCCCCCCAGCACTTTGACCACTCTACACCCCAGATATCCCCCCAGCACTTTGACCACTCTACACCCCAGATATAACTCCAGCACTCTGACCCCTCTACACCCCCGACCCCCCCCCCCAGCACTCTGACCCCTCTACACCCTAGATATCCCCCCAGCAATCTGACCCCTCTACAACCTAGATATCCCCCCAGCACTCTGACCCCTCTGCACCCCAGATATCCCCCCAGCACTCTGACCCCTCTACACCCCAGATATCCCCCCAGCACTCTAACCCCTCTACAACCTAGATATCCCCCCAGCACTCTGACCCCTCTGCACCCCAGATTTCCCCCCAGCACTCTGACCCCTCTACACCCCAGCTATCCCCCCAGCACTCTAACCCCTCTACAACCCAGATATCCCCCCAGCACTCTGACCCCTCTACACCCTAGATATCCCCGAGCACTCTGACCCCTCTACACCCTAGATATCCCCCGAGCACTCTGACCCCTCTACACCCCAGATATCCCCCCAGACCTCTGACCCCTCTACACCCCAGATATCTCCCCAGCACTCTGACCCCTCTACACCCTAGATATCTCTCAGCACTCTGACCCCTCTGCACCCCAGATATCCCCCAGCACTCTGACCCCTCTACACCCTAGATATCCCCCGACACTCTGACCCCTCTACACCCCAGATATCCCCCCAGCACTCTGACCCCTCTACACCCTAGATATCTCCCCAGCACTCTGACCCCTCTACACCCCAGATATCCCCACAGCACTCTGACCCCTCTACACCCCAGATATCCCCCCAGCACTCTGACCCCTCTACACCCTAGATATCCCCGAGCACTCTGACCCCTCTACACCCTAGATATCCCCCGAGCACTCTGACCCCTCTACACCACAGATATCCCCCCAGCCCTCTGACCCCTCTACACCCCAGATATCTCCCCAGCACTCTGACCCCTCTACACCCTAGATATCTCTCAGCACTCTGACCCCTCTGCACCCCAGATATCCCCCAGCACTCTGACCCCTCTACACCCTAGATATCCCCCGACACTCTGACCCCTCTACACCCCAGATATCCCCCAGCACTCTGACCCCTCTACACCCTAGATATCTCCCCAGCACTCTGACCCCTCTACATTCCAGATATCCCCCCAGCACTCTGACCCCTCTACACCCTAGATATCCCCAAGCACTCTGACTCCTCTACACCCTAGATTTCCCCCGAGCACTCTGACCCCTCTACACCCCAGATATCCCCCCAGCACTTTGACCACTCTACACCCCAGATATCCCCCCCCAGCACTTTGACCACTCTACACCCCAGATATAACCCAGCACTCTGACCCCTCTACACCCCAGACCCCCCCCCCCCCCCCAGCACTCTGACCCCTCTACACACTAGATTTCCCCCGAGCACTCTGACCCTTCTACACCCCAGATATCCCCCCAGCACTTTGACCACTCTACACCCCAGATATCCCCCCCAGCACTTTGACCACTCTACACCCCAGATATAACTCCAGCACTCTGACCCCTCTACACCCCAGACCCCCCCCCCCCCAGCACTCTGACCCCTCTACACCCTAGATATCCCCCCAGCACTCTGACCCCTCTACAACCTAGATATCCCCCCAGCACTCTGACCCCTCTGCACCCCAGATATCCCCCCAGCACTCTGACCCCTCTACACCCCAGATATCCCCCCAGCACTCTGACCCCTCTACAACCTAGATATCCCCCCAGCACTCTGACCCCTCTGCACCCCAGATATCCCCCCAGCACTCTGACCCCTCTACACCCTATATATCCCCGAGCACTCTGACCCCTCTACACCCTAGATATCCCCCGAGCACTCTGACCCCTCTACACCCCAGATATCCCCCCCAGCCCTCTGACCCCTCTACACCCCAGATATCTCCCCAGCACTCTGACCCCTCTACACCCTAGATATCCCTCAGCACTCTGACCCCTCTGCACCCCAGATATCCCCCAGCACTCTGACCCCTCTACATCCCAGATATCCCCCCAGCACTATGACCCCGCTACACCCCAGATATCCCCCAGCACTCTTTTTTTTTTTTTTTTTTTTTAATTCTTTATTTATTTCAAAATTTCAAGTACACACATAAAAATGCTATTTTACATTTTCACTTCCCACCCATCCCACCTTTCCCCCCACCCCCCTCCCCCGCCTCTACCCCGCAACCTCTTCCCCGAAACCTCTGTTTATTTCTATCCGTCCAATTGTTTTGTCGCAAATGTAACTTTACTGTTTAGTTATCTCCTCAAAATATCTCCATGTCTCTTTAAAGTCATCCCAACTGGCCCATTTGTCTCCCCCTTTACTCGGTTTATCCTCATCTTCCCCCCACCATTCTGCACTCTCTCTTCTTTGCTGAGTGTTAACACGCAAGAACCATTCCCAAATTTGCGGACTATCCGCTTCCATCCACTTTTTAGGGATTAAGTTCTTTGCCTCATTTAATAGAGTGGGGATTATTGAGTTTCTGTACTGCCTCATGGGCACATCTGTCCCATGGAACAGTACCACCCATGGGTCTTCAGGGACGTCTTTTTGTGTTATAATTTTAATCAATGCGAGGATATGTTTCCAGTACCTTTTTATCGCTGGACACTCCCACCATATGTGTGACATCGTGCCTATACCACCGCATCTTCTCCAACATGTAGGGGATTTATCTCTTTGTATTTTACTCATTTTTACCGGGGTCAAATACCACCCCATAAGGCACTTATAATTGACTTCTGTGGTCTGACTATTCGCTGCAGTCCCGTGTATTAGCTTTAAAATCCTATCACATCTGTTAATAGTGCAGGGAATCCCCAACTCCTCCTCCCATCGTTTGACACCCGGAGGGACACCCGCGCTTCCCTCCTGTATTAATATTTTATATATCCGTGACATATTATTTCTAGTGGAAGGATTCATACACATTTTCTCCATCGTGGTGAGGTTGTCACCGCCTCGAATTGGTTGTGACAATCCCCCCACGAAATATTTCAGCTGGATATACCTCCAAGCGTCAACCGACATTAACTCCTCCTTCTTACTCAAATCGTGAAAAGTGCTTAATTTACCTCTGTTTGTGATATCCCTTAAACGTGCGTCTCCTTTTTTAATCCAATTACCCCAAAGTTTACTCCTCCCTGGTTCAAAAAATACATTGTTTTTTAAATTTATCAAGGGGGAGTTATATTCCCATTTTTTTTTCCTGTGAAGCCAATCCCAAACTTTCAAAGTAACTCGTGTAATTTCGTGTGTTTCTACTGGTATTTCCCTAAATTTTGGTGGGTTCCATATTACGTGACCCCAATTTCTATTACTAAGTGCATTTTCTAAGTTCACCCATCTCTTTCTTACTCCCTCTTTTGTCCATTCAGTGATTCTTGACAGTGATATTGCGTTAAAATATTGTTCAAAATCTGGTAAAGCGAGACCTCCCTGCTTTTTCGGCCTAGATAAGATTTCTGCTGCAATACGTGGCTTTTTTTTAGACCATATAAATTTAGAGATAATCCCTTTTAGAATTCGGAAAAATGCTTTGGGGACGGATATTGGAAGCATTTGGAACTTGTAATTTATTTTTGGGGCTATGATCATTTTAACCGCATTAATTCTCCCCATCCATGACAGTGGGCTGTAACTCATCTTTTTTGTTTCCTTATTAATCTCATCTAGAAGTGGTAGATAGTTTATCAAGTATATCTTCCTTAACGTCCCAGATAATTTTACTCCCAGATATGTTATATTTTCTTTCCATGGAAACTGAAATTCTTTTGCTAGGCGGGCTACTTCTACTTGGTTAATATTAATATTGAGAATTTCCGATTTAGACGGATTGATTTTAAAATTAGAGACAGATCTATATACCTTCAGTACTTTCAGCAAGTTGGGTACGGATATTCGAGGGTTGGACAGAAAAAATAAGATATCATCCGCGAAAGCCGCGTACTTATGTGTCTCCTCTCCTACCTCAATCCCCCTTATATCCGGTGAGTTACGTATGGTTGATAATAGTGGTTCCAGGGCAAGTACAAAAAGGAGGGGGGACAAAGGACAGCCCTGACGTGTTCCGTTCTTCATGAGGAAAGGAAGTGAGAGTAGTCCGTTAACCCTAACCCTCGCCCGCGGTTGCTCGTATAATATCTTTATCCAGTCTATCATTCTTGGTCCCATCCCCATTGCTTCCAACGTTGAGAACATATGTCCCCAGTCTATCCTGTCGAACGCCTTCTCAGCGTCTATCGACAGGAAAAGACTGGGGACACTGCCCCTCCTGGCCGCCTGCATGAGGAGTAGAGCCCTAATCCCATTGTCCCGCCCCTCCCGTCCTGGGACGAATCCTGCCTGGTCTGGAAATATCAGTGCTGGCATCCTGCTCTTTATTCTGTTGGCTAAGACCTTCGCGAATAACTTGGTATCAGTATTCAAAAGGGCAATCGGACGATAGCTCGAACAAAGCGTTTTGTCCTTTCCCTCCTTCAGGATCAGTGTTATTGAGGCCATTAAGGCCTCTTTGCCCATTCCCCTTTCTCCTCCCAAGGAGTTCCAATACCGGCAAAGCCTAGGCACCAGAATATCTCGGTATTTTTTAAAGTAAGCTAGAGAGAATCCGTCTGGGCCCGGGCTCTTGCCGGCAGAGGAACTCCTCAGGGCTTCATGGATTTCTAACTCCGTGATGGGTTCCTCCATATTGCTTCTATCCTCTGAGGTCAATGAAGGGATATAACTGTTCCTTATAAAGTTCTTACACTCTTCTCTTTCGGCTTGTAGTATAGGCTCGCTAGATTTTATATCGTATATGGTTTCATAATAGGCTCTAAACTCCTCTGCTATATCTTTAGTCTGATTTACCATTAAACCCGTTTTGTTTTGTATTTTATCGATATAGTTGAGTTCCCTCTTTTTTTTTAGTAATCTTGCTAGGTGTTTACTACTTTTATTTCCCCACAGGTGTCTTTCTCTATCTATTTTATGGAACCATTTCCTTGCTTCTTGATCTATTTCAGTTTTTAGTTCTTCTCTTTTATTTAACAACCTGTGATAGGTATCTGCTTTCCTAGCTATATCGTCCCTGTGTTCCTGTTCCAACTCTTGAATTTCTCTCCCCAATTTCGCCCGGTGCGCCCTTTTCTCTCTTTTTTTGCCCGCCCCGATGGAAATGAGAATTCCCCTGATGTAGGCCTTATGGGCTTCCCAGAGGATGTTTAATGATGTCTCCCCTGTGTCATTTATTTCGAAAAAGGTTATGATTTCCCTACGTATGATATCTTCCGTGGTGGGGTCGGCCAGCAAGCTGTCATTCAGGCGCCAGGAAGGCACACGTATGTGCGTTCCGGGGAGTCTGATTATCATTGATACTGGGGCATGGTCCGACAAGGACATTATTTCAGTCTTAGATTCAACCACCTGGCTTAGGAATTTGTGCTCAACCAAGAAATAGTCTAAGCGAGAGTGCGTTCCGTGTACCGGGGAGAAAAAAGTGAAATCCTTTACTTTGGGGTGCTGCACTCTCCAAACGTCTATGAGTTGGCTTTGTCTAAGTTTAAGTTTTATTTTCTTTAATTGACGTTGGCTCTGGCTTCCTGATTTTGATGTGGTGTCCATCTTAGGATCCCAACCAAAATTTAGGTCCCCTGCAATGATCACTTCTCCTGTCTGAAAACTTGCTAGGCGGCCCAGCACCTGGGAAAGAAATCTGGTTGGACTTTTATTTGGACTATAGATATTTACTAACGTTAGTATGTTCTCTCCTATTTTCCCTTTTATGAATAAAAACCTCCCCTCAGGATCTAGGAGCCTTTCCAAGATGACAAACTTGATCTTTTTAGCGAAGCCTATAGCCACCCCCTTCGCGCCCCTTGTGGGGGAGTCTCCCTGGAACCACATTGGGAATTCATGAGAGGCTAATCTTAGCCCACTATCTAGAGTCACGTGGGTTTCCTGCAAAAATACAACATCACCCTGATATGATTTCAATTCATTAAATATCTTATATCTTTTGATCTGGGAGTTTAAACCTTTGACATTATACGACAAGAACTTCAATTTACAATCTACCATGTTTCAAACCGAGGCGTTGTGCGGTTATCAAACCGTAATATCCAATATTTAAATATTTGTGGTTGCGAGGCAGAGACGTGTACCCACCCCCACCCCCATCCCCTTGCCCTCCCCCCACCCTTCCCCCAACCTTCCCCACCCCTATCCCTACCCCACCCCCCTCCCCTCCCCCCTATCCCCTGGTCGATCACGACCTTATGTGTACAGCGAGGCATCTCTTAGAGAGACCTCCTGTCCACTACACCTCTAGGGTGGAGCTCTGTATCCGACGGACAGTGGCAGAGTCTGCCCCCTCCCCCCCCAAAGGGGGGGGGGGCAGACCACGGCCCCACACGTCCCCAAGCGTCCCCAGCCCCCCCACCCCCCCCCCACCTCCTCACTCAATATTTCCCGCAGAGAGGAAAAAAAAAAAAAAAGTTTTAATTGGGAGGTCCCACCGGGGTTTATTTTAATAGTCCCGGGTGTCCAGGGGTATTTTGGGGATCGGAATGTCCAATTCCTGGCAAAAATTTGGCAGATCCTCTAAAAATTTCATGCGGATTGTTCTCCCCGATTTTATGACCGTCAGGGCTGTTGGAAATCCCCAACTGTATTTTATGTTTAATGACCGTAGACTTTCCAATAGTGGTCGCAATTGTCTTCTCCTTGCCAGGGTCCCTGCGGATAGGTCCGAAAAGACCTGAAGCTCGGTTGTTTCAAATTTTAAGGGTGGATTCCCTCTGAGTTTGCCCCAGATTCGTGCTTTTTCCTCATATAAGTGGAACCTAATGAGAACATCTCTAGGTACGTCCTCTCTTATCCCAGGGGGTTTCCTTATGCGATGCACTTGGTCTATTTTTAAGTCAGCTTCCTCGGTCATGTCTAATATCGGTTTAAAAATACTTTTCATTTTAGAGTGGAGATCTTCCCCCCTTTGCTCCGGGAGGGATCTTATCCTCAAATTTTGTCTTCTGTTTTGGTCTTCCATACTCTCCATTTTATACCTCATGTCTCTTTGACAAATTTGCATTTTATCCAGCTGCTTCCTGATCTCCACATTTTCTTTTGCTTGTTCTGTTGAAAGTTCCTCTATTTTCTCGACTCTTTTTAATAGGAATCCCATATCCATTCTGATATTTGTGATTTCTGTTTTAATGGAGTTTTCCAATTTAGCGAACATTTCTGCCATCTCGGTTTTTGTTGGTATTTGTGTAATGTCACTTTGCAGGAGGCTAGCCCCGCCGTCCCCAGCTCTTTCCAGCTCTTCTTCTAGTCTTGCTACTCCAGCTTGCTCCGCTCTTTGTTTTCCTAGCTCTTTCTTCTTCTCCTTAGCCCCCTGTTTCTTCTCCTTCTCCATCTCAGGGCTTTTTAAACTAATATCTTTCAGATATTTTTGTATAGAGCTGGTGTTTAGACTTTCTCTGGGGGTTTTTGGCTCTGTTACTTTTTGAGATCTTCCCTTCATTTTTAGGCTGTGTAGCCTGTGGTATTAGCCATTGCACCTGGAAACTCAGACTTTGAATTCAGTGACAGACCATGGGGTATTCTCCTTTTTGAGGTTAGGGCTTTACATCAGGTGGTTACCTTGATCTATGTTCCAAAAAAAAGGGAAGGGTATGATCATCTCAGGGTCGCACAAGTCCCCCCAGTGGAGACCGAGTATGTGAAAGAGCAAAGTAAGAGGGAGGCCTCCCAAAAATATAACCAGCAAGAAAAATATGTAAAACGTCCGTTCTACTATGAACCCTGTATGTCTGATTTATTCCTGAAATGTTCACGTCCCCCGGAGTTGTATAGAAGCAAAGAGATCAATTCCTTTCAAAAATCTTTAAATCCCAATATGTGACACTATGGGGTATTATCCCATTTCTTTCACGGACTAATTTTCTGAATTATGTTCACATGGGTTTAGGTTGAACCTGAGGTAGTGCTGTGGTATTATGGTGTATATAGACCGGTCTGACTATATATCAGTGTTCTCTTATATTGTATATCACTATTTCTTTTCTAATGTTCTGCCTCCCACTTCCAACTCCAGTGCTACTTCAGTATTTTAGGTGGTAATAATCCTTGTGGTTTTAAACTCGTCTCGCCGGTATTCAATAATTCTTTAACTCAAATAATCTTGCCGTCCCCTCCATATGGAATAATCCGGCTTCCAATAATTTTGTTCAATCCCAGCTCCCCTCACTCTCCAGGAAATTTCAGCCTCTCCAATGTTCATTGAATCCCAGTGATCCCCCAGCACTCTGACCCCTCTACACCCTAGATATCTCCCCAGCACTCTGACCCCTCTACACTCCAGATATCCCCCCAGAACTCTGACCCCTTTACACCCCAGATCCCCCCAGCACTCTGAGCACTCTACACCACAGATATCCCCCCAGCACTCTGAGCCCTCTACACCCCAGATATCCCCCCAGCACTCTGATCCCTCTACATCCCAGATATCCCCCCAGCACTCTGACCCTCTACATCCTAGGTATCCCCCCAGCACTCTGACCCCTCTACACCCAAGATATCCCCCCAGCACTCTGACCCCTCTAGACCCTAGATATTCCCCCCAGCACTGTTACCATATATACCATAAGATACCCCTTGTATTGTGACCCCACTACATCCCTGATGCCCCCTACACTGTGGCTTCTCTACATCCTTGATACCTCTAGCACTATAGCCACCCAAGATACCCCAAACATGGCTACCCCCTATACACCCCAGATCCCCCCTTTAGCATTGTTTTCCCCCATACACCCTTGATATCCTCCAGCACCATTATTCCAACCATGTAGTACCCCCTTTTCCAGTGGAGATACAGTGCATGTGAACTTTTGGCTATGTGCCCACCTCCAGCACTGGACTCCCCTATACCAATCAAGCAGGCAGAAGGAGGGGCAGAGGAGGGAGCATTCCTCCGGGCATTCCAAGCCTTTCGATGCAAACAGTGCTGGGCAGCTGGGCTCACCATGACACCATCCACAATGTTACTTCCACAGGTGGGCTCTCAGTGCTGCTGACTCAGCAGTTCCCACTCCAGCTCCTACCCGCCAGCCTTCGAGTCCCGAGCATTAAAGCTGCATGGAACGGGGTCAGAACATCACTGGCACTCCAGCCCTGCCCTCCCTGCTGGCTGTGATATAATATCGTTCTGCACAGCCCGACGCACCGGTGCCAGCCTGCCTCCCCTGTGTATCCATCACTCTGAGTGCCATCATGGGGCCCCAAATTTCTGGGCAGTGTGGGCTCAAGGATCAGCTACTTTAGGGAAAGTGCCCAGGTGTGCCCACTCATTAAGACAGCCCTGTACTGTGCTGCCATCTAGAGTTTGCAGGCAGAATTGTTTCTTTCATAAAAACGAATGTAGGACTCAAAAGAATAGTGCTACGTTCCATGTGGGAGTGGCTACAAATTTTCTAGATAAAAAGCCAGCAGCATAAGCTAGAAGGGGTTTTTTTACCATAGAACAATACACAATCAATAATATGTTTTCCTACGATTGCTTAATGCTCCAGGTCTTGTTTGATAAGCAAATGGTCAACAAGCTATAATGAAAGCTAAGTGACTTTTATGGGAAAGGATAGATAGTGTGTATATGTGCATATGTATGCATATTTGTAGCACTCTGTATAACTTGTATTGTTTTCCTGTAACTGTGAGTAGTTTGTATACGCATTATTCTTAAAGCGGTTCTGCACTGACGTTTTTTTTTTGTTATTAATGTATAAAAATCATGTCTTGCTAACATCATACTCACTTGCAGTGATGATGCCAGTTATCCAGGTCCGTTTTTCCATCTAATCGATAGTTTAAAAATTCATTCCTGGCTGATGTCATCTTGCTTGTGGGCATTTGAAGCCCACAAGCAATCACTTCCTCCTTCCCTCGATTTGGAGGAACCAGCATGCCTTGCTGGTTCCCGCACATGCTCAGTGGCTACGGCTACGAGCGGCGTAATCCTAAATCGCCGAAATATCGTGAAATTTGGCATCGGACCTCCGCACTGACTCCTGGGATTAATTACACGAGATCCCAGGAGACAGTGCGGCGGTCACTGGATATGATGCGGATCCCCGCATAAACACCGCCCACCGCCGCAGGGACAGAAAAAAACATTGAAATGCAGAACAGCTAGGTTAGAAAAAAAAAAAATGTAAACATCCATTGTGAACTTTTTAGTGCTTGTAGAATTGATTGAGCCAAACATAGCCAAATGTGTGCAGAACCGCTTTAACAATAAAAAAGGACAGTAACAACTTGCGCTTCAAAGTTTCCAGGTGAAGCCCCTTAGCTTAGCTGGACAGGGAAGATTCATATACTGAAGAGAGCATAAAAAAAGAGAACGGGGCTCAAGGTGACCTTTTTGTCTTGAAATCATAAACACGATGATAATAATAAAGTGCATTCAAAAGCATAAAGGAGGGAAGCAGCTTTCCACATGTCAATGCAGAAGATCTGACAGCCTCCTTAGTCAGTAGAGAGACTGTGTGGGAAGGGAACTTGTTTTGAGGGCTCCTTCCCCTTTTTTCAAGCCAAAGAATCACAGTAAAAATCACAGTAACAATGGAAATCTGTTCTTAGTGGCTGTAATATGAGTGGGCAGTCCCACATTAGCATACACTGGAAAAAAATACTAGGGATTGAGTATATACTATGTGTAATGTTTAAGAAACTATGTGTAATGTTTAAGAACAAGGACATAAAAGGGGGCCACAAATGAAAAAAACTTTTTTAAGAACAAGAACTAAATGGAAAAAAATGTGCTACACAATCAAATGGGGAAAAAAATGTGCTACACAATCAACCTTTTGCTGCCTAAAAAACCCCCTGGGGAAATTTTCAATTTTTTTTTTTAAAGACGAAAATTCTTTCATTATTAAAACGGCTCAACTTTGCACCTGCTTATAGGCCAAACTCTTCTACAACCTCAATAGATTTGTCCAAAACCTCAGGGTTTTCAAACATAACTACTGCACATAAGCTAACAAAGTATTTTTTATAATGCCATTCAAAAATCTCTTCTCATTACCAATACTCAAGATTGCTGTCCTACACTGGAACTCCATTAGTTTCATATAGTGATGATCTAGAGACCCTCTTTTTCGATGAAATAACAAATACTTTCTTCTGAACAAAATATTTTACCCTTTCCCATCTAAAGGATTATTCATAGACATGTTCTACCACGCAGCCTAATGCCACATACACACGATCAGAAACTCTGTTGGAAAAACCGTCAGAATTTTTTTACCGACGGAATTCCGCTCAAGCTGTGTTGCCTACACACGATCACACAAAATTCCGACCGCCAAGAACGCGGTGACGTCCACCACGTACGACGAGACTATAAAAGGAAAGTTCAGCACCATGTCCGGCACCAGTTGGGCTCCTTCTGCTGATCTCGTGTTTATCGCGTGTTAGTAGGAGTTTCGTTATAGACGATTCGTGCTTTTCAGACTTGTGCTTCAGATCGTTCCTGCTCTACAGTTTGTGCTTGTCGGTGCGTATTTGCTTATCAGTGCGTGTAGTCAGTTTGCATTTGTTTGTCTTTGCGGCCTATATATTTATATATAGTACGCTTTGATTTTCAGTGCTTATTGTCCGCTCGTTGCTTGATTTGCATTTCGTTCTTTCAGGCCTTGCTGTTTATCAGTGCTTTCTTTAGTCCGTTCTGACCAGCCGACCGCTTAGAAGCGATGTTGCGTGCATGTACTCATCGCAGGGTTCGTGCTGTGCGGGGGCTTGGTGTTGGGGTTCTTACTTTGACACAAGCCCAGTCCATGAACAGGGCGGAGGAGTTCATGGACCAAGAATTGGTTGCTCCAGCGTGACCAATTCTCGCACATGCCTCTGCTTCGTGACATCCGTGAGAATAACCCTGATGATTTCAGGAATTATCTCAGGATGACGGACCCCATTTTTCACCGTCTGTTGTCTTTGCTGTCCCCTTATATTACCAGGCAGGATACCTGCATGCGGCAAGCCATCACTGCGGAGCAGAGGTTAGTTGCCACGTTGAGGTACTTGGCGACAGGGAGAAGCCTTCAGGACCTCAAGTTCTCGACAGGCATCTCCCCCCAGGCTCTGGGGATCATTATTCCAGAGACCTGTTCTGCCATCATCCAGGTCCTGCAGAAGGACTATATGAGGGTAAGTTTTATTCTTTAACATCACATTCTATGTATTTACTGTTTGCTAATGTATTGTATTTCTTTCCTCGTTCCCTAATTACCAGGATTTCAATATGCTGTAATATGCTGTAATATACTGTGCCATTTTGTCCTCATGCATGTTGGATTTTTGTACCTTCCTTTTTTGTCCTTCATGCATATTTGCCTTCACTAAAACCCCCCCAGCATGCTCTCCGGGGCCCATATACTCCTATAGTCTAGTCACTTAACAATGTATTTTGTCAGCTCCATTGTATTGCTTTACCCTAAACACCCCCTAAAATTTGTACAAATGTTATAGTTGTCCTTAAATTCATTCAGAGTGCCTGAAGCTTTGTTTTGTGGTGCCCCAAATCTTTTGGGAACCCCCCCTCCTCCAACTGCTCAGTCAGCTGATACCAATCCTCTATCTGCTGACTTTGCCAAACACAATACACACTATACCTACCTCTTTAGTGGTCATATTTATGGATGAATTTTTCAAAGCATGTAGTGCCAGGGCCTGCCTCAATACTTTCAAATGCTACTGTTTTAATTTTTCTTCTCCTATTATTATTGTGATAGGTAATAGCAGAATCAAAAAATGTGCTTCAATTTTTTTTTTTTTTTAGCCCACTTCTTATTACCTGCCCAGTGGGCTGCCAATAGTGTAATTAAGGAGGGGCTGGCCAAACTATCACACATTACTTTGTTACTCCATTACGTAGTGGAGAGGGTTACCTGTCCAAAACATACCTCCCCCTAAAATATTTACAAGGGGCCATCAGAGGGGGGAGGTATCTGATAAGTGGACCTTATATTTTAGCCTTTAAATACTACAAGAAATGTTATACTGATGTTTGCCAACAATGTTTGTGTATAATCTGCTTGTAATGTTTATTATCAAATGTACTAATTATATTTTTCTTGTTTGACTCCACAGTTTTCTTCCACGCCACAGGAATGGCAGACTGTGGCCACCCAGTTTGACCAGCGGTGGGATTTTCCTAACTGCGGAGGGGCAATCGATGGGAAGCATATCCACATCGTCCCACCACCCCATTCGGGGTCATACTATTTTAACTATAAGGGGTTCAATAGTATCGTGTTGATGGCGGTGGTGTCGGTGACCTATGAGTTCCTATATGTGAACGTGGGGAGGAATGGCCGGATGTCGGATGGAGGAGTCTTTTGCCGGACCGAGTTCTACCGACGTCTCAAGAGTGGTGTCTTGGGATTGCCACCCCCGGAGGAGAATGTCGAGGGACTCCCATTTGTGTTCGTCGCAGACGAGGCTTATGAGACCATTCCCCCAGAGGACCCTGGAGAAGAGGGTATTTAATTACCAGCTGGCCAGAGCCAGAAGAGTCATGGAGAATGCGTTTGGTATTCTGGCCAGCCGGTTCCGCCTGTTCCAAACGGCCATTAATATGGCAGAATACAAACTTAACACCATTGTGGTAGCGTGTTGCATTTTGCACAACTTTTTAAAAAGGACCAACCCCAATTATGTGGTTACACTTGGGCCTGACGCTGGACTACAATCCCTGACGTCCCTGGAAGCGACCTGTCCTGGCTTGCCCCCCCAAAGCGCCCGTGAAGTGTGCGAAAATTATTCCAAATATTTTTCAGGGAGGGGGGCCATTGCTTTGCCAGCAGTTTTGTAATAAATGTTACCTTTATTTATCTTTAAAAATCTTGCTTTAAATTTCCTGCTTGTGTTTCTTTTTTGTGTCTCCTAGTGCACTTGTAGTGCCAAGTGGTTTGTACATTATTATCTAAACACCCATTGTCACTGTAAACACCAATTTCAACACAAACAACTGGTATTGATCATTGAAAGAAGAAGCCACACATTGTTGAGCAAAAAATACTTTTTTTACTCCATACACATTTACATGTTTTTTTTTTACAAAAATAACAAGTTTTGCATTTTTACCACAAAAAAATTGGGGTTACGTTACATAAACAGCCATGTTTCCAAACATAACATACACAACTCTGGAGCATTAACAAAGTTCAACGTAGAAAAACTTTTTAAGCCAAGATCACACATTATATTGTCCAAAATGTGTGGATCTTGCCTTCATCAGATGGGGTGCAGTCACCCCTGTAAAAGCCTAATTTTGAAGATGCACACAAATTGTGAGGCAAACTGGGGATTTACATTCTGATCCCATGCCTAATGTCAACATGTGCTATCTCCCATCATGGGGGATCAATGTATGTGTTTTGGGGGTGCAACCCCTTCCTCTCACTGACTTGAGTTTTGAGGAAGGGGTAGCAGGCACAAAACGCGTACATTGATATCCCCTGATGGCAGATAGCTCATGTTGACATACTGTGTGCATGTTCAAAAGTAGGCTTTTTAAAATGCTGTACAATTTAAAAAAAAAAAAAAAAAAAAAATGGTGGCAATTTTTGAGAAAATGATATTCTTCCAAGGACATCAATCATGTTTTTAAGTTTAACTTCAATATCCCTAGTTTTTTTGCGAATAATTTCTAAATCCTGACTACAATACATGATGTCCTGGATTAGCCTTTGGGCGCTGTCACTGGTGAAATGATCTGACTGTGACTGTTCTTCCAAAACCTGTACTTCACCTAAAAATAAAAATAAAACAC
The DNA here is from genome assembly GCA_028564925.1 of Lithobates sylvaticus. Taxonomy (NCBI): domain Eukaryota; kingdom Metazoa; phylum Chordata; class Amphibia; order Anura; family Ranidae; genus Lithobates; species Lithobates sylvaticus. The sequence goes on along the minus strand of CM053028.1, from coordinate 122,702,909 downwards.
ACCATGTATTATAAATAGGCAGGCATACATGTCTGATTACCTGAATCTGGGGTGTCAGACACTCACCTGTTGCGGTCTTAATCTCGACCACCTCTCCTTCCTCCACATCCTCATCTGGTGGTGACCTCTGTTCCCTTTGTTCAGGAGATGGGTGGTCCCTGGGGACATGATATTTCCTGATTATTTGTTCCCCTATGAGAATGAAACAAAAGGTATACTTAGCACACAGATATTTGAGCCAACAAATATGAATGATAAACATTGCTTGGAAGTGGGGGACAATTGTCTGTTTGGGCAGCATTCCAAGCTGAACACATGATTTATTCCCTTAATTCCTCAGGCTGGAATACTTACCCTTTTTTGGATAATTTTCCCACCTGTAGACACCCCAAAGTATCCACTGGAGTACCTGTGTTTGAGACCCTAAAATGTTTGTTCTGGTGTCCCACACTAGTGCACCAGTCCAGAGTCCAGATGTGTAAACAGCTGCAGAGTGTCCTCTACATACATTACACTGAATGAAGATTGATATTCCTTCTAGGTTCAAACACATCTAGACAACAATGTCCTAAAAACTCTTTTGGATAAACGTAAAAAATTGAAGAAACAAAAGTATTTAATCATTTATCTGTGAAAACATCGTATTTTGGATAACAAACGAGGTTTACAACGAACGATTACTGTGCGTATGACCATGAAAGTAGCCATTTTGGAGTGTACAAGACCTTATTAGGGAAAAACACATGGCGCAGTATGCAATATTAATAATAATAGGTACACACGACATATACTTACTTTTTCGAAGAACTTTCTTGATCTTTCTGTACTGATCGTGCTCCCTTAATTTGAGGTCCGACCAGCGTTTCCTCAGTTGATCCTTGGTTCGTCGTACCCCAAAATTACTGTACAGACTCTTCACAACTTTATTCATGATCTTGGCCTTTCTCATATTTGGGTTGGGGTACGGACCATAATTCCCGTCATAGTCGTTGCTCCTCAAGATGTCCACCATCTCCAACATCTCCACAAAGGCCATATTTGAGGCCTTAAATCTCCTCCTCGATTGTGACGTTTCAGGCTCCGGGCTTTCCTCCTCCTCGTTACTGGAATTATTCACCTGCTGTGTCTCCGCCATGTTCCGCTCCCACTGCAACGAAAGAGACTGGGCGGCGAATATTCTAGAAAGAACGTCAGGGGCGGGCGACGTGGGCGGAGATTTACGCATGCGCAGTGTATATAAAACTTCAAACACGTGTGTGTCGTAACTACGTTCTGTGTGCAGAGAAAGGAGGAACGGACGCCACGAACAACGACGAACAACGACGAACGTTAGAACGAAGGTAAGATTTTAATTTTGGAGTCATGTGAGGCCTATATTGAATCTAGATTGATGCCTATATTGTGTTGAAAGATTATCCTGAGATGTTTATTTTTGTATTTTGTTTGGTCTTGCAGACATAATGCTGCCATTTAAGGACCCAGAATTCCTTGGTGAATTCACTGACAAATATCGGGAGATGAAAAATCTTTGGGAGGTGAAAAACCCCTTGTATCATAATAAACCAGCTAGGAGGGCAACGCTGGAGAAATTGCTTGAATTTGTAAAGACCCGGGTCCCCGATGCAGACATCAAATTTGTTGAAGCAAAAATTGCTAGCTTGAGAAGCACCTATAAGAAGGAGTACCAGAAGGTCCAGAAGTCCCTGAGGTCCGGAGCAGCAGCATATAAGGTGTATGTACCCAGTCTGTGGTACTACAGCAGGATGCGGTTTATAGATGACCAGATTGAGGGCAGGGAATCCCTTTCTACTTCTCCGGCACCCCTTCCCTCCAGCCTTCCAACCAGCCTTCCATCCAGCCTTCCCTCAACCCAAGCTGAGGCATCTGTGGACCAACCTGGGCCTTCCATACAGGAAGAGATTGAGGAGCCCAGATGGAGTCAGGTATAGGTTTTTTATACCAAATTTTTCTGTGATAAAAAAAGATTGTTGGTAAGTAGATGTTATTATTGCTAATAAATGAATGAAGTAACAAAAAGTGTTTAACATATTAATAGACAGAAGTGGGCAAAAAAGATTAGGACAGGAAGGAAAAATGCTGGGCTCAGAATGATAGTCTTTTCTATTTCTTTAACATTAAATTTGCAACAGTCATGAGCTGAAAATTGTGTGTGTTTGATGAACAAAAAACTAAAACGATGTCCCTTTTTCATACACAGAATGACCTCAGCCAGGACGAGGCTCTGGCTAGTGGCACACAGGAGGAGGCAGGGGAAAGTGTCACCCAGGAGGTGGCAGGGCCCAGTAAAACGCAATCCCAGGGCACGAAAGCAGAGGAGGCAGCACTGGCCCTGATCAAGGAGGCTAATGTGGCCCTCAGATCCCCCCTCGATGCTACAGAGGCCTATGGCATCTACATAGCCTCAAATTTACAACAAATGGAGGAGGGCCAACGGCGGAAATGTGAAAAAAAAATTTTTTATACTATTCACAAGGGGTTGAGTGGGGAAATGTGTAAAAACGAACACCTGTGTTCTCTCCCCCATCCTCCTCCTGCCACAATGCCACCTCCAGAGCCACAGCCTCCAGGGAAGGCTGTAGGGAAGGCTGCACGGAAGACCAGGTGTCAGGTCACCCTGAGGCTAGGTGACAGATGCACACTGTTGGGATCAGGAGTGCACCGCAAGGTAGTGGACCCTATGGCTGACTGCAGTGGACGGGAGTCCAGGTGATCCGGAACACGGGGCCGCTGGACACCAAGACGGATCCCACCGGGGTTAGAGCGTAAGATTCCCTGGGGCGCGTGTTCACCAGAGCCTCGAGTGGTGAGGATGGACTGGGCTGCAACTGGCTCCAGGTCGCGACCCCCAGGGTCCCCCAGCTCACACCCACAGTAGGCAACAGGAGGACAGGGATAGTGAGGGATAAGCCAAGGTCGGGGCCACAAGCAGAAACGGACAACAAGGTACACGCCAAGGTTCAGGGTCACAGGCAGACAGGGATCGTTGAGAACACGCCAAGGTCGGTAACGGAGACAAACATAAAGCACACAAGCAGGAACCAGGAAGCCAAACACACCACAGAACCACAATGGTTGATCAGCACCACTGGCTTGCAGTGCACGGGTTAATATAGGGTTCCCTGATAGGGCCTGGGGTGGAGCCATGCTTAGAGGAGAGGTTATAAAACCCACCAGGTGAGAGTGGCTGGCCTCTTAGTTGGAACACATGAGGAGAGGTAAGCAAACAGGGAAAGATTACTGCATAACCATGACACCAGGAAGTGATCTCTTGCCTTCAGTCTGGTCTCAAAGAACCCACAGCGTGTTGTAGTACCACAGCCTGGGTACATATACCATCTGCTGCTGCTCCTATTCTCTGGGATTCCTGGACCACATTGACCTCCTTTCTATATGGACTTCTCAAGCTACCAATTTTTTTGATGTCTGCCTTGGGGGCCAAAGGCTGCACAAATTCAAGCAATTTCTCCTGCGTTGCCTTTATCTTTATTTTGTTATTCTGATGTTAAATACATTTTGATTTTGGTTTCAGAAAATACTTGCCTATGTGTTTTTCTACAAATAGCAAATCAATTTATTTTGGGTGAGTAGGCAGGTACATTTCAAAAATACAATGTCAAAATTAACAAGGGACACCAACAACAAACAGGTTTACAAATAATACATAATAATGGTGTTGTGGAAACATAACATAAAAAATAAAAAGGAGAGCACAAGAAAATAATACAATAATACAAATATTCTTATTAAAGAAAAAAAAAGCACTTTAAAAAATTATATATATTTTATGCAGATCTGGCTTAAATTCTAATATAAAGATTATTCAGGAGAGACCTAGAAATAATAAAGAAATACGTTTGTGAAAACTCTGTGTGAATATGAGCAGCAAAACAACTTCATTCTTCTAGCATTATAAAGAAGAGAATGAGCGGCGCATTGAACAATTTATAAAATTGCAGTGTGAAGAATCTGCTAGCTCCATTACGAACGCTAGTTTTACCAGACCGAGCGGTTCCATCTCGTACTGGATTCTGAGCATGCATGATTTTTGGCGTGTCGGAATTGCCTACACACGATCGGAAAATCCGATAGAAAGGTTTTCCGTCGGAAAAATTGAGAACAGGTTCTCAATCCAAAGTCCGTCGGAAAAATCCAGACAGAAAAATACCCTTGTGCATACACACGGTCGGAAAATCCGATGAAAAGCTCCCATCGGACTGTCTCCATCGGAAATTCCGACCGTGTGTACGCCGCATTAGTCAATATTCTAAATGTCTGTAATTCTGCCTCTAGCAAAAATCAAAACCTTTAACAAAAAAAAATTGACTAAAAACTTTAAAGAATACAATGATATAGTCATCAAAATGGTACATCATCTAGGTAAGCTATGATTATATACAAAAATCCTTACATGTATTTTCAGACAAAAATACCTACTCTACTCTCAAAAAAGATCCATTGCCAAAGTTTAAAATGTAATTAAAACAGTCTATCAAACATGATCTAATGATTGGGGCTATAGTTAAAATGGACCCCTCTCTGGCATGACATGCTAATAATAAGTGCCTACTAATGCATTTCTATGTGGCAGATTTTAGAGGTAGAGCACAATTTGTCTACAGACAGTTCCCTATTTGAACTGCAAATTTTTGTTTTTTTGTGTTGTACTGTATTGTATTTTGTGCATGGATTTTTACACCGGTATGCCTTAAAATTAATACACAGAATTGTTAAAAAAGCATTATCCAGAGATATCATATGGTTAAAAAAGAAGGGACTTTATAAACAATTGTAAGGTATGCCATATATATACAATTCACTCAAGATTCATAAAGACAGTTAATCCCCTCTTGGCAGACCTATACTTGCAAGTATGGACAGTCTAACCAAAGGCCACTCCCAAATCATCTTACAGCCATTAGTCACTGTTTTGCCTTCATATTTTAAAGATTCATACCAACTACTGGAAACTCTGAATAAATAAAAATGGCAATCTTCTTATACATGCTTGTCTTCATACATTTTCTCCCTCTACACATCCATCCCAAATCACATAGATCTGACAGCATTATTCACTACCCAACACACTTACAATTATACCAAACAGGCACAGTTCATATTAAATAGTACGCAATTCACCTTCAATTTTAATACATACATCATTTTTATTTACAGATCCAATAGATAACAGTGGCGTCCCTAGGGTTTGTGTCACCTGGTGCGGTAAAACATGGTGTCAACCCGCCCAAAAAAAATGATATTCCTGTTTTCTGAAAGTGCACCAAAGATGCAGCATGCAGGACTTTTTTTTGCTGTGCCTGGAGTTGGGTTTTAACATCTGTCAGATTGGATGCAGCCATCACATCTAAGAATTGGTAAGCTGCAATAGATTACGTTTTTGTTTTAATACCACTTATGGATACATGTTCACATAGCCTTTACTTACTTGTCAAATAATGCCAAAAATGTAAGCCTGTCACACCAAACTTTAATCCATTTGCCTGGGAAAATACTGAATTTATAAAATTGCTTCTTCGGAAATTTATATTCTGATGAGACATATGAAGAATTTTCAGCTTCATGACTCAATGTCTGAAAACAAAAACATGCAATAAAGTTTTAAGCAGCCCAGATCAAACTCATCTACAGATAAATGGACAGCGAAAGATCAAAAAATTCAAATGACTGTATACCTGAACATAGATTATGATCTAATTGTGCACATATGCAAGTGTGAAACTGAAAAAGAAAAGTAGGAGGAGCTACAGAAATTACATGCAATGGCAAATTTCAGCAATAAACTGTCGCCCTCAGACGAAGTCAGGATATGATAAAACGCGTCAGCGTCGTGACCTACCGGAAGTGACGTCTGCGCCTCAATATGCGCTCCAGCTGTACCAGGTGACCAGGAAGTGGACCGCTGTTCTATACAACGGACATTCGGGGCTTGTTCCGGCAGACGCTGTCGTTTACAAGGCACAGTGCACTTTTCTTAATGCTATATATAATTGATTTTGGGTACGCATTTATGTACTAGGGGGGTGTGGGCTTTTCAATAAATTTGTCAAAACTGTACTACGCTATATGCATATTATTCTTTCATATATGCTGGGAACCTGAGCTTAACAACTCTGACACCTAGAGGTTGAAAGGAGACGTACAGTGGAGGAGCTGATTTACTGTGGAAATATTGAAAGGCTTTTAAATATCTGGGTTCTGGTGAGTGTATCCCCAAAGGGGAGATTTGACCGCACGTGGTGAAAATCTGGGTGAAATTTTCTGGTGGAAGCTCTAAACTGCAAATCACATAAGAGACATTCTAATACCCTGCTCATCAGATTGTGATTGGTTCATCATATATTTTCTGTATTTTTAATTTTATTTTTATGGGCAATGTCCGCCTTTTAATAAGGACAATAAGCGCTGCTGCGATATTTTAAAAGGACTTTTTTGAGGATATTTAAAAAAAAAAGACTTTTGATGTATTTTACAATATTGCCATATTTTAACAAACTGTACCTAATTAAAAAAAGGGTATACCAAACTAAGGTGGTAAAAGGCCAGCATATGCAGGAATATAAAAGAAGTAACTTAGAAATGGTGGAAAGCCTGCCAGCTATAGGAGAAAAAATAAAGACTTTCATATAGCACCTATTCATATAGCACCTATAGCAAATATTCATTTGCTTTTCTAACACATCTGGGTGGGATCCGAGCGCAATGCTCTGCGCTCTGAGTCCACCCTATTTTGAAGCCTATTGGAGCCCATGGCTCTAATCAGGTGCTTCAAAAAAACACCCCTGCCACTGTAATTCAGGCGCCAAGTGTCCTAAAAGGGGCCAGATGCCTGAATAGGGGTTGGCCGCGGCGGCCATGGATAGATTCATGCTATGCATGAATCTATCCATGATACATTTAGGGGGTGGCGTGATAGAGGATATGGACGGGCCGCCACTGAAAGAGTCTAAAGTAAACAATTTAAAAGAGAAATTTGGAATTTAGGAAGAAACAAAGAAACTCAGTCGTGCTTAATGGTTTGCATACCCTTGGAAAATAATATACAGTATGTACAATTTTTAAAGAACACATGAGTAAGCAGGCAAAATACATTTCTTTTATTTCTTATGGGATTCATATTCAACTGTAGGTCATAACAGAATGGCACAATCATAAAACAAAACATGGCAACAAGTAAACAAATGAAATGATCCCTGTTCAAAAGTCTGCATCCCCTTAGATCTTAATACTGTGTATTGCCCCCTTTAGCATCAATGACACCGTGCAGTCTTTTGTAATAGTTGTCTATGAGGCCCTGAGCTCTAGCTTGTGGTATAGCTTCCCATTCGTCTTGGCAAAATGACTCCAGGTCATGCAAAGTATTTGGTAGTCTTGCATGAACCGCATGCTTGAGATCTCCCCAGAGTCTCTTGATGATATTAAGGTCAGGAGACTCCAGAACCTTCACCTTTTTCTGCTGTAACCAGTGGATGGTCAACTTAGCCTTGTGCTTAGGGTCATTGTCATGCTAGAAAGTCTAAGTGCATCCCATGAGCAACTTTCGTGCAGAAGAATGCAATATGTCTGCCAGTATTTTCTGATAACATGCTGCATTTATCTTGCCATCACTTTTTACAAGATTCCCTGTGCCTTTAGAGCTCACACACCCCCAAAACATCAGTGAAACCCCACTATGCTTCACAGTGGGGATGGTATTCTTGTCACTATAGGCCTTGTTGACCTCTCTCCAAACATAGTGCTTATGGTTGTGACATAAAGCTCTATTTTGGGCTTATCACTCCAGATTACAGTGCGCCAAAAGCTGTGAAGTTTGTCAAGTTGTTGTCAGGCATATTGTAACTGGGCATTTTGTGGCACTGACATAGTAATGGCTTCTTTCTGGCAACTCAACCATGCAGCACGTTTTGTCTCATTGTGGTCCTTGAAACAACCACACTATCTTTTTCCAGAGCAGCCTCTATTTCTCCTAAGGTTACCTGTGTTTTTTTTCTTTGTATCCTGAACAATTCTTCTGGCAGTTATGGCTGCAATCTTTCGTGGTCTACCTGACTGGGGCTTGGTGTCAAGAGATCACCAAAATTTCGACTTTTTAATAAGTGATTGAACAGTACTAATTGGCATATTCAAGGCTTTGGATATCTTTTTATATCATTTTCCATCTTTATAAAGTTCATTACCTTGTTATGCAGGTCTTTTGACAGTTCTTTTCTGCTCCCCATGGCTCTGTATCTAGCCTGCTCAGTGCATCCATGTAAGGGCTAACAAACTAACTGACTACTTATACACAGACACCAATTGCAATTTAAAAAGCCACAGATGTGGGAAGTTAACCTTTAATTGCCATTTAACTTGTGTGTCACCTTGTGTGTCTGTACCAAGGCCAAATATTACAGGGTATGCAAAGTTTTGATCAGGGCCATTTGGACGATTTCTGTTATCGCTATGATTTAAAAAGCAGCCAAACAATTATGTGATCATAAATGGCTTCATATGATCAATATTCTTATGAATTAGCATGATCATTCATATTTTCAATATCAGTGCCAACATTTCACAATTTCTGCTAGGGTATGCAAACTTTTAAGCACACTTAGGTGCATCTGTCCCCCACTGCCTCTACACTGAGAACTGAGCGATTAAAGACAGCTGATCACTCAGTTCTCAGAATCCTGCGAGCAGAAAGCCGGGAACTATTAGGGTCCTTTCACACAGGCGGTCCGCCTGGCGGAATCCAGGCAGATGTCATCCACTGAGCAGGCGGATGACAGGTCTATCTCCGCTCACTGTGCTGAGTCGGACCTGTCAGAGCCCCACTGTCCTCTTTTGGGAGATCAGATGAAAACAAACCGCCCGTCCATTTTCATCCAGTCCCATCTGCCAGACGGATGGAAAATAGGGTCACCATCTGTCCGGATTTCCTGGACAAGATTGGATCAGATAGCACCAGGTGTCAGCGGACATGTCACCGCTGACATCCACCGCTCAATGGGAATGAATGAAGGGTCCAATCAGGTCCGCCTGTGAAACTGACAGGCGGACCTTATTGGAAAGTCTGTGTGAAAGGGACCTAAGTTAGTCAGTAGGCTGAAAATGGGTCACAGGAGTGCAGAACTAACTGCACTGATCCATAGTAGAAGTATAGCCAAAATAGCTTTGGCTATACTTCTCCTTTAACCTGTAGCCGACCGCCCACTGTCAATTGACGGGGGAGCGGTGCGGCTCTTGTGGCGGGCTGCCGTCATATGACGGCGCTAACATTTTGGCCACCAGGGGGCGCGCCGCGGGAGGCGCGCGTGCGTGCCCGCCGCGTCGCTGGCGACCCAATGTGCGTGCCCGGCGGCCGCGATGTCCGCCGGCACCCGCGATTGCCAAGTAACTGAGCAGGACGTGGATCTGTGTATGTAAACACACAGATCCACGTCCTGTCACTGGAGAGGAGACCGATGGTGTGTCCCTTGTGCATAGAGACATCGATCGGTCCCCTCCCCCAGTCAGTCCCCTCCCCCCACAGTTAGAATCACTAACATAGGGAACATATTAACCCTTGCAGCGCCCCCTAGTGTTAACCCCTTCCCTGCCAGTCACATTTATACAGTAATCAATGCATTTTTATAGCACGGATCGCTGTATAAATGTGAATGGTCCCAAAAATGTGTCAAAAGTGTCCGATATGTCCGCCGCAATGTCGCAGTCATGATAAAAATCGCAGATCGCCGCCATTACTAGTAAAAAAAAAAAAATAATATAAATGCTATAAATCTATCCCCTATTTTGTAGACGCTATAACTTTTGCGCAAACCAATCAATATACGCTTATTGCGATTTTTTTTACCAAAAATATGTAGAAGAATACGTATCGGCCTAAACTGAGGAAAAAATTTGTTTAAAAAAAAAAAAATTGGATATTTATTATAATAAAAAGTAAAAAATATTATGTTTTTTCAAACTTGTCCCTATTCTTTTGTTTATAGCGCAAGAAATAAAAAACGCAGAGGTGATCAAATACCACCAAAATAAAGCTCTATCTGTGGGAAAAAAATGATAAAAATTTTATTCGGGTACAGTGTTGCAGGACCGCGCAATTGTCATTCAAAATGCGACAGCGCTGAAAGCTGAAAAATGGCTTGGTCAGGAAGGAGGTGTTTGTGCCTGGTAGGCAGTTGGTTAAAGTTTGCACATGCCCATCCCCATGATACACAGCAACACAGTTTCTATAGGTGCAAAATTCTGTTTATATACATTTACAATGGAACAATTGTCATTCATTCCAGAATTCATCTACTTCCATGTATCATCTCATTATGATAAATATTTACATATGATTTTCGGTTTCCTCCATATACACATAGAGAGCTATATGTATATATGTATGTGAGTATGCAATTGTCTTCAGATAAAACACACTACATTAGTGGAGCCATTGTTATTATCATGTTTATTTTTATGCTGTTTCAGTTTAAGAATTCATAGATATAATTATATCATATTTATTTGTCAAAATTATGTATTATTCACACTAATCTCCAATTGGCTATTTTTTAAGATGCATGTTGTCCTTCTGTGTTTTTATTCTTTTATTCTACATTAATTGTTGTCTTGCCAGCACCAGACATTGGTAATATTACCATGTCCCACTTATGAGTAATTTTAGTTTTTAGCCACATGATGGTGCCAATCTTGGCCACTATAGGGCCTCCTAAACTGTCCATTCATGTGAGCGATAATTGACACACTGCACCTACTAATCAACGCCCCTATATAAGTCACTCACACTCCTGCATAAGCCAGCTTGAAAAAGGAGCGCGCCTGTCATTACCACCGGAAGAGTGCACGCTCGGAAATGCGTCATCCTACACGGTGACGTCAGACGCCGTTGCGGTCCACATGTTTTCCAGCCCCTCTTCCTGTATCAGCCTCAACACACCAAGCTGACGATCGGCGCCCACAGAATGAAAAGGCTATCAAACCACCACAGCAACCCAGCCAGCGCGGAGACTCCCCCCACAAGTCTCCCCGATGTGCTTCACTTCACTTAACCAGATGTAAGTGCTTTTATGCCTTGTTTAATAAATGTCCTACAGTTTACTTCACCGGCACTTCTATCTTTGTTTTTGCAAACTCTTTTGGAGACTCCCATTTTGGGATCCTAACATTGAGGCAAACCTTCCAATTTGCTACATGGTTATGATGTAATTTCCTGTCTACGTGTTCCTATTTGCCAATTAAAACAATAAGAGCTCAGCCATGTTTTCACCAACATCTTGACTGGTCATACCAGCAGCAGATTTCCAAAAAGAAGACATCCCCTGTTTTGGGTTTGCTAGATCTAAAACTACCCAAGATTAATGCAGTTAATATGAGATGATAAAAGATGCATACAGACAAATTCAGCCCAAAATGTAACGTAAAAGGGACGAGGCCAAAGTAGGAAATAGTCTAATCACTATCTCTAATCAGTACTCCCCAAAAACCCTTATTGTCTTGCCAAAGCCTCCGCTGACCTTTCTTTTGGATCTATTTGTAAAAATCTCCTGGGACCCTTTTTTGTCACTTACAATATGAGCAGTGGAAATTCCTTATAATGGCCACAGCAGATGTGTAGACCCTGGAGCTCAACTGCTGAGATGTCACTAATACAGTCTGAGATGGACATGTGCAAATCATTTAGTTATGAATCGAAATTTGGACAAACTTGGCGTTCTTAGGAGATTCAGATGTATCCAAATCTCTGAATCACAATAGTAATGAATTTCAATAAATCCAAAATAAATGACAAAAACAACAAATTTAGTCGTATTTATTTGCTTCATTCGGATGACAGAATGCAATAGTTTGGGCCTTGAAATAACATAACAACATAACAAATGATTCATATGATTCAGATCCATTCGTTTTTATTTTGATGTGTGTAGCGTAAATATTATAATAAGATCCTTTTTGTATTGGAGTTGAACTTGAGAGACCATACATTTAATTTGTATGTGTGCTGCCCAACAAAGTCAGTTGGGAATAAGGAAACTAATTTAACTTAATAACATATGTATTCATTCAGATTCGTTTGTTTAATTCAAATTACAATGATGCAGTAGTCTTTGACTCTTGTTTAATAAACTGATTCTTTTTGCATTAACATGTGTCATTATAAAAAAAATGCACTACATATGGAAACATATAATGCAATAAATACAGTAAGATATAAAAGTGAAACAAGATAATTCCTACTTATTGTGTTTGGGTTGGATGGAGGTGGATCCATCAGAATGTCTGAATCATATCATAGGGAATGAATCTGAATTTAATTTTGTTCCATATGTTACTTTCAGATGCATATGACTCTCGTCGATATCATCCAATCAGCTCATTCCATTTCTCTTTCTGGGTTGGACTAACAGGAATGATTTAGAGTGCATAAGTAATCTCCCAATATAACAAATTAATAAGTTCAAAGGAATATAAAGAAAATTATTCTAACAAAATGATTATGACTAAACAAAATGATTTACTTAACGAATTAATATAAAACGAATTTGTGCGTCTTGCACATCTCAAGTTTCCAAGACATAAAAGAAAATAGCAGATGGTTAAAAACAGTCTAGCATGTACTAAAACTAAATTGCTAACAAGGAACCAGATACTTTTGCTTGTTTAGTGTCCAGCATAGCAAGGTTCTTCCTTCCAGGCCTGGATGTCTTGCTACAAAGGAGGATGAATGGTCATAATTGAAGCAGATTAATACCTAAAATTGAAAGTATGGCTAATATAACATATATTTCATGGAAACATGCTGATCCAGGCTACTTTCAGTGCTAATCATGAAACCAAAAACTCATCACATCACTGCTAAAAGTGTGGATCAAATCTATGTTGAGTACAGGCCCACTTTACCAACCCAAAACCCAACTGCTATCCCATTCGTTTAGTCGATCTTCATAGCAGTGAAAATACCATAACACAACTTCTAAATATGTAAACTCTCTACTAGATTTTTGCACTTTAATGCTCGTTCGCTATAATTAAACCATAGGAATAAAAGAAAAGTACCAACCTCTGTTCTGCTCACAGCTTGTTTTGCAGGCTTTGATGAAACTTGTTTTTGCAGTGACTCTTCATCAGGATCATCAGAGAACAGTCCCTGGTTTTCTGACACTGTTTCTGTTTCTGACTTAGATCCTGTATCACTAAACAGAACAAAAAAAAAATCATAATTAGTAATATAAGACATTCTTTAAATAACACTCTTCTCAAATTATGGTGACACACAAATAAATGTCATCAGTGTACAGTATATTTCAATTTACATTAAATCTTATTTAGCTTATTATCTTTATATATTTCTTACTGTATTTTGCAAGGTAAATACTGTATAGTGTGTATTTCTAATCAGGATAACTTCCAGTTCTTTCTTGTATTTCCTGCCATAATCAGAGTTACTGGTATGGTATGCTTTCACTCCAATCCTTTTTCCGGCAGATACTTTGGGTTCTTCTGGTTTTGTTTTTTCTTCCTTGGCTTGCTTAAAAATAACAAAACATAACTAAAAGCTTACAGCTGGTCTCTAAGCATGTGTTGATAAATCCTAAAGATGCAAAACTATGACTACTCGAATTGTTCAAAAAGCTTTGAATTTCATTGGTCCTACTGTCTGTCAAATGACAAGGTGTGTGGACATAGGAGCTGAACTTCAAAATGGTGCTATAATAATTAGCCAGTGTAGCTCTACACATTCATTCTCTGTGCATTCCAACATTCCAAGAGGATGTATTTGGGTTGTTTTTTTTAATCAGAATTTTTTTTATTGAGCTTTTTAAGAGAAAAAGAAAACAAACTCAGATAGAGATGCGTTTGGGTTGATTTACTAAAGGAAAATAAACTGCGCACTCTGCAAGTGCAGTTGCACTATTTTTTCCGCAGAGCCTAATGCATATGTTGAAGTTTCACTTCGTAAAGAATACCCAATCAAGTGCAAGGGAAATAAAAACAGCATTTTTGCTTGCACATGCTTGGATAATGGAAATCAGCAGAGCTTCACCGCATTCACCAAGTTCTGTGGAAAACTAGTGCAACTGCACTTGCAAAGTCTATTTGCCTTTAGTAAATCAGCCCCATTATATCCAGAATTTAGTAAATGCCAAAGCAACATATAAAAAGGAATCATGACATAGGGATTGCAGTGAATAATGAGTAAAAAAGTTGCAAAAGCATTATTTTAACATTTACAGGTTGCAAAGACACTCTCATCAAATCCACCAAAAAACACATTGAAAATCTGAAAATGATAAAAGAATCACAAACAAACCAATTTACTAATTATCGATTGTCGAGTATTCATTTGCCACACCAATCATTACCACTCAAAGTAAGAACCTACAAAGGGGTACCTCTTACAAATTGGACATCTAAGTAAAGGCAACCATTGAGAAAAGGCCAAGTCCCATTGAGCTTTTCATCTTTTCAAACTATACAGACAATAGTTTCAGAATTTTTGCTGGGCATCCCCTACCAGTATAAGTTTGTTTTTCAAATGAAAGTATATTGTGCATTTCTGGAAATGACTCCCTAGCTGTGGAAATGAGCTAAGAAGCCCAACTTCTAGCAATCACGTTGAGTGTGATAAAAAGGGCTCTGCAAACAGCATCTGTAATGTATTGATCCAGAGTGGTCATGTATCTAAGTATACCCATAGGAGGGTCACATTTGAGAGATACTAAATACAAGGGTTGATTAACTAAAATTGGAGAGTGCTAAATCTGGTGCAACTGTGCATGGTAGCCAATCAGCTTCTAACTTTAGCTTGTTCAATTAAGTGTTAAGTGTTGGTTTCTGTGCAAAGCTGCACCAGTTTTTGTACTCTTCACAGTGTTTAGTGTAGAGACTACCTCATTCCACCTCCATTGTAAATTAATCAGATTCATTCTTTCTATCACAGAGAGAGAGAGAGAGAATGAGGTATATTTAACCACTTCAATACCAGGCACTTAGACACCTTCCCGCCCAGACCAATTTTCAGCTTTCAGCACTGTCGCATTTTGAATGACAATTGCGCGGTCATACAACACTGTACCCAAACAAATTTTTTATCATTTTGTTCCCACAAAAAGAGCTTTCTTTTGGTGGTATTTGATCCCCTCTGCGATTTTTATTTTTTGCGCAACAAATAAAAAAAGATCGAAAATTTGGAAAAAAAACAAGTTTTTCTTTTGTTTCTGTTAAATTTTTTGTAAATAAGTACATTTCTTCTTCAATGATGGGCACCGGTATGGCTGCACTAACGGGCACTGATAAGGCGGCACTGATGGGCACTGATGAGTTGGCACCAATGAGGTGGTACTGATGAGGTGGCACTGACGGTCAATGATGATGGGCACTGATAGGTGGCACTGGTATGCGGCACTGATGGGCACTCATATGTGGCACTGATGGGCACACATAGGCGGCACTGATGGGCACACATAGGCGGCACTGATGGGTACTTATGGGTGGCACGGATAGGTGGCATGGATGGGCACTGATGGGCACTGATAGGTGGGCACTGATGGGCACGGATGGGCACCGATAGGTGGCACTGATGACACTGATGGGTGGCACTGATGACACTGATGGGTGGCACTGATAACACTGATGGGTGGCATTGCTGGGTGATGGGTGGTACTGATTGCTACTTGATGGTGCCAGTCAGTGCCCATTTGTGAGCACTGACTGGCACAGATTGGGCATCATTTGCACATGTGGATGGCCAGGAGGTACATACCTGGCCATCCACATGTTGCCCACTTCCCTGGTGGTCCTAGTGGAGTCCCTGGTGGTCCAGTGTGGGCATCTGAGGGGGGCTGCGCTGATAAACAATCAGCGCAGACCCCCCCTGTCAGGAGAGCCGCCGATCGGCTCTCCTCTACTCGCGTCTGTTAGACGCGAGTGAGGAAAAGCCGATCACCGGCTTTTGCTGTTGACATCGTGATCAGCCGTGATTGGACACGGCTGATCACGTGGTAAAGAGCCTCCGCCGGAGGCTCATTACCGAGATCAGTGTAGCGGTGTGTCAGACTGACACACCGCTCCACCGATCGCCGCAATGCGCGCCCCCACGGGCGCGCGGCGGCATTTTATCCTGAAGGACGTCATATGACGCCCAGTCAGGATAACGGAACCACTTCCCGGACGTCAATATGCTATTGACCGGGCGGGAAGTGGTTAAAGTACACAAGTACATGTCCAAGAGCACAAGAACCTAAATATGTGCATCTACATGGAGCATGTTTATGTGTACCGATACCAGTGTTGCCAACCGTCAGTATTTTTACTGGCAGCCAGTACAAAACAGGCAATTCTCTCCTGCCAGTAAATGTCAGTAAAAGGAAAAGGTTGCCAGTAAAAAATATGGCTCTGACACTCGGCTCAGTCCGGAGCTGGCCGAGACCATCCGAATGCCTGCTACAGTGTGTTCGGGCGACTCTGGCGGAGGTGGTGCCTGAGCAGGTCGTGTGATCTCATAGTGCAAGGGAGCCAAGCAGAGCAGCCAGAGCCTTGTGTGCAGGCCAGGAGCAGGACAGTCAGTGCTGTTTGGATTGGATTGGACTGGAGGGACCACCTGGCTTGGAGAGAGACTGTCACTGTGACTCAGGGGGGGACGTGTCGTTTCGGTGATCTGTGCGGCTGCACACTGCTGTCATTGTCACCGTGAGAGTCAGTTTCATGTGTGTGCCTGATCCAATCTAATTTCTGAGTCCTGTCCCTGACCTACTTAGTATATCGAAAATAAAATAAGATGTTTTTTGACTTATTATCTACCTTAAGTCATATTGCTAATTGCATATTGTAATTGTTTGTAGCCCAAATACTGAAAATTGCATTTAAAACAGTAATTTTTTATCTTTTGGAAATGCCAGTAAAAAACTTGGCTGTGCCAGTAAGTTTTGGGTGTCATGCCAGTAAATTTCAATCTGGTAGGTTGGCAACACTGACCGATACTCCCTGTGACCAACATAGTTGCTGAAAGCTAGAGTTGGCTCCTGGGGCAGACTTACCTGGGCACCCAACAGAGCACTAATGTATTAACAATGGTTGGCCTTGCACAGCAAATTGAGCATTTGGCTATTGCTTGATTTCATGCCCTCACAAAAGCAGAACTTTAACCACTCCTTAAACCCAATTTAACCTACAGTTTAAATTAGCTAAATACAATCTGAGTTCATTAAAAAAAGTGTGAAATATATTTTCTGTAAAAATCAGCCACCACAGCCTTAAAAGGCTAGCGGATGTCTCGTTTGCTGCCCCCCCCCCCCCCCCCCCCCCCCCCTCAAAATGCACAGCACCAGCCGCCCCTGTTTTAACATCTCCAAAATGTTTCCCAACACCAAAAAAAATAATTCTAACTATTATCTCTCACCTCAGTTACTGCAACTCCTTCCTCGGTTTTATATAGGCTATCCCCCCTTCAGTCCACCTCGAATGCTGCTGCCACTCATCCACGTTACCAACTGTTCATTGTCAGCTGCCATCTCCTACTCATCTCTTCAGGGAGGCCTATTCCACCTTAACCTGATAAACCAACTGTACATTTACTTCCTACATAAGCTAATTCCTCACAGTCAGGGCCGAAACTGGGGGGGGGGGAGCATGTGCCTGGCGCGGCATTGGGGGGGGGGGGTGCCGCAGCTGGTATCAATCCTCCTGTATCTGCTTCTCCACCTAAACCTCCCACTAGTGAATTGTTGCCTCTCCCTGGCTAGCTGTGCAGTATGCAGACGGGCCAAGGACGGGCTGACCATTCAGGCAATCGGGCACTGCCCGAGGGCCCAGGGTCAGTGGGGGGCCCCATAAGCTTTCTTGCCACTGTGGGGAAAGCAGCATTCATTGCTTCTAACTACATACACTGCCCGGTGGTGTATGTAGTTAGAAGCTCCGATCCTGGTGTCTGTCTCCTCCTTCACCCGTAGTGCCCTGCACTCGCTGTGTGATCTCTGCTTCAGATCCCCCCACCTCTCATCATCAGTCATCAGTGCCATGTGCTGGGAGAATCGGGAGGTGGAGCACACCGCAGGAAGGGAGAGAGGTGATCTGAATTGTTCTGGGGGAAGTCAGGGGAGGTAAGCTGCAAAGTTTCTGCTAGGAGGATTTGTTTTGCAGTGAAGGGTCCTACTCCTAGGTGGCAAGGAGGACTGGAAAAGACAGCCTGTGTGTGTCTGTGTGGGGGTGGGGAGGTTAGTCTGAATCAGCAGCAACCCCCCAGAGCTGACAGACATTTTCCAAACTGACACACAGCCCTATCTATATAAAAAAAACCCCAAGCACTCTGTCCAGTTAATGTGAACTTAATTTATGATCATCCTATTTAACCCTTTGTTAACCAAACTCAGTAAAATCCAAAACTCACTACCTATCTAAACACTCTATATATAAAATAACAGTGCTTAACCACTTTCCACTGGTCATACGTATATATACGTCCTAAATGTAGACATTTCTGTGCTGAGAGTGTGTGCCCTTCACACTTCCAGCATGATTACCAGAGAGAGCTGGTGTCCTGTCAGAATACCGCTACCCATCAGAAAAATGTAAAAAAAAAAAAACTGGAAGCTGAATGATTTCTATGTAGAGCTGAACCATATTTTGTTACTCTCCAGTTTTAGTAAATCAACCCTGAAGTGTTTTACTGGCTGGATCACCGAAGAAATAAAGAAAAAAAAAGGCAACAAAAAATAATTGTGCAGTCACTATATCTAAGGATTGTTTATTCTGTTATTCATGCCCCGGAAGAAGTCCACTCGTGACGAAACTTGTCGGACGGAAGAATATTTACCTGTCATCGTGCTCTATGTATCTGCTGTATCTGCTGCCGTTTTTTATTTTTTTATTTTATTTGAGTCATAGCTGGAATGTCCGGATAACCAGAGTTCGAGTCTGTTGGAATCTTGTATGGAGTATATACCATCACCAATGTTTTCCCTTGGACCTTGCCAAAGGTGGATGTACTAAGGCTGACTTGACCTTCTGTAATTAGAGGGTCCTGGTGTTCCGGTAAGAGTACATCTTAACCTGTGTGTCGGTGGCTGTATTAAGGTGGAGGATTTACCTTTCCAGTGTCCTTTTCTTGCACTACCTAAGGAGTTTTTATTTTCCATAGCCATTGGACTATGTGATTTTAGCCTTTGTGCGTTTGGACTTTATTGACCCCTCTCTTTTGTTACATTTTATGTACTTTTATTATTCATTTGTTTTTTTCAGCGCAACTTACTTTTATACTAGCCAACGCAACTTCAGCGCAACTTACTTTTATACTAGCCAGGGAGAGGAGGTAAATGGTGCGGGGGAACCAGAGAGGCGGGGGGGTGGGAACCAAAGGAGCAAGGGGAGCATGGGGACCAGAAGAGCATGGGGGGACCAGAGAAGCATGTAGGGGACAGAGAAGCAGGGGGGACCAGAGGTGCATTGGGGGAAACAGAGGAGCATGTGTGGGACCAGAGGAGCATGGAAGAGCATGTGGAGGGACCAGAGGAGCACAGGGGTTACCAGAGAAACATGCGGGGGACCAGAGGAGCAGGGGGGGAATAGAGGAGCACAGGGGATGAGAGGAGCATGTGGGGGACCAGAGGAGCACTGGGGACCAGAGGAACATGTGGGGGACCAGAGAAGCACGGGAGACTAGAGGAGCATGTGAGACCAGAGGAGCATGGGGAAAAAGAGGAGCATGGGGGAGACCAGAGGAGAATGTGGGGGACCAGAGGAGCATGGTGGGGGAGCAGAGGGGGGGACCAGAGGAGCACGGGGGACCAGAGGAGCATGTGGGGGATTGGAGGAGCACAGGAGGAAAAAGAGGAGCATGTGTGGGACCAGAGGAGCACGGGGGGACCAGAGGAGCAGGGGGACCAGAGGAGCATGGGGGAATAGAGGAGCATGTTGGGGACCAGAGGAGCATGTTGGGGACCAGAGGAGCAGGGGGGTACCATAGGAGCATGGGGGCTACCAGAGGAGCAGGGGGGACAGAGAAGCGGGGGGGACCAGAGGAGCACGGGGGGAGGGGACAGAGATAGCTGACTCGACAGCTAGGCCTGGGAGTTTCTCACTTTCCTGCCTAATCTTGTCCCCTTACCGTGGGGTGAAGGGGGGGATGCCAAACGGATTCTTTGCCCAGAGTGAAAGAATGTCTAGCTTTGCTACTGCTCACAGTTATTACTGTGACTCAGTTGACCCTACCTTTAGATTGTAAAGAGTCACAAGCGGGGCCCTTTTAACTCTCTTGTGCTGAGTTATATTGTAACTGTACTGTCTCCCTTTATTTTGCAGAGTGCTCCGCAAACTGCTGGCATCATATAAAGAAAGTATAATAATAATAATATCCCTAGATATATATTTACTCACTGTGTTATGGAGGCCACACTAGGATTTACTGATTCACACTGAATTTCAAACTGGTGTCCACCTTTCTGGCAACATGATCTCCTGTGTTCTGCAAAAATAAATGTAAAAAAAAAAATTTGTTACATTATAAGTCAATTCAAAACTTCCCTTAATATATTTAAAGATATTAACCACAACAATCAGCTTATCAAAATTTCCTTTCTATAAGTCAAAAGAAAAGGTAGTATTCTTTTAGTAACAAACTCTACTATTACTCTTTATTTGATCTGCTTAATTAAGCTTGTAACAGCCAAAATACCAGGATTTTTGTACCATAAAATCAGTTTCTTCGAGTTCATTAAGGCAATGTTTCTCAACTCCAGTCCTCAAGTACCCCCAACAGGTCATGTTTTCAGGCTTTTCATTATTTTGCACAGGTGATTTGATCAGTTTCACAGCCGTTTCTTTTGAGGTAAATCCTGAACACATGACCTGTTGGGGGTACTTAAGGACTGGAGTTGAGAAGCATTGCATTAAGGGACATAGGATCAGTATTCTGAGACATAAGGATTATACAGCCACCTACAGGAGGATTTGGATACTGGCAAGCAAAAAAGTTATTGGCCAGCCAAGTATAACCCCTCCTACTCCCAGCCTGCTTTAGTTTTGTAGAAAAGTTTGTGATCTACTTAGGAGTAGATCACAAACACTGAGGGGTAGGATCAAGGAACAGATTTTACAATAAGTTAAAAAATGCTGCTTTCTTAATCCTTCATTAGGGGGCACAGGATAAGTATTTAGAATGTATGGGATCTCCAAAAGCAGTCCAATTGGTGTGGTGAGAAACAGTAACAAAACACTAAAAGGCTCACATAACAAAAAACAGTGAAAATAGGGCTCAAAAAGCTACCTGGATGACCTTAAGCTCAATACTGGCATCAGGTGAAGCTTAAACATCAACCTGGTAAAACCTAGAGAACATATGAAGATAGGAACAGGTGGCAGCCTTGCAAATCTGGGAAACAGTTGTCTGATATCTAAAAGCCCAAAAAGTGCTCACTGACTTAGTAGAGTGCACTTTGACAGGGAAACGTGGAACCTTATCTTTAAGGCTATAAGCCTAAACAATAATATGTCTAAGATACTGAGAAATAATGACCCGAGAAGATGGTTCCACTTTATGAGGTCCATCAGGAAAAGAAGCAGACTTTATGATGGAAGCAGTGGCTGAGAGGTAAAACCTCACAGCACAAATCACATGCAGCCAGTGAAGGGAAATTTCCTTCCTTGAAGAACGTTGGGGCGGAATGATAATCTTGTCAGGATTTTTCCAATAGAACACAGTCTCAGGTAAGGAATGTACCAGAAAAGTTTTGGCCTCTGAGACATTCCAGAATAATGACAGCCGTTGTAGAGGCAACAAGCTTTTACAACTTTATGTTGTCTTGCGCAACACCAATAAGTAAAGATTAGGTATCTTCAGGCTGGGTTCACACCATTACGAATTGGATGCGGTTTCTCCGCATCCAATTTGCAATAGCAGGAGATTTTGACTGGCTCTCCATGGAGCCGGTTCACGTATTTCCGCAGCGGGTGACGGGTCAGGTGCAATTTGCACTATAACACTGTGCGTCTTTTGATCTGTTTCAGGTCCGAATTCTGCCCAAAATTCAGGCTGAAATCAGACCTGTAACAGTGAACCAGGACGCACCGGAACCCCGCTGTGAGCCGCATGCAGCTCATATGTGAACCTGGTTGTTAAGGAGAAGGCCGGGAAGCCAGTAGCCGCGTCCTTAACAACCGATGACTCATCAGCTGTCAACGGGTTTCCCCACTGACAGTTTAATGTAAAAAAAAGAATGCCGGCAATAAAAAATAAAGGACCACGCTAAAATTCTTTTAAAAATGCTGTGGGGTGCGCGTAAATTAAATCACACACTACGTCCCCCACATGTTTATAAACTTCGTAACTCCTCTGGCAGAATGGTTTCCCACCCCAAAGAGGTCCTTAACATCTTTGAAGACTTCTATTCCAATCTTCTCTCACACCCACGTGCATACCCTGCCCAACCCTCTCGAGAATGGCTAGACTCCCTACCCCTACCCACCTTGACCAACTCACAAACTGAATCATTAAATGCTCCCTTCACAGAAGAAGAACTACTGGGCGTTGTTAAATCCCTGAAACGCTCTGTAGCCCCTGGCCCAGATGGCTTCACAGCCAGTTATTATAAACACTACGCTCCTACACTTCTCCCACGCCTCACTAATATGTTTAACAAGATCCTCAAAGGGGAACATTTCCCCTCTGAAATGACCCTAGCCAACATGTCTCTCCTACCTAAACCATTGAAAGACCACTCCCTTCCCCAAAACTATAGACCAATCTCGGTCATCAACAACGACCTTAAAATTTTTAGCCGGGCCCTAGCTGACAGATTAGCTTCCATTATCGAAACTTTAACCTCCCCTGACCAATCTGGTTTCATACCCAATAGACTCATCACAGATAATATTCGACTGACACTGAATGTCCTCCAGGATGCTAACATACGTAAACAACAAGTCCTTCTTTTGAGCTTAGACATTAACAAAGCGTTTGACAGCGTTCTATGGCCTTACTTGATCGCAGTGCTACAAAGACTAGGCTTCAGAGATGAATTTTTGCTGGGTATACAAGCCCTCTACAACAATCCACAAACAAGAATCAAGATTCCGGGCTGCAGCTCTGGATTTTTCGCACTGGGCAGGGGCACCCGCCAGGGATGCCCACTTTCTCCCCTTTTGTTCGCTCTAGCCCTAGAACCCCTGGCCGCTGCTATCAGAGGACACCCTGACATATCGGGTTACCCCTTGGCTACCTCCACATCACATCTATGCATGTATGCGGATGATGTTATGCTTTTTCTAACTCAACCCCACATCTCCCTACCCAACCTATTTGACTTACTATCCCGTTTTGCCTCTACCTCTGGGCTTTCAGTTAACATGTCCAAATCCACTGCACTACCAATCAACATTCCCCCTGCTCAGTGCGAGACCCTCCAGAGCTCCTTCCCCTTGCAATGGTCTACTGACAAAATTCCCTATTTGGGCATCTATATCACTCCACATTGGTCCTCTATCTTTGCGGCTAATTACCCGGCATGTGTGGCCCGTCTCCGTAACATGCTCAAACTATGGAGCACTTACCACATCTCGTTTCTCGGGAGAGTCACAGCAATCAAAATGACCCTTTTACCCAAGCTTCTATTTCTTTTTAGGGCCCTACCTGTCCTTATCCCTAAAGCATTCATAGACAAATTACAGCAGGATATCAACAAATTTATATGGCAGAACAAAAGACCAAGATTCTCTAAACATGTCCTATTCAATCCACAATCAAATGGTGGACTAGGCCTACCAAACCTCTGGCTCTATTTCCTAGCTGCCCGCTTTTCCCAGATCGCTCAATGGAATATTCCAAACTCTAAAGTGCCCTGGGTAGATTTTGAATCACAATCCATCTCTCCATATAGGCTCTCTACTATTCTTTGGTCTCCCTCCAGATTAGTCCACAAACTTATATCCCTCAACTCCCTAGTAGCCCACTCTCTAATCCTATGGTATCGTTACAAACACAAATTAGACCTGGTGTCTCACGCTCCCCGAGGTTCCTCCTTTATAGGAGAGCCCCTATTTACTTTAGCTTTCAATAACCCTGAAGGTTTTTCCTGGTGGACCTCTAACTCTTTGGTCTCTTTAACGGACCTGCAAATCGGTAATTCCTTTGCCTCATTCGACCTGCTACGAGCACAAAAACAGATCCCATTAAGAGAACATTTCCATTACATGCAAATTAGACACTTTTACCTCACACACTTCGCTCTTTCCCCTTCCTCACCCCCTACTATGTTCGAACAGATTTGCCGTGACTCCCCCAGGGGTAAGGGTCTTATCTCTTCCCTTTACAAATCAGCTCTGACCAAAATATTTCCTGGGGTTATCCCGTATAAACACAATTGGGAAACTGATTGCAACGAAATATTTGACTCAGAGGACTGGGACACAATGCTGACCAATTTACGCAAAGCCTCTAAATCCTTAGCGGTCAGGGAAACAGCATATAAAGTACTGACCAGATGGTATTACACCCCATCCAGACTGCATTCCATCTTCCCTGAAGCCTCTGAGCTATGCTTCAGAGGATGTCAGCTTCCTGGTACTTTTATCCACACATTTTGGGACTGCGACAAACTTTCCCCCGTTTGGAACTTAGCGAGGGCCATAGCATCAGCAATAGCAGGTACTCCTGTACAACTTACACCCGCTATGGGCCTCCTCGGAGCACCTATCCCGGGTGTACTTCGATCAGAAGAATGCCTTATCCACACCGTTTGCATAGCCACTCTATGGGCTATTGCCCTAAATTGGAAGGCTCCTACTGTCCCTACCTCCTCCATCCTTCACAGGATAGACACCATTATGTTAATGGAAAGAATCCTTTATACATTGAATGACAAGATGCACTTATTTGACCAAAGATGGTCACCCTGGAAAGCATATAGACAAAACCTGTTGCCACACTCTCAACCGCTGTAAGGATCACTAAGCTTCTCTAGTCCAAGATGCGCTGCTATACTACCTCTCCCCTAAACCTGTACTGTATGCCCATATTCCTACAGATACCTGGTTGTTTATGACAACCTCTCCCGGATGCTTCACTGCTTTATTTTATGCTTTTTGTTTTTTTTTTTTTGTTTTTTTTTGGTGGTTTTCTGTCATTTTGTATTGACATTATATACCTACTTTCAGACATAAGATGTATACAATACCTATTGTTATCGTGTTTGTACCTTTTTATGATTTCTTCAATAAAAAACGTTTGTATTAAAAATGGCGTGGGGTCCCTCCAAAATCCAAACCAGACCCTTATCCGAGCATGCAACCTTGCAGGTCAGAAAAGGGGGGGAACAAGGGGGCGCCAGATCCTAGAACCCCCCCATGGTAATGAGCAGGGGCTACATAGTGCCCCTACTCATTCACCAAAAAAGTGTAAACAGTAAATAAAAACACAACACAAGTTTTTAACAATTACTTTATTAAAAAATAAAAAAAATGTCTCCCGTAGATGTAGATGCATCGTCAAATATGCCGCACACCGCCAACCCACATAAGAAAAAAAAAAACAACCTGCGGCCTCGGCGAAAGCTCCCGCTGTCTGCCTGCTCTGCCACCTGACAGCTCTTAAATAATTAAGGGGCGGGGACACCTGGTGATGTCACTGATTGGAACCCCCTCCTCACAATTATGTGACATAATTGACCGAGGACATGCTGAGTCGTTGAATGAATGAATAATTTGTATAGCGCTAACAATGCGAACTGAATCCCCTCAAGGTGCTGTATTGGTGCTTTGTTGTCAAACTTCTTAGAAGAGGTAGGTCTTGAGTTTTTTCCTGAAGGCCTGATGGTTTTCTTCCATGCGGATGTTGGTAGGAAGAGCATTCCATAGCCAAGGTACTTGGACAGCGAATCTCCGCTCCCCCTTTGATTTGTAGCGGGATTTGGGAATGATGAGGAGGTTTTGGTTAGATGATCGAAGACTGCGATTGGGTGTGTAGTGTTTTATTTTCTCAATTAGGTATTGAGGAGCGACTCCATGTGTGCATTTGTGGGTGAGGCAGAGGGTCTTGAATGTGATCTGATTCTTTACGGTTAGCCAATGTAGGGTCCTCAGGGAAGGAGAGATGGATTCCCAGGGTTTTTTTTCCTGTTATCAGCCTTGCTGCAGTGTTTTGGATAAGTTGTAAGCGCGCAAGTTGATATTGGGGTAGTCCTATGTAAAGGGAGTTTGCATAGTCAAGTCATGAATTAATGATTGTTCAAACTACCACTGCTTTGTCCTCCTTTGGAATGAAGGGGATGAGTCTACGTAGCAGGCGGAGCAGATGGTGAGAACCACTGACTACTGCTCTTATTTGTGCATCCATTGACATTTCTGAGTCAAAAATGACTCCGAGACTCTTGGCCTTGGTGCTTGGGGGGATGGTCTGTCCAAAGATGGTGGGTAGTGACCAAGGGATCTTGGTCCGGGAATTTTGATTTGCGTGCAGGATAAGAAGCTCTGTTTTTGATTCGTTGAGTTTCAGGGAGCTAGTGGTCATCCAGTCGTCTATCAAGGTGAGGCATTTTTCTAATTGCTGATGATGGTCTTTTTGTCCGGTGATACGAAAATATAATTGCGTGTCGTCAGCATATGAGTGGAAGCAGAGGTCTGATCTTCTGATTATTTTTAGGAGTGGGCAGATGTATATGTTGAAGCGCACTGGCGACAAGGGTGATCCTTGAGGGACTCCACAAGAGATTGCCCGGGTTTCCGAGGTGAATCCTCCTAGTTTCACTGTCTGAGAGCGATTTCCTAAGAAGGACGCAAACCATTGTAGCTCTGAGTCTGTGACTCCTGCTACTTCTGTGAGGCGGATGAGTAGAGTATTGTGGTCCACTGTATCAAACGCTGCACTGAGGTCCAACAGTACCAGGAGACATGATTCTCCGTCATCTGCTGCTTCGTTGACATCACAAGGGGTGATGCCACCCGGTAGTTTTTTAAGAGCTATCACAGGGCGGAGCAGGCAGATGGCGGGAGACTTCGCCAGGACGGGAGGTCTTTTTTTTTTCCGGGACGGTGGTGGTGACGGGCAGCGTGACTGATGATGAATCTATTGTCAAAAATTGTCAAAAACTTGTGTTGTGCTTTTATTTACTTTTTCCACTTTTTTGGTACCCCATACTCATTCACATAGGAGGGGCCAGGATCTGGGGGCCCCCTTTTTAAATGGATCTTCCAGATTCTGATAAGCCCCCGCCCACAGACCGGTGCTTTGAGGGGGTATGTTGAGGGCATGTGGCCTGGTATGGTTCACTCGCTTGTCCCACCCTTTTCTGACCGGCCAGGCTACATGCTTGGATAAGAGTCTGGTATGGATTTTGGAGGGACCCCATACCATTTGTTTTTTAAATTTTGGTGTGGTCCTAATGGCCTGGTATGGATTTTGGGGGGACCCCACGCCGTGTATTTTTTACATTTTGGCGTGGTCCTAAGGACCTGGTATAGATTTGGGGGGGGCACGTCTTTTTTTTGGCGTGGGGTTCCTCTTAAAATACATACCAGACCCTTGGGGCCTGGTATGAAAAAGGTTTTTGTTCCTTTATTTTTTCATTGCCGGCATTCTTTTTTTTACAATCAGCTGTCAGTGGGGAAACCCGCTGACAGCTGATAAGTCATCGGTTGTTAAGGATGCCGCGGCCCACTCCTTAACAACCAGCTATTCTTCACACAGAATTTGGATCGGCCAATACATTTTGGGGTGTAACTTTTGACAAAACTTTGGATGGGTGCGACTTGGATGTGAATTGCAAAGTCCTCATCCCCTCCTCCAGATGAAAGGAAAAAAATGCCCATAAAGACTCCGTGGTTGTATGACGTCATTTTGGCCTGGGCCAGAAACCAGGAAAAAAACTGAAGAAATGCAGAAAAAAAAAAGTTAAAAAAAGTAAATATAATATACCTTCCTATCTATTTACTAATGCAAGTAGCATAAGGATTTAGTCAGTGTTGATTTAGAGTGTTTAGCACTGCTTTAAGCGACCTTTGAACACCTCAATCAGCATTTAACATCCTGTCCAATTTCCCAGTTAGAATGGAAAATGAAGTTATACAACCTCAAACCTTCCAAGAGAGCGAGCAAACCTCCTCTTGGGAGTATCAGCATACACTCTCTTCTTCCAGTTGATGTCATATGAAAAGACTGCCAGTTGTTGCACGTGAGTATAAAGATATTAGTCAGGGTTCCTTGTCAAAAGCCTGATAGAGGTCAGATTGAACCGTACCAGAAATATAAGGGTAATATAAGGGTGGAGTGCAAAGCAGCAAACATATAACACATATATAACATATAGCATATATAACATATAACATATAACACATATATAACATATAACACATATAATTTAGTGTTACTGTCTTAAATGTGCATGTTTGATAAGTATTGATCCTGTTTACACTCGGATTCAGTTTTCAAGCTCAGAACATATGTTTCCGTTTAGCAGTTTTAGGCTGGGTTCACACAGGACCGGCTGTGGTTTGAAGTCCGGTGTCCTGTGCGTTCGTGTTCACCGGTTCAGGTGCAAATTTTTCCCTGTATTCGCACCTGAACCAGACCCAAAAACGCACAGGACCCTTTTCAAATTCGCACCCCGGCCGCTCGGGACATGTGCGGACCGGCTCCATTGTAAGCTGCACTCACATGTTATGCGAATTGGATGCGGTGTAAATACGCGCATATATCTTGAACCCAGCCTTGGGGCTCTAAAATGTTAGCTAGTGGACTAGTAAGCAGTATTTTACAAGGACAACAGGTGGTATGATTTATTATTTCTAGTACCTGGATACAGTGACCTTTAAAGTGCAACTCCACCCCTACCTTTAGTCTTGAGCAGCTGTACAGGCTGCCTCCTCTACTGTACTCATATTGCTTACCTAGATTCTCACAGTGTGAATTAGAAGCTGCAGCAAGTCAGATAAAGCCTGCCTCATTGCCAAGCTGGTGGACATCCAGCATCAGCTAGCTCTTTCCTCCCCAGCCTTACTGTCCCTGGTTCTTTCATTTATTAGATTTCAGTTCCCTCAATCATAAAAGCTCGGCATCACATATGGACATCACAGGGTGCTGTGATGTTTTTGGAAGCTGTGTACACCACCGTACCTACCGCTCCCATCAGCCATGATCTGCCTGTATTGCATAGAGAAATGATGACACTTCTGGGTTTATTATAAGGCAGGTATGTAATGAAAATGGAACAATTTTAATTAAAATGTTATTAACATATTGAGAGAGGAAGGAACCAGGGAGCGCAGACTATAAGCAGACTAAACGTCAGATGTAAAGAAGAACTTCACTCTCTCAAACAGCATTGACTATTTTCAATCCTTATGCTGTTATGTTACTTCCTGGTTTCCATGCCTAGGGAAATTATGTCAGGAGTCATCTGGAGGGGTGGAGTGGCTTTCTCAGCCAAGCACACCTTACTGCCTGCATGCCAAACTAAGGACAGATGGATTTCAGATTCCAGGAAGTAAATTCATCTGCCCTTACTTAAAGCGGTTCTGCACTCTGAAAAAAAATTTTTTTTTTTAGGACGTAATATAAAGTGTGCTTACCTTTATTAGGGGACTCACCTGTTCCATCTTCCATCTCGATCGCCGCCGGTTTTCGTCCGATGAAGTTCCTCGTCTTCTTCTTTAGTGCTGGGGGCCATCTTGCCTGTGGGCATGTGAAACACCCACAGGAACTTTAGATGGCCCAGCATGCACCGCCGTTACTCGCGCGTGCGCAGTAACGGCACATCTGCCGACATCTCACGAGATTTCGGCAGATGTGGCCGAAATCTCGGGAGATTTCGGAAGATGTGGCCGAAATCTCGCGAGATTTCGGAAGATGCCCGCACTGACTCCTGGGATCAATGACACCAGATCCCAGGAGACAGTGCGCCGTGACGACGATCGACGCAGAGACCCCGCCCGCCGCCGCAGAGGGAGAAGACCGGAAGTCTTCAATTACAAGGTAAGTAAAAAAAAAAAAACATTTCATTTAGTACTCTTTGCCTGATTTGGAAGGCAAAGAGATTTACTAAATGAAAAGGGTGCAGAACCGCTTTAAGATGACTGCGAACAGAAACGCTTGAGAGGTGTTCTCTAAATACGGAAAGGTTTCTTCACAGTAGGAGCTGTGAAAATGTGGAATAGACTCCCTCCAGAGGTGCTTCTGGCCAGCTCAGTAGATTGCTTTAAAAAAGACCTGGGTTCTTCCCTAAATACATAATATAACTGGGTACTAACATTTATAGGTAAAGTTCATCCAGGGAAAATCAGATTGCCTCTCTGGGGATCAGGAAATATTTTTTTCCCCTGCTGTAGCAAATTGGAGCATGCTTTGCTGGGGTTTTTCACCTTCCTCTGGATCAACTGTGGGTATAGGATTGTGTATATGGGATTGTATGTTTTTGTTTTTTTTATTGGTTGAACTAGATGGACTTGTGTCTTTTTTCAACCTGACTAACTATGTAACGTCTTCTAAGTGATTTCTCAGCAAAACAAAAAATGGAGACATGAATAGATGGGGGAGTTTGCTTTGAATATTAAAAATGAATTAAATAGTGTGGTGTTTTGGTCTGTGCTGCTCACAAAAAGGACAAGGTGGGGAAATACCCCACCTAAAAGAGATTACTAAGGACCATGCAGCTTGGTATGCATGTTCCTAAGTAATCTCTTTTAGGTGGGGTACTTCCCCATGTTGTCCTTTTTGTGTTTAACTCTTTGATTACCTGGATCCAGGGCCGGTGCTACCACTAGGCAAACTGGGCAGCCGCCTAGGGCGCACTGCTGCTGGTTTTCCTCCGCGTCTGCATGCTCTGCAGGCTGCAGCTTGTAACTAACTCAGTCTCAGGCAGCTGCTTCGTCTGACCGGCAGTGTAATGAGAGGCGCAGCGCAGGCACTGGAGCCATCGCTGGAGGAAGCAGAGCCGATGTTCTGCCTGGATCACACCTTGACTGGTGAGTCAGTGACTTTAAGGGACGCTGTGCTTGCTCATATATTGAGCTCTGCAGCATTTATACCCTAGTGAGATATTGGCATCCTTTTTGTGTTTTGTGCTGCTCAGCTGCAGTGAAGTTCCAGTTTAAACACAGTTTGCTGCAATAATTTGTGGTCCGGAAGTGACATCTACTGGGCACTTTGCTTTTTGTAGTAAAACAACTCTGCTTATTTATTTTCATAGTTATCTTCCTGTTTTTATTTTTTCAGACTGTCTTAAAGCCTTGTAGATTTTAGTAACATCATAAGAATTAGGATTATAAATTACCCAGGTCTGTGACAAGTTTAAATAGTTCTTTCAGAGACATACTGGTTCACCAAGTAGAACTGCACTTTTGTAGTATTACTATAATACTCCACAAGCGCTGCAGTCAGTTGCAATAAACTGTAATGCCTCGTACACACGATCAGATTGTTGGCCAACAAAACTGTGGAATTTTGTCCGAAAGGTGTTGGCCCAAACTTGTCTTGCATACACACGGCCAGACAATTGTTGGCCAACAATTAAGAACGTAGTGACATACTAGACGTACTACTTGGTTTTTCATCTCTTTAGCACTACCCTTTGGGCTCCTTCTGCTAATTTCGTGTTAGTAGAAGTTTGGTGAGTGTTGATTTGAGCTTTTCATTTAGCGCTTTTCATTTCGCACTTTTCATTTCGTGCTTTTCAGTTTGTTTCTGGACGGCCGTTCGTCAACCAGACATGTTGCGGAATCGGAGGAGATAACGTGTTATTTTTTATTGGCCTTGGAATTATTGCTTTGACATTATTTTTTTGGTTGAATAATGATTTGATTTGGTATATTTTCTATATTTTTTGGATGCATAGAATGCCCTTTTAGATTAAGTTCTATTGGCAGATAGCATGTCTAATTTAATTTGTTTCCTTTTTTTAAGGTTGAATATATTTTTATTAAAGTTTCGAACATACAAAATATATGCATATCTTCAGCATGAACAATTCCATAAAGCTTAAACTTGTAAACAGTTTCATCAAGGGGAGGAGAGGGGGACGGGGGGTGGGGGAGGGGGGGGGAGTGGGGGGGTGGGAGGGAAGAGGGGGGGAAGCATAAAGGAGTTATTGCTTTACATGTTAAAGTGCATGAACATCGCTTTCAACTGTAACCAGCAGGTGCAACTTGGGCACAGAGGTCGTTAATCTATTTGTCTGTCTCTGTGTGGTGTCATCTCTCTATGGACACCACCCAGAGCACTGTCGACATACTTATCGCTGTGCCTCTTAAGTAATAGGGGGGGGGAGGTCTGGCTACTTCGGGAAAGGGGGAGAGAGAGGGGGAGGAAGAGAGAGGAAAAGAGGAGTGGGGAGGGAGGGAGAGGGCAGCCCATGTAACACGTCTTTGCGAGAGGGAAGTCTGGGTTTCCTTTCGGCTATTGTAAGGGTACCGGGAGAAGTTCAGTTCTGTAGGTTGTCTAGGAACCTACTCGAGGTCGAGTGGTGTCTCCATATAGACCATAAGGTGTTAAATTTATCATAGGTGTCATCCGTTTTAGCTTGTAGCTCCTCCATCAGCATCATATCATTTAGGATGCTCACCCAGCCTGACATAGGGGGGATGGAATCTTTTTTCCAATATAGGGATATGTTGTGTCTAGCTGCTGAGAGCATAAATCTCAGGAGGCATTTTTTTTTGTGCTTGAATTGCGCCTGGTATGATGGATAAAAGAGCAATCAGGGGTGAGGGGGATAGGGAAGACTGGTACATATCGTTGTATACCTCAAATATTTTGTCCCAGAATGGGCGTACCTTGGTGCATCCCCACCATGTGTGGACGTAGGTTCCCTCTCCTCCGTGGCATCTCCAGCAGACGTCTGTGGAACTGGGGAACATCCTGTGCACCGAGGTAGGAACTCTGTACCACCTAGATATCAGTTTATAGTTTTTCTCTTGTGTGAAGCCTGATCTAGATGCCTGGTGTGTGTGGATGAAGGATGTGTTCCATTGGGTCGGTGATATGTCTATTCCTAAGTCTCTAGCCCATTTTTGGGCATATGTTGGTGGCGTTTTATTGAGGTGTAGTAGAATATCTTTGTAAATGAGCGATAAGGTGTGTCTGGGGGTCTGAGAGAGATTACATAGTTCCTCAAAGTTAGTAAGCTGTCTGTGGACTTGACCTGACATATGTAGTGATCTACTTAGGTGGTTCAGTGATATCATAGAGAGCCAGTCAATATCGTTGGGGATTCGTGTGTCCTCGGTCGGTCTGAATTGGCCTGTGGAGGGGTGGACAAATTTATTAGCCGTAGGCCACTGTTCCCGCATGTAAGATCCCCAATGTTCTCTAGAGAGGGTGGTAGGTAAGGCAGCGTTGTCGAATAGTGAGGAGAGAGGACTGGGGTCTGAGGTGAGGGCTAGTTTACTGGCTTGATCATACCACAGGGTGAGGACCGCTGTGGTCAGCGGGGAAATCCCTTGGATGGTGCGGAATTTGGTGTTATGTCCCCACAGCAGGGCTCTCAGGTCGATTTGGGCCATATCCTGTTCTGTGGAGGTTGAGGGCTTAAGTAGAGGTCTAGGGAACCATTCCAGTAGTCTAGAGAATAGGGAGGAGGTGTGATATGTCTGGAAGTCTGGTAGTCCTAAACCTCCTTTGTTTCGGGGGGCGCACAGGAGTTTATGTTTGAGTCTGGGGGGTCGGTGTAGCCAGATAAATTTTCCTACGATGGAGCGGAGAGATAGAAAGAAAGCTTTGGGAAGGATAATGGGAAGTGTCTGGAATAGGTATAATATTTTAGGGAGGACGTCCATTTTAATAACATTCATTCTACCCCACCACGAGAGCTTGAGGTTGTGCCATGATTCCAGAGAGCGCCTAATCGAGGTCAGTAGAGGGCTGAAGTTTAGAGGGTAGATGTCTTGTATTTCTCTGGGGATCTCTGTGCCTAAGTATTTGACGGATCGTGATTGCCATCTAAAGGGGAATCGTGCCCGTATGTCATCAAGCTGTCGCGGGGGTAGGGAGATGTTCAGGGCTTCTGTTTTGGAAATGTTTAGTTTGAAGTTGCTGTATATGCCGAATTTGTCGAGTTCGGTTAAGATGGCTGGTATGCTGATATGTGGGTGGGTGACATATAACAGGAGGTCATCTGCATAGAGAGACAGTTTCCGGGGAGCTGAGGGGGTGGGTATATCGTGTATGGAGTTGTTTTGGCGTATAGCTTGCGCTAGGTGTTCTACTGTGATTGCGAACAGGAGAGGGGAAAGAGGGCACCCCTGTCTCGTTCCATTCGTGATGTTGAAGGACTCTGAGGTTTCCCCGTTGGCGGACACTTTTGCTGAGGGGCGCGAGTACAGAGACATAATCTTAGAGATCATTTTTGGGCCTAATCCTATTTGCTGCAGCGATGCTCGTAAGAACGACCAACTGACCCTATCAAACGCCTTTTCGGCATCACATGCTAATAAGCATGTCTTTATGTTGTGATGTTTGGCGTATGAGATAAGATGCAGAGTTTTGGTGGTGTTGTCTCTGGCCTCGCGTCCTGGTATGAATCCTACTTGGTCGCTGTGTATTATGTCTGGGAGGAGGGGGGAGATGCGAGTGGCTAAGATTTTGGAGTATATCTTCAGGTCTACATTCAGTAGGGAGATAGGGCGATAGCTGCTACACTGTGTGTGATCTTTTCCTGGTTTAGGAATTACCACTATTTGGGCTTGGAGCAGTTGCTGAGAAAGGGGGTGGGAGTCATCTATCTCATTAAATGCTTTTGTCATGATTGGGGCTAGTTGTTGTGCGAATTTCTTGTAGAATAAGGGGGTGTATCCGTCAGGGCCTGGGCTTTTACCTATTTTAAGGCTTTTGATTGTCGTCAAAAATTCCGTTGTGGTGATGGGTTGTTCAAGGGCTTCCACGTCGGAGGGGGGAATTGAGGGGAGGGCCGTGTCCTGTATGTATTGCAGTAGATCATCTGTGGGGGAGGTAGATGAGTCTTGGGGGGTCGGGAGGTTGTACAAGGAGGAGTAATAGTCTCGGAACTCAGAAACTATCTCAGAGTTTTTGGATCTTTTCTGTTGGGAGGGAGACATAATGTGGTTAATGGATTGTCGTTGTTGTCTGGGATGTATGATACGCGCCAGGTGTTTTCCACACTTGTTCGCTTGAGCGTAATGTATGTGGCATCCTTTGTTACAGGCTGCCAGCGCTCTCTCAGAGAAGATCTGAAGTAGATCTCTGCGAGCGTTAGAGAGTTCCGTCAGAGTCTTTGCGTCCATTGTGCGTTTGTGATGGGTCTCTAGAGCAGTTATTTGTGTGAATAAACGGCTTATGTTTTCTGTGCGGATTTTTTTCAGTCTGGAGCCGTGTTGAATTAGGACTCCCCTTAGGACGCATTTCAGTGTCTCCCACTTGTTCAGGTCAGAGGTCTCGTCCTGTGCATGGTTTCGAGTGAAGTCTGTGATTGCTTGCGATAGGTCGGCCAAGCACACTGTATCGGTGAGGAGATTATCGTTAAGTCTCCAGGAGGAGCGGTGATTCTTGCTCGGTAATTTCCCTAACGTCATGTGGACTGGGGCATGGTCTGACCATAGTTTTGTGCCTATCTCGCAGTCAGGGTCAGAGTCCAATAACGTCCGTGACAGTAGCATGTAGTCTATTCTGCTGTATGATTTGTGGGCTGGGGAGTAGTAGGTGTAATCTCTCTCAGTTGGGTGTGTGAATCTCCATATGTCCACTAGGGACAAATCTTTCAGTGTGTTGCGGATGTTTGTCAGTGATGATGGTGGTATGTGCGACTTACTTGTGGAAGAGTCCATCCTCGGTACCAGGGGTACGTTGAGATCACCTCCTAGGATCAGGTTAGGTGTTCCGAAGTTTTTCAGCCGGGAGGCCACGGAGGAGAGAAATCCATGTTGGTTCTGGTTAGGGAGATAGACATTAGCAACTGTTAGTACAGTTTGTAGGTATCGCAGTTTCAAAAATATGTACCTGCCTTTAGGATCGATACAACTGTCTAAGACCTCAGGAGCGAAGGAGTTGTGGAAGGCTATCGAGACCCCCTTAGTTTTGGCTGCGGGGTTGGTACTGTGGAACCATGTCGTGAATCGTCTGTCTGGGAGTGGAGGGATTTTGTCGGTCTTGAAATGCGTCTCCTGAAGCATTAGAATATGGGTTTTGGTTCTATGGAAGTGATGCAAGATCTGTCTGCGTTTTTCGGGAACATTAAGCCCCCTGCAGTTGAGAGAGGAAATTTTTATCCCTAGGTGTCCGGTCATGGTGGGGGGGGGTTAGTGGATGAGAGTCTGTGATATATGGAGCTGTTGTGGGGATTGGGAAAGGAGGGGTTTGGAGGGGGAAGGAAGAGGTAGGGAGGGAAGGGGGGTTAGCGAGTCTATCCCCTCAGGGCAGGGGGGAAGAGGGGAGGGTATCGTACACTGAGACAGGAGTAATTAAACCTGCTTTACGTAGGTTTGACACGTGTTAAACTGTGTCGCCTATTTTGAGAGTTAAACCGTAACAGCGTGTGAAGATGTTAGCTATAAAGCTAGGAGTTCTAGGCTTGTAGGGAAGCTACTCCCTCTAGTGTCCAGAGTCAAAAAAGGACTGTGGACACTACCAAGCAGATCCAAAAAAGGAAAAAGAAAAACTTCACCACAGAGTCAGTTAAGACTCTGCAAACCCTAACGTGGGGAACGAGGTTGGTCAATTATCCGGGGCTCCGCCCCACCTACAGAAAGATACCTGAAATTGTCGTAGTACAGGCACACAGCAATAACATTATATACTTGTAAACTTGTAAGCACCATATTTTCCTATTTTTTCTCTTCCCTTTCCAAACTTAACCTGTGAACTGGTTGGCTGGTAGGGTGGTCTCAAATTTTCATTCTTAACAGGTTAAAACATTTACATTCTATTCCTCCTATAACTGAGGTAGTTTCAACTTTTAGTGACAGCCCTGTGGTATGCCGAAAAAAATTAACATAATAGGGGGGATCCCAGCCGGGGTATCCCACAGTGCTAGAGCATAACCAGAGGGTTGTGAGCAGTTATATTGCACAACATGAGATGCATTTAGAGGGGCCCTCGTGGGGTCTTGCATATGGTAAGGAAGGGAAGAAGGAGGTGAGGCGAGTTAAGAGGAGAAAACAAAAGGAGAGAGAGAGAAAAAAAAAAATAAAAGAGAAAAACAAAGAGGGTGAGAGACAAGGCAGGTGTCTCCCATCATAGCCTTTCAGATGAGGGGTAGTTTGTCCGGCAACATGTAGAGCGGCAGTTTATCTGTCGGCAATCTGGGTTGTTGGGCGGTCTGCGCTGGCAGGCTCAAAGCTGGTCACCCTGGTGGGTAAGTGGAGGTGTTCGATCTGTTTCTCTTTTTCTTGGTGTTTCTATCCCCTCCGGGGGGTTTGGAGAAGCCTGGCGTTGTTGCTTGCAGAGGCCAATCAGGGATTCTGATTTGTGGGAGTTCAAAGGTCCCTAGAAAATTGGGTAAGTCCCCTAGGGTGCGGAATGTTGCAGATTTGCCTTCGTGCGATGCGTAGAGATGGAAGGGGAAGCCCCACCTGTATTTTATCTGCTTGGTGTGTAGTGCGTCCGTCACTGGTTTCAGGGCTTTCCTCATTAGTAATGTCTGTTTGGATAAGTCCGTCAGGAGCATTATAGGGGAGCCATTAAACAGGATAGAGTCCTGGTTGCGAGCAGCCTGCATTATCTCGGTTTTGATGTTGAAGAAATGTATACGGCAGATTATGTCGCGGGGATATGCTGGGTTGGGGTTGCGGGGGCCGAGGGATCTGTGAATTCTATCGATCTCCAGGGGGTTGTCTTTGGGTTTGTTCAGGAGTTGATTAAACATGGCGGTTGCTGCCAGTGGCAGGTCTTTGTTTTCAACCGATTCAGGAACTCCGCGTATGCGGATGTTGTTGCGGCGGCTTCTGTTCTCTTGGTCGTCTAAACCATAGAATAGTTGCTGTATCTGTATCGTGTGCTGTTGGAGGATGTCATCATGCTCCATTATTCTAGTCACGTTTTCCTCCACAGCTCCCTCAATGTCCTCAAAGCGCTGTCCTATGTCGTGGCGTAGATCTGTTATTTCCCGCTTGTAAGATCTCTCTAGCCTGCTGATATAGGCCTCAATGTCCCCCTTTGTTGGGAGAGCCTTTATATATCCCACTGTCCCTGTCTGCCATAAGCTGGGGGGGATCGGCTCCTCGAGCGGTGGGGGCTTCTGGGGCTGTGGGGGCTCCCATGCCCTGTGTGGGTAGTGTGCTCCGGTCCCGGGGATCTGGGAGGAGAGGGAGGTTGCAGAGATTGTACCTGTGAGGCAGCGTGGGCTGCCTGAGCCGCCGCCGAGCGGGTCGCCGCCATCTTGGAGGCCGGCGCGGCCTTGCTGGAAGTTCCCCTCGGCGTGAAGAAAGTGCCGATTTCTGCGGGTCCCGAGGTGCGGGGGGTGTTGCTGCCTCCTCTCCTGCTCATGTGGAGAGCCGATGGTGCTGCCTGCGGTCTCGCTGTGTGCCGTTTAGGCGGAGGGAGCGGGAGCTGAGCTCTCAAGCGTCCGTCTCCTCCATGCGCCAAGCCACGCCCCCCTGTTTCCTTTTTTTAATGCACAATAAAAAAAAATGGTGTAGAATAATACTTGGCTATGTGTTTTACTTCAAATGACAGTTTGGTAGTAGGCAGTTACATTTTAAAACTACAATGTAAAATTAACAAGGGAAACCAATATAGTTGTATCTTTGATCTTAAAAACTACGGGATAATGGTGTTGTGGTAACTTGCCCAAATAAAAAATAAAAAAAACATAATAATATTATTCTTGATATCACTAGAAAAAAAAGCCTTTTAAAATTAGTTTGCAATAACTCCATCAGTATCGCCAGCAAAGCAGCTTCATTATTATCCCATTAAAGAAGAATAGAATGTGCGCTGCATTTTGAAATTTCATAATTTGCCACGTCACGAATGTTAATTTTCCATTACGAATGCTAGTTTACAAGACCGACCACTTCCGGCTCGTCCTTGCTTCCGAGCATGCGTGTTTGTACTTTGGACTTTTGTCCGACGGAATTGTGTACACACGATCGGAAAAGCCGACAACACACATTTGCTGGTGGAAAATTTGAAGACATGCTAGCCAACATTTGTTGGCGGAAAGTCAGACAACAATTGTCCGATGGAGCATACACACGGCCTGATTTTCCGCCAACAGCCTGACATCCAACATTTCCCGATCGGGTCTATGGGCCTTATGTGTCCATGCACACTATTTCAAGCTTCAGCTTCTAGGAGCAGAAAAATGTTTGTTTTGCATTTTTTGGGAGCGATTTGCCAGCAGAAAAAAAAATTGACAGCTCCTAGAAGCTCCTAAACACTGTTAACCGCTGCTAAGCACCGTGTTCCTGCGCATTTAGCCAGCGAGCCCGTCTGCATCCTTAACAACCAATGTATAGCAGATGACTCATCAGCTGTCAGCGGGTTTCCCGCTGACAGCTGAATGTA
The DNA here is from genome assembly GCA_028564925.1 of Lithobates sylvaticus. Classification (NCBI taxonomy): domain Eukaryota; kingdom Metazoa; phylum Chordata; class Amphibia; order Anura; family Ranidae; genus Lithobates; species Lithobates sylvaticus. Next base: position 122,663,455 of record CM053028.1, on the reverse strand, counting down.
AACAAAACATTTTCTGGCTATGAAAATTGAGGGGAAAAAACTGTGTGGGGTCCCCCACCCCCGATCCATACTATTGAAAGACTTCCTTATCTCTCTATCAAGCTTTTTTCTTCCTTATCTCTCTCAAGGCACAGAGCTGCTTAAGGGTACATTTGGTCACATTTTTATCCAAGTGTACAAGGGCAACCAGGAGATGAATTAGTTGTTAATAGAAGTCTGACAATCACCTCTGAAAGTTGCCAACTTATGAAGTAAGTGCATTTGATCTCCTTTTTAATTAAAGGGGTCGACGACTTCTGGTCGTCAGAAATGGGTGCTGCTGCAAGAACAAGGTTCTGCCTATCAGGGAACAAAGGGTTAATTCAGTCCAGCAACCTGTTGCAAACAAGGAATGTCAGCTTAAAGCAATAAGGGGTTGGTAGTGAATTAGACTCTGATAATGGGCCACTGTTGAAGATTTAATAACGTAAACTTATAAAACCTTGTGAGCTGCTATATAAAATCAGCGCAGCTGCCTGCACTTCCCACACATTCTTAAATATGTGAAAAAAACTATTTTGACAAATAAGTGCAGTGCTTAACTATATATACATAAGAATATCCTGAGGGGCTATATAAAGTGCAAAAAAATGTAAACAGAAAAATAAAGTGCAAAGTGATAAATATTAAAAATGAAATAAATCCATATATTGTCCTTGTAAATAAATAAATTATTTGTGAAACCAACGTGCCAGTCAACTTTTGAAATAGTGAGAACGGGTGTGTATATTGCATATACAACTGGTCCTAGGACAAATGTTTCACCTTTCCACCGGTTCTGCCGCTCCGGCCAGCAGTGCTGCCTCCGTCCATTACACTCCATCTATGCCTTCCTTGTTCTGTGTTCATCAGCCTCTCAGGTCCCTCCTGAGAGGCTGACGAACGCAGAGCAAGGAAGGGATAGACAGAGTGCAACGGACAGAGGCAGCACTGATGTCCGGAGCTGCAGAACCGATGGAAAGGTGAAACATTTGTCCTAGGACCAGTTGTATATGCAATATACACATGCCTGTTTAAGTATTTCTAAATGTGAGGGCTTATGTGTTGTACGGTTTGAAAACATTTTTATAAAAACGATAAAGCACAATTGCAAGGTCTGATTGCTTTACATGTTATCAATATGATTGAAGTTCACAAGCAGTATTGCTAAGGAGGAAAAATACTAAGAGGAGAGTTCCAGAGGATTAACCATTTACAAAGGCACGATTTTATAAAACATAAGGTGAGGGCACAACCAGTGGAGGGAACACAGGAGTCTGATAATATGCACAGAGGTGGAAGTTTCTGAAGAGATCGCTTAATTTATACATCTGTTCTCACTATTTCAGAAGTGGACAGGCACACTGGTTTTACAAATTATTTATTTATGTACAAGGACACTATATGGATTTATTTCAGTTTAATACTTATCACTTTGCACTTTATTTATCTGTTTACATTTGTTTGCACTTTATATATCCACTGTTGAAGAAGTTGGCCTGGCTGGCAACAAGGGTTAATAACTTAAAGCGGTGTTTCAGCGGTAAATTTTTTTTCTAAAAGTCAGCAGCTAAAAAAAAGTAGCTGCTGACTTTCAATAAGGAGACTTATCTTTCCAGGGCGCCCACGATGTCGGCCGCCGAGGCCGACATGTCCCTCGGCTCTCGGGTCCCAGCGCCACCATCCTCACTAAATGAAACTAAAAACTAAATGAAACAGGCAGTGGAGCTTCACTGCCCGTTTCCTACTGCGCATGCGCGAGTTGCGCGGCGCTTTGTGAATGGGACGCGCTGTGTTAGGGAACACACAGTTCCCAGAACACAGCGCGCCCCATTACCCAGAAGACAATGCAGAGGAGGAGAGAAGGCCGAAGATCACCGCGGAGTAGGAAGGAGGCAGATTAGGAAGACTGCCTAGCAACAGGGATTTCTGGTAAGGTAAAAAAAAAAATTCTTTCAAATGTTTTTTATTTTAAGAATATTAATGCTCTTTTTTTTTTTAGGGTGGCCCTCCACTTTAATTGACAGTGACTAGGGGTAGGTCAAGAAACCTCTCACCAGTCCTACTGTGACAATCTAGACAACAACAATAGTTCTGTGATGGGGGGCCCCTTTAACTGAAGATGTGGCAGTGGCAAATAACAGTGCTTGACACTGCCATCTTGTGGACAAATACAAATCTGTATTCTCAGTAACAATGCACAGTGTTACATGTTTTTACATTGTCTTCAGAATCATGCACAGTATACATAACTTACATACTTCTCGGTCTCAATATTAGATTTCCCCTTACCAGCCTCAGTCCCTGTGTCTAATGTACATGTCCTCTGGTCTGTTCAGTCCACCCAAAAAGTAATATTTCAGTTAAAGGCTTCCTGTATCAGCTATGACCTCTCTACTCTCCCTCTGCACCAAGCCTCCCATTTGACATGCGCGGTTGGTATATATTATCAATGGAAAAGCTTAACAACTCACCACTGTTCTGTATATGAATATGTGCGTCATCTTGCAATGAAGCTTCCAATCCACATATAACTTGCAAAACAGAGGTATCTTGTTGTGAAGTATGAATTACTTTATATATGGCTTTACCATTTTCGGTGACCTGGCAACTAAAATTTGAATGTAAATTAGAGCCCTACTAATATATATCTATACAGTATATTTATAGTACAATTGATCCAACATATATTGTAATTTAATAGCAATTTTACACAAATAGTATTCATTCAGTAGGGAAATGTTAAGCAATGACCATGTATAAACCTACAGAAACCAAGCAGCTTTCATTTCACCGTATAAAAGCTGTGTTCCGGGCAGTTAAAAAAAAATAATAATTTCTAGGATAGGTTATTACACAAAATAAAAATCTGAAAATATACCCACCACCAAAAAAGTAAAACAAATAATCAAAGATAATTGTCACGTTCCGGATACGGCGGGGAACAGGAGGTGGATCCCCTATGCCAATGGGGCGATAGCACGGGTTGTATTGGAGGACCGGTTCTAATGTTGCTACTGGTCTTCACCAGAGCCCGCCGCAAGGCGGGATGGACTTGTAGCGGCGGTAGCAACCAGGTCGCGTCTTCCAATAGCAACTCGACCCCACTGACAGCTGAGACAGGCGCGGTACACAAGGATTAGGCAGAGGCAAGGTCAAACGTAGCAAAGGGTCAAGGCAGGTGGCAAAGGTTCGTAGTCGGGGGCAACAGCAAAGGTCTGGATACACAGAAGGAGCAAAACAACTGGGCACTAAGGCAACACAAGATCCGGCCAGGACAGGAAGGGGAAGTGGGTTTAAGAAGTGTTCTGGGTGTAACATCAATTTGGACCAGGCACCAATTACTGGTGCGCTGGCCCTTTAAGATTAACAGTGGTGTGCGCGCGCGCGCGCCTGGGGAGCAGGGGCGCGCGCGCAGGGGAAGGTAGGAGGAGAGAGGCAGGAGGAATGGAATGCGATCCCCGAGCGGACCGAGGCCGCCACGAGGATCGCATTGAGAGAACCGAGCGGCGCCTGCGGTCAGCGGAGCCGACCGAGGCGCTGCAGAGCCGAGAACGCCGTGGGCGCTCCGGGATGGAGGAGGCACCCGGAGCGCTCGGCGTTACAATAATGGTCATGTAAGAACCACCTAGTGTATACATTTTAAAGTCTAGACCTCTACCCCATGTAGATGTTATGGTTAAATGTAAGGCAGATTCTAACTTTTTTTCCAAAATAAAAGTGGCAGAGCTTGAATTTTTAATACATTTGTTATCTAAATGAATCTACAAGAAAATAAAGCATTACACACCAGAAGTAAATGTGTTTTTCGCAACCTTGAAACCGACCTGCCCAGCTGTGTTCCTACATGATTTCCTTAATAATTCAACATACCGTAGCATTCTTTTAAACAATAAGCAACTCTGGCCAGCTAACAGCTGCAGTAAATTGGTGGTGTAGCCTAACAGCTGCAGTAAAACGGTGGTGCATCTAGTACCTAGCTGTTATTCAGTTTCTCAAGAAGAAGCAAAATTTCTCTTAAAAACTATACCCAGTGCTGGTCTGTTTTTTTCCTTTACTTACTTTCTTTTTTATCCACTTTTTGGTTTCCCTGAAGATAATGGTGGTGTAGCACCCACTGCATAGATGCCTCTTGGGCAGGCAACATCACCAGTGCCCTTCAGGGAGATCTTCTTCCTAGCAGTAAGTTCTCCATAAAAGTTTTTTTTCTTACACAGATTATTGCAATTTTGTATGGTGCATGTGCGATATCATGCACAAGACATCATACGCCTCATCTCTTGTATGGGTCATATAAAATTTCAATCATCTTTTAGAAAGAATAAAAAAAGTCTCCTTTTTCCTCCATTCAAAGTAATGTGTATTGGTGAATTCTCAAGATGAAAAGTTAAAGCTCCTCTCTGAGCACACACTCACCACCCCCCCACCCCCCCACCCCCACCATTTAGGCTTGGTTCTCACTGCCGTGACCTGAAAGACGTGCGACTTTGCCAGGCAACTTCAGTGCGACTTTGCCAGGCAACTTCAGTGCGACTTTGAAGCAACTATAGGGAATGCCTAGGTAATCTTCCTGTATTGTCGGATCCTAATCACATCAATTAAGATGAGGATCCGACTTTGAGCCGACTTCCATTAAAGTCTATGGGCACAAGTCGGAACAGAAATTGCCTTGAAGTAGTGCAGGAACCTTTTCTAAAGTCGGAGCCACTTCAGTAGTGCTAAATAAGACTCTCCAGGTTAGATCTCATTGACTAACATGGGATTTCATATATCACGCGACTTGGGGTCTCACAAGTTAGATCAGTCATGGAACAGTCACGGCAGTGTAAACTGATACTTATAACACTTCATCGATGTCTTATTAATAATTGCCGTAAATTAGGAAAACAAATCTAAAAGCCCAAAATACCTAAATCTGTGGTAACAAGACACGCCCAAGTCCTATTTTTTTCTACAGCACTGAGAGTGGGTCTTTCTTTAGGGTCCATGTTACTGGCCATTGGCTCCTAAGTAGCTGGGTCTTTTTGGGCTCCATGACTGTAGAGGCATGATAATGTCATGATGAGGGGATTGAATGGCATAGATACAGTTTGCGGCTCTGGATTACCAATCACAATGTGACCACAGACTCAGGGAATCAAAAAAAGGGGTCAGATAACGGATTTAGAAAAAAAATATTTAAATGGGAAAGGGAGGGGGATGTGGTAGACACTGTTTACCTGTAGATGGGCTTAAAAAAATGTATGCTATTCGCTCATTAACAGAGAAATCGACCTACAGGTACATTTTAAAGTGCAAGCTTAGGTAGGCACTAAGTGAAGACAGATATTGAGCTATTAATGTTATCCAGCAAAACTGCATCTATGATAAATCAGAAAGTTAAATTTTACCTTAATCATTGTAATAAATTGTAGCAAAATCTCCTTAAAGAGTCACTGGGAATATACTTCCTAAAAGCTTTATTGTCTAACCTTCTCTCTTTGCTGATTGTATTCAAACCTTCATAGCAGCCTTGAACCATATTGGTGCTTATGAAAAACTTCTGTGTGCTATAAAAACTTATTTTCACATGAGGCTTTACATGTGTAGGAGCCAACAAAGAGTCTACAGTGGGTATGTTTGAGAATAGCTCAGCTTTATCACAAACAGGGGTTCCCGGATCACCAGATTACCGACAGAAGGGAGTGGGGTGAGCTGCTAATACAGCAATGTCTGGATAAAAAAAACGAGTGAAAAAGTAAAAGTACTGAGCTTTGCCCCTGCATTGTTATGTTCCCAATTTGACCTTATTACACCTTTAATTGAAGAAAGGTTCTGAAAAATGTTGCTTCTCTCTACAGAGGACAGTTGCACAGGTTCCATTTTCCCACAGTTTTTCAGAGGGGGCCGGTGACAACCATGACTAACATTAGCTCCTCTAAAACAAATATTTGAAGTCACTTCCAAGCATTAGGCATCGAGCAAACCACTGTGCGGTCATCTGCTTGAGATCTGGCCATTTTTACCTGAGCTGATCAAGAACACCTTTGGCACAGACATTTTTATGACTTTTTGAGCGGTTTGTAGCCATCAACCCCCAACCCACCCCCCCCCCCCCCCCCCGAAGCGCTGGATTAAGAGGAATCTTTTGTTGTTTGTTTTTTGCACAACACCATCCCTGGTGTTTTGGTTCCCCTCCTTTTGGCTAACATTCATTACACAGACTGCCACATGTTGGTTCTCCATACAACGCCTGAACTTTTTAGGAGTACATGTAACTTGGAGAAAAGCCCACTCAAACTCTCATTTAAGGCCTGTGCAAGACAAGAAACCTCTTACCCATGGGAAGGCACTACTTGTGAAGAGGAGGTTGGGGGAGTGTGGCAATGCTGCTGCAAAGAAGTGCTTGTGCAGCGTTATCAGACCCCCAAAAGTAAATGTTGCAGAAAGGAGCATACCGGCAAGTCTCGTGGTAACAGAGCCCTCCGTTTTTTTTTTTTTTTTTCTTTTAAAGTGCACATTAAAGGAAGTTCTATTGAAACTAAAATACATAGATTTCACCTGGACATACACTTTAAAATGTATTTAGAATGCCAGCTACTCACCATGGTTGTTCTTGCCACAAATTACCATTTTCCCCTGCTGGCTTGTTTTTCTCTTCTACATTCTCAGATAGCCTTGCTTTTTCTGGAAAATGGTCTTTAATAAGGTCTGAAACATTTTGAAAGAAAAAATTGTTTTAGTTTGTACCCACCTTTCCTTTTTCTCTGAGCCACCTTATACAATAGTGATTGCAGCAGATCTTTGTCTCAATGCCGCACAAAAAGTACATATGAGTAGTTTGCATGCAGTTAATTGGCAGGCTAACTTTTACAGCATTATGATAACTGGAAGGGGGTTTTGCCTTCTCCTGCATAACTGTACCCCACAGGCCGCAGCCTATGTGATCTTTCCAGAAATCCATGCCTGATTAAGATGATTAAATAAGCAGGTTAATGATCATGATATTTACTGATTGGGGCCCTGTAACCTCAATACCGTCACATATATTAAAAACATAACTGTGTAATCAAATTTGTTACTATGACACTGTATGAACACTAGAGATGGGCATAACACCCCCCTGTTCGGTTCGCACCAGATCTCCCAAACAAAACCCAGAGTTAAAGTTCTAACCAGAAAAGCGAACCATATTAAAGTCTATAGGACCCGAACTTGAAAAATCCAAACTCATTTTGAAAGCTTATATGCAAGTAAATAGTAAAAAGGTATGGGGTTCTGGGTAGTGCCCTGGGGGACATGTATCAATGCAAACTTTTTTTTTAAAAGGATAATTAAAAAAAAAAATTCCTTTAAATATAGTGCCTGGGGGGTCCCCGTAGTCTGTCTGTAAAGTGGCACATCTGTAGCATGTAGCTGCAGCAAAAATGAAATTTCAAAAGAAAAAAAAAAGAATGAAATTACATTTAAATTGGCAGCAATACAATACCATTGCCAGCAATAGAAAAACGACATGGGGTTCCCCCCCCCCCAGTATATACCAGGCCCTTCAGGTCTGGTATGGATTTTAAGGGTAACCTCACCCCATCCCAAAATTGTCAAAAATTAAAAAAAACACAGTTTCTTAAAATGCCATTGTTAAAAAAGAAAAAAACAGTGTCCCCCCCATGTAAATCCATCATCAATCACGACGCCCGCTGCACCGCTGGACCCGAAAAATAAAAATCACTCCGCTGTCAACTAAAGCAAACCGATGCATGCCTGGCTTGCCGTTTGACAGTTCTTATATAGGTAAGGGCAGGGCCATCTGGTGAGTTCACCTTATTTCACCGCCCCTTGTGACATCATGGACCATCATGCATGGACATGCACCGGTCAGTGACATCACAAGGGGGCGTTGCCACCAGATGGCATTGCCAGGTGGCTCCGCCCCATACCTATATAAGAACTGTCAAACGGCAAGCAAAGCATTCTGAGGTTTGCCTTCGTTGAGAGCGGAGCAATTTTTTTTTTTCGAGTTCGCGTGGCGGTGGCATGATTGATGATGGATCTACATCAGGATACCCTGTTTTTTTTTTTTTATTCTTTAATAAAGTAATTGTCAAAAACTATCTCTGTTTTTTTATTACATTTTTGACACTTTTTTGGTGAATGGGTAGTCCATACTCATTCACATAGGGGGGGCGGGATCTGGGGGCCCTTGTTAAAAGGGGGCTTCCAGGTTCCGAAAAGGCCCCTGCCCGCAGATCCCCACAACCACAGCCCAGGGTTGTGGGGATGAGGCGCTTGTCCCCATCAACATGGAGACAAGGTGCTTTGGGGTGGGGGGGGGGCATGTGATCTGGTATGGTTCAGGGGGGGGGGGGCTGCTCTCTTGTCCCCCCTCTTTTCTAGCCTGACAGGCTGTGTGCTCGGATAATGGTATGGTATGGATTTTTGGGGGGACCCCACACAGTTTTTTTTTTTTCACTTTTTTTATTGCTCGCAATGTTTATTTTTTACTCAACTGTCAGCGGGAAAGCCCATTGACAGGTGATGACTGGTTGTTAAGGACATCGTGGCCGGCTTCCCAGCCCTGAGTCACTTCTTGTTTCCACTCCCTACCCACCTCCGAGCACCATCCCTTGGTTCCACCCCCTCCTCCACCTCCCAGTATCGCCCCTTTAACAGAATACAGAACCAAGTATCATTTTGTATTGATAGGTAATATGTATGGAATTTTTTAACAATAACAATGAAAGCAGTAAAGTAGATCTCCTGCAGCCAGCAGCAATATACCCTTCCCAGCAACAATAGATTCCACCAGCAACAATAGACCCCAACAACAATAGACCTTGGCAGCAACAACAGTTTTCCCAGCAGCCAGCCCAGCATTAATAGACTCTCCAGCAGCCAGCAAAAATATACCCCCTCCCTCAACAGTAGATCCCTTCCAGCAACAACTGACCCCCCAGCAACAGAAGCCCAACCAGCAATAGATTCCTCACCAGCAACAATAGATCTCCCCAGCAACAACATATGCCTTCCAGCAACAATTGACCCCCCCAGCAACATAAGCCCTCTCCCCCTAGCAACAGTAGATACCCAGCCAGCAACAATAATAGACCTTCCCAGCAATAATACACCACCATGCAAAAATAGATCTTCTTCAGGAACAATAGATCCCCCAGCAGCCAGCATCAATGGACCCTTCAAAACACCCCAGCACCCCTTACCATTACATACATTCAGTGCTGGAACTGCAATCCCCTACTTCCCCACTGGAAAAAGCCCTGGAAAGAGATATATTTGCAGAAATCCTAATCATTTTCAGTGTAACTACAAAAAATCATAATCATAATAATTACAAAAAAATTTAAAAACCTTTGATGCCTTCATTGTGGTTCACTGCTTCTATGACCTAAAATAAAAATAAATAAAAAAAAAGTGAAATATATTTCCTACAACACTGTCAATTAAACATGGTCACGCATCTGAAGACTAGAGAATTCTGCCTCCAGAAGGATCTTTTTCCAACTTATAAGTCCCAATATGTATTTGTTAAACAATGTGAATTCCATACAGATAGATCATACAATCACAGTTAATCTTTAATAAGGTAGTAGAACATCTTTTTAAATACGTAAATTACTGAAAGAAATGGTAAACATAGTGAGATGCGATAATACAAAATAGACCTACTCTTAGGGACCTCCAATAGATGGTAAAGCTAAAATGCTAAAATTATATTCCAGGATGGAGTCAGTAAAAAAAGTGGTTGAGAGAGAAGTCAAGCAAAGGAAAAAGTTGAATAATAGTATAAGTGCCTAGGTCTTTATTTACCCTTAATAATGTTTTTTTTTGTATTCTTTTGATTATCTTGTTTGGTGCCTCGGTTTGCATTTTTCATATATATATATATATATATATACATTTATACACATACACATATATATATATAAAGTACCTGGAAAGTTAACTTTAAATGCTAATACCTTGAGCTGATTGCCCTTGTGCATTTTAGAATACCAAAGTACCAAGCTTATGAAAAGTTTAAATGTTTTATGTTTTTTCACCATTAGATGGCACTCAGGTCACAAATGATTGCAAACGATTCATTGCTGTCTCATGTTCTCAAGAGGTTGTAGTGAAGATGGAGCAGCTGAAAAAAAAATTTCTGCACTAAAAATGCATGCACAGTGTTTTCCATGTATTGCAATGGTTCTAGTTCACACCAATGCAGTCAGTTACAGTCAGTTAATGGTCAGTGCAGAAATTGACTGGAAACTGACTTAAAGTGGTTCTGCACCCATTTCATTTAGTAAATCTCTTTGCCTTCCAAATCAGGCAAAGAGTACTAAATGAAATGTGTTTTTTTTTTTACTTACCTTGTAATTGATGACTTCCGGTCTTCTCTCTCTTCGGCGGTGGGCGGGGTCTCTGCGTCAATCGTCGTCAGGCCGCACTGTCTCCTGGGATCTGGTGTCATTGTTCCCAGGAGTCAGTGCGGACATCTTCCGAAATCTAGCGAGATTTCGGACACATCTTCCGAAATCTCGCGAGATTTCGGACACATCTTCCGAAATCTCGTGAGATGTCGGCAGATGTGCCGTTACTGCGCACGCGCGAGTAACGGCGGTGCATGCTGGGCCATCTAAAGTGCCTGTGGGGGTTTCACATGCCCACAGGCAAGATGGCCCCCAGCACAAAAGAAGAAGATGAGGAACTTCATCGGACGAAAACCGGCGGCGATCGAGATGGAAGATGGAACAGGTGAGTCCCCCAATAAAGGTAAGCATCCTTTGTATACCCCCCAAAAAAAAAAAATATATATACAGAGTGCAGAACCGCTTTAAACAGACTGCACTGGTGTGAACTAGAGCCATTGGAATACAGGGGGTCCCCGAGTTACGAACTCGTTAGGGACTGGCCCCGTGTACGGAAGTCGGAAATGTTCGTAAGTCGGCACGCATGCGCAGACCGACAAATACGGAGATTTCCGGACATTTCCGATGTTCCGTCTGTTGCCGTTCTGCGCATGCGAGGCAAATTACGGACATTTCCGGCATTTTCCGGCGCTCCGTATGGCCGCGCATGCGCAGAACGGCCGAAAGACGGCGAAAACCACCGAAAAATGGCGGAGGGTCCCCGCAGCACCCCGTTCGTAAGTAGGGGTTGTTCGTAGGTCGGGTGTTCGTAAGTCCGGGACCCCCTGTACATGGAAAACACTGTGCATGCATTGCTACGGCCAGTTCACACCACAAAAATGCACTCCGGATACGTTCCAGATCAGTTTTTGCTTACAGTTTGCACAACACGCAGTTCCAGTGTGTTTTTTTGACACAATTTGCTATGTTCCAGTACATTTCTGTGCAGAAAAAATGCAGCATGCTCTACTATTTTTTCTGCTCCTGAAACTGACAAGAACTGACTGCACTGGTCATGCACTCCGGATATGTTCCAGATCAGTTTTTTGCTTACAGTTTACACCTTCTACCTTCTCATTACTGGTCCATCACAAATACAGACATGCAACCAACACTAAAGCTGGCCATACACTATTCAATTTCTTTCTTTTGTTAAGCCTGTCAGAAACAGGTACATAAATCTGTCGGGAAGTTAATCTGGACAGTCCTTCCTTAGTGCACTCCCTCCCTAGCCACTGCGCCCGTCACACTGAAAGGTGCATGGTAGAGAAGTTTTGGACCAGCGGTGGGTGGGACTTGATGTAGCTGGGTTCTGGACTACAGTAATATGGAGACCGAGATGTTTCATTTAATATTTTTTTTTTCCTGAGATACTGAAAGCATGCCACACCATCCTCTGGTCAGAAGGGGAGAAGTAAAGCCAATAAAACTCATAAACTTCCATGCAGGACCCTGGGAAGCTTGGGAAATGAGGTCCAAAGCAGCAGCCATGTAATGGAGTTTGGGTTTCCAAACTACAGACCCCATATGCTTTGGTGGCAGAGGAGGAGCCAAAGGGGACTTAAGTACCTCCTCTTAAGTACACCTCTTCCCTTGCACCACAGGAGTTCTGGCATATACGTCCACATCACTGGGCCTTTAGGGAGGCCAAGCCAGGCAGGCTCAGAACTAATCACCAGAGGGAGTGCAAGACTTACAGCAGTCCTGCTTGCATCACAGCTCTTCTCTAATTGCTGAGAGACCCACAGGCTCACTGCTACAGACCACTGGACTCTGTTGTTACACACAAGAGCCGCTGAAAGCAGGATATCTAGGCAGCAGAACCCATCCACACCCAGCCTAACCTAGCTCCCCTGTTATGAATATTGCACTATACAGTACCTCTCCCAAAGTGTCTGTGCAACAATACTAAACTGGACCCAAAATTGACTGCAGGACTATACTAAAACAAGCTGGTGTTCTGTCGGATAGTGTCCGCCTATCAAATTTAGTCCACCCCGTACTGCGCAGGCGCAGCGCTTGTGCAGTATGGAGCAAAAGGAGATTGGGAAAATCTCCCAACAAGAACGGCGCCTGCACCGTGAGTCCAGATGGAAGCCCCACCATCCAAGTGGACATAGGGCTGCAAATAGTTGGAGGGCCCCTCGTGGGCTCGCTTCGCTCGCCACGCTTCGGGCACGGCCTCGCTTCGCTCGCCACGCTTCGGGCACGGCCTCGCTGCGCTCGGCTCTTATGGATTCTAACTCTATGTCCACTTGGATGGTGGGGCCTGAAAGTAGACTCACAGCGCAGGCGCCGTTCATCTTCGGCAATTTTCGGAATCTGCTTGTGCTATGTACACAGCGGACACTATCCGATGGGGGACAGTATATGACAGGGCACCGGTATTCATTGCTTCTGCATTGTCTATAGGTTCTCAAAAGAGACTTTTACCAAGTGCACCAACTTTCTTAAAGGGCCCCAACAATAGCTGGTCGGAGACCCATATTAGAGAATGCCCCTCTCAGTACTATTGTTACACCCTATTAGTCTCTTTAAGCATTCAGTCATTTTATGGTCAGTTTAGGCCTTTCATAGCTACCACTAGTGCACATTAGCAGTAAAGCTCCGTTGTTTTAAAATCTGCTAGTGATAGCCTGTATGTCAGTCAATATCAATACTATGTTCAATCTATTTTGCGTTCACCTGGTCAGCTATTGACCTTATTCACAACACATTAAGATATCTTTTTACTATCTGATTTGGTGTTTGTCTCTCTGGTAGCACATTATCGTTGGGTGTTATGCACTGCCTAGCAGGTTTTGTGGTGCTATATAGGCCTCCACCCAACCAGGTGAGTCAGAGAGGTTGAGGCATCAGAAGAGTTCAAGGCCAAGATCAGGAGGACTCATTCTATTCAGTGGCTACATTAGTGTGAGTTTTTTTCATATTTCATGTCTGAGATCTACAACCACTAAGGAAATTACTGGCAGAAAATTGTCGTTATAGCGTTTTTAAATTCCCCTGATTTTCTTAAAGAGTAACTTTGTCAAACGTCTTGTTTAGTTAGTGGATGGATCTGTTTGGGAGATTTCCCACCACTTCCTTTTCTGACAGGAATTAAAGTATAATCTCTACAAGTAGGAAACAGATGAGTGCCCAAAACAACAAAAATGTTTCAGCTACTGCACATGTGCCAGGCCCAACTATAGAAAATAATGGAAAGCAAATAGCAAACTCTGGCACACTGATAATGTTGCATACGTTCCGGTTTATTGAAAATGAAATCACTGTGACAATCATTGTGACAGTCCCCACCCATGGTAACTCGAAGCTGATGCAATTCAGGGCAGGGTAGACAGGGCTTGCTTGTAGAAATAGGCCAAAAGCAGTGTGCTTATATACACAAACACATCACATACTAATCACAGCATTCAAGTACCTCTTAAACGGCATTACATCCTATTTGTAACAATATAGTATGATACTGGTGATGCTAGGACGTGTCTTATATATAACAAGAAATACATTAAACACACAAAGAAAATACAAACTGATAAAAACATTGTGATATTGAATGTGTTGGGAGTGTGGACGGCCTCTTATATCACTGACACCCAGCACTGAAGCAGAGCGGAAGGGAGATTACCAATACACACACATATAGAAAATAACGGTCAGCCAAGACACATGTATCAAGATTGGAATGAGCTGTCCATTAAGTCTGGACTCCGAGCATGCATGCTGGCTGAAATACAAGAAAATCTGGGCAGGCCAGAACAATAAAAGCTGTCTATTTCAGGATTATAATGTTCTTTTCATCATTTTTTTGTAAATTCTATGTCTGTGTGCTTGCTCTCTAGTCTCTAGCTCACTGTTATTCAACTTGCATGCAGCTCCACAATATTTGCTGTTCAGCCTGTGCATCTCGGCACCCAGTAATGTTGCCATCTGATACCCTTAATGCACCACCTAATTGCTGTGTCCTGCAGTTTATCTAACCTGACTGCGCCTGGTTTAATGTTTCATAGCAGGCAGGAGGAGTTTTGCATCCTTCGGGTTTCTGTGCTTGTGAGATGGCTGCAGATAAAATCCTGCCTGATGCACAGTCACTTCTGCTTAGGTGGGGTGGAGAGGTGTGCAAAGTGTGCTCTGTATACTGTACATAAACCTCTGAGTACAGAACACTGACAAGCAGCCATCTGCACAATACTGACAGCTTTCCTCACAATAATCCTTCCATGTTGTCTCTCTTGTGCTTATTGATGAATCCCTTTATATCCACCATGCCTTGGATAGCTGTGGAGAAGGGGGGCCATTCTCATGTTAAAGATGAGGGATTGCTGTGAACTTGCCCTAGACCTGTCCTCATTTGTACACAATGTTCGTATTTTTTACAGTGATTACCAAATCATCCAATTGCAGCCCAAAATTCTGTAATATTGGTATATATTTAGAAAGCCAAGTTGATTTAACCATGTCCTTTGAGTTGAAGTACAACTAAAGGCAAAACGTTTTCTTTAGTTTTGGATAGAGTCAGGGGCGTACCTAGAGCATTTGGCACCTGGGGAGGATCCTATATCTGGCACCCCCCCATTAATATGTAAAAATAACCCAATGTGCCCCCTGCATTCCTCTGCATCCTTCAATATCGCTTTGTCACTACTGTGTACCCCCTCTCCACAACTGCACCTCTGGACCCCTTTACATTACACAGCCCCCTGCGCCTCTGGACCCCTTTACATTACATAGCACCCTGCCCTTCTGGATCTCTTTACATTACATAGCACCCTGAACCTCTGGACCCCTTTACATTACACAGCACCCTGCACATCTGGACCCCTTTAAATTACACAGCACCCTGCATCTCTGGAGCCCCTTTACATTACACAGCCCCCTGCACCTCTGGGCCCCTTTACATTACACAACACCCTGCATCTCTGGGCCCCTTTACATTACACAGCCCCCTGTGCCTCTTGGCCCCTTTACATTACACAACACCCTGCATCTCTGGGCCCCTTTACATTACACAGCCCCCTGCGCCTCTTGGCCCCTTTTACATTACACAACACCCTGCATCTCTGGGCCCCTTTACATTACACAGCCCCCTGCACCTCTGGGCCCCTTTACATTACACAACACCCTGCATCTCTGGGCCCCTTTACATTACACAGCCCCCTGCCCCTCTTGGCCCCTTTACATTACACAGCACCCTGCACCTCTGGACCCCTGCATGTTACACAGACTCCCCCTTCAGTGCAGGCTCCCCTCCAGTGTAGCCCCCCCCTCTTCAGTGCAGCCCCCCTCCTTCAGTGCAGCCCCCCCTTCAGTCTAGCCCCCCCTCCAGTGTAGCCCCCCTCTTCAGTGCAGCCCCCCTCTTCAGTCTAGCCCCCCTCTTCAGTGCAGCCCCCCTCCAGTGTAGCCCCCCTCCAGTGTAGCCCCCCTCTTGAGTCTTGCCCCCCCTTTTCAGTGCAGCCCCCCTTATCAGTGCAGCCCCCCCCTCAGTCTAGACCCCCCTCAGTCTAGCCCCCCTCTTCAGTCTAGCCCCCGTTCAGTGCAGACCCCCCCCCCATTGAGTACCTCAGATGAGCGCGGCGGCACATGCTCAGCAGATCCCCTCCTCTCTGTTTACACAAACAGAGTGGAGGGGGAGTCGGCTGCTCGTCTGTGCCTGTGTGACATCCAGGATCGCACACACAGACAGCCCGCGGACGCAAGAGGAGGGGATGGTAGGTGCAGCGTTGTCACCCTGCAACCCCCGCACACCCCCTCCCCCTTGCATCTGCCTATTCCCGCGGCGCTGCCACAGCTTCAATTGCAGAGGGGGGTGCCGGCCTGGGGGGGGGGGTGTGCTCCTCTGTCAGTTTCATTCTGGGACATTGTATTGTCCGGGAGTGAAGGTGCCCGGGACCCAGGACAGACGCCGATCCCTGATTCCAGGGGGAGCATTTTCCCCCTCCTTGTGGAAACCCATGAGAACACCTGTCGATTTAAATTACTGTCTGTGCCCTCTTTAGGGAGATTCACCCTCTCTATTTGTCCTGTTTACCATTGCCATTGAAAGTGAAAGTAAAACAAAATCCCAATGTCTAAGTTGTCCCTAGAAAAGTATTATTGGGGAAATCTTTCAATGGGCACACTCGTTCTGTTAACCTGGGGGTCCTCAGGGCACTCCCATAATATGCAGGGATTCGCTCCCATTTCCTGTTTTGGTTATGGGACAGGAAGTGAAGGTAAATCTCTCCAATTGGGGTACAGATGACAAAAAATAAACCAACAGGGGTTATAACCCTCCCTTACTCTACCCAAAATAGTTCTACTTTAACCATACACACCTAGACTTTACCCATTCAGCTCTGTGGGGCTACAGGCAGGGGTCAAGTCCTGGGGAAAAAAGTGTGGGAACTCCCACCCAAGATCCACTCCCCCACCAACAAAAAAATAAAAATGATCCGCTCATATGCACGAACGCTTCAAAAGTGGTATTTTTCATCCAATTTTCGTATTGTGTGTATGAAGCTTAACTGTTAGTACATAAAAAAAAACAATCCTCAATAAACATAAATATGGTAATTCTCTGAATAATCAGCATTCATTCAATTGTGCTTCCATGCAAATGTGAACATCATGTTCTGATCTCTATTGGGGAATTTTATTTTGTATATAGAGTGTTTATGTGGTGAGTTTACACTTTTCATTGAACAGAGTTTGGATAACACAGGGTTAAACGGAAAGGTCATGAATTAACTGCACATTATCTGGACAGAATGCTTGGTGAGATAGTGATGTGTTCCTGCTTAGGAGATGTATGTTAGCTTGGGGGGCTGCAAACTCTGCAGGGCTCCAACACACACTCGCTGCTATTCCAACCCTTCACATATTTCCACATAAACTTCCCTCCTGGCATTAAACTTTGCCAGGTATTGTGCTCAGCTTACCACCCCAAACTGATGTTCCTCCCTCAGCTCACCTCTCTCCCTGCATGTCCTGTGAGCAGAATAGCTGTGCTCCTCCTCGGGGTTCTCTCATCATATGGCACTGAAGATAGAGGAGGGGGGATCCAGCGGGACACACAGAGCAAGTATGCAGGAGACTGGGGGGGGGGGGGGGATGAGGAGACAGAAAATCAGGAGGGGGCGGCAGGGAGGAGCGCATCACGAGAGGTCTGACTAAACACAATCATTTAGCAGCAGAGACCTAATCTACCCGTCAGCTAGCTGTGATTGACAGGTAGATTGAAGCGGAGGCTGTCATGGGGCCCCCTACTGGCAATGCCTGAATGGTCAGGTGTGCGTCACTTACTATTGCGAGCTGTGTCAGCGGCTGCTGGTGTAGCACCTGACACACAGCTCGCATACTTCAAAGTCTTGCAGGACACAGCTGGTAAAGGGAACTGGGTTCCTGTTGTGGAAAAAGTACAGGAACTCCGTTCCCATGCGTTCCCGCAGGATTTGAGCCCTGGCTACAGGTAATCCTCATATTAACCATATCCACAAATTGCTGCAGCACAATTAGCATGGTGCTACTTAGTACTGTCAACCTCCCGTGGCACTTTTTACTGACAAAACATAGAAAATGTACTGACTCGGCACATTTTTTTATCGACAGCCTGAAAAATCACAGCACACCTATTAAAAACTAAGACAATCAATATTTAAACAGTATAAACATGATATGAAAACACTGACAATACACATAAGTAATTTGTATAGTTTACATTTACAAATGTCAACACAGCACAACAAATTACCAGCCCTTGATATTTACGGACAGTTGTAAAAGTCACTGATTTTTACAAACCATCAGTAAATTAACTGATGGTTGGCAACCCTGGTACCACTTTCCACAGGTATTGTACAAGAGTGCTCCCAGAAATGTTTTGGCAACTCTGTAACCTATATTGTCATTATATTCTATAATGTAATATATTGTGTGTATAATTGTATACCAATAAAATACTTACCAGTGAGTCTGGGGAAGTTGCAGTGTTGCTTTCCTGATGGCTCTGGGTAACTTCGTCAATATCCAACTCAACATTCTTGCTGTCAACAACAGAAAAATACTTCATGATCACTATTAATTTATACTTGGCACAGCAAAAGTTATGCCATGCACATCACAACAGGGTCCAATGAATCCCTGCAAGTGTGTGGTAACCATAGTTTACACAAATATGAGCTTTTATTATATCATATACATCCCTCTGTTTATGTCTAATGTCCCGTACACACGGTCGGATATTCCGATGGAAAAAGTCAGATCGGATTATGTTGTCGGAAAATCCGATCGTGTGTGGGCTCTAGCAGACTTTTTCCATCGGAAAAAATTTGAGAGCAGGATCTAAAATTTTCCGACAACAAAATCCAATCTGACCTTTTCCGATCGTGTGTAGAGAATTTTGACGCACAAAGTGCCACACATGTTCAGAAGAAATTTGTAGACGAAAGCTATTGGCTACTGGCCTCTATGTAGTCCCGTCGTACGTGTTTTTACGTCACCTCGTTCCGAACGATCGGATTTTCCGACAACTTTGTGCGACCGTGTGTATTAAAGACAAGTTTCGGCCAAAATCCATCTGAAAAAATACGATGGATTTTGTGGTCGGAATGTCCGACCATGTGTACAAGGCATAACACATAGCTCAATTGCTCTCATTTTACTCAGGATAACCACACACTCTTCGTGTGTATCTTATTCTCCTCCTTAAAGTGGATCTAATGCTAATAAATTTTATACCTTAGTGCATTCCCTGTAAGGTAAAAAACATTTAAGCCCCATACACACATCCATAAAATAGGATGAAAAATACCGCTTTTTAATCGATCGTACGATAATCCGATCGTTAGTACACATCTTTCATCTGAAATTATCCAAATGGACAAACCTGAAAATGTTTCTTGTACAATACCAGATCATACGATTTTTGTTTAATCAGTCTGGTTTACGCCCAAAAATTACAATACAGATTCAATACAATACATTTTATTCTGTCGTACGAGAATTTTCGTACTTTAGTAACCTCTTCTTTTTTGATATGGAGACTAGCATGCAAAAAAAACGGATGATTATTCATCTGATAATCTCATCCTGTGTACCAGGCTTTAGCACTTGCTGTGCCTCACCCAATACTCCCCCAACCCCCCCTTAAACACTTACCTGAGTCCTACATTGATTCAGCGCTGTGCCCGTCTGTTGGTCTTCTCTCCCACCTCCATGCTCTGACTACACTACACTGATAGCAGCGGCAGTCATTGGCTCCTGCTGCTGTCAGTCAAATCCTGTGATCAGAGAGTGGGGGGGGCAGGGCCGAGCCGCACTGTGTCTATGGATGCACACACTGCCCGGCTCGGGAACGAGTCCACACGTCTGCCCCCACAGCAAGCGATATGTTATAGGAGCAGATACAGAAGAAGAGGAGCCAAGCTCACCGGCATGGAACCCCAGAAGAGGAGGTTTGGGGCCGCTCTGCGCAATACCTCTACACAGAGCAGGTGAGTATAACATGTTTATTATTTTAATTGTACTATACATGAAGCTGAACTCCAGGCAAATAGCTAAAATAGCTAAAAACGCAGATGAAAAACATATATGGGAGTTGCTTTACCTGCCAAAAGATTTGATTTAAAGTGGTGTTGCCACCAAAAAAAAAAAAAATTTGCTTAAAAATCATAAAAAAAATAAAAAAAAAATAATTGGAAAAAATAATTTTTTTTACTAACCTCTAAATGCCTGTTGCTAGGGGGTCTCTCGTAGTCTGCCACCTTCAGTGCCCGGGCACTGACATCACTTCCCCTCGGCGCACGTCCGATTATTAAAAGTCAGCAGCTGCAGTATTTGTAGCTGCTCACTTTTAAAAAAAATTTTTTAGTGGGCCCTCCTCTTTAATGTCTATTCAGTCCTGAGATTTACACAACTATTCTACACCATAAAACCTTATTTGGCAGGAGAGGAGACTTGATCTTTCTTTTCCGCAGTTTAGTAAGTTTAATGCCGCGTACACACGACCGGACTTTCCAGCAGATTAGGTCTGACGGGATCATTCCGTCGGACATTCCGATCGTGTGTGGAATAATCCGATCGTTTTTATAAAAAAAAAAATCAGACGGACCTAGAAATAGAACATGTTTCAAATTTGTCCGACGGACTCAATACCTATCGGGAAAACCATTCGTCTGTGTGCTGGTCCGACGAACCAAATACGACGCAAGGGCAGCTATTGGCTACTGGCTATTGAACTTCCTTTTTTAGTCCTGTCTTAGGTCATCACATTCAAAACTAACGGACTTTCAAATGGACTTAGTCCGTTCGTGTGTGGGCAAGTCCGTTTGTTCCGAAGTCCGTCGGAACTCCGTTGAATGTCCGTCGGGAAGACCGTCCGACCTAGGCTGCCAGAAAGTCCGGTCATGTGTACGCGGCATTACAGGCACCCCACCCTGTGACTGGACAGTGAAAAGAAAAGCAGCATACAGATAAGCTCATCTTTCTGTTATTCAGGTCTCTTCTCCTATCAGCATGCTCCTCTCTCTGCAGAACTGCAAATGAAGGTACTTCCACTGTTTGCATAAAAAAATAAAAAATAATAATTACTAAAGGATGCAATAACAAATATAAGGCTGCGTTAAAGGGTTAGTTCACCTTTACAGAGAACCTGACACTGGACCCCCTCCCCACCCCCTGGTCCCTGCTGTACTTACTACCGGCATTCATCAGCTGTCAGGGCTCCTGCAGCCGATCCACCTGTCTGGTGATTTGAAATCCCAGCTGCTCTCATCTTCATCTTGCGCTGCCAGGATCGACCAGATGGTTTCAGATTGGCCAGTGCCATCACATGAAGGGGAGGGCTTAAGCCCCATACACACAGTCGGATTTTCCGATGGATTCTGTCCTATCGGACAATGTTGTCGGAAATTCCGACCGTGTGTAGGCACCATCGGACATTTTCCATCGGATTGTCCGACGGACAAAGTTGTATCTCCTGCTCTAAAAATTTTCCGACAACAAAGTCCGATCACACCAATTCCGATAGTGTGTAGCGAATTCTGACGGACAAAGTGCCACGCATGCTCAGATCACATTACAAGACCAAAGCTATTGGCTACTAGCCTCTACGTAGTCCCATCGTAGGCAACAAACGTCACCACGTTCAGAATGATCAGATTTTCCGACAACTTTGTCCGACCGTGTGTATGCAACACCAGTGTCGGACTAAATCCGTCGGAAAAAATCCGATGGATTTTGTGGTCGGATTTTCCGACCGTGTGTACGGGGCATTAGATGTTAGGTCACCATTACAGTTTTTCTGGAACACTTAAACTTGTTTCCTTTCAGCAGCCATTGCGCAGTGCTGGGCTTCTGGTGTGCCCCTGCTCCTTTTAGGAATGCGCTCCCTCTAGACACAACTACTCTTAATGTATCCATTGCTATATTGATGAGGCAGGGTGGTTTTCACATATACAAATGTTGTGTAACCAAAACCCCTTTTTAATGCAAATTGTTAGATATAATAATTTCCATGTGCACAGTGCTCTAAAAGCTAGTTATGTATTGGGTGGTTGCCATGTTTGTTTAGCTTGCTGCACTAACTCCTGTCTTGTTGTATATGCCTGGAAAGCAGGGTTGCCAACCGCCAGTAAATTTACTGACAGTTCGTAAAAATCAGTGATTTTTTTTTACAACTGCCAGTAAATATCAGGAGCTGATAATTTCATGCTGTGTTGACTTTGTAAGTGTAAATCAAGCAAATGAGTTTGTTATAGGTATTGTCAGTGTTTCCATATCATGTCTATACTGTGTTAGTTTTCAATAGGAGTTCTGTAATTTCTCAGGTTGCCAGTAAAAATGTGCTCTGTCAGTAAATTTTCCATGTTTTGCCAGTAAAAAATGCTGTGGGAGGTTGGCAACCCTGCTGGAAAGATGCAGGGTTGGGAGGCCAATAGGAAGCCAAAATGCAGGCAAAATATATATTATTATTAAAATAATCTCTAGGATGAGAACAAAGTATACCAGAAAAAAGATGATAATAAAGATATTGGGGAAAGATCGTACCTTGGATCTGTGTGGTTGCTTGAAATATTGATGCTGCCAACATCTTTGGCCTTCTTGGCTTTTTTGCTGTGTTTTTTATGATGGACCACCGTTCCGTTGTCAAACATTAGATGTAGTCGAAAACTTACAAACTTAATCACTGTAAACAACATTGTTGTGGATATGCAGTAAAGGCATAATGTGAGTCGTGTTGCAGGCAAGCCCTGTGGGAAATACAATCAGTAAACATACTGCAGTGTAAAGCAATTTTAAAGTAGCAATGCAGTCATGCCTCGAACAAAAGATACTTGCATATTGTATGATGTTTTTTCTGCCAGGGGAATGCTTAACCAAAAACTTGATTGTATGATTGAAAAAAAAAAAAAAACGATAGCTGCCCATATGTAGGCAGGTGCAGTCTGTAATCCCTCCTGCAGGTGGCGCCTGACCAAAGTGGCAATGCAGAAGGGGACGGAAGTTGTGAGTAACTTGATTTCTCTATGCCTTCCTGTGGTCCCAGCTGTCCGATTGGATGCTGACACCCCATGTGACTGCAGTGGCCATCTTGGGTCAGGCACAGTCTATTTAAGACTCCGGATCTGGGGTTGGGTACGCTTTATGGCTAGTGTAGGGACAGGATCCCCGTCTGGCAGGCACAGTGCTTAGAGGTAGTGAAAGGTTCCAGAGGAGTAGGGACAGTGCTGGGACTATGTCAACCTCTCTTTAGGAAGCCTCGCCCTAGGGTGTGGAGCGCCCCAGGCCGCATTCCACTTCTAATTGCAGACACACTCGGTATCTTCAAATCTTCAGACCAATGTCACTGTTTGTATGTGTCTCTGGATGGGCGTGCCTGCCCCCGCTCCTGAATA
The DNA here is from genome assembly GCA_028564925.1 of Lithobates sylvaticus. Taxonomy (NCBI): domain Eukaryota; kingdom Metazoa; phylum Chordata; class Amphibia; order Anura; family Ranidae; genus Lithobates; species Lithobates sylvaticus. The sequence continues at coordinate 122,640,180 of CM053028.1, read as the reverse complement.
CGTTGTATTTTAACCTTTTCTACAATATAACTTTATTGCCTACTTGGACTCTGTGGGGTTGATTTACTAAAGGCAAATAGACTATGCACTTTTCAAAGTGCAGTTGCACTCTGCAAGGGCAGTTGCTCCAGAGCTTAGTAAATGAGATGAAGCTTCAGTTTGCAAAAATAAAAAACAGCTTTTTTGCTTGCACATAATTGGATGATAGAAGTCAGCAGAGCTTCTGCTCATTTACTAAGCTCTGGAGTATCTGCTCTTACAGAGTGCAACTGTACTTTGCAAAGTGCACAGTCTATTTGCCTTTAGTAACTCAACCCCTGTGTGTTTACTGCCTGTCACATCATGCTGCACCTTTGTCACACATAGATTCTTGACCTGCAAGCACCACCGGGCTTGACAAAAGTAGATTTAATAACTTGTGTAGAAAAACTATTGACCAAACTTTGCATCAAATCAGATGTATTCAGATTGTAGCACCATCTAGTGTGTGTTAGAAGTAGTTGTTAGTGTAGAAAAATTCAGCTTGGCTGAGGGCCAGGCTTGGGTTGTGTATCTGGGTCAGGGTTCAGTGACTCAGGGGCTGGGTGACTCATCTGGCAGCTCTCTCTGGGACTTTCCCCTGATCTGGAAGTTGATAGAAACTGCCAGAACTGGAGCATGGCAGTAAGGAGGGGCTGCCATGCATATTTAAGAGGCCTCAGCCAATCCTCAGCTTTGGGCCAGCAGGGGGCAGAGCTTACCGCATAAATAGTCATGAGCCATACCAGAAGAGGTAGCCAGGTGGAAGATGGAGATGGAGTGCTGAGGAGGCTGTCAGAGGCCCTTGCAGGGCTCCCCCTAGTCTGGGGGGGGGGGGGGTTGACCTCAGGCCTGGGGCTTGAGTGCTGGAAGATTCCCCTAAAACACACAGAGGAAATCTTTCCTGAGGGCACGGGAGCAAGGAGAGAGGACAGCGTGAGCAGGTCAGCACGTCTGGGAGATCTTCTGAGGGTTAGCCGGGTGGGCTGGTGAGTGACAGTCTGGAGGACTGTGGGGAGAAGTTAGCCTGGAGGGCTAGTGAAAGGGGCAGCCAGGTGCATTGACAGTGCCTGAAGAGGTGGTGCTGGGATCAGTATCCATGGGAGAAATGTCAGATAGACACTGAACTTTGCTACACATTTAAGAGCCCTTGGGTTCCTGCCTGTAATGGGCTATTGGTTCACCTAACTGAATGACTGTTGGATAATTGACAGCGTTCCAACTGGGTTCTGTAAGCAATTTAGTGCTGGAGGAAGAATAAGAGTAAATAAAAATATAAAGACTGTATATAGAAAGAGTTGTCCCTGAAGTTTGTTCTGAAGTCGAATGGGCATCCCATAATCTCTCATCCCTAGCAAAGTTTATTACCCTCAAAAAAAAATAAAAATAAAAAAAGGACTGTTCTCTGACTCTGAGTGCCAGCGGAAATTCAGTGTGCCTGGCTGTGCAGGATGGGGGATCCCAGTATACTTGCGGCTACAATATGTAGGGGGTGCGCTACAAGGTAATAAGGCAGTCACAGGTGCTGAGGCTGCTGAATACAATAGCTGGCAGTGTGAATTCCCCCAATCACCCTGTTTATAATAGATGGGGGAACCATTCAATGTTCTGTTGTTCATGCCCGAAGTCTGAATGAAAGAAATCAAAGCTTAAAGTAGCAATAGCTTCAGATCAATCCTTGTGTCCCTATGAAGCCCATGGGATCCTTGGTTCGGGCCCAAATAACTCTCCACCCCTCCCTGCTCTAAAGCCTCATACACACGATCGGATTTTGCGCAGACAAAACTTCAGACTTTTGTCCGAAGGCGTGTGCCTGGATCTTGTCTTGCATACAAACCGTACACAATTCTCGGCCAGCAAACACGAACCTAGTGACGTACTGCGAACCGAAAAAGAGGAAGTTCAATTGTCAGGCGCCACCCTTTGTCCTCCTTCTGCTAATTTCGTGTTAGTAGAAGTTTGGTGAATGTTGATTCGCACTTTTCATTTCGCACTTTTCATTTCGCGATTTTCATTTCGCGCTTTTCAGTTCGTTTCTGAATGGCCGTTTGTCAACCAGCCATGTTTCGGAATTGGAGGAGATAACGTCTTATTTATTATTGGCCTTGGAGTTATTGCTTTGACCCAAGTCCAGTCCAGGAACAGGAGGAGGAGGATTTCTTGGACCAAAAATTGGTTGCTTTATTAATCGTGCTCAATTATGTCATATGCCTTTGCTGTGGGAGCTCCAGGAGAATAATCCAGATGTTTTTCGGAATTATCACCGGAAGAAGAACCCCTGCTTTCACCAACTCTTGGCATTATTGACCCCCTATATTAAGAAGCAGGACACATGCATGAGGCTTTTATTTAATTTTTTGGTTGAATAATGATTTGATTTGGTATATTTTCTATATTTTTGGATGCATAGAATGCACCTTTTGGTTAAAGCACAAAGGTTCACACAAAAATTGAACCTCCGCTTTTCGGAACCCTCCGGTGTCACATTTGGCACCTTTCAGGGGGGAGGGGGGTGCAGATACCTGTCTAAGACAGGTATTTGCACCCCCTTCCGGGCATAGACTCCCATGGGAGTCCATGCCTCTTCCTGTCCCCCCGCGCTGTCTGCTGGGACACACACGGGTCCCAGAGACAGCAGGGACCATTCGGATTGCACAACGCGACTCATGCATGCGCAGTAGGGAACCGGGAAGTGAAGCCGCAAGGCTTCATTTCCTGATTTCCTTACCGAAGATGGAGGCGGTAGCATCTGAGGACCGAGGGACTGTTCGGCCTCAGGTGCCGACATCGCGGGAGCCCTGGACAGGTCCTTATTTTATTTGTAGCTGCGGACTTCCGCTTTAAGTTCTATTGGCAGAAAGCATGTCTAATGTTATTTGTTTTCTTTTTTTAATGCACAATAAAAAAATTGTGGAGAATAATACTTGGCTATGTGTTTGGGAGTAGGCAGTTACATTTTAAAAAATACAATGTAAAATTAACAAGGGACACCAACATAACTACGGGATAATGGTGTGGTAACTTGCACCAAAAAAATAACAAGAATAATAATATTATTCTTGATATCACTAGAAAAAAAAAAGCCTTTGAAAATTTGTTTGCATTAACTCCATCAGTATTACCAGTATCACCAGCAAAGCAGCTTCATTATTATCCCATTAAAGAAGAAGAGAATTGTGCGTTGCATTTCGAGATTTCATAATTTGCCACGTCACGAATGTTAATTTTCCATTGCGAACGCTAGTTTACAAAACCGAGTGCTTCCGAGCATGCATGCTTGTACTTTGGATTTTTGTCCGATGAACTTGTGTACACACGCTCGGAAAATCCGACAACAGACATTTTTCCTCGGAAAATTTTAAAGCCTGACATCCAACATTTGTCCGTGGAAAATCCGACAACAATTGTGCGATGGAGCGTACACACGGTCGGATATTCCGCCAACAGCCGGTCATCACACGTTTTCCGTCGGAAATTCTGATTGTGTGTACGAGGCTTAAGTTGTTGCCATTCATCTGTCAAATGCCAAATCCTTTACCATCCACTAAAATTCTGACATTTGAAAAGATAAACCATAACAATTGAAATTAACTTTAGGAGGAGCATGGTTCAATATTAGCTTGAGCAAAAGTCAAGACACCTTGTAGAGCTTAGACCAGGGATCAACAGGGGTTCCAAAGAGATAGATCTGAAGGCCGACACTGGTATGTGCAGGCTCCATAAGGTTACTTTAGAGAGGGCAAGATACTTTAAAAGACTTTACCAGACAGTAAAATCTTATTAAGTGATTATAAGAGGCATTCCTGTTTGTAAAAAAAAATAAAGGCAGCAGCTACATTTACTGTAGCTGTTGACTTTTAATATAAGGCACCCCTAGCCGATTCGTCAGTCAGCTTCGGGTGCAGGCACCGCCATCTGTAAAAAGGGAAACAGGAAGTGAAGCCTTTGCGGCCTGTTTCTTACTGCGCATGCGCGTGTCACGCTGTGCATTCCGAATGGTCCCGCTGTGTTCTGGGACCTCTGTGTGTCCCAGAAGGCAGTGGGGGGAGGAGAAGGGGCCATAAATGTCATAGATCGCCGTGCAGTGATCTTACCTGGAAGCTGGAGCGGGTACTTGTCAAAACCAGGTACCCTCCCCCTCAAAAAGTGCCAAATGTGGCACTGGAGGGTGCAAACAAGTGGAGCCTCCCCATTTTGGGTGGAGCTCCACACTATTAGATTTTCTGCAGATTTTTGTTTTCAGATTTACCAGAACATGTAGTGCAAGGGCCTGCCTGATTGCATACAAATTGAAACTCTTAAGGTTTGACCTCATATTGTATGATTTTGATAAATCTGAAGACAAAAATCTGCAGAAAATCTAATAGTGTGTATGGGGCTTTAGTCTCTCCTGGATATTAAGCACACCAGAAGAAAGTTGAATTAAGTTATGCCAAAATTCTATATTGTTTACTAAAATGTATCATAAAATAAAAGAGCCACATGAAACATTCTCTCTCATCCAACATGTGTGAAAGGGTGGCAATACAGGTGTACATTGGAGGGACAGATAGTTTTCACTCCATAACAGGAGTGTAGGCAGTGGGGGTGCGTCCATTAGGGGTGCCCAGGCACCGCCCCCTCTGTCACGCCACCCCCTCTGTGTAGAATGGATAGATTCATGCATTGCATGAATTTATCCATTGCCGCTGTAGCCACCTCCTATTCAGTCATCTGGCTCCTTTCCAATCAGGAGGCGCGGGTCTAATACCCGTCACCTGATTGGCTGAAGGCACAGGCGCTCTGATTGGACACCTAGCAGGAAGGAAGAAGAGACAAATGGAGGATACAGGAGCCGCCGCCTGACCCGCTGCTCATCCCACCTTCCCACAGCTCGCTGTCGTCACCCGCTGCCTGATTCCTCCCCAAGATTGGATAAGTGCCGAGCAGTCAGCCAGCGAGCGGGCGGGCGGGTGGTCGGGGGGTCGGGTCACAGTGGCTGCATTTGATGGGCACAAGTGGCTGCATTTGATGAGCACAAGTGGCTGCATTTTATGGGCACAAGTGGCTTCATTTGATGGGCACAGTGCATTGATGGGGAACAGGGGCTGCATTTGATGGGGCACAAGTGGCGGCATTTGATGGAGCACAAATGGCGGCATTTGACGGGCACAGTGGCTCCATTTGACGGGCACAGTGGCTGCATTTGACGAGCACAGTGGCTGCATTTGATGGGCACAGTGGCGGCATTTGATGGGCACGGTGGCACCATTTGACGGGCACAGTGGCTGCATTTGACAGGCACAGTGGCTGAAATTGATGTTTTTTTTCAGTATTTTTCAGAATTTTTTAGTTTGTTTGCGCCCCCCCCAAAAATTTTGAGCACCAACTGCCACTGAGTGTAGGGAAAAATAAATTTTATGGTAGAATCATCAGGGATTAGTATAGGAAAAGCTGCAGATTTTAGAAATATTGACTCTTAAAATACGTCACAGCTTACATGACAATACAGGGTTTACATAAACGATGAACTCCTATTACGTGAATAAGCTTGCAGGCACACAATGCAGGGTGACAACGTCGCGGAGTGTTGTCACCTTGAAAAAAGAAGTGCCAGGGATGAAAGTTTATATTTAGTGAATGTTATTAATGATGCTGGAGGAAAAAATAAAAATCATAACCCTATTAGGCGAAGGCTGCAGCAGTTTTTAGATGTTAGTTTTATATTTCTGGAGTCTATTCAATGTTTTTAATGCATCGTTCACCCAAGGTTCACGCATTTTCCAATTAAAACCTTAAGAAATAAAACCTTTCTAATTTGTTTGAATATCATGGCTGTACACCTTCAATACACTCAGCCACTAACTCAGGAAAAGTGTGCAGTGAGCTCCCAATCCTGATGGTTTTGCTGGCCAGTGAAGGGAGGAAGTCAGGGGGTCAATCAATCAGCTAAGAATGGCATAGAGCTGGCATCAAGCAGATATTACTAGAGCTGGCATCGGGCAGGTATTACTAGAGCTGGCATCGGGCAGGTATTACTAGAGCTGGCATCATACAGGTATTACTAGAGCTGGCACCATATAGGTATTACTAGAGCTGGCATCATACAGGTATTACTAGAGCTGGCATCATACAGGTATTACTAGAGCTGGCACCATATAGGTATTACTAGAGCTGGCGTCATACAGGTATTACTAGAGCTGGCACCATACAGGTATTACTAGAGCTGGCACCATACAGGTATTACTAGAGCTGGCATCATAAAGGTATTACTAGAACTGGCATCAGACAGGTATTACTAGAGCTGGCATCATACAGATATTACTAGAGCTGGCATCAGGCAGGTATTACTAGAGCTGGCATCAGGCGGGTATTACTAGAGCTGGCTTCATACAGGTATTACTAGAGTGGCACCATACGGGTATTACTAGAGCTGGCATCATACAGGTATTACTAGAGCTGGCATCATAAAGGTATTACTAGAGCTGGCATCATAAAGGTATTAGTAGAGCTGGCATCATACAGGTATTACTAGAGCTGGCATCACACAGATATTACTAGAGCTGGCACCATACAGGTATTACTAGAGCTTGCACGATACAGGTATTACTAGAGCTGGCATCATACAGGTATTACTAGAGCTGGCACCATACAGGTATTTCTAGAACTGGCACCATACAGGTATTACTAGAGCTGGCACCATACAGGTATTACTAGAGCTGGCATCAGGGAGGTATTTTTAGAGCTGGCACCATACAGGTATTACTAGAGCTGGCATCAGGGAGGTATTTTTAGAGCTGGCACCATACAGGTATTACTAGAGCTGGCATCAGGCAGGTATTATTAGAGCTGGCACCATACAGGTATTACTAGAGCTGGCATCAGGCAGGTATAATTAGAGCTGGCACCATACAGGTATTACTAGAGCTGGCATCAGGCAGGTATCATTAGTGCTGGCACCATACAGGTATTACTAGAGCTGGTACCATACAGGTATTACTAGAGCTGGCATCATACAGGTATTACTAGAGCTGGCATCATACAGGTATTACTAGTGCTGGCACCATACAGGTATTACTAGAGCTGGCACCATACAGGTATTACTAGAGCTGGCACCAGGCAGGTATTATTAGAACTGGCGCCATACAGGTATTACTAGAGCTGGCACCATACAGGTATTACTAGAGCTGGCACCAGGCAGGTATTATTAGAACTGGCGCCATACAGGTATTACTAGAGCTGGCATCAGACAGATATTATTAGAGCTGGCACCATACAGGTATTACTAGAGCTGGCACCATACAGGTATTACTAGAGCTGGCACCATACAGGTATTACTAGAGCTGGCACCATACAGGTATTACTAGAGCTGGCACCATACAGGTATTACTAAACCTGGCACCGTACAGGTATTACTAGAGCTGGCACCATACAGGTATTGCTAGAGCTGGCACCATAATACAGGTATTACTAGAGCTGGCAGCATACAGGTATTATTAGAGCTGGCACCATACAGGTATTATTAGCACTATATTATATACATGCCATGTTCCAGCACTCACCAGATGCATGGCCAGAGGTAAGAGCAGCAGGAAGACCCAGAGATATAGATGGCAGATGTTATTGAACTGGCTGTCCTCGGGATCGTGGTACCATCCTCCGGTTAATGCAGCCCACACACCTTGGCGGAGAATCTGCAGGATGTGAGATGCCATGTCTGCTGCAGAGAGAGGAGAACGGAGCAGAGCCGACAGGAGAGAGAGCGAGCTACTGCCTCATCATCACCATCCGCTATATATATATATATATATATATAAAGCACTGCGCATCCCCCTCCGCTCCTCTATACAGAACACTGCGCGCCCCTCCCACTCCACACCTCTATATACAGCTCTGCGCATCATCCCCGATCCCGGGACAGCTGTGTGGGGACTGATGGAACCCCCGAGATACTGAGAGCTGCCTGTGTACCCCGATATAGTCACTGGGCACTGCGGGTCACTAAAAGTGAGCTGTGTGTGCCCTTATTATATACACTTACTGTGGCCCCTGAGAGCAGACTGTATGTGCCCAGATACAGACCTACTGTGGCCCCTGAGAGTAGGCAGTGTGTGCCCCAATGTAGACCAACTGTGGCCCCTGAGAGCGAGCCACGTGTGCCCTTATATACACCTACTGTGGCCCCTGAGAGCAGACTGTGTGTGCCTTTATATACACCTATTGTGGCCCCTGAGAGCAGGCTGTGTGTGCCCTTATATACACCTACTGTGGCCCCTGAGAGCAAGCTGTGTGTGCCTTGATATAGACCTACTGTGGCCCCTGAGAGCAAGCTATGTGTGCCCCAATATAGATCTACTGTGGCCCCTGAGAGCAGGCTGTGTGTGCCCTGATATACACCTACCGTGTCCCCTGAGAGCGAGCTATGTGTTCCCTTATATACACCTACTATGGCCCCTGAGAGCGGGCTATGTATGCCCCAATATAGATCTACTGTGGCCCCTGAGAGTGAGCTGTGTGTGCCCTGATATACACCTACTGTGGCCCCTGAGAGCGGGCTGTGTGTTCCCTTATATACACCTACTATGGCCCCTGAGAGCGGGCTATGTATGCCCCAATATAGATCTACTGTGGCCCCTGAGAGTGAGCTGTGTGTGCCCTGATATACACCTACTGTGGCCCCTGAGAGCGGGCTGTGTGTGCCCTTATATACACCTACTGTGGCCCCTGAGAGCAGACTGTATGTGCCCTGATACAGACCTACTGTGGCCCCTAAGAGCAGGTTGTGTGTGTGTCCCAATGTGGCCCCAGAGAGTGGGCTGTGTGTGCCCTGATATAGACCTACTGTGGCCCCTGAGAGCGGGCTGTGTGTGCCTTTATATACACCCACTGTGGCCCCCGAGAGTGGGCTGTGTGTGCCCCAATATAGACCTACTGTGGCCCCTAAGAGCGGGCTCTGTGTGCCCCCCTGATATAGACCTACTGTGGCCCCCAAGAGTGGGTTGTGTGTACCCCGATATAGACATACTGTGGCCCCCAAGAGTGGGCTGTGTGTGCCCCAATATAGACTTACTGTGGCTCCTTAGAGCGGGCTATGTGTGCCCCATTTTTTATTATTTGTGTTTGTGTTTTTTATAAAAATTCTTAATGAAATTTATTAAAACTATTTTTGTACTTTTCCAAAAAAAAACACCTGTGTCAAAGCCACTTAGTCTATGAAGGTAACTTATTTGTGTGACCTCTATTTCATTATTTGTTCCATTCACTACTACATAAGCAGCCAATCTTTGTATAATTTGTTGAATGTTTTGTAATTTGCCTTTTACTTTATAGACTGTACCTACATTGACTGCAAAAAGACTATCCCCGAGGAAGGAGTCAAGATTACTCCGAAACGCGTTGGGTGCGTTGATGCAGTTTTTGTCATGCACAATATGATGCAGTAATTTGTACCCCACTCTTCTAAATCTATAATTTCATACATATTTTCTATGTTGTTTTTTTAATGTAACTTTTTGATACAATTAAACTCAAAAATTTGACTAAACAATTTAATGCTCTTGTGCCTTTAACCACTTCAGCCCTGGACCAATTGGCAGCCAAAGGACCAGGCCCCTTTTTGCAATTCGGCACTGCGTCGCTTTAACTGACAATTGCGCTGTCGTGCGACATGGCTCCCAAACAAAATTGGCATCCTTTTTTTCCCACAAATAGAGCTTTTGGTGGTATTTGATCGCCCCTGCGGTTTTTATTTTTTGCGCTATAAACAAAAATAGAGCGACAAGTTTGAAAAAAATGCAATATTTTTTGCTTTTTGCTATAATAATTATCCCCAAAAAATATATAAAAAAATTTTTTTTCCCTCAGTTTAGGCCGATACGTTTTCTTCTACATATTTTTGGTAAAAAAAAAAAAAATCGCAATTAGCGATTATTGATTGGTTTGCACAAAAGTTATAGCGTTTACAAAATAGGGGATAGTTTTATAGCATTTTTATTAATATTTTTTTTTTTTACTAGTAATGGCGGCGATCAGCGATTTTTATTGTGACTGGGACATTATGGCGGACACATCGGAAATTTTTGACACATTTTTGTACGTGATTTTGCCTGGCCGTGCCATTCTGCTGACGTATATGTGCAGGAGGCGGTCGGGAAGCGGTTAAAGTCCCATTATCTAAGGGAAAACTATGTTTTTTCATATGTTTTAGGGATGTTGGCCTGTACAAGCAGATAATATTACCTCCAATTTATGTAGTATTCTATTTCTAAGTGGGGGTCTATTTTTTGGGTGTGCCCTGATATATATACAGTGGTGTGAAAAAGTGTTTGCCCCCTTCCTCATTTCCTGTTCCTTTGCATGTTTGTCAAACTTAAGTGTTTCGGAACATCAAACCAATTTAAACAATAGTCAAGGACAACACAAGTAAACACAAAATGCAATTTGTAAATGAAGGTGTTTATTATTAAAGGTGAAAAAAAATCCAAACCATCATGGCCCTGTGTGAAAAAGTGATTGCCCCCTAAACCTAATAACTGGTTGGGCCACCCTTAGCAGCAACAACTGCAACCAAGCCTTTGCGATAACGTGCAATGAGGCTTTTACAGCGTCCTGGAGGAATTTTGGCCCACTCATCTTTGCAGAATTGTCCTAATTCAGTTACATTAGAGGGTTTTCGAGCATGAACGGCCTTTTTAAGGTCATACCACAACATCTCAATAGGATTCAGGTCAGGACTTTGGCTAGGCCACTCCAAAGTCTTCATTTTGTTTTTCTTCAGCCATTCGGTGGTGGACTTGCTGGTGTGTTTAGGATCATTGTCCTGCTGCAGAACCCAAGTACATTTCAGCTTGAGTACACGAACAGATGGTCGGACATTCTCCTTCAGGATCTTTGGTAGACAGCAGAATTCATAGTTCCTTTTATCACGGCAAGTCTTCCAGGTCCTGAAGCAGCAAAACAGCCCCAGACCATCACACTACCACCACCATATTTTACTGTTGGTATAATGTTCTTTTTCTGAAATGCAGTGTTCCTTCTACGCCAGATATACTTGGACACACACCTTCCAAAGAGTTCCACTTTTGTCTCATCGGTCCACAGAATGTTGTCCCAAAAGTCTTGGGGATCATCAAGATGTGTTGTGGAGAAATTGAGACGAGCTTTGATGTTCTTTTTGCTCAGCAGTGGTTTTCTCCTTGGAACTCTGCCATGCAGGCCATTTTTGCCCAGTCTTTTCCTGATGGTGGAGGCATGAACGCTGACCTTAACTGAGGCAAGTGAGGCCTGCAGTTCCTTGGACGTTGTTGTGGGGTCTTTTGTGACCTCTTGGATGAGTCGTCGCTGCGCTCTTGGGGTAATTTTGGGCGGCCGGCCACTCCTGGGAAGGTTCACCACTGTTCCATGTCTTCGCCATTTGTGGATAATGGCTCTCACTGTGGTTCGCTGGATTCCCAAAGCTTTGGAAATGGCTTTATAACCCTTTCCAGACTGATAGATCTCAATTACTTTCTTTCTCAATTGTTCCTGAATTTCTTTGGGTCTCGGCATGATGTGTAGCTATTAAGGATCTTCTGGTGGACCTTACTGTGTCAAGCAGCTCCTATTTAAGTGATGCCTTGATTGTGAACAGGTGTGGCAATAATCAGGCCTGGGTGTGGCTAGAGAAATTGAACTCAGGTGTGGACAACCACAGTTATAGTATGTTTTAACAAGGGGGGCAATCACTTTTTCACACAGGGCCATGATGGTTTGGATTTTTTTTCACCTTTAATAATAAACACCTTCATTTACAAATTGCATTTTGTGTTTACTTGTGTTGTCCTTGACTATTGTTTAAATTGGTTTGATGTTCCGAAACACTTAAGTGTGACAAACATGCAAAGGAACAGGAAATGAGGAAGGGGGCAAACACTTTTTCACACCACTGTATATATATATATATATATATATATATGGCCCCAGAGAATGGACTGTGTGTGCCCTGATATAGACCTACTGTGGCCCCTGAGAGCGGGCTGTGTGTGCCCTGATATAGACCTACTGTGGCCCCTGAGAGCGGGCTGTGTGTGCCCTGATATAGACCTACAGTGGCCCCTGAGAGCAGGCTATGTGTGTCCTGATATAGACCTACAGTGGCCCCTAAAAGCAGGCTGTGTGTGTCCTGATATAGACCTACTGTGGCCCCTGAGAGCGGGCTGTGTGTGCCCTGATATAGACCTACTGTGGCCCCTGAGAGCGGGCTGTGTGTGCCCTGATATAGACCTACTGTGGCCCCTGAGAGTGGGCTGTGTGTGCCCTTATATAGACCTACAGTGGCCCCTGAGAGCAGGCTGTGTGTGCCCTCCCTGATACACGTAGATCTACCGCGGCCACTAGGAGCGGGCTGTGTGTGTAAAAGTTTTAGGCAGGTGTGAAGAAATGCTGTAAAGTAAGAATGCTTTCAAATATATATATGTTTTAATTGTATATTTTTACCAATTTACAAAATGCAAAGTGAGTGAGCAGAAGGAAAATCTAAATCAAAGTTTGGTGTGACTACCCTTTGGCTTCAAACCAGCATCAATTCTAATGCTAGCCATACACCTGTCAGAAAATCATTCGAGCGAGTTTCCAAAAAACGAACACATAAATTAATCAATTTTTCGTTGGTTTTCCAAACTTCGATTTTTCAGCTCAAAAACATCACAACCGATTTTCGATGTGTGCCTATTAACTAGACGTTAAACGAACGAACTGTCCAAATTTTCAAATGATTTTTCGTCTAGTGTATGGCCACCATTAGGCTACTTTCACACTGGAGCATCGCGGGCATTGGCAGTAAAGCGGCGCTATATTTAGCAGCGCTTTACCGTTGTTTTAGCGGCGCTATTCGGCCATTAGCAGGGCGTTTTTAACCCCCACTATTGGCCGAAAAAGGGTTAAAACCGCCCGCAAAACGCCGATGCAGCGTTTGCAGCGCTGCCCCATTGTTTTCAATGGGAAGGGGCGCTTTAGGAGCGGTAAATACACCGCTCCTACAACGCTCCAAAGATGCGGCTTGCAGGACTTTTTTGACCGTCCTGCAAGCGCACCGATCCGGTGTGAAAGCCCTCAGGCTTTCACACTGGAGACACAGCAGCGGCTGTTTCAGGCCGCTTTGCAGGCGCAATTTTTAGCGCTGTATCATCAGTACCCATCAGTGCCGCCTCATCAGTGCCCATCAGTGTCACCTCAGGAGTGCCCGCCAGTGAAGGAGAAAACAAAAATTATAACCGAAACGAAGAAAAAACTTTTTTTTTTCCAAAATGTTGTTCTTTTTTAGTTTGTTTAGCAAAAAATAAAAACCGCAGAGGTGATCAAATACCACCAAAAGAAATCTCTATTTGTGGGAACAAAATGATAAAAATTTTGTTTGGGTACAGTGTTGCATAATTGTCATTCAAAGTGTGACAGCGCTGAAAGCTGAAAATTGTCCTGGGCGGGAAGGGGCGAAAGTGTCCGGTATTGAAGTGGTTAAATACATCGTTAGTATATATTCACACGTGTTTGAACTTTGGGGTACACACCCTAATGCATAGCTCCCAACTGTCCCTGATTTCGAGGGGCTGTCCCTGATTTGAAACAAAGTCCCTCAGTCCCTCATTCCTCCTCATGTGTCCCTCATTTTGGTCTGATCTATATAGATGTATATAAAATGCACTTTTTATCTATCAAAAAGTGTTTCCCAGTGCTAAACCTTTCATCTGATTTCTAAATTGCTGCATTTGAAAGTTCCAAAATCCAATATAAGGGAATAGTGGTGGTAAAAAAGCACTTGTGGGTTTAACCAATCTTGTTTTTTGTACAATTCTCCTTTAAGGGGGCGTGGTAAGGGGTGTGTCCTATGCCTGCATACTTTTGCTGATAGGTGTCCCTCATTTCCATCTCAAAAAGTTGAGAGGTGAAGAAATGTAAATAGTTTCTTTTCGTGTGTGGCCCAGTGGGTCTTTTAAAAGCAATAAATAAAACGTTGCGAGGTATGCTAACGCAATAGGCTGCGAACACCTATTGAGGGCTCTCCATTATATAAGCTGTCGGGAAATCTCATTGAATAAACTTTGCAGTGCCCCTTGTACTTCCCAAGCATTAGTAATTCATTTTTATTTAAACGTCATCAGCAAACATAGCGGATTCCAATAGATACAAAGTAGCAGTACCGACGGTAATCGATTGCTCTTCCCTAGGAGTGTAGTCCTCGCGTGTAGACGTGCCCTGGATTCGGTGATTGGCTGCTCTGCTCTGGAGTGGGCGGGCCCCGTGTTGTGCTCAGTGTCAGTGTCCTGGGATCACCATGCATCGTTCTTTCAGTTCCCTACAACTTCTCCGGCACATCTCCGGCCAGGGGGGGCCGCCCTGCGCTGCGATCCGGCTCCAGTTGTCTTGGAAAGCAAGCAGGATGGTAAGGATCGATGTGTGCCTGCGGTATCGGTGTACTGCAGAGGAAGGTGACCTTCCTGTCCTGGGATCACACTGGGCGGACTGTCAGGCATGTTGGTGGAGGTCAATGTCATGTGCACATTATCAGACCACTGGAAGGGGCACAGTCATAGGAGGATGGTGGGGTACTGATCACCATTCAGAGGTGGCGGTGACATGACATTGGCTCCAATCCATTCCAGGTCACAGATCTGTAACAAGCATTGCCATCAGGATCTCTGACACTCATATTACAGCATACAAGGCACAGCTCTGTGACTCCAAGTGCATGGACACCAAACATAGCTGGGGGACAAGAGATTCTTTGTAGAATGAGGCCAGCAATGGTAGCCTACATATTTCTTTTAGGACAGGGTCACTATAAATGTGTTTAAAGCAGATCAGGAATGCAATGTGAGGCTTCTGCAGACTCTTCCTCCAGATCCCTCCTGCAGACTCTTCCTCTAGATCCCTCCTGCAGACTCTTCCTCCAGATCCCTCCTGCAGACTCTTCCTCCAGATCCCTCCTGCAGACTCTTCCTCCAGATCCCTCCTGCAGACTCTTCCTCCAGATCCCTCCTGCAGACTCTTCCTCCAGATCCCTCCTGCAGACTCTTCCTCCAGATCCCTCCTGCAGACTCTTCCTCCAGATCCCTCCTGCAGACTCTTCCTCCAGATCCCTCCTGCAGACTCTTCCTCCAGATCCCTCCTGCAGACTCTTCCTCCAGATCCCTCCTGCAGACTCTTCCTCCAGATCCCTCCTGCAGACTCTTCCTCCAGATCCCTCCTCCAGACTCTTCCTCCAGACCCCCCCTGCAGACTCTTCCTCCAGACCCCCCCTGCAGACTCTTCCTCCAGACCCCCCCTGCAGACTCTTCCTCCAGACCCCCCCTGCAGACTCTTCCTCCAGACCCCCCCTGCAGACTCTTCCTCCAGACCCCCCCTGCAGACTCTTCCTCCAGACCCCCCCTGCAGACTCTTCCTCCAGATCCCTTGGTACAGGCTGTCAGCCGGAGGAGCTGTCAGTGGACTGTGATTGTAGTGATTGCTGTACTTTTATTTCGTTGAGAACTACAAGTCCGTTTACAGCTGCTGTGGACGAGATGAATGGGGGGGGGGGGTTTGCTTAGCATCATGTTACACCCTTATTAACACCGGTAGTGGTGGAGGGGAGGGGGGTAGTTAAAACGGTTCATCCAGGGCTTGACAAATTTGCTTTGAATCTAGGACCCAGTTTTTTGTTTTTAAACCAACAAAGCTTATGGGTTTGCACGTGTAACATGTTCCCTCGGGTAAATGTATCCTTTAACCCTATGGCTGCCAGAGCAGTTTTAGCTCTTTTTTTTGCACACGTTTAAAAATAAAAAAATTAGGCCTGAAGATTAAATAAAGCCCTTAAAGCATATATTTTCTGAAAGCAGACACCCTAGAGCAGGGGGTCTCCAAACTGTGTGGCCCTTTGCTTGCCTTTATCCAGCCCTTGGGGAACTTTTCCTTCCACTGATCAGTGACATTGCTAGGTGGGTGCGGGGGGGACCAAAGGGGTGACACCCGTGGGTATCGGCACCGCCCGCTGCCCTGTGTCTCCGCCACAGCTGTGTGTGTCCCTTAGTGGAGCGGAACAAAGCCGCCTCCCCCTCCTCTCTGTTTACATCCACAGAGGAGGAGGAGCCCGAGGGACACACACCGCTGTGTGTATCTGCTGTTCTGAGGTCTGTTAGGGGGGCATCTATACTGATGGGGGGGGGGGGGGTCTGCACTGAGGGGAGGGGGGTGTCTGTACTGCTGGGGGTGTCTGTACTATGGGGGTCTGCACTGGGGGGGGGGTGTGTCTGTACTATGGGGTGTCTGTACTGAGGGGGGGGTGTCTCTATGGGGGGTGTCTGCACTGGGGGGGTCTGCACCCAGGGGGGTGTCTGTGCCTAAGGGGGGGTCTGTACTGAGGGGGGATGTCTGCACTGAGGGGCGACTATAGTTGGTGGGGGGGGGGGGTGACATCATTTTTTTTTCGCACCGGGTGACACGCACCCTAGTGACGCCACTGCCACTGATACCAGTGATGGGGCATTATTTCTCCCATTGACATCAGCGATGGGGCACTATTAATCCCACTAACCCCAACGATAGGGGACTATTCCTCCAAATTGACACCAATGATGGGGCTTCTCAAACTGACACCAACAATAGGGCACTATTAATCCCACTGACACCAATGATGGTGCACTATTCCTTCCTCTAACATCAATGATGGGGCACTACTAATCCCACTGACACCAATGATGTAGTGGGATTAGTAGTGCCCCATCATTGATGTCATTTTTACATTTCATTATGCTCATCTGAAAATAGTTTTTTCTTTTTTTAAATAAATTTCATTTTCCTGGTGTGTTACCTTTAAATGATGGAGCCTATGATCTTAAAGTGGTTGTAAACCTCAGACAAGAAATATGAATAAAGCATATCCTTCTATAGTGTGTGCTTGTCTCAATTAAGAGCACTAAATGTAATTTCTGTCTGCTACTTCTTTCCTCTGCTATCGGCATGAATCACTTCTGACAAGTCTTCCTGACACCAAGAGAAAAATGGTGACAGGGGAGGGAGCTCCAGCTGATTGACAGCCTCAGCTCTGTTCCTGTGTGCTGTGTGACGAGGGGGTGTGTCCTTTCCTTCCAATCAGCTCTCAGTGATCTCCTTACTGAGCTCTGTAGAGTATAACTTCAGCTTTTCGCCCATAATTTTTTTTATTTTTTTTTGTGATCGCTCAGACAAGTTTTTATAAATTCTGGCCTTTGAATGGCTTTAGAGTAAGGTAATATATTATTAGAAGGCTTACATTTGCAGGAGGACATTATGGGGAGAATAAACAACACATTAGCAGTTTCAAGTCTGTCTGCTACAAACACCCTAGTTTCTATTTCAGAGTGAAATCTCTGCACATAATTAACAAGTAGATTGCAGTAGTTTTCAATATAGAAAACTGACGTTGGTCCATGCCAGATTTGACCTGGTGTACAGGAATGTGAACTGGCAGACAGCTTACATTCTATGTTTGTCCATGCAGGGAACATACTACACAGACAGAGCCTGCTTATGGGCAGGGCAAACGCCTGTCCTTGCCTATATGCCCAACTGTTAATCTCCGCAGACGCAGCCTTCCTATTTGCTCTTGGGTGAGCAGAAGAGGGTAGAGCAAGCAGCTTTCCTGCTCTCTGTGTTGTCTGGCACAGGCATAGCATAGAAAATGGAGGCGATCACTCCTAATTAACAAACCAGCTTTCACCTGTAAATGAGCAGGCCCTGCTCTGTTTTCTCACTCTTTGTAAAGTTATGTAATGTTCATGCAATATTACTTTAAGCCAAGGGTGCCCTCTGATGTGGCCCGCAAAGCCCTCTGATATGGCCCGCAGAGCCATCTGATGTGGCCTGTGACCTCCTGCTCTCGGATGGTGGGTTGGCAAGTCCAGATCGCGGGGTTGCCGACCCGCCATCCCAGAGCATTAGTATTGTGAATGAAGCTGGTGGTAGAGAAAGCAAGCGGCTCCGGAGCAGAGCCGCATAAGCCATTGCTTCCTGTACAGCGCCGCCCCCTGTCACAGGTGGAGTGATGCCAAATGCGCTCTGCCTAGGACAGCAACAGCCAGCAATACCTGAACGGAAGACTGTTATTAAGCCCAGGTTCACACTGAGCTGCGGGAATGAAGCCGTGCGAGTTTAGCTGAACTCTCACGATTTCACTACCGCATGTCATTCCCGATTTTTGGCCGCAATTTCAGAGACATCTGTGCTGCACAGATGTCTATGTAAATCGCAGCCCAAAATCACAAAAAGTAGTACAGAAACGATTTTTTAAAATCGTTGCAGTGCTGCAAATGTGGCGTCGCACCGATTAGGACGGTGCCGTTGACGGCAATTGCCGCAGATTTCACATGCAATTTGACATGTCAATTTGCATGTCTAAACGCTCCAGTGTGAACCAGGGCTCAAGGTAAGTTTATTACTAAAATCACATTGTATATACGGGCATCTGTTCTGCAGTTGTTACTGGGCTGCTTTCAAACTGATTTGCAAGTGCAACGCTGTGCACCTGCGGGTTACCTGCACTGAGCCATAGACTTCTGCTATTACTTGTGGATTTGGTGCGCTTTCAGAAAGTGCATCACACCTGCAGGCTATAATATAAGTCTATGGCAAAGTGCAGCAAACCTGCAGGAAAGCCACAGGTGTACTGCAGTGTGAGTAAATGGCAGCGAATCAGTGTGAAACTAGCCTTAGGCCCCTTTCACACAGTCGGTCCGACCCAATCAGACCCTCCATTCACCTCTATGGAGCGGTAGATGTAAACAGACTTATGTCCGTTTACACCTGCCTCCAATTCAATCCGCTAAAAAAAAAAAAAAACAGAAGGGGATCAGTCCCCTGCCATCTGGGTGAATCGGAGGGCCCATAGAGTAGAGTGGGCTGTGTCTGCTCTGCGGAGTGGACATGGACCTGTCATCCACCCCCTCCGCTCATTGTGGCCCACGCCCAGTTAACAAGTCGCTTATGTGTCCCTCACTCTTCCAAAGTTTGGGCACCCCTAATTTAACCGCTTCCCGACCAGCGCACACACATACGTCGGCAGAATGGCACGGACAGGCAAATGGGCGTACATGTACGTCCCTTTAAATTTGCCTCCGCCCCATTGCGTGCACGCCGTCGATCGCCGCTGGGATACCTGCGATCATCTCACAGGGAGGAAGAATGGGGAGATGCTATAGTAAACAAGCATCTCCCCTTTCTGCCTAGCAACAGTGACACTGATCTCTGCTCCCTGTGATTGGAGCAGAGATCAGTAATGTCTACAATACAGCCACACCCCCCACAGTTAGCAACACGCCCCTAGGACACACTTAACCCCTACATTGCTACCTAGTGGTTAACCCCATTCACTGCCAGTGTCATTTACACAGGAATCAGTGCATTTGTATAGCACTAATTGCTGTATAAATGACAATGGTCCCAAAAATGTCCGATGTGTCGGCCATAATGTCGCAGTCACAATAAAAATCGCTGATCGCCGCCATTACTAGTAAAAAAAAAAAAAAACTATTAATAAAAATGCCATTAAACTATCCCCTATTTTGTAGACGCTATAACTTTTGCGCAAACCAATCAGTCGCTTATTGCGATTTTTTTTTTTTTTTTTTTTTTTTTTTTTTTACCAATAATATGTAGAAGAATACGTATCGGCCTAAACTGAGGGAAAAAAATGTTTTTTTTATACGTTTTTGGGGGATATTTATTATATCAAAAAGTAAAAAATAATGCTTTTTTTTTTTTTAAATTGTCGCTCTTTTTTTTGTTTATAGCGCAAAAAATAAAAACTGCAGGGGTGATCAAATACCACCAAAAGAAAGCTCTATTTGTGGGGAGAAAAAGGACGTCAACTTTGTTTGGGGGCCATGTAGCACTACTGCGCAATTGTCAGTTAAAGCGATGCAGTGCCGAATCGCAAAAAGTGGTCTGGTCTTAAGCCAGCAAAATGGTCCGGTCTGAAAGTGGTTAAGCCCTGGTTCACAATGGTGAGATTTGACATGTCAAATTGAATGCCAAATCGGCGGCAATTGCCTAATCAGTGCAGCGATGCACCGATTTCCAAAAGTAGTTTCTGTACTACTTTTTGGCGATTTTTTGGGGTGCAATTTCCATTGACATCTGTGCAGAAACCCGCACAAATGTCTCTGAAATCGTCCCCGAAATCGGGACTGACATGCGGGAATGATATCTGAACTTGCATGATTTCATTCCTGCACTCAGTGTGAGCTTAGGCTAAATGATTTTCATCTAACCCCACAAGTAAACATTTGGAATTCAACATTTGTGCTATCTGCACTTTGCCCGGATAAACAGTAACAGCAGGCTAACATTAACAGCATGTGAAGCAAGGCACTAAGTATATTGGAGGATTCCTGAGATTCTCGTATAATTGCTTGTTTCTGGCATGCAACTGTTAACTTTAACATTTTTATTTATTTTTTTGTAAACCTGAGCAAACATTGTTATAACCATAGTTTGTCAAAAAAATAACATTACAGATGTATATATTTTTTTTAAAATAACAAACGTGTTATACTGGCCTGCTCTGTGTTTTACACAGTGGCCAAAATCCTCCTCTTCTGGGGTCCTCTGCCAGCGCCCTGGGCTCCTCCTCTTCTCTGTGTGCCACCATAGGAAACCGCTACCTATGGTGGCACAAATGTGGACTCGATCCCAAGTTGCGCTGTGTATTTATTGATACACACAGTGTGGCTCTCCCTCGCCCCCCCCCCCCCCCCCCACACTCCCCCATCACTGGGTTTGATGGACAGCAGCAGAAGCCAATGGCTCCCGCTGCTTTCACTAAGTCCAGTGAGGTGAGAGAGCAGTGCCACTGGATCAAGGTCAGGCTAAGGTAAGTATTTAGGGGGAAAAGTTGCACATAAAATGTTTTGACCCTAATGCAGAGAATGCATTAAGGTAAAAAAAACTGAATCTGTTAAAACCACTTCTCCTATATCACAGCTCCCTAACATTTCCTGGATAGCATTTGTAAAAAAAAAAAAACCTGAGTATAAATCAACTTTAGATGTTTGCTTTATAGGCAGTGATCTTCCCTACTTTCCCAATTGGCAGGATTATTATTTTTTTTTTTTCGCATTGGCTGGCCTAAAGTTGGAGAGTGGACAACAAGCATGAGGGTATCCCTAGGTTTGTGTGAATGAGACTGGGATAACTGTTTGATAACGGAAGTAAATAGCATACCCCCTGTCTTGATGAAAGAACCTGCAGGAGGGGAAAGGACTGAAATACTAGGACTGTAGACTTGGGGTGCGCTCACACTTGTGAATGCACCCGCTCAGTGACTACCTGTGATAACCCCAGTGGGGGTTCCTGCAGTTAGCTGCAAGTAGGCAGCCCCATCGCTTGCTACCCAATAGCCAATGAAAGAAGTTGCTTGTTCAGAAAAAGGTAACCGCAGGGCCCAATCTGAGTGTAGTATATTAAAGTGGTTGTATACGCTTATTTAAAGTTTTTACCTACAGGTAAGCCTATAATAAGGCTTAGCTGTAGGTAAATAAATATCTCCTGAACCTGTACGGTTTAGAAGATATTGGCTTTGAATGCAGCCGCTGATATCAGCGGCGCATGCGCTGTGAATGAGCCAAGAACCAGGAAGAAACGCTGGGGGGCAAAATGTCAGCTCCCTCGGCATGGACCGGGCTTCGATACGGGGACCTCATTCTAAGTTAAGTATTTCATAATGAGCTAGTGTGCCTTTTGCCTTTACAGGGTTTTCTTTTCTTTTAGCGTCTATTTATCGTGGGGAAAATTCAAATGTCAACTCACATTGTGACCGTTAAAATCAGGCTCATTACATAGTAAGGGCTTCCAGTGAACAGTCTCACAACAGGGAATCTTAGACCAGGATAGAAACACTGGGTGGATAAATGGATATACCGGCAGGACCAAGAGAGCACACCAGTGGCGCCAAACTAAGGGCAGCAATAAATGTACTGAGAAATATTAGTAAATTGGCAACTCATGTAAGAAGAAGAAAAGGCACTCTTTGTATGCAATCCATGAGCGGTCGGCTCATGCAGTTGGCATGAGAAGCCTCTTTTCCTAAAACTTGCAGCCTGGAAAGACGTTGGGCAAGTGGAAACCCATAAGATGGCGGAGGGCTTCTGTGGGATGCAGAGCAGACAGGGAAGTGATATCGTTCAGCATGTCAGGGGGGCGGAGCTATGCATTTCAAGGCCATCCAAGCCTCCTGAAATGCATAGCTCTGCCCCCTGACATGCAGCATTAGTTGCCAAGTTCTGGCATTCTCTTTTAGGCCTCATGCACACTGGATGTTTTGGACGTTTTTACAGCAGCGATTTTTTTTGGCTTCAGACGTTTTTTTCTACAGTCAATAAACTCCTCATCATGTTATCCTATGTGTCCATACACACATAGGATATCAGCAGTTTTTGGCTGGGGCGTTTTTTGGCTTTAAAAAAAAAAATCCCCAAAACTAGTGCGTTCAGATGTTTTTTAGCTGTAAAAATACTCTGACATCAAACGCTGATAAGCGCTCAAAAACGGTGCTCACCAGCGTTTTTTGACCCATTGAAAAAAAAAAAAAAAAATTCCAAAAATATTTTTTAAAAAACACTATTGCAAAAATGTTGAAAAACTCACTGCAAAGCTACTGCCGTTTTTTTATAACGTTATTTTAACGTCCAGTGTACATGAGGCCTAAGGCCTCGTACACTGCTGCTGGTAACCTGGGATAGACTAGATGAGTCTTAGTAGACAGTTCCGACATGTTTCGCCATAGCAATGGCTTCCTCAGGGTGCGTCTAATTAGAATCAAAGAGGTTGACCTATATAGTAGGAGAGAAGGAAAAGATTTCTCATAGAGGAGACCCGGGAGGGTTCCACTAATTACCAATCCAAAGGAGGTGCCTAGGCCCCTCCTTCCCTGATGGAGAAGAGAAGGGGGGGGGGGGGGTAAAAGTCCCCCTTACATATCAAAAATTGCCTAGCAGAAGGCGGGTACGACCAGATCAGACATTACCCAGAAAAATAAATAAATAATAATGAACAAGTAATTTCAGTAGTGTTGTAAGTCCATGAAAAAAATTGGTTCATGGACATAACGCCATACACTACATAGCCGTGTAAAAATACTCTGACATCAAACGCTGATAAACGCTCAAAAACGGTGCTCACCAGCGTTTTTTGACCCATTGAAAAAAAAATTAAAAATTTCCAAAAATATTTTTTAAAAAACGCTATTGCAAAAATGTTGAAAAACTCACTGCAAAGCTACTGCTGTTTTTTTATAACGTTATTTTAATGTCCAGTGTACATGAGGCCTAAGGCCTCGTACACTGCTGCTGGTAAGCAGATGTTTAGGAGCAGTTGGGAATTTTTTTTTTTTCAACTGCTCCTGAACTCTCCTCTGTTATCTTATCAGTACATGTCCTGTACTGATAAAACACGGCATGTAAACACGAACGGACATTTTAAAGCGGAAGTAAACCCATCCATTTAACGGTTTCATATAACCGTTGCATTCCCGGCATGCCGGGAATGTAACTGTCACATTGGTTGTGCTCTCAACCAAACTTTCAAACCACCCAATGGCTGGAGTCATAACTGATCACATGTGCAGCATCATGGCAGTTGAAGATCAAACAGAGGCCAAGATGGCAGCTGCCTTGACTGAAAACGATAGGAGGGTTTACTTCCACTTTAAACGTGGGTTACTATATGCCAAGTTAAATTGTTCAGGAGAGGTTGTAAAAATGTCCCGTGTACATGAAGCCAAATGGCAAACAGACCTGGAAGAAAGACATGGGGTATCATTGATGACATCTTCCTAAAAATGCTATTTGTATAAGCAGACTGAAAGTAGTAATAATAATAATAATTATTATTATTATTATTAATAAACAGGATTTATATAGTGCCAACAGTTTAAAAAGGGAGACAGTACAGTCACAATACAATAAAATACTTGTTCATACTTGTTTTGGGCTTATGTGAATTGCTCAAGGTTGAGCCCAATACTACTTTCCAATGGGCTGTGGTAGCTAATTTGTAGTATAGAGCCACGTGCTTTATGGCACTCCATCCTGAATGATACACGTGGCTGATATGTGCCATGGTCCAATGGTCAGCTGTACACAACTAGTACTGTATATGTAAAATTGGCTATGTACATGGTATGAGAGAGGTATAAAGTGATAGAGCGGTGTTTTGCATAATACTCTGATGCAACTGCATAGTTTTAAATAAATGACACATGTGGAGTTAATTATTAATCCTTCTTTTCTTTGCTCTGCAGCGCCTGGCAGTCATCTGCTTGTAGCCCCTTTTGATGCTTTATCCAGCTGTGAGGGTTTCACAATGAGGAATGAGACTTTAATTATCTCTTCTTGGGCTGTTAGGGAGCATTCCATATACTGTAGGTGCCATTATATTTATTGGAATTGTCCCCTAAAAAAAGAGCAGTCTCCTGTAACATGTTGCCAGTCTCTGGTCATTTCTTGTAACATACAAGCAATCTCTTAGAACGCTGGAAAGGGATCAATACAAGCGCTATAGGCAGAAAGAGGGCAATGTTATCACTCTTTCACACAGGCAGACTGTGTAAGAAGCTTGTTATATCTGAACTAACAATCAACTGGACTTGTTCTTTAAAGGGATTAATTTAAAAATAACAAACATGGCATACTTACCTGCTCTGTGTAATGGTTTTGCAGAGCAACCCAGATCCTCCTCTTCTTGGGTCCCTCGCTACTGGCCCCTCCCTCCACTTATTGGCATTTTCCCTTCATACCTTTTTTGCCTCCCAGAGATTCTGCCCCTCCCACGCCGCACCAAGGGTGGCTGGTAAGTGGGCTCCTTCTTCCCCCTTTAGCTCAGAGAGAGCTTGACTGTTTCTGGGGGCCTCTCCTAGGCGGCGACAGCCGTTTGCGGGATTCCCTGCATGTCTGGCGCTTTATCTTTTTGGTAGCAGGGTAGAGACTTGGAGACTGTATACAGTGCTCCCAAAACGCCCCTGCCCATTGCAATAAATGGGCATCGCTTCCGAAGCACCCGAAAAGCGATGCGTAAGTGCCGCAGCACGGTGCTTTTTTTACCCCTTCTTTTGGGGGTTAGAAGCGCCAAGCTAGCGTCCGAAAAGCGCTGCTTAAACAGCGGTAAATCGCTGCTAAAATGAGCGGTGGTTTACTGCTAACACGGGGGGAGGGGCAGTGTGAAAGGAGTCTTACACTAACCTCTCTAGCCCTGAAAGAAAAACCGAATGGTTATATACCTTTTCTACAGGTAATCCGACCCGATCTCCAGTGGCGGAAGCTCTGATGCCACGCTGAGCTGTCAGCCGCGGCTTAGTTGTGGCGGAGGACACATCCGTCAGCCCCATAGTAACTCTATGGATAACGTCACTTCCTATTCATTTCACAGCTGTTGTCAGATGTGTACTCAGCAGAGCTTCCGCCGCTGGAGAGCGGGTCGGATCACCTGCAGAAAAGGTATGTATACCCGTTTTTTTTTTTTTTTTCCTTTACAGGGCTAGAGAGGTTAGTGTTAGAAAGTTGGTGGCTATAGATGCAGGGATTTCAGTTTTTGCATGAACTTCCACTTTAAGGAAGGAAGTAGTTCACCAACTGACCTCATTAACGCACACCCTGCACCTGCTTTCGCCTTCCAGAAGATCGCCCCCACCCACCTCTGCAGGTACATGCTTTTTCAATACAGTCAGCGATCATCGTTCTGACTAAATGCACAGCCATCTATTATATTTAAATGTATTTTTTTCTACCTTTCCTTCATCTTGCATAGATCGTATATTTGGCAGAGTGCAGGAGCTGAGCAACCAGATAACGGCATATGTGGAGCAGAGCTGTAGTATTGAAAACAGGAGAAGTGTGTCCCTGGAAGTCTGTAAAACAGCATACAGTACACTATACAGTCTGTATAATCTCCTTTAGATCTGTTTAGTGCAAGGTCCTGCCTGATTGAATACAGAGTGATTGGCGAAATGGGGTGTCCTCCTAGTATACGTGTAGTTTTGGTAAATCTAAAGGAGATTGTACAATCAGAATGTATACACCTAAATGGAGCTAGGTGCACTTTCAACCATTAATTGTTAATGGCACCCTAAACGCAGAAACAAACTCACATTTTGTCACGTGAAAAAACAAGCGGCAAACCGCAACACGCCAAAATGTCCAATGAGCTACTTTGCCATGTGTAGGGCAGCCCATTGAAATCAGTGGGCTGCCCTATGCCTGTTGTGGGAAAAATTAACCAAAAAACAAGTGTTCCCACTATGCTAGGTGTGAATGGGGCCTGAAAGTGAAATTGGTGTGTCTACACAAGAATAATGAGGCTCCATTCACATCTACGTGTTTCCGGTTTGTCCGTTTTCACTTATTGGATTGCTGTTAAATGGTAATGAGACCACAAGCGTGGATCAAAAAGCACAGTAAAAAAAATGCACTGTGCTCTGATCCAAAGAAAGTTCTGGAGCTTCTTTGGGGCGATTGTCACGCATAGGGCAGCCCATTCAAATGAATGGACTTCACTGTGCATGACGAGCGAAAATGCCCAAAAACACGTGCGGGAATGAGGAGATGTGAACGGGGACTGACAGCTCAGTGTAATGGTTTTACTTCCTCTTTTTTCCCCCTGCAAAAGTAAAAAGTAAAGGCATAATGGGCTTGTATGCACCGCATACTAGCCCATTATGTGCCACTTACTCGCAATCGAAGCCTGCGCTGTTGCCGCATCCATCTTCGCCCCTCTTCCTTAAGGGGACGTGGACTCTGGCTCTGTGACTGTCCGGAGTCGCGTGACGTCACGGAGGGTCGTTTCTTCACAGTGCATGTGCTGATGACATCATCGGCGCACTACAAGGTAAATATCTCCTAAACATCGCACGTTTTGGAGATATTTACAGTACCTATAGGTAAGGTTTACCTAAAGGTACAACTTCTGCATTGGGGCTATACAACCACTTTAAAGCTGCTATAGATGAGGTAGGTGAGAGATAAACACATTGGGATGGCTGGGGCAGAAATGACATTACAAACGGCTTCTATTCATTATTAAAAAGTGAAATTCTGCCCAAAAAAAGGTACATTTCGACTTTTAACTCTTTTTTGCTTGTAGCTTCGCTTTAATTGCATTCATTATTTTATTTTTTTTATATCCGTTTGGGTTAAGCTTTTATATCTGTACACATGGGCTCTATTTTAAAGAGTTTTTCCTAATCTTTTCGTGTTATAGCAAATACTGTTTGTAATTTCAGGCTAGTTCCGAATCCTATCGAATTGAATCCGACACATTTGGTGAGCTCAAAGTCCCAAATGACAAGTATTATGGGGCCCAAACGGTTCGATCGACAATGAATTTCAAAATTGGAGGTGTGACTGAACGCATGCCGGTAAGTGCCTAGATTCTAAGTTATCCCATTTTGAGTGATACAACTACACATATCTATTTGTTTGCAAAAATTTAATTTTACAGTTGAAATGCCTATATAACAAGGGTAATCAATTCAAATTCACAGAGGTCTGATCATTAATTTCTTACAGCAGAGGTTTGTTCTGTGACTCCGATCCTTCACATCACAACCCCCCTTTAACATCAGTGTCCTTGTTCCCCTTAAACAACACGGCCCCCCCTTTACATTATGGAGCCCGCCTTTACTTCATCTTTACATCACAGTCCCCCTTTGCATCACAGTGCTCCCCTTTATATCACAGCCCACTTTACATCACTCCTCTTTACATTATGGTCTCCCTTCACAATACAACCCCCATTTACAATACAGCCCTTTACATCGCATTATTGCAGTCTGCCCTTTACTTCGCAGCCCCCACTTTAAAGTGGAGTTCCACCCAAAAGTGAAACTTCCGCTTATTTTCCCAGCAGTGAAGCCGATTTCCCTTAGTGGAGGTACAGTATTTGTAGCTTGGTGAGCTATATATATATATATATATATATATATATATATATATATATATATATATATATATATGTATATATAATTATGTATGTATGTTTTATATATCCTTTATACCATTGTTTTGCAAATCTATGTACACTACAAACTGTGTGATTGAATCAGTTCTAAAATGGCTGTTTTACTAACCTGACATCTTATTATTCTAAATAGAAAACCTTCATTTTGTTTGCAAATATTAAAGATTCTAACAGCAAGAATGAGTCTTTACATTTAAAGAGCACCTGTCATTTCAGATCCGTCATGGCAGCGCCTGTTGGTGGGCATCCACTCACCTGCTGCTGCCACGTCCCTCACCTTGTTGTGTCACTGCCACATCACCAACTGTCCCATTAAAGTGAATGAGACTGTCGGTGAGTCAATACCGGGTCAGAGCAGGAGCCGCTGCGGGACAGAGATGATAGTTGCTCTTTAAAAATTATGATTTAAATAAAGTCTACTAATGGTTTGAATCAAATCCACTCTGGCGGGAGCATTCCAACTTTACCTGATGGCTAGTGGGTGATTGGTTGCTCGGACCACCCTGTGTCGTAGCGGCCAATCCCTGCTGGTTAACTCGAGGAGTAGGGCTGCTCCCACCCTCTGTCTGGGCTGGCTGGCACTCCTGTGTTCTGCCCTGCTGTGAAGATGACGGTGTCGTAACCCCCGGTATCATTTATTTTGGGCGATTCTGCATCTGATAAAAGTGATCCCAGCGGTGGATTCACCGCAGGATCACTTTTAGAGGCGGCGGGAGAGGTGCTCCCCCTGATGCTTCCCGGTAGCTTCCGGGTGTTCCGCAGCCGTTGGTAAACCCGGGAGCCATCCAATGTGGCTGATGGCTAGGCAGGAAGTTGAGTGAAGGCAAAATGGCCCCCACTCCGCTCTATGCCTTTGGAGGAAAGGAGCAACCTTTGACGTCACTTCCGGTTCTCGGCCATAAAGAATTTTTTTTTTTTTTTATTTACGTAAAAAAAAAAAAAAAATTTATGTATTTTCTTTTGCTTTTAAAAGTAAATGAGAGATCTTTTTAACCTCAGATTTCTCAATACAGAGGACCCATCATACTTATTTCTAGTACAAGGGATGTTTGCATTCCTTGTAATAGGAATTAAGGTGATAAAAAAAAAAAAAAGAGACTGTGTAAAAATATAGGTATATAAGTAAAAAAAAATGTAAGAAAAAAAAAAAAAAAAAAAAATGTAAAGCTCCCCTCCATGCTCGCACGCAGAAGCAAACACATACACAAGTCGTGCCCACATATGTAAACGGTGTTCAAACCACACATTTTGGGTTTTGCTGCGATCGTTCGAGCGAGAGCAATAATTCTAGCACTAGACCTCCTCTGTAACTCCTAGATGGGTAGCCTGTAAAAAGTTTTAAAGCGTCGCCTATGGAGCATTTTAAGTATCATAGTTTGTCCCCATTCCACGAGTGTCCGAAATTTTTAAGTATGGCATGTTGGGTATCTTTTTACTTGGCGTAACATCATCTTTCACATTCTACAAAAAAAATGGGCCAACTATTAAATTGCATTTTAAAAGACCGCTGCGCAAATACAGTGTGACGTAAAATATTGGAAGATTTCTATTTTATTCTCTAGGGTCTCTGCTAAAAAATATATAATATTTGGGGGGTCTAAATAATTTTCTAGCAAAAAATAGGAACACGTGATATGTCTCCCCTCCCCTGACAGAGCAGGGATTTGTGTGCTTACACACAAATCCCCGCACACGCAATCGCCGGCCACGCGCATCGGGTCCCCCGCCGTGCAGCGCGCGCCCTCTGGCGGATCTTAAAGGGAACCCCATGTATGTACGGGATTTCGCGCAGCAGTGCCATTGTGCCGCAGTAAATGTGTGTGAGCTGGTGGGAACTGGTTAATGCAGCCAGCTTTACCAGATTGCTCGACCATTTCCAGCACTACCCTTTTCTGCACAGGTCATTAAAACAACCCAAAGCATGGTTCATTTTATTTATTTTTTTATCCACAAACAGAAGTACAGGGGCCTTGCATATAACCTCTTCCTACTGTTCTGCTTTGGGAATCGCCTATCCAGCCAAACTGTAAATCTAATACATGCATAGAAGTTTGTAATCTGTTATATCACATCTAAACCAACTGGCTTTTTCTCAAATCCAAGGTGTGCTCTGATTCTACAGTGTGCTTAATTATATGTGTGGAATTTATGATCTAAGGCTTTGTTTAACGTGATTTTGAGTGCGACTTTGATGCGACTTTTGCACTCTCCAGGACTCAAGTCGCATCAAAGTAATGTGCAGGAACCTTTTCAAAGTTGCTGCAACTTTAGGTTGCATCGATTTGAACGAGTTTGATTAAAATCAGTGGGCTGCAAATTGTGTGGACTTTGCAAAAAGTGTGACCAAAGCCTTAAAAGAGAAGTATGGTTTTGTTTTTTTGGAGATTCATACTTACCTTGACGTTAGCAGAGAGCGGACTTCAGACCGCTCTCCACTGAAAACGGGTCACAGGAGTGCAAAACGAATTTACACTCCTGTGACCCTATAGGAGAAGTACAGCCGAACAAGCTCAGGTTGGATTTCTTCTTTAAATACTTAAGCCTGTTTTCTAAAGTAGTTGTTTTTTTTTTTGTTTTTTTTTCTTAATATGATTATTAAATAAACAAAAACTTATGTGTGTGTGTGTGTGTGTGTGTGTGTGTGTGTATATATATGTATGTGTGTGTGTGTGTATGTGTGTGTATATATATATATATATATATATATATATATATATATATATATATATATATATATATATATATATATTAATTAGTGTATGTGTTCTATCTCACTATCTGCTAATCAAGTTATTGGAGACAGGCATGCCATGCCTTGCCTCCAATAACTTGATTAGCAGATCGTATTATACAACATGAATTGCAGCCTTTTTTAAGAGCCTTTTTTATTTTTATTTTTCACCTTGAATGTTTTTAATATTTATATCCTTATGGGTACCAGAATCAGTCATGCTGTGGTATAGATTTCATCCTAATGGACCTTATCGGAAATGTCTAGGCCTTGTGTGGAAGCTATTGGCATGGACGTCTGCATTACATGAGGAGATGTGGAGCAGAATATTGTGTATTTATAGCTATGAGCTAATCCACATCTCATTCTCTCTGATGCAGTGCTGTAGATTTTTTTTATTTTTTTCAGAGTTTATTCTGACGGAAAGTCCAGTCGTGTGTACATGGCATGAGTCTTTCGATTGATCAGTCTAGCCATCAGTAGGTTGGCTTTAGAGAAGTGGAGAGGGGGAGGATGGAGCGCCGACGAAAGCTAGTGATGAGCGAGTATGGGGGGTCACAGATGGAGTGACACTGAGGGTGGGCGGGAGTGAGAGTGGGGGCTGAAGGGGAGAAACACTCTAGTGTGTTTTTTGGACAGTTTTTTCAGTCCAGGAGTGACGGTGTGTGTTTGTAGAATGCGGCAGCCGGCTCCATAGAGCAGAAGAGACTCTGTTGTAGACGAGACGAGACGCAAGGCACCGGGGTGCGTTTCCCCACCATAGCCATGATACCGGATGGCGGCCGAGGACTTCAGACAAAATAAAGATACCGCTAAGTGCCTGATATTTTTAAACAAAGTGGGAGTACAATACTTTCTTTTAAACCTTACATACAGTTCCCACTGTAATCAGACCCACTACTCAGAGCGGCGCTGCTCTCTCTTGGCTTTAGAGAAGGTAGAGGGCATCGTTATTATAGGAAGAATGGCACTTAAAACTGAACCCAGGCACCAAAAAACATTCACACGCCTTAATAGCCGCAAAGAATATAAATCTACTTAGTGGGCTAGAAATGTCTTTGCAAACCCAGATATTATACTGTAAAGTAGTGGTGACAGCATCACTGTACTGTACATAGCCTGTGCAGTGAGCAGCACTGTGGGAGGTGCTCAGCAGGTCCTATGCACTTTGAGCTGCCTACAAAGAATGACAGGAGGGGTGGAGACAAGACCTGTTCCCGTGCAAAATGAGAGAGCAGCAGTAACTGGTCTTCATTACAGGAAGATCCTGCACAGAGGCAAAGTTCCACACTGGATTACTGAACAGATCTGGATGAAATTGTATGTGATAGTCTTGCAAACTACCCAAAAAACAAAATTATATATATATATATGTGTGTGTGTGTGTGTGTGTGTGTGTGTGTGTGTGTGTGTGTGTATATATATATAAATTTTTATATTTTATTAATTACTAGAAACGCTGTGTGTGAAAGGTATTCAAAAGAACAGCTGTTAGCACTGATCACACCTCCATATGCATGTGCACAAAGATCGATATATGAGTGCAGCGCTGCAAAGTGCACCAAGATTCAGGCTGGGTTCACACATGTGCGGCCGCGGCTTCGTACCTGGGGTCCGGTGTGTTTGTTCACCAGTTCAGATGCAATTCAGGTACAAATTTTTTACCTGAATTCGCACCTGAATCGTTTTTTTTTTTTTTTTATTTATATATTTTTTTATTTATATTCTTGGTCCCAAACACACACCAGACCCTTTTTTTTTTTTTTTTTTTCATCCGGACCATGGCCACCCCGGGCATGTGTGAACCAGCTTCATTGAGAGCCGGTCACACTTGTCTGTCATGCAAATTGGATGCAGAGAAACCCGCATTCATTTTACATATGTGTGAACCCAGCCTCAAGGAAAGATGCACATGACAAATATATTTAGACAATATTTGCTAATCCCGGAGTTAGGCTTTAATCTGCCAGTAATTTTGCATCAAATGTAACCTCTGTCCCTGCGCATTTAAATTTATGAATTGGCCAGATTTGTGAAAAGTTTATTTTAAAAAATTTTTAAAAGAATAACAGATCATTTCTTCTAAATATAAATTATTTGCATGAAAAGGGAATGTTTTGTGTTGTCACGTTAAAAATATTAAATGTAAATTAATATATTAGGAAAACCACCATCTAAATAAAGGTATTTTTATCTATAATATATCTACAGTTTTTGCTTTCTTGATTATTTTTGGGGGAGCTGGACCCACATCTACTACTTTTATACCATAATTTTATATATCTTAGTCTAACCTACGTCTGGCCTCCATATCTATCCTTCCAATAATCTTATTACCTGTGCCTCTCAGATTCCATTGGTAGTTTGCAAAATGATGAAGATTACTTGTTATGCACAGATTGGGCTATCTGTCCAATCTTCTATCATTTTCTTGTACTGAAAATTTGTATAAATAATGCAAAAAAAAAAAAAATAATAATAATAATTGTGTTACAAACTAGTAGATGAATTTTAGCTGGGGTGATGTGTAAGTGCTAAAAAAAAACATGTTTTTTATTTTTTTATTAAGATACCTGTCATAAGAGCATTTGGAATCTTGAAAAAGGCCGCAGCTGAAGTAAATAAGGATTACGGTCTTGATCCTAAAATCGCAGATTACATTTCCAAAGCTGCTGATGAGGTAAAGCATAAGCTGTCCGTCTGACAAAAAGTTTCCCGTTTTCACTTGTCTGCACAGTGTAGGACTGTTACCGTTTTTTAACATACAATTTATGTGACTGTCATCACAGATTTATAAATTCAGAAATATTAATTTCATGTTTTACTGTCAAGTGCAAATGTGTTGGGCCAGGTTTCTAAATCAATGAAACCAATTACTAATAAATAAATATATTAACAGGACTGTCTATATGCTCAGGCATTAGGTCTTGGTTTACAGAGATCAGCAATTGAGGGTGTCCAGATAAACATACTGACTTTGACAATATCCTTTGAATACTTATAATGTTAAATTAGTAAATGAACCATGTACAATTGTGCTGATAAGTTTACATACCCTGGCAGAATTTGATTCCTTAGCCATTTTTCAGAGAATATGAATGATAACACAAACTTTTCTTTCACTCATGGTTGTTTGGCTGAAGCCATTTATTATCAATCAACTTTGCTTACTCTTTTTAAATTCATAATGACAAAAGAAACTACCCAAATGACCCTGATGAAAAGTTTACATACCCTGGTGATTTTGGCCTGATAACATGCACATAATTTGACACAAAGGGGTTTGAATGGCTATTAAACGTTACCATCCTCACCTGTGATCTGTTTGTTTGTAATTAGTGTGTGTGTATAAAAGGTCAATGAGTTTCTGGACTCCTGACAGACCCTTGCATCTTTCATCCAGTGCTGCACTGACGTTTCTGGATTCTGAGTCATGGGGAAAGCAAAAGAATTGTCAAAGGATCTGCAGGAAAGGGTAGTTGAACTGTATAAAACAGGAAAGGGATATAAAAAGATATCCAAGGAATTGAGAATGCCAATTGGCAGTGTTCAAACTCTAATCAAGAAGTGGAAAATGAGGGGTTCTGTTGAAACCAAACCACGGTCAGGTAGACCAACTACAATTTCAGCCACAACTGCCAGGAAAATTGTTCGGGATGCAAAGAAAAACCCACAAATAACTTCAGGTGAAATACAGGACTCTGAAAACATGTGGTGTGGTTGTTTCAAGATGCACAGTAAGGAGGCACTTGAAGAAAGGTGGGCTGCATGGTCGAGATGGCCAAAGAAAAGCCATTAAATACAATACGCCAAACAGCACAGAGACCAGCCTAAAACCTCCTGCACAGTCATTTGGAGTGATGAGACCAAAATTAGCTTTTTGGCCACAACCAGAAACTTTGGCGAGGAGTCAACAAGGCCTATGATGAAAGGTACACCATTCCTACCGTGAAACACGGAGGTGGATCGTTATAGTTTTGGGGATGTGTGAGCTACAAAGGCACAGGAAATGTGGTCAAAATCGATGGCAAGTTGACTGCAGTATGTTATCAAACAATACTGAAGGAACATTTGCATTCATCAGCCAGGAAGCTGCGCATGGGACATACTTTGACATTCCAACATGACAATAATTCAAAACACAAGGCCAAGTTGACCTGTCATTGGCTACAGCAGAATAAAGTGAAGGTTCTGGAGTGGCCATCTCAGTCTCCTGACCTCAATATCATTGAGCCAGTCTGGGAAGATCTCAAACGTGCAGTTCATGCAAGACAGCCCAAGAATTTACATGTGGGCTTTTTGCCAAGGGGAATGGGCAGCTTTACCATCTGAGAGGCTAAAGAGCCTCAGCCACAAATACCACAAAAGACTTCAAGCTGTCAGTTAAAGGGGGCAATACACGGTATTAGGCAATGGGGTTATGTTAACCTTTTGATCAGGGTCATTTGAGTAGCTTCTGTTGTCATTATGATTTAAAAAGAGTAAACAGTTGATTGATAATAAATGGCTTCAGCCAAATATTTACCATGAGTGTAAAAAGTTTTTGTGTTATCGTTCATATTCTCTGAAAAATGGCCAAGATATCATAAATTCTGTCAGGGTATGTAAACTTATGAGTACAACTATATTTGTATGAACAGGTCCTACGTTTTTGGGTGAAGTGTGGTAACAGCGGACTATATTTATGGAGGAGCAGTGTTGTTGTCCTAGGATAGGACTACAGAACATATCCTTCTTATTTCTTCATGATATGGGGAGAAATGTTCTGTAGTCCTCAGAAGTAAGCTAGGCAAGGTAGATATTGTTTGCAATAACACTGCAGAGGACACAGGATAGCACTGGATTTCTGGCAGGTTTAACAGGTATTTTTCATAATTACTGAACAAAGCAAAAAAAAAAAAAAAAAAAACTTTAAATTCTATATTTTAAGTGGAATGAATCCTATACTTAATTAGTTCTATTCAGTCCCGTTGCGTGATCCCACAGCTATGGTTCCCTGTATCGGTGAGCAGCTGCTTCAGGGGAGAGGGAGCACCGACAAAGGCTGGGATATGGGTGACATCACAGCTTTTCTGCCAGTAAATACATTATACAGACCACATCCTGTTTCTTGTCTGGTAAAAAGCCTTGGCTTATGACATCATAATGTGACATGGCTTATGTCATCATTATGACATCATGCACAGCGCTCTCAGGGCCAATGAGAGCTGCAGAGCTTGAGGTGTGCCTCTGTGTAAATCCAGGAAGTGAACAGGCAGCAGCTTCAGCTGCCCACAGTTAAAATGGTTGCAGCCAGACTCAGTGGAGGGAGATTTCTACAGCATATTTGGCAAGTACAGAATCGCAGTATATATAAAATAATATGGTTTAGCACTGGAAAACACTTTTTAATAGATAAAAAGTGCATTTTATATACAACTATATAGATCAGACCAAAATGAGGGACAAATGAGGAACAATCGGGGATGGACTCAAGATCAGGGAAAGTTGGGAGTAGGGCTGAAACAATTAATCAACAACTAATCGATTATGAAATTAATCGATTACTATTTTCATAATCGATTAATCAGCCAGTAACATAATGGGGTTAAAAAAAAACTAAAATGAGCCCTTTATAGTACAAAAAGAGCAAATAATCGCTACTGTAAATATTACTTTCACAGTTAAATATTTTGCTCCCTAACCATATACTTGGTTATTTATATTTACCACTGCATAGATATATTTAATAATAAATTGCCTTTTTTTTTTTTTTTAACTTTACATATTAACTAAATTATACATCACCCTTTTTTTTATTTTTTTTTTTTTTATTTTTTTTTTTTAGGTTATTAATCGATTATTCTAAACAATAATCGGCCAACTAATCAGTTATGAAAATAATCGTTAGTTGCTGCCCTAGTTGGGAGCTATATGTTCATATGATCATTTTATTACTAAATTAAGTCTCCCACGAAAACTGGAAGTGTGTATGTTTGTTTTTTATAAAAAAAAATGTTTTTCCCCATAACGTAAAGTTTTCATTAATTAACCCTTCTTCAACCGTAAAAACCTTTTTTACATTGTCAATGTAACATATTGTAAGTTCCTATATTATGGACAATTTAGGTAAGTTTTTTTCCGGTGACTGTACTTATTCAAGATGGCTTCTTTTTCTCTTTCAATAAAGGTTTCTAGTGGTAAATTAGATGATCATTTTCCATTAGCTGTGTGGCAGACTGGCTCTGGAACACAAACCAACATGAATGTCAATGAAGTCATCAGTAACCGTGCCATTGAGATGATGGGTGGAAAACTGGGAAGCAAAGATCCCGTACACCCCAATGATCATGTTAACAAAAGCCAGGTATGTCAGATACATGTTAAAGTATTCTTGTTAGTGTTTCCAATACACTCTGCAATCTCCCTAGGTGCTATAATCAAACACTTTCACAAGTCACTACATTTTTAGTAATGTGTTTTGCCTGTCTTACCCTTTATATAAGCCACTGATCTTGCCCTGCTAACTCCTGTGGCCTGCAATGATAAAATGAAATACACGGGAAGAAAAGGAGAAGATGGTCAGAGACTGGGTTCATTGTACAGGAGATGGTCAGAGACAGGGTTCATGGTACAGGAGATGGTCAGAGACTGGGTACATGGTACAGGAGATGGTCAGAGACTGGGTTCATGGTACAGGAGATGGTCAGAGACTGGGTTCATGGTACAGGAGATGGTCAGAGACTGGGTTCATGGTACAGGAGATGGTCAGAGACTGGGTTCATGGTACAGGAGATGGTCAGAGACTGGGTTCATGGTACAGGAGATGGTCAGAGACTGGGTTCATGGTACAGGAGATGGTCAGAGACTGGGTTCATGGTACAGGAGATGGTCAGAGACTGGGTTCATGGTACAGGAGATGGTCAGAGACTGGGTTCATGGTACAGGAGATGGTCAGAGACTGGGTTCATGGTACAGGAGATGGTCAGAGACTGGGTTCATGGTACAGGAGATGGTCAGAGACTGGGTTCATGGTACAGGAGATGGTCAGAGACTGGGTTCATGGTACAGGAGATGGTCAGAGACTGGGTTCATGGTACAGGAGATGGTCAGAGACTGGGTTCATGGTACAGGAGATGGTCAGAGACTGGGTTCATGGTACAGGAGATGGTCAGAGACTGGGTTCATGGTACAGGAGATGGTCAGAGACTGGGTTCATGGTACAGGAGATGGTCAGAGACTGGGTTCATGGTACAGGAGATGGTCAGAGACTGGGTTCATGGTACAGGAGATGGTCAGAGACTGGGTTCATGGTACAGGAGATGGTCAGAGACTGGGTTCATGGTGCAGGAGATGGTCAGAGACTGGGTTCATGGTGCAGGAGATGGTCAGAGACTGGGGACATGGTACAGGAGATGGTCAGAGACTAGGTACAGGAGATGGTCAGCGACTGGGGACTTGGTACAGGAGATGGTCAGCGACTGGGTACATGGTACAGGAGATGGTCAGCGACTGGGGACATGGTACAGGAGATGGTCAGCGACTGGGGACATGGTACAGGAGATGGTCAGCGACTGGGGACATGGTACAGGAGATGGTCAGCGACTGGGGACATGGTACAGGAGATGGTCAGCGACTGGGGACATGGTACAGGAGATGGTCAGCGACTGGGGACATGGTACAGGAGATGGTCAGCGACTGGGGACATGGTACAGGAGATGGTCAGCGACTGGGGACATGGTACAGGAGATGGTCAGCGACTGGGGACATGGTACAGGAGATGGTCAGCGACTGGGGACATGGTACAGGAGATGGTCAGCGACCGGGGACATGGTACCGGAGATGGTCAGCGACTGGGGACATGGTACCGGAGATGGTCAGAGACTGGGGACATGGTACCGGAGATGGTCAGAGACTGGGGACATGGTACCGGAGATGGTCAGAGACTGGGGACATGGTACCGGAGATGGTCAGAGACTGGGGACATGGTACTGGAGATGGTCAGAGACTGGGGACAGGGTACCGGAGATGGCTTCTGTGTACAGCAGACCCCCTAATACTTACCTGAGCCCCCATCTCTATCCAGCTATGATGGCTGAAAGACAGCAACAGCGCCATTGGCTCCAGCTGCTGTCAAAGTCAGTCAGCCAATCGGGAGAGAGAGGGGGCAGGGCCGGATCGCAACTCTGTGTCTGAATGGATACACAGAGCTGTGACTCAGCTTGGGTGCCCCCATAGCAAGCTGCTTGCTGTTAGGAGCACTCAACAGGAGGGAGGGGCCAGGATCACAGAAGAGGGACCCCGAAAAGAGGAGGATCCGGGCTGCTCTGTGCAAATTCACTGCAACAGAGCAGGTAAGTATAACATGTTTGTTGTTTTTAAATTTTTATTTAAAAAAAAAAAAAAAACAAGACTTTACGTCCCTTTTTAGGTGATTGTACACTTGGATTGCAACGTGTATTTGGCCAGCGTAACACTCTGACCAGGCATCGGTTTATACATTTATACATGCACACGTTTTCTAACGAAGAAGCTGTCGAGTGGCCGGTGTTCTATCGTGGAATGCCCTCTGTAGAAAAATGTGTTTGATGGGTCTGCGCAGTACACAACGTTGATCAGCTGGCGTGACGTCAAACACGGCGCATGCGCAGATCATCGGTGGCAATAACTGGCAATCTGTTAGATGCCGAGAGAGAATGAAATTGGGTAATTTTACCTCACTGTTGCGGGGCGGGTTTTGGCAGTATTGAACGGCGTGTTTTCTGTCTGTCTGCATGGTGGCTTGAGTGTGTTAACTGGCGGGTTTTGGCTGTGTCTAAGGGCGGGTTAAAACACACACAAAAGCCGCCCTTCAACACACCCACAACCCGCCCCGGAATAGTGAGGCAGAACCTGACAATTGCATTCTACCTTGGCGCTTAGCAGATCGTCAGATACTGCCTCCGACGGTCTCTGTTTGCACCGTGTTCATGTCACGCCAGCTGATCAACAGATCAGCTGGAGTGACGCTTCGTACTGCGCATGCTCCATCAGAGGCATTTTTCGACAGAGGGCATTTCTCGATAGAACACCGGCTATAGACATGCAATTGTTTTATACATTTTTAAATAACTGTACTGAACTACAGTACAGAAGCAAGCAAGAATCAGCTTAGTGATGTTATACAGATTGTGCTGTTGCACAGCAGTGACAAATAATGCATCTGATAAAATAAAATTAGGACTACAAATACCTTTTACAGCATATTATTCCGACATGGTGCTTATCAGAATATGCTGTAACATTGCATAGTTTTTGTCTTTATGTTTTATTGCAAATCATGTCAAGTAAATAATTGCCACTACTGCTTTCTTTTTTTTTTTCTCTCTCTCTCTCCTTGCTAGAGTTCAAATGACACCTTTCCTACAGCAATGCATATTGCTGCTGCAAAAGAAGTCCATGACATTCTTTTACCGGGATTGAAAAAGCTCCACGATGCTTTGGAAGCGAAATCAAAGGAATTTACAAAAATTATTAAAATTGGCCGTACACATACACAAGATGCAGTGCCACTTACTCTGGGACAGGTACAGTAATAACAAATACTTTAAATGTAGCTAAACCCAAGCTTGTAAAAAGTTGCAGTTTATCAATCCTTAGTTATGGTGATTTGTTTTCTCCTATTCAGGCATTTTTTTTTCTTTCTTATTAACCTGGTAATCTTGTTTATAACACAATCGCGGTCTTTAAGTGGTTATGCTCACTCCTACACTGTATCTGTGGAGGGTGCCATAACTGACATCCAGCCTAATCATGTCTTCCTTTGTTTAAATCCATGCATGAAAGTCGCAAGCAAGACGCATTTCAAAGTCGCAAGGTAATGGAGTCACAGCAGTGTGACCGAGATTAATGCAGCAACCACATCTAGATTAGCAAGCTGCAATGCATTACTTTTTTGTTATGAAATTTAGATTTTCTTTTAAAAAGTTGTTTATTTACAATTTGTCCCACTGTTTCATGCCATATGAGTCTGTCCTAGAGGGATTTACCCTCAGGCCTCATGCACACAGGACGTTTAAAAAAACACCAGCGCTGCTGCCAGGAAAAGGTAGCGTTAAAAATGCGATGTTAGCTGCGTTTTTAAATTAGCGTTTATGGATGCTTTCTTTGGGATTGGCGTTTTTTTTTGCCTTTTTTTTTTTTTTTTTTTTCAGTAAAGGCATTCCATATAATGTAAAAACGGCAAATGCAGCTAACAGCTTGTTACAGCATTAAGGGGCGTTTGAGCTTTTTTCGTTTTTACAGCTCAACGACCTCTGCTCCAGGACGCACAGGCTGTAGTTTTTTTTTCCTCTACTGCCCCTAAACGCTTATGCCTCCAAATGTCTCTGAAAGTTTATGTGCATGGACACATAGGCTAACATGGAGGGGCATTCAGAGGCAGTTAAAAAAAATGTCAGACGCCCCTAACAGCAGCTGTAAAAACATCCTGTGTGCATGAGTCCTCACTGTTGATTCCAGTGACTACTGTCGCTGGTACAGATAGTTATGTAGGGCAGCACAATGGCTAAGGGGTTAGCATTTCCGTCTAGCAGCACTGGGGTCGTCCGTTCAAATTCTGACCACGGCACTACCTGCACAGTGTTTGTATGTTCTCCCTGTGCCTGTGTGGGTTTCCTCTGGATACTCCAGTTTCTTCTCACACTCCAAAGACATGCTGGTAGGTTAATTGGCTCCAGTTTAACATTGGCCCTAGTATGTGTATGTTTGAATGTGAGTTGGGGATCTTAGATTGCAAGCTCCTTGAGAGCAGGGACTGATGTGAATATACATGATATAATGTATATGTAAAGGGCTGTGTAAGTTGACGGTGCTATAGTAGTAGTTTGTCACAGGGACAAGTGGTTAGGTGCTTTGCCTCTGTAACCGGAAGTGTGGGGAAGACTCTCCGACAGAACCTAGCAGAAAAAAAAAAAACACGGAAACAGTACCTTGACGATTCCCAACTCAGTCCAAAAATGTTAGATCTCCACCTCTGCAGGTTTAAAGGATATATATCTGAATAACATGGAAGAAATGCCCCTTTAAAAATTAAGGCATGGTTTAAAAAGTTGAGGAGTCATGGCAAGTAATGCAGAGTTCAGGGGTCAATAGTAAGTAACGCAGAATTAACAGTTCAGTATTATGTAACGCAGAGATCAGAGCTTAGTAGTTAGTAAAGCGGAGTGCAGGGGTCAGTAGTATGTAGTGTAGAGGTCAAAGTACACACATGAAGAAAAACAGTTCACCGCGCTAGGTGATATTAATTGGGCTATAATATATATTGTATCAGTTGCAATGTGACTGTCCCAATAAAGTGATGTTCACAGGTGCTCGTGTTAAAAAATAAAATTGTGCTCCTTGATGCTCAGATTGGGTGCCCCACATAGATGTACTCTCACCCCTCAATGTTGACCAACTATCGCTAGTATGGTCAATCAAGCGTGTGAGGAGACCCCTGGAGATATCCGTTGCTGAAGTGGAAGTGGATATGCCTCATAATAATTGATAGGAATAAAAAGGAAACCTCATTGCGCAATACCGTTTTAAGAAGAATGTATTGATAAAAACAATATGGTTTCACTCACATGTAAAGGTTTCTATGTCCTTGCACCCAATGTGAATAACAGGTGATTAATTTAGGGGAAATCAGCCCACAATGGATGGTTGACCGCTGGCCGCGGTTCTGCCCGATTTCCAGGAGGTTGGTTGCGGACGTTGCCTGCACGCAGTGGGGGGTGGATGCAGGTACCAAAGCAAACTTCTTCTGATGCAGTATTGGTGCCAGCGCTCATCTGAACTAGGCCTAAATATGGTGAGACAATTTGGACAGGATAGATGTCTCATGGACCTCATGATCAGCGTGACATCTGCCTAACTGTAGCTGGCCTAGAGGAGAGTCTCCTTTATACTGTCCAATGGAAACTGATACCAGTGTTGGAGTTTAATGCACGCACACTCCTGAAAAAGAGGAAAAGGACTTGTATAAGGTGTCATACTGAAGTCTGTTTCCCCACTTGCCAACAATCATGGTCTCGCTCTGTTCTATCCTGTCCTAAAGCCTCGTACACGCGATCACATTTTCCGACGGGAAATGTTCGATGACAGGCTGTTGGCGGAAAATCCGACTGAGTGTATGCTCCATCGGATAATTGTCGGATTTTCCGCGGACAAATGTGTGTTGTTGGATTTTTCCGGGCACGTGTACACAAGTCCGTCGGAAAAAAGTACAAACACGCATGCTCGGAAGCAAGGACGAGCCAGAAGCGGTCGGTCTTGTAAACTAGCGTTCGTTATGGAGAATTAACATTCGTGACGTGGCAAATTATGAAATCTCGAAATGCAGTGCACATTCTCTTCTTTAATGGGATAATAATGAAGCTGCTTTGCTGGTGATACTGATGGAGTTATTGCAAACACATTTTCAAAGGCCACAACCCCATTATCCTATAGTTTTTAAGATCAAAGATACAACTATGTTGGTGTCCCTTGTCAATTTTACATTGTATTTTTTTTTTTAATGTAACTGCCTACTCCCAAACTGTCATTTGAAGTGAAACACTTAGGCAAGTATTATTCTACACAATTTTATTTTATTGTGCATTAAAAAAAGAAAACAAAATTAGACATGCTATCTGCCAATAGATCTTAACCAAAAAGTGCATTCTATGCATCCAAAAATATAGAAAATATACCAAATCAAATCATTATTCAACCCAAAATATAATGTAAAGCAATAACTCCAAGGCCAATAACAAATACCACGTTATCTCCTCCGATTCTGCAACATGGCTGGTTGAGG
Organism: Lithobates sylvaticus; assembly: GCA_028564925.1. Lineage (NCBI taxonomy): Eukaryota > Metazoa > Chordata > Amphibia > Anura > Ranidae > Lithobates > Lithobates sylvaticus. The sequence goes on along the minus strand of CM053028.1, from coordinate 122,596,654 downwards.
AACGGCCATTCAGAAACAAACTGAAAAGCGCAAACTAAAAAGTGTGAAATGACAAGTGCGAATCAACACTCGCCAAACTTCTACTAACACAAAATTGGCAGAAGGAGCCCAAAGGGGGCACTAAAGAGCTGACAAACCATGTAGTAAGTCACTACGTTTGTGATTGTTGGCAAACAATTGTGTGCCGCGTGTATGCAAGACAAATTTGGGCCAACGCCCTTCGGACAAAAGTTCATGGTTTTGTTGGCCAACAATCCGATCGTGTGTACGAGGCTTAACCGAAAGGGTTGAAGCTAATTTGATGTTTAGAATGGCAGCACAAAAGTTCACAGCCCAACCCTTTATGCATAGGGCCTTTTTAGAGTACTTAAAAAGCCATTCAGCACTGCTCCACTTTGTTTTAACTATCTGTGATTGCTGTGATTTAGAGAATGTTCCATGCCTAAAGGCTCTGGAAACCAAATACTTCCTACACTGTATGATATATGTACTCCTAAACGGAACATGTTTCCACTTTTTTGTTTTCCAGGAGTTTAGTGCTTATGTACAGCAGATTAAGTATGGCATTATTAGAATTGAAAGTGCTTTAACAAGGGTTTACGAATTGGCTGCTGGTGGCACAGCAGTTGGAACTGGCTTAAACACCAGAATTGGATTTGCAGAGAAGGTTGCTGCCAAAGTGTCTGAGCTTACAGGTAAGGTGTCGTAGATGTGTTCCAGGAAGGAGCATTTTTCTATATGTTTTGCCTTTCTAATGCCACGTACACACGAGCAGACTTTGACGGACTAGGTCCGACGGACTTTCGACGGAGTTCTGACGAACTTTCCGAATGAACGGACTTGGCCACACACAATCACACTAAAGTCCGACGGATTCGAACGTGATGATGTACGACCGGACTAGAATAAGGAAGTTCGTAGCCAGTAGCCAATAGCTGCCCTTGCGTTGTTTGTCAACTGGGTCCGGCGGAAAAATTTGAAACATGTTCGATTTCTAAAGTCTGTCAGATTTTTCGACAGCAAAAGTCAGATGGAGCCCACACACGATCGAATTGTCCAACGGATTCGTTCTGTCAGACCTTTGCTGTCAAAGTCCGGTCGTGTGTATGCGGCATTAGTTTCATGCAGACCTCACATACGTGCATACCTGCAATTTGAACTGCGTCCTTTCATGAGCTATAGCTTTGTTTACATCCTTTTGTGACACCATTGGCTGCACAGTTCTGTCCTATATCAATGGGGCCACCCCCTTAGATATGTTTAGATATTTTTTTTAGATTGGAAGAAACCCATCTGTTCATCCACAACGTATGACAATTTATGTAGTAATATCTTCTGGTTAATTTAACAAATGGAATCAACTGTGTTCTAAAAAGTCCAATTTAAGTCTCTATCATTGCAGAGCAGATGTAGGTAGATCAGGAGAGCTTCAAGCATCAGTATGAGAATTGAATTTGAGTCGTGGGTTCGTTGGTTTTGTCCAGGGCACTAAACGGTGGTGAACTTTTGATGATTGCCTTATGAATGTACTTTGGATGCTACAGGGAGCTACCAGGTTACTTAATGAGTTACTTAGTTGAACATATTAGATATCCAAGCAATGAATGCCTGAAAACATTTTCAGCAATCAAATATTTTGTGTTGGTGCTTGCTTTTGGTAGTATTCGATCATTTCTTTTATCGTACAAACGAAACAATACCGAATAATTTTGGGGGGAAAAAAAAACCTTTTTGCTATAAAACCTATTTACTGACATCTCCAGTGACACTAATACAATGGTCAGTGCTAATAACTTGCACTGTCACTGTACTAATGGCACACTGGCTGGGAAGAGGTTAACATTTATAGGCACTCAAGGGGTTAAGCATGTGCCTAACCATGTGTAATGAAAAATAAGTCTTGCTGTTCTCCAAGGAGTAGCATATTATAGCCTGTGATATCTACCCAATACCTGACTTGGTCCTCCATGGTCCTGGTAACAGTTTTTTTTGTTATGTTATGCATTTACACGTTCATATGCTGTTTCTTCACATGCTTGTCTGAAGATGCCCCTGTGTGGGCAAACCATGGCATGTTATGACGTAAAAGAAAATAAATCAGGGAAAAGAAACAAAACGATCCTTCCCTCTGCATAGAGTCCTGTGTTGATTGTCAAAACAGGGCTCTGGGTTGTGATTCGACACAGCTGATCAGTAGGTCCCGGCCATAAATCATTGTCCGGGATCTGCTGACAAACGCCCGCTGTGTCAAACCACAGGGGAGTAGGTGGGCGTTGCACGTCCGATATCTGGACACAGGCAGCAATGTACAGGTAAATCACTTTTCCTGTAGGAGCCGCCCAGTCACAGTATATGTACTGCGGCGGGTCGATAAGTGGATATAGAACTATTTTTCAGTTCAAAATGCTGTCTGTTTGGTGGGCTTGTTTCTGTGTATTCTGTATAATGAAAGTGGTGTGGGTTATTTTTTTATTATTTTTTTTTTTAAATGTATAAATATGCATTTAACTTTTTTCAATAGGATTACCATTTATCACTGCTCCTAACAAGTTTGAAGCTCTTGCTGCACATGACGCATTAGTTGAATTGAGTGGAGCCCTAAACACTGTTGCCTGTAGCCTAATGAAAATAGCCAACGATATTCGTTTTCTTGGGTCTGGACCAAGATCAGGTCTGGGAGAATTAATCTTGCCAGAAAATGAACCTGGAAGCAGCATTATGCCAGGTAAAAGATTTTGCTTATTCCCTAAAGTGTTGGACTAGTGGTGTGAAAACTCTGTCATAGCATAAAAATCTGCAGCATTGTGTCACTCCTCATTTGTAAGGCTGCATTCACACCTGAGCGTAGCAAAATCGCGCGTTTTTTGCAGCGTTTTTTACCGCGATTTTCGCGGCGTTTTTTACCGCGTTTTGCTGCAAATTTTTTGCAGAGCAAAAGGTCACTAATGTAAAGTGAATAAAAACGCCCGATTCGCGCGACAAAAAAGGGTCCGGAACTTGTTTGAGCTTCAGGCGTTCGGCTTCAGGCGTTTTGGAGTGGAGATGTGAACCATCTCCATAGAGAATAATGTATTTTTTCCCCTCGAGCGTTTTGTAGCTTCAGGCTTACGGCGGATTAGGGCGACAAAACGCTCAGGTGTGAATGCAGCCTAAATTTGTGCAAAACCTTTTTAAGGAACATTTATTGTACTGTATTCCCAAATCAAATGCCATTTCTTAGTAAAAAGCAGCTGAGATTTCCACTTAGACATGCCACTGCTGACGTCTGGTTCTGTTATACTCAGGACAGGAGCCAAGTAATAGCGCAAGAAAAAGTATGACTGACACAGTTGTGTGCAAGTCAAGTGTCCTATATCTGATAAGCACCTTTTGCTCCAGATCACTGGCTTGCCAAGTTGTAAAAGAAGGATAATGATGACCTTCTTGGAGCATGCACTTATTTTTAGAAACAAGCCGGCAATGACAGTTTCTAGGGATGCACTAATGGCATTTTTTTTTTTTTTTTTTACGCAGAGTACGGGTACCGTTGTTTTTTTTTTTTTTTAAGTGCTCTCCGATGCCAATTACTGATGCCTATTGCCTAGGAAGAGTGGGGGAGGGATGTGTTTAGGGAGTTGTGTGAGGGAAGGTTGGGGGGGGGGGAGTAGGAGGGTAAGTGAGGGTGGGGTGGGGAGCTAGAAGGGACTCTGAGATGGCACTGCTCTCTCAGTCCTTTGTGTTCTAAGTGCAGGATAACTGCAATTTTATGTATAAAAAGTAAGAAATACATTGACTAGGTTAAAAACAATTCCAGCATAAATGAGGTCCGGGGGCGCTAGTGGCTCCCAGCACTTCCTGGTAAACTCTGAGACACCCGAGTGTTTCTGAGGAGGGTGACAGCTGTCAGGAGGCAGTGGGGCGGGGAATACCACGGACAGCTGAAATGTCATTGGTTGTTAAGGATGCGGTGGCCCTGCTCCTTAACGACCAATAATTGACAGCTGAAAGAACTGAGCCAGAATGTATCGGTTTTGGGTTTCGATACCAATATCAGTGCAACCCTAGCAGTTTTCATATTTCTTTTTTGACACCCTAATTATTAACACAAAATCTTTGTTCTTAAATTGATTGATTTATGTTGTGATTAATTCTAAATTGGCATTTGTAGATTCTTTAATGGAGAGCATTCTCTTTCTGTATCTATTTTTATCATCTGATTCTACTTTTTTGAAGTCATATGATTACTACCGAGAACTATTTATCATTTTTTTTTTCTCTTATTTTTTTTAAAGCTCTTTACTAAAAACCCTTTTTTTGTTTTTTTTTCTACTATTTCTACACAGGCAAAGTAAATCCCACTCAGTGTGAAGCTGTTACTATGGTAGCAGCCCAGGTGATGGGCAATCATGTTTCTATATCAATAGGGGCCAGTAATGGACATTTTGAACTGAACGTGTTCAAGCCTCTGATTGTAAGTAATCCAGATCTTATAATCCTTAGCTTGCAATTTAGCCTGCCTTCAAACATAAACCGAAGTGAACATGTAGTCCAAAAACCTATAAACTGGCAAATACCACACAGAGTATACACATCCAGGTGTCTACATATACCACCTTTTCTACCCTTTCATGCGCTCTGGTACTGCCAAAACCAAGGCCACTCTAAAATACAACCAAACACTTCCTTGGATGCGGAGAAACCCGCATCCAATTCACATGTGTGAATCCAGCTGTAAAGTATAACTAAAGGCAAAATGTTTTGGATAATGTTTTGTCTATAGGACAGGAAGTGAAGCAAAATCCAAAATGGGGAAAAAAAATTGCAATTAGCGCTACGTAAAAAGAAAAAAAAATGTTGTGTTTCTTCTCAGTTTGGTGTTTTAGATACTGGCCCGTGCTTGATAAAGAGTTATAGTAAATATAGCATTGAAATTGGTTGGGGTCTTCTCATACAAAGAGAAAAGAAGTCTTTTGTATTTTGACGACACTGTACTTAACCACTTCAGCCCCGGACCAATTGGCAGCCAAAGGACCGTGCCCCTTTTTGCGATTCGGCACTGCGTCGCTTTAACTGACAATTGCGCGGTCGTGCGATGTGGCTCCCAAACAAAATTGGCGTCCTTTTTTTTTCCCCACAAATGGAGCTTTCTTTTGGTGGCATTTGATTGCCCCTGCGGTTTTTATTTTTTGCGCTATAAACAAAAATAGAGCGATAATTTTGAAAAAAATGCAATATTTATTTGCTATAATAAATATCCCAAAAAATATATAAAAAAACGTTTTTTTCCCTCAGTTTAGGCCGATACGTATTCTTCTACATATTTTTGGTAAAAAAAATCCCAACTATTGATTGGTTTGCGCAAAAGTTATAGCGTTTACAAAATAGGGGATAGTTTTATAGCATTTTTATTAATATTTTTTTTTTTTTACTAGTAATAGCGGCGATCAGCGATTTTTATTGTGACTGCGACATTATGGCGGACACATCGGACATTTTTGACACATTTTTGGGACCATTGTCATTTATACAGCAATCAATGCTATTTAAATGCATTGATTCCTGTATAAATGACACATGCAGTGAAAGAGTTAACCACTAGGGGGCGGGGAGAGGTTATGGGCTGTGATGTGTGTGTGTGTTTTTTTTTTTTTTTTTTTTTTAACATTAGGGGGCGGGGCTGACGTCTGACGTCATTGATCGGCTTTCCCGATGACAGGGAACAGCCGATCAATGACAGGCAGAGTAGGAAGCGCGGGGAGAGGTTTGTTTACACAGACCTCTCCCCGTTCTTCAGCTCCGTGACCCGATCGCGGGACACCAGCGGCGATCGGGTTCGCTGGTGCCGCGGCCACGGAGCTCCCGACTGGGTCGCGAGCGCACGACCCACGGCTAGGCAATTAAAGGGCAACGTACCTGTACGTGCTTTTGCCTAGCCGTGCCATTCTGCCGACGTATATGTGCAGGAGGCGGTCGGGAAGCGGTTAATTACTCTACTTATTTAAACACCTAATTACTCTCTGATTTATCATGGGCTTGTAGATGTTCCATAAATAATAGCCCTTTTGGTCAGATACTCTCATAACACATTCTAAATATACAATGCCTTAACTGGGACATGCTGCATGTTATTGTCCCCCCCCCCCCCCCCCCACTTCTACTTTGGACTCTCCCATTGTGAAGTATGTTGGGACCTGGAACATGTCTTGGCAAGGAACTCCATTTATATGATAAAGTAGATGAGAGTTGACTTTTATTGTGTTTTTTATTTTTTTTATTTTTTATTTTTTTTACTATTCATTTTGTTTGTACGACTTAATGTTGTAATATAACTGTAGAATAATAAGTGAAAAAACAGCATTTCAACTACTTTTGCTTGTATTATTTTTTCGTATATATTTTTTCTTTTCAGATAAAAAATATTCTAAATTCAGTCAGGCTTCTAGGTGATGCATCTGTCTCATTCACTGATAATTGTGTTGTTGGGATTGAAGCAAATACAGAGAGAATCAACAAACTGATGAGTGAATCATTGATGCTTGTCACTGCTCTCAATCCCCATATAGGTAAGACATGTACATAGAAAATAGGGTTGGAATATATACCATCTAACTCAACCTCTAGTGATATATTCTGGCCTAATACTGTCGATTTAGAAGAAGGCCTCGTTTACTCTCGGGGGCTTTAAAAACTGGCGGTTGAGCTGAGTTTATATTGCACCCCAAGCTGCAAAAGCAGCCATACAAAGGTACACACATGATTTGACTGTGATTGTTTTCATCATAGCGGGGCAAAATTTATACATCTGTCACAACCCATTCAGTCTAATGGGGCTGTGCCACAGCCGTGGGCTTTTAGGAGTTAAAATACTCTTTTCAGAGTGCCGCTGCTAGTGTAAATGAGCCTTAAAAGTCCTTTCTAACCCATTTCAGTTGGATTATTCACTTCCCTAATTATGCATGTTCATGCTAATGGCAAAAACCTCCATTCTGTGCTTAAATCTCTTAAAGCTGAACTCTTATTACATGTAATTGTTGCCGCCTTCCTACAATAATTCAATATGTTCTTCTTCCCATTCACCAGTCTATTGTTACTGAGAAATTCACTTAGCATTTTTTGAATGGCAGACTCCAGTCCCCTTTAAAGTCAGAGTAAACTCCCATCTCTGACTTTTACCTATAGGTACTGTAAATATCTCCCTAAACGTGCACCACTTAGGAGATTTTTACTGTACATGCAGCCGATGACTTCACCAGCGCATGCGATCTGAAGGAGCGGCCACCCGGGTTGTTCCTCCAGAGTCCTGTGCCGTAAATGGCGGCATGCGCGCGGGAGTTACGTTGTGGCTCCGGCCAGTCCCGCGGCTGGAGTCCGCGAACCCGGAAGGAAGACTGGGTGAAAATGGGAGTACCTGCAGCGGTGACAGTGCGGCCAAGGAAGGCTTCGTTTTCCAGTAAGTTTAACATGATGTGCTGGTATGCACTGCATACTAGCATGTTATAACATTACTTTTTAGGGTACAAAAAAAGAACAAAAACACACAGTTTACATTATATAATACTGTAATAGAGAGGATTTTAGCAGTTTACAACCACTTTAAACAAGGGCTTATTTTCGGGGTAGGGCTTATATTGCAGCCCTCCCCGAACATCACAGTAGGTCTTATTTTCAGGGTAGGTCTTATTTTCTGGAAACGTGGTAGCTGCAGCATCGATCCGATGCTGCAACTGTCCCCTGCCAGTGCTGAGCTAAGTTCTTGGGTCCACTTTGCTCTTCCCCTCCAGCGCTCGGGAGCGCCAGGCTGTGGAGATAGCAGGAACGACTGGCTCAGCTTATCAGTGGCACACTGAGAGTCTGAGTCGGCTGTCGATCAGGAATCTGGGTGAATCCCGACAACAGTCGGCTGATTCTGGGTCACAGGAGGGAAAAAGTAAGTGCAGACCTGTGACACACATGAAGAAGTACGACCAAACAAGCTTTGGCCCTTCTCTTTTTATTACAGATGTCTAATACCACTTTTTTGGTGTCATCACACCTCCAGTCATGTTCTTGAACCTAACACTGGTAGCTGAATGGAGAGGCAGGAGAGGGAAGAAAAGTTGAGCATGTGTTGCTGGGACGCGAGTATTAAAGTGAACTTGTAAATTTACCCTGCATGGCACAGCTTTGCTTTCACTATTCTGCATCTTTCTACTCTGTATAAATCTTATCGGTTTCACAGTATAATAGTAATTTTGCCATCTTGTGTTTTTTATCATTCAGGAACATTCTCATACTAATGGTGCACTTTTGTTTATTGCAGGATATGATAAAGCTGCTAAAATTGCTAAAACAGCACACAAGGAAGGTTCCACATTAAAGGAAACTGCGATAAAACTTGGATTCCTGACTGCAGAACAGTTTGATCAGTGGGTCAAGCCTGAAGACATGCTTGGTCCAAAATAACTCATGAACTATACATTTCAGAGCTCCAAATATTTTTGTCACTGTCATTAAAATAAAAATTTGTTTAAAGTGGTGGTTCAAATGGAACATATAGAGTTGTCTTTCATATGAACTAGTGCGGAAACTTTCTAAACAGTGATTTACGATTGCAGCTTTGTTGAATGTCTTAAACCTTCAGATTATACTGCCATCTATGGGAGGATTGGTAACTTGCGAACTAAAAAAAAACTAGACCAGTCTAGGGTATAACCCCTTCTGCTACCAGCATGCCTACGTTTTTTTTCTAGTCTCCTGGAAGTATGGACATCTTTTATTCAGCTCTGATGTTGTAAAAGCCTAACCTATGAAGAAACGCACATTTCTAGCTATTTTTCTTTTCTTCACTTTTTTATTTAACCAAGACGCTTTACAACTCTGCTAAAGGTTTCATCTCAGATTTGCAGATATCCTGCGTGTTTGTCCTCATCCTGGCTTTTGAACTGAACCGCATCTGGACCCCACTGGCCTACATGTTGCGGGGCTAGCCTGGAAGACTCCGATCTGGTTTAGTTGGTTGCAGAGTACTTTCCATGTGCAGAGCCACCGTCATTACCTCTGTCCTTGCCATAATTCTGAAAACTCAGTGAGCAGACCAATCAGGCAGGGCACTGGGAGCTCCCTCATTTTTATTGGTCACTGGGTGCCATTATTCCCTGTTTACCCCAGAAGGGGTTCACTTTGTGGGACAGGGAGCTGATGTCATCCACAGAGAGGATTGTCGCAAGCGTTCTGCCCTTTCCCACTATATAGTTTTCGAGGAAGCATATCCCCTGCTCCTGTTGCAAAGAATCACATTCGTTTTCGAGTTTATTTTACAGTCCCTGACAAAAGTCTTGTCGCTTCTCTATTTTATAGAAACTCCTGCTATTAACCTGACTTTTAATTAATCAATTGATGTTAGAAATGGCTCATATGAAAAGCTAAAGCCCTCCCAAATGATGTTTTATGCACCGAAATAAATTAGTTTCACTGAAAAAAGATTTATCATTTAATCAAGACAGACAGGTCAAATTTTGGCAAGACAAAAGTTTTGTCGCCTATACAGAAATTGAACAATTTTACTGAAAATCCAAAAATATGTCAACAAATTAAGTAGTGGTGCTGTGAGATCCAAATTTAATATCTTGTATGACTTCCATGAGCTTGAAGGACAGCATCCATGCGGTCTGGCAAGGATTCATACAATTTATTGATGAAGTCATCAGGAATGGCAAAGAAAACAGTCTTGCATGCCTCCCAGAGTTCATCAATATTCTTTGGTTTCGTCTTCCATGCTTCATCTTTCATCCTACACCACATATGCTCAATGATGTTCATGTCTGGTGACTGGGCTGGCCAATCCTGGAGCATCTCGATCTTCTGCCTCTTTTCCAGAGTCCATCCTTTTAGCAGTCTGTGGCCCTTGGCAAATGCCACACGGTTTTTCAATTGTCTTTTGTTTAGTGCTGGCTTATGGGCACTGATTTGACCATGGAGGCCATTTCGAGACAGAATCCGACAATCTGTTCTGGTTGACACAGGGACTTCAGGTGACCAGGTCTCGTGGAGCTCTGCTGCAGTGGAAAATGGGCTGGCCTTGGATTTTCGAGCCAACAAACGGTCCTCTCGAGCAGTTGTCTTCCGGGGTCGGCCTGACCTGGCCTTGTCCAAAACGTCTCCAGTCTCTTCAAATCTTTTTTTTTTTTCCTCTGAACTTGACGCTGAGACACATTGAAGGTGTCTGCCACATCAGCAGTGGATCTGGTCTTCAGCCTCTTGATAATCAACACTTTAGTTTCCGGGTGAATCTTAGGCATGTTTGCAGAGGTCTAGTTGCAGTTGAGAAGGTCTAGTGTACTGGTGTTCTTTTTATACACACCTGAGACCTAATTGATCCATTATTAGTCACAGGTGAAGCTCATATAACAAGGTGACAACACTTATGTCTTGGCAAAAATTGCCTCAATGGGCTTTACCAAGCTGTGAATATTCGAATACTTTTTGTCAGTTTCGTTTTGCACTGAAACATTATTACAAAAGCTGTTGGGATTAAAATGACCCATTTCTTGTAACAAAATCTTGATTAGAAATATATTTTAGCGGAACTTCAGGTCAATTTGTACACAAGCGACAAGACTTTTGTCAGGGACTGTATAGTCTTTCTGCAGTGACTTAGGCTAGCCATCTGACCCTTCCATTATTAATACTTTTTTTTTTTTTCCTGCAAGGTTTTGTTAGCACTTGAGGTCTTGCTTCTTACCCTGAGCCTTTACATTGCCTAACTGCAATGTGGCTGCAATATGTCTGATTCTAGACCAGGGGGGAGTGAGACAATCTCACTATACCGGGTGCCCCCAAATCCCTTTCCAATTGCAAGTCAGAGGCTGCTTGCAGCATGCCTACTAATAGTGCTGATTTCTGCATTCTGGAGTCACATTGTCCTCTTATGTTAGTCTCTCCTGTCCTCTGAGTCCTTCTTGGCTACATCTGGGGCAGAACACCCAGCTACACCAGACTGAGCCAAGAAGGACTCATGCAAGAAGAACTTTGACTGAAATTACCCAGTTATTTGGTGACCGATTGCAGAGGTCACAAGCATACTCGCGCATCCTCCTCTAGCAAATTATTTATTTTACCCAAACCTTAGCAGCTTCTAAACCATCGGCCACAGAGACTGTCTAATTCGGAATCACTTTTGTCCTCATTAGATAAACCTAACTCTGAGAAATTGCAGTCTACAGCTATTTCTCCCAAGTTAAGGGAGCCTATTTTGGCTTTTACTGACAGTGTACAACGCTCTGATGCTAGAGTATCAGCCGGTTGCTCCTACCAGTGCTGATTCCAGCCTTGGATGATATAGGGCCTCTAAAGCTAAGAAGACTTTCAGACGTTTGCACCAGCTTTGATGGTTATTTCTCCAATTTTTTTTTTTATTTTTTTTTTTTTTAAATCTAATATTATTTTTGAATTTTATTTTTGCTTTTTACATAACAAACATATACAAATAAACAAAACAACCAAAAAAAAAAGTGATTCCCTTTCCCCCTTTCTCTCCTCTTCCTCTCTCCTCTTCCTCTCTCCTTTCCTTACTGCTCAGTTAAACTGCTAAAATTTAAACACATCTATTTCATTATTATCAAGTATATCTTGACAAGCACACGCTATGTGTTTTTCAAAGTTAATGTTCCTGAAACCACAGTTGGGTTTTAGGGCTAATTATGCCAAATTATGGTCTCAGTATCAGTCTAGCTGGAATTGCACTGAGTTCTCCTTGGCCGTAGGTGTTGCTGTCACTGCCGGAAGGTATGAGAATGCAGTTTGGCTGGGTGTATTGGATACCATTATTTTCTCGGAACCAGCCCAGTGGGAGTGTCATTCTGATGTGAATTCTGGGAGGTGCTATTTAAGGTGCTGAGATCACGTGTTTCGAGGTTCCGGTCCAGAAGATATCTTCTGTTTGGTCCTGCTCCTCCTGATCAGCCCTCATGGCCCTCCTGGCGTGGGGTGCGGATCCATGCAATTCCAAGTCTTAGGGCTGGATGGCTCAGAGCGAAGCAATTGCAGGGACAGGCCTGAATGGATATCGGGGCCTAATTATCTAAGAGTGGTCCGGTGCCGTTTCGTCTGAGGAGAGGCCCAGCAACTGGAGAAGCATCCAGGGGAGGACTCTTCGGGAGAAGGCCATGCACAAGGCTGGTTTCTCTTAAAGAGCCTGGAGGCTCAGTTAAAGGACACTTTATGGATCTACACTCATACGGTATCGCCGGACCGGCTGCAAGATACTGGTACCGGATGATCGCTCTTTAAATTTGTCTAAGTCCCTCAGTTACATTCAAGTCTGTGGCAGAGATTTTGCTTTACCTAACACTTCACTGGCTGCTTGGCCTAGTGAAAGGAGGTCTATCCAGGGGTTGTGATAATCCAGCTGTGAAACAGTTATTCTCTGGATTAATTCTATAAGAGACTTCCTATCTTTGCAGTTCCAAAAGTACCTGAACTTTCACCCTAACCCTCTACCCTACATTTAAGAGACTGGTTTATCTTTTGAATAAATAACCCAAAAAAGGAAGATAAAGTGTCAGTTTCTACATTTCTTTGGGCCATCTACCACGGGAAACCCTAGACGGAGACGAGGTGAAGAAGGTAACGATAAGCCCAATAAAACCAGCAGCTCCTTCGGGGGTCAGTGCTGCACACATTTTTGCTAAATTGGTGCATTTATTATTTTATTGCAAGCTGCTAGAAGATATCAGCACTAATTGAAGCTTGTTGAAAGCATGCTAGCAACGTATTTAAAGAGGTTGTAACCCCCCCCCCTTCTAAAAAAAAACAAAACAAAGGCATAATAAGCTAGTATGCAGCGAATACAATCTCATTATGAAATACCTTCGAACAAAGCCCTCTCAGTGGCACCCGCACTGAGGCAGAGCTCCGCCTGTGCAGGGCGCTGCCTCTGCACGTTATCAGAAAAGTTCTTTGGTGTGGGCAGAGCTTGACACCGCAGCCCCAAGGTATGATCGGTTCCAGGCAACCATCGCCAGCGTCTGATATACATGGTGCAGGAATACCTTGGGGCAAGGTCAGACTTGGACACCTTTCCCACCGAAAATCCTCTGGTTACTGGGTCCTGAGGATGGATCACTGGCCAGAGCTTGCACAGTATGCAATTGAGCTCTGGCCTGTCCTGCCTCCAGCGTTCTTTCCGACGCACATTCAGTGCTGCTGGAGGATTTGTGACTGATCATAGGGTGCGCCTGTCCACCGCCTCGGTTGATCGACTGACATTCATCAAAATGAATCAGTCTTGGATCACCACCAGCTACCAGGCACCTGAGGCGGATATAACCGAATAATTTTTAATGTCACATCCCTTCAAGACTGCCTATGCTGATGCTGAGTGACTGTCCTCTTATGTTCACTGACTATCCTCTTCCTCCTCCTCAATGATCCATGCCACAGCACCAGTGCCTAAGGCACAATTTTTCAGCCCCTGTTTAACAGGGGCGTGTACTTACAAGTTTTTAAAAAAATGCTTCGCAACACGTGTGACTGCTGTGCTCCAAGTACAGTCTCTGTGAGGGCCGTGTTGCAGTGTTGTGGCACCAGCACCAGTGCCTAAGGCACAATTTTTCAGCCCCTGTTTAAACAGGGGCGTGTACTTACAATTTTTTAAAAAAATGCTTCGCAACACGTGTGACTGCTGTGCTCCAAGTACTGTCTCTGTGAGGGCCGTGTTGCAGTGTTGTGGCACCAGCACCAGTGCCTAAGGCACAATTATTTCAGCCCCTGTTTAACAGGGGCGGTACTTACAATTTTTTAAAAAAAATGCTTCGCAACACGTGTGACTGCTGTGCTCCAAGTACAGTCTCTGTGAGGGCCGTGTTGCAGTGTTGTGGCACCAGCACCAGTGCCTAAGGCACAATTTTTCAGCCCCTGTTTAACAGGGGCGTGTACTTACAATTTTTTTAAAAAAAGCTTCGCAACACGTGTGACTGCTGTGCTCCAAGTACAGTCTCTGTGAGGGGTTGCAGTGTTGTGGCACCAGCACCAGTGCCTAAGGCACAATTTTTCAGCCCTGTTTAACAGGTGCGGGCAATTACAAATCTTGATCTATTAGTTCACAGCAGGGCCCATTCCTGCGCCCACCAGTCTTGAGGCTACACCAACATCTAATAGGCAAATTTTCTGCAGAGTATATACGCCAGGCCCCTACTTTCAAAACATCCAACTTACAAACGACTCCTACTTGCAATCGGACAGAGAAAACAGGAAGTGAGATAATCTCCCTAGGAAGGGAAATTCTATCCTGTTAGATTTAATTGGGAAAAAGGTATCTCCTCTCTACTGATACTTTATCACCAATCCTTGTGGCAATTAACCCCACTTTTCCAAAAACATTTACCATTGGGACGGAAAGTGAGGTGCCCTGTTCTGAACAGATGTGCAATTACAGCAAATGTTACAGGGGTATAACCCCTCCCTATGTTCTCCATAAAAAGGCTTACCAATAGATTTTTTGGCTGGAGCTACACTTCATAATGTACCTGTTCAGATTCTACTTAAGATCAAACCTAAAGCCCCAAGTGGTTTTAAATGGCATCTTTTTTTCCTTTACAAATGTCATTTTGTGCAAGGAAAGTTCTAAACACGGGAAACACACATGCAATTTCACCCCATAGGAAGGGACATTCTATCCTGGTAGATTTAATTTGGGAAAAAGGTATTTTTTTTTTACTTTATGCATCATTAAAAATGACTGCTCCCGAAAAAACGTTAGTTTTTAAAAAGTTCTTTTTGCATTGATATATGTCCCCTGGGGGGGGGGCAGGACCCGGGTCCCCAAACCTGTTGTATGACATTAACATGCAAATGTTACAGGGGTGATAACCCCTCCCTATGTTCTCCAAAAAGCTTAAAAATAGATTTTTTTGGGATGGAGCTACACTACTCATTATGTACCTGTTCAGATTCTACTTAAGATACCACTTAGACTGCTGACATCTTCCCCGGTGTGCCTTCCGGGTTTGCAGGCTCTGGCTGGAGCCGCAATGACGTCACTCCCGCGTGTGGGAGCTGCTGGTCACAGCACAGGACCCTGAAGAAACGGCATGGGCAGCTGTTCCTTCAGAGCGCATGCGCCGATGACTTAATCAGCGCAGTATACAGTAAATATCTCCTAATGGTGCAAGTTTAGGAGATATTTAGTATGGGTTTGTTTTTTTTCCCCCCCTAATCATACTTTCCTAGGTGGATGCAGCATCTGTCCCCCAGCGTCTCTGCACTGAGAATTGAGCCATCGAACATCGCCGATGGCTCGGTTCTCAGAGATCCCTGAGCAGAGAGCTGCTGACTGTCAATCAGAAGTTCTCCTGCTCTGCTCACTGGAGCGCTGAGCTGTGGAGTGACAGGGAGCGGCCATCTCAGTGGCTCTCTGAAAGGATGAGGCGCATCATTCCAGGCACCTGGCAGATCCAGACTTCCAGAGTCGGGATGACGCGGTGCCTGTACTGAACTTGGTGACGTCGGCAGAGAGCGGACTTCAGACCGGTCTCTGCTGAAAACAGGTCACAGGAGTGCAAAACGAATTGCACTCCTGTGACCCTTAGGAAAAGCCCAGCCAAAACGAGCTCAGGCTGGACTTCTCCTTTTTTAAAGGGACAATCCAGCATTTCTTTTAAGACTTGTTTGCCATCCTAATATTTGAGCTGAAATTTTTGAAGTGGTGCCAAGTTTGCTATTCACACCGCTCCTATACAGGCTGAAGCCCAGGTGCACAAGTTTTTTTCTACGATGAGAAATATACTGGGTGACATTGTTGACTTCCTTTTAAAATTGCTGGTTCTGACCTCTATTGACATACGTGGTCTGTGTCAGTGACTCAAGGTACTGAAGCCATTGGATCATCGTGGTAACCAGGCAACTTTTTTGAAAGGAGAATTGGGTTAGGCAGCAATGGCAACCTATAAAAAGGTATTGTTAATTGGTACTATTGGTAAATGTATTGCTTGCAATTTAAGTGTTACTATTAAAGAGGAACTAATGGTACAAATACTCCCCTATGCTCTAATGGTCCCACACCGGCAAGGTTTCTTGCCGGCGTGGGCATCCCCCCCCCCCCATCTTGCCCTGCCCTCTTCCAGGTGTCGGTCATCAACCTTCTTGATTGGCCAGCATTGGATGATGTCACTCCTGCACAAGTAGAGAAGTGTAGACGTTCCAACACACAGGCAGTGTGCTGGAATGTAAACTGAGCTGTGCATGTGCAGCTCGGTGTATGTACTACAAGGGATTGTGCACAGGCAAGCAAGTTTATTTTATTGCAGAAGAGACATTTTGTGCCTTCAGTTTTGCTTTAAGATACTAAAAATCTCCTGCATGGCTCTAAAATAATATGACTGTAGGCATGTAATTACATTTTTCAGTAGGAAAAGATTACCCATGCAGCTTAAGTCAGTTGCACACGGATGTACTAATTTACTGATGTTTATATTCAGAATCCTATTGACAGAAGGATCCTGAGTAAAATGTTCCACAAAGACCTTGCATAAACACGCGTAAAAAAAATTCATTGCCAGTGTTGCAATATATGCACTCAAGCGTAAAAAATTTCTAATTTTATCGCAATATTACCAATCTGTATGCAAATGTGCGCATTGTTTCATAGAAAACATTGCATCTATATCCACATCAGCAAAATGGGGCATTTTTTTTTTTTTTTTTTACTCCTGTGTACAAGAGACCTTAGGCTAGGTTAACACTATGGCAGGTGGGGAAAGGCGTGTAAATCGCATGCATCCCTGGACCTACGGGCAGCTGCATCAAAAATATGCTGTTTTCAAGCAGACGTGTAGGGGGTGCCATCAATCCCTAAAGTGTTACTAAACCCACAACCCTAAAATCAGTCTGTATATGCAGTAAAGCATGCTTGTTATACTACCTGTGAAACCTAAGAGGTTAATCCTGTGCATTGTGTAAAACGGCTGTTCGATCCGGAGTTTTCTCATCATCTCCTTCTTCCACTGTCTCCAAAACATAACCTGATATTTACAGTCAGGCTGCACATGCTCAGTTTGGTGTGTATTACTAGAGAGTTTTATTTTATTTTATTTTTTTATTGGGAGGGTGCATGTCATCAGCACAGGGCCCATCAGCACTGTCCAGACAGAGGGTCAGGGGTCCTACATCCTGATAGGACAATCATGAGAGAAATGAAAACTCCTACAAGATTTCACCAGACACTCATACAAGTCACAACACTGCTCTATACTGCTGATGAGAAAGGGTATTTATCAGTTTATATTTGCTAAAACAATTGTATTTCCATGTTCTGTGGGAGACCAGATATATTGAATGCAGGGTCCTGGGTTTAGTAACACTTTAATGGCACCCCCGTGGACTAAAAATTGCAGTGTGGTTTTTGGCACACAGAAACGCACAGTGCCAGAGTGCGATGTGGTTTCCCCTTTGGCTGCGGTTTTGAAAAGGTGCAGGGATTTATTTTAAAAAAATTCTAATTAATGGGATGCTGTGCCCATGCAAATGCAAAAATTTATACCTAAGCTTAGTCTTAAGCTCTGGTTCACATTGGAGCGACTTGTCATGTGTTTTGACAGGTCAAACCGTATGACAAATCGCATCCTATTGCCTTAACCACTGTTCAAATTGGTGCGACGCTGACTTTGCAGTACCACATCAATATGAAGAAGTAGTTCTTGCACTACTTTTTGAGATCTCTGGTGCGACTTGCATAGACATCTGTGCATGAAGCCGCATAGATGCCTTCCAAGTTGCACTGACGTGCGGATTTAGAATTGTGTGATTTCAGATGAAGTCACACAATTTCAAAGCTGTAGTCAAAGGGAACGAGGACTTCCAGTGAGAAAAACTTTTCACTACCTGGAACATCATGAGTAGATGCCTGACGTTCAAAATGTAGTGTACGTAGAAGTCTTTTATAGGGAGCACTGTTGGCCCCAAAAAATTCGATTTCCACATGTATGAATGCAACAGATGTGAAAGCGCAGATTCTGTATTAGGGATTATAGCACAAAGATGTGAGTGCTGCTGGTATATTGTAAAGAGGAGTCAGGTCATCTAAGGACAAAATACATCATGCTTGGAGAGGAGCCTGAGAATTCCAGTTCTCCCGCCTGTACAGTGATACATATATCTAGCAAGCTGCAGGAGGCCTTCAATGCAATCAGTGTCATGTCTACTATGAGACACTGGGCTTAAAGTTCTTGTTATTGCCGATGATTTAGTCCAAACGCATTATTCCCCACTCACACGTTCAAGAAAATGGCTGTTCAGAATTGCTGGATGCTGTAATGGCCATAGGTTGGAAATCGTGGACGACTGAAGTGAAATAATGTCATCAGCACACCAAGGATCCCTCGAAAAGATCCAAAGAGTTATTTTCGTGGTCGCATGATAAACATATGGCAACATTTCGGAGCCACACAGGGCCCTTTTGTCAGGCAAGTGTTATGCTGCGTACACACAAAGGGACTCGAGTCTGGCGGACAATCCCCTCGTGTGTGGGCCTTCGACTGACTTTTTTTTCCAAAAAGTCCGGCGGACTAGGTTTTAAGTTTTGTTTTAAAATTATCCGCTGGACTTGGCAGTCCGGCGGACAATACGGCCGTCTGTAGTATGGTCCGGCGGACCAAAAAGGCTGCATGCTCAGTAGCAAGTATTTTTCTAGTATTTTTTGTTTTCTAGTCCCGTCGTACGTGCTGTACGTCATCGCGTGAACCGCCGGACTTTTAGCGTGATCGTGTGTGGTCAAGTCTGTTCGCTTTCAAGTCCGCCGAAGCCCAGATGGAAAGTCCGGCGGATTGTCCGGTGGACAAAGTCCCTTCTTGTGTGTACGCGGCATTAGGTGTAGTTTATACTTTGTTGGTAGTAAGACCATTATGGCATGTTGGTGAAAGTGACATTTATTTTTTCCTAAACTTTAACATTTATTTTGTATGTGGAAAACTTACTGGCCTGCGTCGATGTCACTCCCAGAACAATGAAGCGATAGAAGCACACATCATCATTACATTAATAATGTACAGTATATATATAACTGTTTACCATTGTCACGGAGAGTGAAAGTAAAAGAAAATACCCAAATGTATGTAGTCACCAGAACAGGAATGGGTGGGACATCTTCCAATGGGGACATTAAATCTGGTGACATGTGGCAGGGATTCCTTCACCTTGGAGGGATTTCCTCTCACTTCCTTTTGTGGCTATGGGACAGGAAGTGAAGGGAAATCTCCCCCCTATGGGAAACAGATCACAAAAAAAAAATAATATTCTGACAGGGGTTATAACCCTTCTGTACTCTATCCAATCTGAGGAAAGTTTTGCATTTAGTTCTAATTTAATGCATTTTAGCTGTTCTGCTGCAGAAAACAGAAGAACAAAAAAATAATAATATTCTTACAGGGGTTATAACCCTTCTGTACTCTATCCAATCTGAGGAAAGTTTTGCATTTAGTTCTAATTTAATGAATTTTAGCTGTTCTGCTGCAGAAAACAGAAGAACATTCAGTTTCAATTTCATCCATAAAAAATATACAGCATATAGTTGTGCTTCTCCTCTCCGCGTGTAGCAGCAAGATATAAAAGGTGTTATTCCTGCTGCTGCATGAGAAGCACCTATTTAATGTTTAAAGTATATGAGAAATTAAGTCAATCCCTAACAAAAAAAATAATAATAATCTATATATATTTTTCCCCTTTTTTAATCCAATGGTCATGTAACTGCATGGCTTTCCTACCTTTCTTTCTGAGAGAGTGTTGACAATGTATCTCAAACTATTCAAAAGTGAGCGTAAATTGTGTGCTCCCCCTAGGGTTGCCACCTGTCCAGGTATTCGCCCTGACAGTTCGGGTTTTGAATCATGTGTCCGGGTTTCAGTCCGCCTGAAACCCGGACAAAATATTCAGACTTGAATGGGGCTCAGAGCAGGGCCTGATAAGAGGGTGAGGAGACACTATTCATGACACATTACTTTTCTCTTTGGCGCGCCCAAAGGTGTTCCAGGTCTGTTACAATCCTATAGTGTATACTAGAAAAATTTTTTTGCTGTGTGCCGCTAAAGTGTTCGAGTTTGGCTTGAAGAAAAAGTGGTAACCCTACCTCCCCCACAAGCCTCTTCCCTTGACTCATCTGTCAATATCAATGGTGCAACTATCAACCCGCCCCTGCATGCCAGGGTGCTGGGGGTAATCCTGGACTCTGAGTTCTCCTTTCTGCCCCACATCCAATTACTGTACAGATCTTGCTGCCTCTACCTCCGCAACATCTCCAAAATATGCCCTATCCTAACCAATGACACCATAAAGTTCCTGATTCACTTCCTCGTTGTCTCTCACCTTGACTACTGCAACTCCCTCCTCATTGGCTTACCTTTACATGAATGCTGCTGCCAGACTCATCCATTCAGTGTCTGCGGCCTCTCTTTGCCAATCCCTCCACTGGCTTCCCCTCACTCATGAATAAAATTCAAAATACTAACAACAACTTTCAAAGCTATCTACAACTCTGCCCCCAGCTACATCACCTTGTCTAAAAATACCAACCAAACCATTCTCTTTGTTCATTCCAAGACCTCCTGCTTTCTAATTCCCTTGTCACCTCCTGCTATGTTCGCCTCCAAGACTTCTCTCGAGCCTCTCCCATCCCATGGAACTTCCTACCCACCCTGTGGGGGTTATCCTTACTGGGAATAATGTCACTCAGTTTGTGAGAGGAAAGTGTTTCACGTGACTTATGGTCATAACTGCTGAGAAGCATAAGCTCATTCATGACCAATTAATAAACCAATGCCTTGCCCCCCAAAAACACATGGAGGCTGGTTAAATTGGAAAAGAGGGTAAGGCCACAGCTTTACTGAACTGTCCAACTATAACAAGTTTCCAAATGTAACAAATAACCAATAGCCATCACAGTTAAACCGTGAGCGCACATAAAACATAAACTCACATAGTCTAAGGGCTGGTTCACACCATGAATTGGCAGGAACACACTGGGCGATTCGCATGTGATCGGGGAGCAGTGTGATTTCAGTCCATTCATTTGAATGAGCTGAAATCGTGCCAGACCGCATCCAAAGTAGTGCATGCACTAATTTACAAAACGCACAGCAACTGGATCACTTGGTACTACCATGCCATGCAATCCTGGGCAGAAAACGCACTGTGTTTGCGACCTGCATTTGAGGGGGGATTAAGTTAACCTTGACACCCGCTCAAGATCGCATCACTTACAGTCTATACATCTCAGTACAGATCTAGTGATCCTTCATCACACCTCATAAGTCTATCTGGAGTTAAAGCTATAAAGCTGAAAGGGGTCCCTCTGCCATTAAAGTGGTTGTAAACACACATGAAAAAAAAAAAGACCTGCAAGACAAAGGCATAATGAGCTAGTATGCATAGCATTACTAGCTCGTTATGTAATACTCAACTGAGATCGAAGCCCCCACTGCGGTGCCCGTACACAACACCGGCGGCCGACATCGCTCCCGGAGTTACTTCCAGGTATCGCGGCTCCGGCGCTGTGATTGGGCGCATTGCATTGCACTCCCACGCATGCCCGCGGGAGCCGCCGGTAACGGCACACTCACTGAAGCAAATGGCACAAACGTTCCGTTGCTTCATTGTGCATGTGCCGATGACACATGCAGATACAGGGGATATCTCCTAAACCGTGCAGGTTTACGAGATATCCGGGGTAGCTACAGGTAAGCCTTATTATAGGCTTACCTGTAGCAAAAAGTGGATTGTAAGATTTTACAACCACTTTATGACCAGCGAACAAGGATTGGTGAGAGAGGGCTGTCAAACCCATTTTGCACAAATTACAGAAACAAACAGATATATATCACATTAGTATATCCAGTAGAGATTGGATTCATCCTACACCATTCTCACATTGGGAGCTTGTTTCAAAATATCTTCACTTATCAATGTTCCCATTATTTTCTAAAGTATCACCTTACAAAACACCTCTAGAAAGATTGATGGACCTAACCAAGATTTAAGCTCCATGCACACTGAAGCTCATAAACTGCAGTTTATTGGAGTTTGGGAATTTTTTTTAAAAGCCCATAAACTCCACTCTATGTTAGCCTATGTGTCCATGCACACATTGATGTTTTTTAGCTTTAATGAGCAGTGGAGTTTATGGGCTTTTTTCTGAACGCCAGAAATTTGCGTTCAAAGTGCCGTTTTTCACCGCCAAAAAAAGCCAAACGCTGATAAACGCTGATAAACGCTCATGAACGCGCGTTAATTAGCGTTCAGCGTTCTATTTTTTCAATGCATTGTGGGAGTTTAGAATACATTGTGGGATTTTTGGAGTGTCCTCTGTGTATTTTTATTAAAACGCTGATAAACGCTAACGCTATAAAACGCTCATAAACGCTAGTACAAAACGCTGTTAAAAGCTTGTTTTTCAACCAGCGTTTTTCTGCCAGCAATCTGGCGTCCAGAAACAGCTTTTTTGAGCTCCAGTGTGCATGGAGCCTTAGCAGTTGTGCACCATCAAAGAAGGGCCCCAACTAAGCTAGCAAAAAACAAAAAGAAAAGAAAGATTAGGGGGATAATCTAGTCTTATCTTAATTATTAGCACGTGTCTCACCCTTTTATTTTATTAAAGATACAATTTTTTTATATATACGGTATATCAAAGCCCTGCAGGCTTTAACAGGCCCATTCCTGAGTCACCGATGTAGTTTAGCCTCTGAATTTTTTTTTATTTTTTTTATATATAACATCTTTTAGCGACTCTGGTGGTCCTGTTACAGGTCAAAGTATAAGTGTGGTGGAATCTGGGCCCATTAGTAAAAAATAAATCCCCAGTCTGTTTTGTGACTGTATTGCATAGTAGTAAATGATTATAAGGTTATGATTATAGTTGTATGACCTTGTCTTTGTTGACTCACTTACCTTCAGTACAGTCAAGGCCATTTAAACTGGCGTGGTTTATTTGTGCAAGACCCCTTTCACACTGATACATTTTTTGCAAGAAAAACACAAGAAAAATGTGTAGCACCCTCTAGTTAGGTAGCTGCTAGAGTGAGGATTTTTTTTAGCAGAGTAGGAAAATTTAGCTAGGCCTGTTTATTTTCATTTTGGGCTGGGAGTGGCTCTGGGCAGGGCTGGGTGACTCTCAGGTAGCATCACTGTCCCCTCCCTTTATTTCTAGAAGGTGCTAGAAGGAGAGGAGGGGAGGAAAGATGGAGCTGCCTGGGGGATTCTAAGGAGCCTTGACCAATCCCCAACTTGGATTGGCAGGGGATCGGGCCACCCAGCTGGGGAGGAGTTGTCCGGTAGAAGAGCTGCAGTGAGAGAGTGTGGAGACTGTCGGGGAGCACGGTGAGCTACCCAGTCTGGGAGGGGGGGTGACCCTGGGAGGGGGGGTGACCCTGGGCCGGGGGTCAGTGCATCTAGGAGGAGTGAAAAGGTTCTGGAAAGAGAGGCATAAGACATGAGAGAGCAAGGAGAGGACAGCAGGAGAGAACACTGCTAAGAGACTCCAGGCAGGGAAAACTGATCAAAGCTTGGAGGGCTGGTGAGTGAAGCACAATCAGGAGGACTGCAGAGGCATGCCTGAGAGAACTGGGAGTTTTCAGTTTGAGATGGGTGCAGAACCAGAAGAGAGGACTGGTGGAAGGGCAGTGGAGAGAGGTCATTGCAGCCAGGCTGGCTGGCAAGGCCTGAAGAAAGCTATCTGGGATTGGTAGCTGTGCATAGGACAGTTAGCACCTGAACTATTTCTACACCACAGTGGCCTGAGGTCCCTGCCCGCAAAAGGCAGTTCACTGAGGCCTTGCTGAGTTATTGTCAGGCCTGACCATGCATTGCTAGCTAGTCTGGAGGGGTAACAGTCTGCAGCAAGTGAAGTGCTGGATGAGTCACGGTATGCAGCCAGTGAAGTGCTGGAGTAGTGAGGGATATGAGATCTTAAGCAAGTGTTTGTGCTGGAGAGAAGATTGGAGTGTATATACTGGACTCGGGTGTATATAGAAGTCCCAAGCAAGTTGTGCTGAATATTCCTGGGCATCCCATAATTTCCCATTTCCATCCAAGTTCAATCCCCTCAAAAAAAAAACAAAGCTTATGGACTGTTCTATGTCTCTGTGTGTCTGAGAGATGGATGTCGGGCTGGGCAGGGTGACAGTTGAACTACAACATTCAGCAACCCCTATGGGGGCATGGCTACAAATGTTTCTCTTTAAATCCTATGGGACTTTTCACATCACTGCACTGTGGGTACGGTGCGTCTTAAAAAGTCCTGCTTGCTGCATCTTTGGTGCATTTTGAAAACCGCAGCAAAAACACAGCTTCCCATTGCAATTAATGAAAATTGTGGTAAAAACGCACTGCGATTTGCGTTTTTTGTGCGTATTTTAGTCACGTGTGCATTTTTCACAGGTACATGCAACCCAAAAATGCACCAGAATCGCACAGAAAAGCTTATGCATTTTTACTGCAATTTTTCTACAGAGAAGTGTGAAAGGGCCCTAAAGGGTGTGTGAGAGTGGTTGAGGTATTACATCACTCAGTTCAGTGAAAGAAAGAAACTCCAGAGGGAATGCTAAACTAGCGGCTTCTGCAGGGATGGGCTACAAGTCATAGAGAGGAAATCTTCCAATGGGGACACTATTTCTGGTGACAGCCAGGGATTCCCTCACTTTAGAGGGATTTCCTCTCATTTCCTGTTGTGGATATGGGAAAAGAAATGAAGGTAAAACTCTCCAATGGGACACAGATGGCAAAAAAAAAAAAAAACTAACATAGGTTATAACTAGGGACCTAAAGCTCGTGTGAACTTTAGAACCCTATTAATGTCTATGGGACTCGAATGTTCAAAATCAAAAGTGCTAATTTTAAAGGCTAATATGCAAGTAATTGTCATAAAAAGTGTTTGGGGACCTGGGTCCTGCCCCAGGGGACATGTATCAATGCAAAAAAAAGTTTTAAAAACGGACGTTTTTTCAGGAGCAGTGATTTTAATAATGCTTAAAGTGAAACAATAAAAGTGTAATATTCCTTTAAATTTCGTACCTGGGGGGTGTCTATAGTATGCATGTAAAGGGGCGCATGTTTCCCGTGCTTAGAACTGTCCCTGCACAAGGTGTAATTTTTGCAGGAAAAAAAGCTTTCCTGACAGGCTCCATGGCAGCATACGTGTGGGTTGGCCCCGCCTCCATAACTACCCAATAGGACCCCTCTCCCATAAATCTTTGCTCCTGGCTGCTATCCGTGTTCCTTTTTTGTCCTCCTCCGTAGGACCATGTGGTTCTCCTACCTGAAGATGACTTCACAGCGATCGATCGGCCGAATGACTGAATTGTTTCCTCCGATAGGCCTTGACTGTTAAGCAGGGTATGGAGAGTAATTGCAGAGTAGCGCTGAAGAAAAGGTTATCTTACCTTAAAAGTGCGCCGGCCTGTTTACCTGTTGCTACAGGTGGCCCTTATCTGCTGGGAGGTCCGGTGTGTGCGTGCCTTGGATCGTTCGGCCAGGTGATCGTTGGTGGAGTGGTGAGTCTGTATCTGTCCATGGCAGCAGTGTTTATGTGTGTGCCCATTGATTGTATTCTTTTCCTCTATCTGTTGCTATTTCTATGCTGTTTGCTGGACGCTTCTGCGTTCCAGCAAACTACTCTCTTCGATTTCCGGGTCTGCGGGCGTTCTGCGCATGCGCGGACCCGATGTGAGAGCGAGGCTTGGTTCTCGCGCATGCGCGCTGAGGACCCCGGCGTCGGATGACGCCGATGACGTCACGGGCGGCAAATTTAAAAACCTTGCAAAGCTGACAGAGCCCTGGGAATGATTGCGGACGCCACAGCGACTTCCCGGGGCTAGTATTTCGGCGGTTCAAGGTAGGAACAGTCCTTTATGCTGGGCTTGGTTGGATTATTGCTGTATTTGGTCTGAAGATTGTATTTTTTACTGCAGTGTCAGGCTTGGTGTTTTGGACATTATGGATGCTTCACTGCCCCCTAGTGGCCAGCCCGCTCATGTTAGGTAGGTCCTAAAGTACATTTTTTTTTATATTTCTAATATTGAAGAGAGTAAGCATAGGCAGCAAATATGACCTGTCCCTTCTGTCTGTCTCTCTGTGTTCACAGCCCTTCCAAATCTGATCCACAACCTAGTGCCTATAGACGCAGTGGATCGTCAAAATCGCACCACCACAAATCCTCCTCAAAATCCAGCCACCATAGGTCCGCCAGGTCGGAACAGCGTGACAGGGATTATTCCCGCCCCCCTGTGGCTCACTCCAGCAAAAGGCCAGAGAAAGCATGTTGGGGGTGCAAAATGCCTGTACCAGCAGACAAATCCTTATGTGACCATTGTTTCACTAAGGCAGCGGATGAGAGAGACGGCGCTGACCAGCGCCTAGAATAAATGGTGAGACGAGTGGTAAAAGAATCCCTGCAGGAAAGGGAAGCTCAACAGCCCTGTGAATCCCCGGCAGACCCGCTAGATCCTATAGTAGGAGAGGGGGTACTACAAGAAACATGGGATTCATCCCAACCTAGCCGCCATTCTGCCCTTGTCTCAGACAGTGAATCGGATCCAGAAGATCCAGGTTTGGGGTTTGACTATGGTTTGGTTCCCTCCCTGGTTAAAGCAGTGAGAGAGGCTCTGAAGTGGGAAGATCCTATCACTTCCCCCCCGAAGCAGAGGAAATTTTTTAAACAGCTCAATAAGGAGCGTCAATTTTTTCCGTTTCTGTCTGAATTGGGTGATATTATTTCAGAAGAGTGGAGCAAGATGGACAAAAAGAGTTCCATGCAATCCAAAATCCTTAAACTTTACCCCTTCAAGGAAGAAGATGTGAAACACCTGGAGTCAGCTCCAATGGTAGATGCAGCACTTATGCATCTGGTGAGATATGTGACTCTCCCCTTAGAAGACACTGTGTCATTCAAGGATCCTTTAGAGAGACGGATCGATTCAGATCTAAAGAAAATCTATTTGACCTCCGGGATGGCGTGCAAACCAGTGCTTGCGATCGCAGCAGTGTCAAAGGCCATAGAATTCTGGGCTGACAGCATTGAAGAATACCTGAGAGGCATTTCAATAGACACAGCTAAAGACTCACCTATTCAAGAGATTAGGATGGCTTCAGCCTTCTTGGGGGAGGCATCCATTGATGTCATTCGCCTGATGTCTCGGGATATGCTGGCAGCCGTTTCGGCGCGACGTGCGTTGTGGCTCCGTCCGTGGCTCGCAGACCCTGCTTCTAAGCAGGCTTGGTGCCGCATCCCCTTTAAAGGGTCCTCATTATTCGGCAATAAGCTTGATTCTGCCATATCCCGGGCCACAGGTGGGAAATCTGGGTTTCTCCCTCAGGATAGGCGTCCTCAAAATCAGAGACGCTCTTTTCCAAGAAGACAGAATGCGGATCGTGCCAGGGATGCACGCAGCTATAAACCCGGCCGAGAATTCTCCAGGACATGGAGGTCCAGGCAGTCTTCTTTTAAGAAGGCCTCTAAAGGTGGTTCCTCTGGGAACCAGGATTCTGGGAAGTCCTTTTGAAATTGGGCCCGCTCAAACATGTCGGGTGGGGGCCCGTCTTCTCCACTTCAAACATGTTTGGGCGGCCTCAATTCGGGACTATTGGACCGTAAAGACAGTATCGTCCGGTCACAAGTGGGTCTTCTGCAACACTCCAAAACTCAGATTCATCCCTACTACTCTTCCAAGCTCAGAAGAGAAAAGACAGGTCCTGTTGACCTACGTAAGCTGTTTATTGGAACAAGGAGCAGTCGTACCCGTCCCAGAGGAAGAGAGGGGCGAAGGCATGTATTCACCCCTGTTTTTGGTGCAGAAGAAGAACGGCACATGGAGGCCAGTAATAGACCTGACTCACCTCAACTCATTCATCCGCAAGGAGAAATTCAAGATGGAGTCCCTACTTACCATACAACAGTCAGTACACTTGGGAGACTGGTTAATATCAATCGACCTGAAAGACGCATATTTTCACGTGCCTGTGACAAAGGACTTCCACAAATTCCTCCGCTTCGCGGTAGGCAACCAACACCTTCAGTTCATTTGTCTACCCTTCGGGTTAACCACGTCACCCCGGGTTTTTTCCAAGGTGCTATTGGCGGTAGTGGCTCTTCTCAGGGTCAAGGGTGTGCGTCTCCACCATTACTTGGACGACCTGCTTCTACTATCTCAGAGCAAGGATCAGCTATTAGATCACAAAGAGGTTGTCATCTCTACCCTGCAAGAGTTCGGGTGGCTCCTGAACTTAGAAAAGAGTCAGCTAGAGCCATCTCAGTCCCTCGTGTTTCTGGGCGCTCTTTTCAACACCGTGGAGGGTTCCATCTCCCTCCCAGAGGAGAAAATCATGGTAATCCGAGACAGGATTCAGGCGGCACGTGGATCAACTCACCTTTCTGCTCTCCAGTGCCTGAAAATAATTGGTACGATGACGGCAACCATTCCCATGGTGAAGTGGGCCCAGTGGCATACCCGTCCCTTTCAGAAGGGATTTCTGCATCAGTGGAACTCTGTCGACCAGAATCAGCGCATCTTCCTTACCCCATCTATGAGGACATCTCTCCTCTGGTGGCTTCAGGGGAAGAATCTGCGCAACCATCATTCGATTGTCCCCATCTCATGGATCACGGTGACCTCAGATGCTAGCAACCAGGGTTGGGGCGCTCATTGCCTTTCGGAGGTAGCTCAGGGCAGGTGGACATGCCAGTCTCAAGGAGTCGTTTCCAACATCCTGGAACTGAGGGCAGCCTTTCAGGCACTCCTATCCTTTCGCCATCTAGTGTTGAACTCTTCCGTCATGCTAAGGTTGGACAACACAACAGCAGTGGCATACATAAGGAAACAAGGCGGGACTCACAGCTGGTCCCTGTTACAAGAAGTGGAGCCTTTAATGAGTTGGGTGCAAAAGAACTTAGCCAACATCTCGGCAGTATACATTCCGGGGGTCCAGAATGTGCAAGCAGACTTCTTGTCCCGGGTCGAGTTGGACAACAACGAGTGGTCCCTCCACAGAGAAGTTTTCGAGTGGCTCCTAACACTGGGTGTGTCTCCGGAAGTCGACATGTTCGCTTCCCCGTGCAACTTCAAGATACCGAAGTACTTTGCGAGGTTCAGGGACCCTCAGGCGTTCGGGATAGATGCTCTCACGACCAGTTGGGATTTCCAGAGGGCCTATGCCTTCCCTCCAGTCCCGGTAATTCTACAGTTTCTGCGGAGGCTCAGAACAGAAAAAGTGGAGATTATTGCTGTCATTCCATTCTGGCCCAACAGGCCGTGGTTTCCTCTGCTGCTGCTCCTCAGCTATCAAGACCCAATTCCCCTACCTCTCAGGCCGGATCTATTGTCTCAAGGCAAGACGTTACACCCGTTTCCAGCGTGTCTGCACCTCAAGGTGTGGTTCTTGAGAGGGGAAGGCTAGAGGCGCTTGGTTGCCCGAAAGAAGCGATTCCAACTCTTCTTAATGCCAGGCGAAGAAGCACTAATAGGGTGTATGAGCGCATTTGGTCCAGGTTTGCTGAACACATGTCGTCAAGAGAAAACTCGTGTAACTCTCCAGAGGTTCATGATATCCTGAGCTTTCTTCAGTCTGGACTAGATTTATCCCTGGCGGTCGGTTCATTAAAGGTGCAAGTGTCAGCCATCTCAGCCTTCACGGGAGTCTCATGGGCGAATCACGCCTTAGTTCGTCAATTCTTTAAGGGTGCCATCAGGCTCAGACCACAAAGAAGACCCAGGTTTCCCAAATGGGACCTTCCATTAGTTTTGGATTTCCTGTCAAATCTTGGGAAAGATTCATCTCAACCTTTGTCTGTTAAGGATCTTACTCTAAAGACTATCTTCCTAGTGGCGATAACGTCAGCGAAAAGGGTATCAGAGATCAGGAATCTGGGTTCAGAGGAACCTTTTCTGACCTTTTTTGAAGACAGAGTAGTGCTGATTCCTATGTTAGGGTCAAACCCTAAAGTGACCACAGTCTTCCATGAGAATCAGGAGATTGTACTCCCTACTTTCAAAACACCAGATGTCCAAGAGATCCATCCTCTTGATGTAGGCCACACCTTAAAACAATATCTGGAGGCAACAGCTCCATTCAGGCAAACGGAATTCCTCTTTGTCCTTCTTCATGGCAAGAATAAAGGGATGCGTGCGTCAATTAGGTCAATTTCCGCGTGGATTGTGCAGACGATTCAAAGGGCATACAGAGCTAAGGGCTTGGCTCCTCCTGAGGCAGTGACGGCTCATTCAACACGGAGCATCTCGACTTCGTGGGCAGCTTCTCGGCATGTGGCACCTGATGTTATTTGTAGAGCGGCCTCTTGGTCCACAATTAATACTTTTCTTTCTCATTATTGCGTTGAACCAGCTGCGCTGTCTTCTATTAATTTTGGTTTACAAGTATTGTCGTTGGACAATGTTAAATAAATTTTGGTTTTCTTTGCTCAACATTTTGCCCACCCGAGTGTGTTTTGGCGAGTTATTTCCCACACGTATGCTGCCATGGAGCCTGTCAGGAAAACGGAAAATTTATATCAAATACTTACCGTAATTTTCCTTTCCTGATAGGCTCCATGGCAGCAGGAGTTCCCTCCCAAATGTCTGGAGTAGGCTAGTTACGGAACACGGATAGCAGCCAGGAGCAAAGATTTATGGGAGAGGGGTCCTATTGGGTAGTTATGGAGGCGGGGCCAACCCACACGTATGCTGCCATGGAGCCTATCAGGAAAGGAAAATTACGGTAAGTATTTGATATAAATTTTCCGTTATTTAAAATCACTTGCGGCTAATGAATTGTCAGCTCCCGTAATACAGAGAACAGTCATTGAAAATCATTGATAAAAAAAAAGCGGGGTCAAATTAAAAAAAAAATTACTTGGGGTTCCCCCTAAATATCCATACCAGACCCTTCAGGTCTGACATGGATTTTAAGGGGAAATCCACGCCAAATAAAAAAAAAATGGTGTGGGGGTCCCCCTCAAAATCCATACCAGACCCCTATCCGAGCACGCAACCTGGCAGGCCGCAGGAAAAGAGGGGGGACGAGAGAGCACCCCCCCTCCTGAACCATACCAGGCCACATGCCCCCAACATTGGGAGGCTGCTTTGGGGGTCTGTGACCCCTCAAAGCACCATGTCCCCATGTTGATAAATTGAAGGGTCTCTTCCCCACAACCCTGGCCGGTGGTTGTGGGGGTCTGCGGGCGGGGGGCTTATCAGAATCTGGAAGCCCCCTTTAACAAGGGGACCCCCAGATTCCGCCCCCCCGTTTGAAATGGTAAGGGGGTAAAAAAAGTACCCCTACTATTTCACAAAGAAAGTGAAAAAAATTGTTAAAAAACACACTGACACCGTTGGGCAAAGTCCGTTATTAAAAATAAAAAAATAAAAAAAAGATTCCAGCGGTGGTAATCCACTCTTGCTATCCAGCGATGGCTGATCTTTTCTCCGGGGTCCAGCAATGGCTGATCTCTTCCGACGTCCAGCGCAGTGCATCCTTCCTCCACGGAGACACTGAGGGAATCCCAGGTTAGCTGAGGAGGACGGGGCCACTCAGTCACCTGACCTCTGACGCAATGCAAGGGAAAAGCTGGGCTTCCCCAGTGACGTACGTGTGACCCCGCCCCCCTCTGATGTAACGGAAACCTGCGTCCCTTGTGTCAGAGGGGGTGGGGTCACCCTTACATCACTGGGGAAGCCTGGGCTTCCCCAGTGACGTACGGGTGACCCCGTCCCCGTCTGATGTAATGCAGGTTTCCGTTACAGAACACATGATCTGTCACTCCTGTCAGAACAGAACAGGGAAGTGTGTGTTCCAGAGATCCAGGTACCTATTTTCAAACATAAATAAAAAGGACTACTAGGACAACACTATCTAACGATGGCATATACAGTGGATCAAGTTAGAGTTGAGTCTTAAAAAAAGATTCAAATTGGGGACTGGAACTCCGCTTTAACTCCTAGAGATATGAGGAGGAAGAGTTAGAGAGTATAAGTGTAGAGCTTTCCCTTTTTTCTCTTCTTTTTCTTCTTGGTTGGGAATTTTAATATCCGAAAAGGATGCATTTAAGTAACAACTAAAGGATAACAATAAATAGAATACTTAGCACGGTGTGTTGTACAAAAAAAAAATGAAAACTGAATAACCGGGACACAGTATACACGGCGGAGGTTGGAAAATGATGTCTGAAGGGGGTATGAGTAAATGGGCAAATGATGTACTATCTATGAAAATTGTACACTGAGAAAATATGTGATGGAGTTGGGGTAAAGGTTGTCTGAGGGGAATATGAGTGAAATGATGTACTGCTTATGGAAAATAAAAAACAGGAATATTTTATGTGGCAGCGGGTGGGGAAATGATTGTTTGAGGGTTGTTATTTTGTTTATGTTTTCAATAAAGAATACTTGATTTAAAAAAAAAAAAAAATAGTAACTACCAAAAATATGTAGCAGAATACATATTGGTTTTAAATTCATGAAGAAATTAAATAATTTTATTGGATGTGTTTTATGGCAGAAACTAGAAACTATTCTTTTTTTTTTTTCCAAAACCGCAGAGGTGATCAAATGCCACCAAAAGAAAGCTCTATTTATGGGGGAAAAAAGGACATACATTTTATTTGGGTACAGCACTGCCTGACTTCACAATTGTCAGTTAACCCCTTCCCGACCGCCGCATGACGATATACGTTGGCAGAATGACACAGGTGGGCAAAAAGGCGTCCAGGTATGTCCCCTCTAACCACTTAAGGACCGCCCTCCTGCACATTTACGTCGGCAGAATGGCACGACTGGGCACATCAACGTACAGGTACGTTGCTCTTTAAGAGCCCAGCTGTGGGTCGCGTGGAGCTCCGTGACGGTGGCCACGGGACCCACGGACCCGATCGCCGCCGGTGTCCCGTGATCGGGTCACAGAGCTGAAGAACGGGGAGGGGTATGTGTAAACAAACCTCTCCCGGTGCTTCCTAGTGAGGCTGTCACTGATCGTCTGTTCCCTGTCATAGGGAAAGACGATCTGTGATGTCACACGCCAAGCCACGCCCCCCTACAGTACAAAACACACATAGGTCACACTTAACCCCTTCACTGCCCCCTAATGGTTAACCCCTTCACTGCCAGTGTCATTTACACAGGAATCAGTGCGTTTAAATAGCACTGATTGCTGTATAAATGACCATGGTCCCAAAAATGTGTCAAAAATGTCCGATGTGTCCGCCATAATGTCGCAGTCACAATAAAAACCGGTGATCGCCGCCATTACTAGTAAAAAAATGTTTTTTAAATAAAAATGCTATACAACTATCCCCTATTTTGTAAACGCTATAACTTTTGCGCAAACCAATGAATAATCGCTTATTGCGATTTTTTTACCAAAAATATGTAGAAGAATACTTATCGGCCTAAACTGAGGAAAAAAAATATTTTTTTATATATTTTTTGGGGATAATTATTATCGCAAAAAGTAAAAAATATAGCATTTTTTTCAAAATTGTCGCTCTATTTTTGTTTATAGCACAAAAAAATAAAAACCGCAGAGGTGATCAAATACCGCCAAAAGAAAGCTCTATTTGTGGAAAAAAAGGACGTCAATTTTATTTGGGAGCAACGTCGCATGACCGCGCAATTGTCAGTTAAAGCAACGCAGTGCCGAATCGCAAAAAGGGGCCTGGTCCTTTAGCTGCAAATTGGTCCGGGGCTTAAGTGGTTAAGACGTGGCATTGTGGGGGCGTGCACGCCGCCCGCCACATGCTCCGTGACCGCGGGTCCCGTGGACTCGATGTCCGCGGGATAAAAAATGGGGAGATGCCTTTGTAAACAAGCCATTTCCCCTTTCTGCCTACTGATATGACAGAGATCACTGCTCCCTGTCATCAGGAGCAGTGATCGCTTTCATGTATATAGTAGCCCAACCCCCCCCCACAGTAAGAATCACTCCCTAGCACACACTTAACCCCTTGATCGCCCCCTAGTGGTTAACTTCTCCCCTGCCAGTGTAATTTACAC
This sequence comes from Lithobates sylvaticus, assembly GCA_028564925.1. NCBI lineage: Eukaryota > Metazoa > Chordata > Amphibia > Anura > Ranidae > Lithobates > Lithobates sylvaticus. The sequence goes on along the minus strand of CM053028.1, from coordinate 122,562,683 downwards.
AGTAATCAGTGCATTTTTATAGCACTGATCACTGTATAAATGCCAATGTTCCCAAAATAGTGTCAAAAGTGTCTGATGTGTCCGCCATAATGTTGCAGTGCCGATAGAAATCGTACATCGCCGCTATTACTACTAAAAAATAAATTATTTTAAAAATGCTATAAAACTATCCCGTATTTTGTAGACGCTATAACTTTTGCGCAAACCAATCAATATACACTTATTGCGATTTTTTTTAACCAAAAATATGTAGAATACATATCAGCCTAAACTGAGGAAAAAAACTTTTTTTTAATATATTTTTGGGGGATATTGATTAAAGCAAAAAGTAAAAAATATTGTGTTTTTTTCAAAATTTACGCTCTTTTTTTTGTTTATAGTGCAAAAAATAAAAACTGCAGAGGTGATCGAATACCACCAAAAGAAAGCTCTATTTGTGGGGAAAAAGGGACGTCAATTTTGTTTGCGTGCCATGTCGCACGACCGCGCAATTGTCAGTTAAAGCGGCACAGTACCGAATCGCAAAAAGTGCTCTGGTCAGGAAGGGGGTAAATCCTTCCAGGACTGAAGTGGTTAAAGTAACGCGGTACTGTATCACAGAAATTGGCCTGGTCACAAATGGGGGGTATATCTTTTGGGGGACAAATGGTTAAGGTATTTTAATTTTATTTCATAAATGCAATGATTGCTGTTGAGCTGGAACAGATCTGCTGTTCTGGGGTAACATTAGATTAGAGCGTATCAGCTGACCAGCCTGATGATCGGGATTGCGCACTACACATGCGCAGTATGCACACTAGGCGGCGGGGACGCGTAAGGGAGACAGCTGATGCTTCTGTTTACTTCCTGTGTGCGCCGCCCACTTCCTGGTCCTTTGCCGATCTCACTTCCGGTATCCGTTAGTGAATGGGGGGTACTAGTCGCTGAGCTATGGATGATGACCTGCTGCTGGCTGTCCGCTTACAGGAGCAGTACGATCGGGAGGCGGAGGAACAGACACGGCGCCCCTCTCAGGAGACTGTCGGTGCTGTAGATCGGCCCAAAGATCTCTCCATAGTGGACCCGTCCTGGGAGCTGCTGGACCCCAACCCGGACATCCATGCCTTGTTCCTCCAGTTCAATCAGATATTCTTCTGGGGGAAGCTGGTCGGGGTGGAGGTCAGGTGGAGCCCCAGGATGACTCTGTGAGTGGGGGCAATGGGGGGTCATCAATAGGTGAATGTGTGTGTACAGCCAGGATCTGATCACCTGGAATGTTCTATACCCTCCACTCCATCATCCCTGATTACCTCCACACTTCCTACCAGTGGCGGCCCATCCATATGGAGCGCGCCTGACCCCTAATCTACTTGCAGGGTGACGGACGCATGGATTCCAATTGTTTTTTTTTTTTTTTTTTTTTTTTAAGCACGGGATTAGAATTGGCTTCAAAAAGTTGTGGGCTCGGGGGCCCACCCAGTTGTGTGACAATAGCAAATTCGCTATTGTCTTCCTGATTCTCCTCCCGACTAATCAGGAAGTGTTTCCTGTGACCCAATTGGCCAGGGAGTCTTAGGACTCCCTGGCCAATCAGGTCTCGGGACACACTTCCTGTTCGCCCAGGAGCCCCCCCAGCTCTTAATTCCCCCTGCCTCCAAAGGTAATGCCCTGATCGCTGCTGGGGGGGGGGGGGGGGTTGATATTAAGCACCGGCTGCCACTGCTTCCTACAAAGCGAAGGTGTAATTTCATATCACTGCAGCTTCCACCCCCTGTGTCACAGCGTCTTCCTTTCCTTTCATCACACCTTTGTGTGTTTTTGCTTGCAGCGTCTTCTGCCGAGATCAGTAGAAACTCAGGTTGCCACCTCATCCCTTTAAACCCAAACTCATATGAATTACACAGGTTCTAAGGCTAATTTCATGCAGATAAAGCACCAAGTGAGTTTAATTACCACCTTAATCAGCCACAGAACCTGTGTAATTAATATTTGTTAGGTTTTAAAGGGATGAGGTGGCAACCCTAGTAGAAACACATTAAAGCGGAACTTTACCCATAACAACTTGATAAAAAAAATTATGTTCTTTAACCACTTGCTTACTGGGCCCTTAAACCCCCCTCCTGTCCAGACCAGTTTTCAGCTTTCAGCGCTGATGCACTTTGAATGACAATTGACAACACTGTACCCAAATTAAACTTTTATCATTTTTTCCCTACAAATCGAGCTTTCTTTTGGTGGTATTTGATCACTTCTGCGGTTTAAATTTTTTGTTAAAAAAACACATATAAAACACATATATATATATATATATATATATATATATATATATATATATATATATATATATATATATATATATATATAAAATTTTGCAAACAGGTAATTTTTCTCCTTCATTGATGTACGCTAATAAGGCTGCACTGATGGGCACCACTGGTGGACACTGATGGGTGGCAGTGATGGGCACTGATAGGTTAAACTGAAAGGCAGCACTGCTAGGTGGCACTTGTGGGCATTGATAGGTGGCAGTGGTGGGCACTGGCAGGTGGCACTTGCAGGCACAGAGGAGACAGATGTGCCTCCTTCCTCTTCGGGACCGATGTCTCTTGAGCATAAGCTGGTGATCGGCTTTTTTTTCTCCTCACGCTGACAGCGTGAGGAGAAAAAAGATCAGTTTACCGAGCTTTTGTTTACACGCGTGATCAGCTAAAAGCTGATCACGTGGTAAGGGGCCAGGATCGGCCCCTTACTCAGAACGGTGATCACCCGAGTCTCAGTTACTCTGTGATCACAGCACACACGCCCTGCAGGGGGCGCTCAAAGGGGAGGACGTCCTATGATGGCCTCCCGGAAATTCAGGTCTGCGCTGTGGCCGTCATTCAGCTATGGCACAGACCTCAAGTGGTTAACAAAGATTATACATGAATAATTATGCACCCAAATTAGTGTGTGCTGTAAATTGCTTCCAGCAGTGTTCCTGTTTCTTCTTTTTGGAGGTGGCCATTTTGCTACAGCCCTGAGCCCCTGAACAGCAGTAAATCATAAAGCGGAACTAAACCCATTGATTTAACGGTTTCAAAAAACGGTTACATTCCTTGTAATAGGAATAAAAGTGACACAATTAAAAAAAATAAAAAACTGTGTAAAAAAATAAATAAAATCAAGTAAAATAAATAAGAAAAAAAAAAAATTATTTTTCTAAAGCGCCCCGTCCCGACGAGCTCGCGTGCAGAACAGAATGCATACGTGAGTAGTGCCCGCATATGAAAACGGTGGTCAAACCACACATGTGATGTATCGCCACGATCGGTAGAGCGAGAGCAATAATTATAGCCCTAGACCTCCTCTCAGCCTTCTCTTCTCCAAAGATCAGACTTGTCTTGACACCCCCCCCCCCCTGCACAGCCATTCACTGGGAAGCCCAGTGTACTGTTGCTTCTCCTCCCTCCAGCTCTTGCGTAGCTAAGAACAGAGGGAATGTGATCACTTATAAAAAAGGGGAAAAGGGTATTTCTAATTTGTTTTTTTATATCTATACACAAATGTTTTACCTTTCATTTCTATTTTTAAACTGGGTTTCTTTTATTTTTTTTATTTTTTTTTTTACAAGGTGAGCATTTACAATCACTTTAAATCTGCTTTAAACCTTTCTCTACGGTTCGTACGTCATACGGACTTGATCACGGAGGGTTTTGCACACACAATCTGGTGGCTGCAGCCACTGGGATTGTGTGTAAAACTGTCAGGGAGACTCCTGCCTGTCAGGTGAAAGCATTGGCTGCCGCCCGATCACTTACCCACACCCCACCCAGTACCGATGTAAAATGACACACACAGATAAGTTTGTGTCTCCACATCCCCCACTGCTGTGACTGACATCTGATTTCTTTATCTCATGAACTGCATGAGCTAGAAAGTGTTACGATTCCAGCTTCACATCCCTCCTCCTTTCTTCTCCAGCTCTCCCAGGATTGGCTGCTTCACACCTCAGCATGATTGCGCATGCTGGAGTCATGTGGTGCCTTTCCTGAGTTTTGCCTGGATTTTAGTCATCATGTTTGCCCTGAAATTCACTTTTAGTGTGTCTTTTACTAACATTTTGCAATAATATCGTGTTACATAAAGAATTGGGACTACCACTATTTTATTCTCTAGGGCAGTGATGGCGAACCTTTTTGAGCCTGAGTGCCCAAATTGAAATAAATACGCTAGTTTTGTGTTGCAAAGTGCCAACATGGCAATTTGCGAGAGAGGGGGGCTGAGCAAAAGAGAGGGGTTGTGTGAGAGAGAGAGGGGTATATGAGAGAGAGAGAGGGGGCAGAGAGAGAGTGAGGGTGTGAGAGAGATGCTGAGGAGGGGGGCTGAGAGAGAGGGGGGGCAGAGAGAGGGTGGTGGGCTGAGAGAGAGGGAGGGGGGACAGAGAGAGAAGGGTGTGAGAGAAATGCTGAGAGAGAGGTGAGCGGAGAGAGAGGGGGAACAGAGAGAGAGAGGGGTGCGAGAGATATGCTGAGAGAGAGAGGGAACAGAGAGAGGGAGGTGGGCTGAGAGAGAGGGGGTGGGGGACAGAGAGAGAGCGGTGTGAGAGAAATGCTGAGAGAGAGGTGAGCTGAGAGAGAGGGGGAACAGAGAGAGGGAGGGGGACACAGAGAGAGAGAGGGGTGCGAGAGATATGCTGAGAGAGGGGGAACAGAGAAAGGGAGGTGGGCTGAGAGAGAGGAGGTGGGGGACAGAGAGAGAGGGGTGTGAGAGAAATGCTGAGAGAGAGGTGAGCTGAGAGAGAGGGGGGAACAGAGAGAGAGAGGGGTGCGAGAGATATGCTGAGAGAGAGAGGGAACAGAGAGAGGGAGGTGGGCTGAGAGAGAGGGGGTGGGGGACAGAGAGAGAGCGGTGTGAGAGAAATGCTGAGAGAGAGGTGAGCTGAGGGAGGGGGGCAGAGAGAGAGAGAGAGAGAGAGAGGGGGTGCGAGAGATATGCTGAGAGAGGGGGGCAGAGAGAGAGGGGTGCGAGAGATATGCTGAGAGAGGGGGAACAGAGAGAGGGAGGTGGGCTGAGAGAGAGGGGGTGGGGGACAGAGAGAGAGGTGAGCTGAGAGAGAGGGGGAACAGAGAGAGGGAGGGGGACAGAGAGAGAGAGAGGGGTGCGAGAGATATGCTGAGAGAGGGGGAACAGAGAAAGGGAGGTGGGCTGAGAGAGAGGAGGTGGGGGACAGAGAGAGAGGGGTGTGAGAGAAATGCTGAGAGAGAGGTGAGCTGAGAGAGAGGAGGAACAGAGAGAGGGAGGGGGGGCAGAGAGAGAGAGATGGGGGACAGAGAGAGATGGGTGTGAGAGAGGGGGGGGGGGGCAGAGAAAAAGAAGGGGGACAGAGAGCGATAAGAGGGACAGAGAGAGAGGGGTGCGAGAGAGATGCTGAGAGAGGGGGGACAGAGAGATGGGGGGGCTGAGAGAGAGGGAGGGGGGCTGAAAGGAGAGAGAGACCTCTAGCTCTGTCTTGGACCCTCTCGTGTGCCCACAGAGATGGCTCTGCGTGCCAGCTGTGGCACGCGTGCCATAGGTTCGCCATCACTGCTCTAGGGTGTCTGCTTTCAGAAAATATTGGTAAGTTAGCCCCCTTTCACCTGGCTAATCCATTCCATTTGTCCATTTTTCAGCTCTCCTTTTGTGGATGGAAAACTGAAAGTAATAAATTCCATGAGAATGCATGGAACACCTGTGCGGGTAAAAACAGACTCACATGGGCATATACATTGATACGACCAGTGTGAACCAGACCTTACTGATGTAAATAGATGTCATCAGTATACGCCCATTCAGTAACTCACATTCATGCACTAGGGCCAATTTAGACAGGATCCAAGTAACCTATACATATTTATTATAGAATCTAAACATGTGGGCATGGTCAAAAACAGATGAAAATGGAACGATACTGAATGGAAGATGGATGTGCAATCAAATGTAAAATTATCAGCTGTTTATATGTAGTTTCTGCATTTTTCATAATGGTGCAGGTATGTGAAAGGGGCCTTAAGGTTGACGTCACACACAGCAAAGGACAAATCGGTGTATATGGCAAATGTATGTATGGCATATATTTATGTATTTTTTTTTTTTTTGTATCTATTTTCTATAGATGTGCAGGAGTTTGTGCCTATGAAGGAAGGGGAGGCTTGTGTTCTATACGTCTTAGTAAACCTCTGTTGTCATTAAGGCCAAGAAAAGATCTTGTACAGGTAAGAAGAACATATGGCTAACAAAAGACCCCAAAAAATGCAGATTTCTGGCTAAGAATAATACACCATAAAACTATTTTCTAATGTGTTACTAAAATTGCTATTCTTTGTAGTCCGCATTCATTGTGATGATACAAATCTGTCAAGATATTACAATTTCAATTTTTTTGCACTAGGGTAGCAATGCTCTGGGCAACATTTCCCAGAATTCTCTTTGAGGCTGCTTGCATCCCTTCTTGCAAGAAAAACTCTTCCTTTTTCTTCTCGCATTAACCACTAAAGCTCCGGAGGATTTGGCTGGCCAAAGACCAGAGCACTTTTTGTGATTCGGCACTGCGTCGCTTTAACTGACAATTGCACGGTTGTGCGACGTGGCTCATAAAAAAAAATTGACGTCCTTTTTACCCCACAAATAGAGCTTTCTTATGGTGGTATTTGATCACCTCTGCGTTTTTTATTCTTTGCGCTATAAACAAAAAAAGAGTGAAAATTTAAAAAAAAAAAAGGAATTATTTTTTGCTATAATATCCCCAAAAAAAAAATCTAACTTTTTTTTTTTCCCCCTCAGTTTAGGCTGATATATATTCTTCTACATATTTCTGGTTAAAAAAAATCACGTGTAGTCCAGATGGGAGCTACATTACGCTTGGAAAAGTACATTTACCAACACAGGGGCCGCCCAGAAAAAATTTATTTATTGTGGGCTCCTTGGCTGAGTGCCCCAGGGTTAGCCCCCTTGGAGCTGGTTATGGACAGAATGTTTTTCTACGAAATGAGCTGAAGAGTCAGAATTGAGGGTATAAGTGTATAACAATAGAGTATGGTAAAGGAATGCCCGGGTGCAAAAATGTGGAGGCCTAATGGGCCCTATGATCTCCTTAACCACTTGCTTACCAAGGACGTCATATGACGTCCTTGACTTTGAGTGGGGATAGCTGAATGATGCGTGCCGCTATAGGCATCATTCAGATATCATTCTTTCCGGCCGGCGATTCTGTGCACCATAAGAACGATCATAGCGGCAGTTCCGCGGCCTGATCGTTCTTATAGGCAGCGGGAGGGGACGTCCCCCCCTCCCGCCGCCATCCGGTGCTTCTCCGGGCTCTCCCGTGCCATCGGGGGCCTGGAGAAAGAATCGCTCGCCACCGGATGACGAGCATAGAGATTTCCGGTGACCAGATGGTCACCAGTCATCTCTATGACCGTCGGACGCCCGGGCGCGATGTTATGATGTCACGCCTGGTACCCGGAAGTAAACAAAGCTGCGATCGCGGCTGTCATCATGAGATCGGTAAAAAAAATTTTTACCGATCTCATGCTTTCCAGCCTGGAGGAGAGATGTGGGGTCTTATTGAGCGATTCTTTCTCCAGGCCCCCAATGGCACGGGAGAGCCTATTACAAGGGATGTTTACATTCCTTGTAATAGGAATAAAAGTGATCCAAAAAAAAGTGTAAAAATAAAAAAAATTAAGTAAAATAAAAATAAATAATAAAAATTTTTTTTTAAAACGCCCCTGTCCCCTGTAGCTCGCGCTCAGAAGCTAACGCACACGCAAGTCGCACCCACATATGTAAACGCCGCTCAAACCACACATGCGAGGTATCGCCGCGTGCGTTAGAGCCCGTGCAACAATTCTAGCACTAGACCTCCTCTGTAACTCTAAACTGGTAACCTGTAAACAATTTTAAAGCGTCGCCTATGGAGATTATTAAGTACCCAAGTTTGGCGCCATTCCACGATTGTGCGCAATTTTTAAAGCGTGACATGTTCGGTATCTATTTACTCGGCGTAACATCATCTTTCATATTATATAAAAAAATTGGGCTAACTTTACTGTTTTGTTATTTTTTAATTCATGAAACCATTTTTTTTTCCAAAAAAAAGGCGTTTGAAAAAATGATTGCGCAAATACCGTGTGAGATAAAAAGTTGCAATGACCGCCATTTTATTCCCTAGGGTGTCTGCTAAAAAAAACCGTGCATAATGTTTGGGGGTTTTGAGTAATTTTCTAGCAAAAAAATGATGATGTTTACATGAAGGAAAATAAGAAAGTGGTTAAGATAGAAAGCCGTATGTAAGGAAAACCATATCATTTATACAATATGGGTACGTTGGAATGACAAGTGTGCTGTATTTTTTTTCCCCTTTTTGTTGTATGTTCTGGTTCTTGTATGTTACCTTGATTTTTACCAATAAAATCCTTTTTGAGAAAAAATAAATAAACAATCACGTGTAATGTGCCCTGTCCCATGTTAAGTACAATAACATGATTTTGCGGAGCCAACCTTCCGCAGTAAAACTGCGGCGGCTGGTCAGCAATCGGTTAATGTGCATTGATATGTTTTGATTACTCCTTTCACATGCATCTGTACATACATGAAATTATGAATGAACATGCAATACAAATTCCGTCAGCAAAGATTTATTTAGGTAAAAGGAGGAGAATAGAGAGGGAAAAGGGATATAAGGGAGGTAGAGAAATTTTAAAAAGGGAATAATAAAAAATATTTGAGCCAAACACTGTCCTTTAGATTATCTGCCCCCAGCTGACAGGCGATGTATAGGTTTTGGTATCTCTAGGTCATGTGTTTTAAAGTTTACATGTAAATTCTGTAGATAATCTGAAATGAGACCATATAGTCCAAGTTATTTGAAAATCATCAGTTTTGCCATTTTCCCATGAGATCGTTCATACCATTTGGCATACTGAATCCATTTGGCGTGCCCAATTTTCAATTGAGGGAGTTTTAGGTTGTTGCCAGTTTCTAGAGATAATAGCTTGTGTGGAATTTAGAAAGTGACATAGGAGACCCTTTTTTATTTGTCTGTATGATACAGGTATCCTAGAGAGTAGAGTGATTAGAGAGGTATTGGGTATCGCCAATTGGCTTATAATATATTTTCAATATTTTGACCCAAAAGGGGATGAGCTTAGGACACGTTCCCCAGATGTGAGTCATTGTTCCTGGAGAAGAATGGTATCTCAAGCATAGGTTTGGAATAGTTGGGTCAATGTGGTGTAAAACTGTAGGACATCTATACCATCTAGAAATTATTTTATAATTGCGTTTCTGGGCTCTAGATGAAACAGATTTTCATTATCTTATCCTAGTCAATGTTATCAGGAGATAAATTAAGTTCCTCTACCATTTGGTTAGGAAATACAGAATCTGGATAAGATTCTTTTAGTAACTGTTGGTAAAGAGCGGATGGTGAGTGTTCAGGTCTGTTCGCTTAAGGAAGTAATGATTCAAAGTCTATTAGGTGATTTGCAGTGGAGTCACAGTTTGAAGATAATGTTGTAGTTGTGAGTATCCTGAGCGTGCCTTGGAGGGGGCATGGCAGAAAGGTATAATATGAGAAGGTAGTTTGTCCTGTGTTAGCATGTGTTTTTAGGAGAGTCCTGTTTATTCTAGTCTATGATGGGAAGTAAGATTGGGTTAGGCCGGCCATATACCAGCTGGTAGCAATAACCGCATGTACAATCTGGCAGACTGATTGTACCCAAGTTGATTGATCGAAAAAGTTGGGTACATTCAGCCTGCACATATATAGTTCAAATGTTGGCTAGTTCCTGCTGAACCGGCCGAAATTCGAACCATGTATGGGTAGGCTAAATGTACCCAAGTTGATCGATCAACTTGGGTACAACCAGCCTTGGAGAAAATTGTTTTTTTTTTTCTTTTTTTACTCACCTTTTAATGCCTGTTGCTAGGGGGTCCCTCGTAATCTGCCTCCTTACTCACCTCGGCTCCTTACCTCACTTCCCTTGGTGCCGGAAGGGAGATCATCTCTGCCCCCTCCCTAGGCAATCATCTGGGACACGTCACAGGTCCCAGATGATTGCGCGGCCAGTCACGGAGCGCAGCGTGGCTCGCGCATGCGCAGTGGGTGCCCGGCTATGAAGCCATAGCCGGGTGCCCACAGTTGCAATGCCGGAGCCGCCAAGCGCAGGGGGAGACGAGCGGGGCTTCAATCCCCCGCATTGCTGGACCCTGGGACAGGTAAGTGTCCGATTTATTAAAAGTCAGCAGCTGCAGTATTTGTAGCTGCTGACTTAAAAAACATTTTTTTAAGGGGAACTCTGCTTTAAGGATGGAGGGAGTGCATAGTTCCCATACAATGGGGTCAGGTATCTCGTTTGGTAGAATACAGCTCTCTTTTTACATAGGAGTCCCATGTCTGTAGCGTGGCCGTGACTAACGGGGGCAAGGAATGTTTGGGGGGTCTACACGTGGGTGGTGTCCAAAGTAAGGAGGTAATGTCTACATAACAAGATCTTCCTCTGAAGTAGGCCACAGTTTGTTTGGTCTGCGATGCTACCAATCTAATAGCATGGAGGTACGGGGACAAATGCGGGAGCTAGTCCCCCACCTTTATTTTCGAGTAATGATAACTACTGTACTCTTCTGTATTTTTTTTGTTGTTTCAAATAAATTTGGCATTATTGAATTGGGCTATCAGACCAGGGGTGGAGGAACAGGAGTTGTCTTGAATATATAAAGCAATTTAGGTAAAATGTCCATTTTGATCATTTTCATCCATCCAAGCCAAGAGGAGGACAGTCTTTTAATGCAGGCATTGTTGGATTGTATATAGAAGAGGGGTATATTTTGGATCAGCAAGACTGGAAAGGGTAGATGGTATACGAATCCCCAAATATTTATTAGCTGTATGCTGCCACTTAAAAGAAAAATTCTTCTGGATACGAGATAATTTCTGAGGGGATAGGGATATAGGGCCTCTCTTTTGTCATAACATTGCTCATATGCACTAATTCTTCAAATTCACAAAAAATGGAGGGAAGGGAGACTTGTGGGGATGTAATGTATAACAAAAGATCTTCAGCATAAAAAAGATAATTTTGTATTGTTTTACCCCGACACAGATCCCTTTGATATCTCGGTTGTTTTGAAAGGCTATAGCCAGATGTTCCATTGTTAAAATATATAACAATGGTGAAAGCGGTCATCACCCATGGCAGGCTGCAATATGGATTTGAAGTCCCAAATAATTCCATTAGAGCCTATTAAAGCTGTCAGAGTGTTTCTGTAAGAAATCCCCGGTGAACCTGAGCCCAAATACTTTCTTAGCATCGACTTGTATTAAGTAAGCTGGAAACTTATGTTTGTCTTTTATTACTCGTGCTATATTTACATGCTCTGTGCAATAGAGTCACCCGCTGGCACTCCAGGCTCCTCCTCTTCACGGTGTACCATCATAGAAAGCCAATTCCTATGGTGGCACACCTGTGGGCTCGCTCCCAAGCTGGACTGTGTGTGCCTATTGACACACATAGCGCTGCTCAGCCCTGTCTCCTGCTCCCTCCTCACAGAATTTTCTGACAGTAGTAGATGCCAATGGCCTTGCTGCTGCCTATCTGTTCTGTGAGGAGAGAGACAGACTAGTGCCGCTGCAGACGGGCTGCAGCCGCTGCAGACGGGCACCTCACTGGATCGAGATCGGGCGCATGCAAGTATAAGGGGGTGAGGGGGCAATACATTTTTTTTATCTTGGTGCAAGGGATGCATTCGTTTTTTTTTTACACAGGGTGGATTCTGTTGTGATCAGCAGGGGATCTATGAGCTGATCCCCTGCAGATTGGAGCAGAGCAGGCGGATAACACATCCGTGTCCGCTCAGTATCTGCAGAGCAGGCACAGGCAGTGCCCACTTCCATCTGCTTCATCTAAATGGAAGAGGGAGTTTCCTTTTTTTTTTTTTCCTTAGTGGACCTGATCGGACCCATAGGTAGGCGGGTGTAAGCGGACACAAGTTCATTTACACTTGCCTGTCTATAGGGATAATTCCAATTGGGTCCACCTGAAACTGACAGGCGGACCTGATCAGAACACCAGTCTGAAAGGGGCATAAAGGTAAAAAATGTTCTGCCTTTGGAACCACTTTAGTTCTGAGTAAGCCAATTCCTATGGTGGCACAACTTTAGCACAAACTGTACAAAATTGTATGGGTCGTTGTGAAGCAAACCTTTAACCCTTTCATGACTAGAGGTTATTGATGCCTGAATGCCCAGGCCAAATTTAGCAGCATCATTTAACTTGACAATAACATTGCCACTTATTTACCTACCTAAATAATTTTTATTAAATTATTTTAGGGACTTATAAGACTTTTATTTGGTACACTGTTTTCCTTTAAAAGTGACCAAATGTTAGTCGGAGACCAAGTCAGTGACAACTTAGGATTGAAAGCCAACGGTCATGCAGAGTTTCTACTTTTCTGTCTTTACTTTGGGCTGTAATTGTTGTGTTCCACTTACTGACGGTAATGCTTTGCACTGAATTATTATTAAAGGTATTTGCAGTTGACAGATAAAGACTGGTGGTAGTATTGTCTGTAAATCTTGGTGTAAGAAGTTGATTGATTTTGTGCTTTACAGACATTACTCCATGAAATGATCCATGCCCTTCTGTTTGTCACACACAACAACAAAGATCGGGATTCTCATGGCCCAGAGTTCCTCAAACATATGAATCGAATAAATGGTCTTACTGGTACCAAGATATCTGTAAGTATGTCTTTTAATTGTTTTGTTGTGTAGGTTTAATCGGTTGAACTCCAAGTTTGTATCTGAAAATTGTGTTTGCCTGTCTTGCACTGATTTTTTCATTACATTAAGACCCCTTTCACACCGAGGGCGTTTTGCAGGCGTTATAGCATTAAAAATAGCGCCTGCAAACCGCCCTCAAACTGCTGCTCTATTGTCTCCAGTGTAAAAGCCCGAGGGATCGGTGCGCTGGCAGGACGTCAGGAAAAGTCCTGCCAGCAGCTTCTTTGGAGCGGTGAAGGTGCGGTGTGTTTACCACTCCTCCACCGCTGCTCCCCATTGAAATCAATGGGGCATCGCTGCAATACCGCCCCCAAAACGCAGCTATTGCGGCATATTGCGGGCGGCTTTAACCCTTTCTCGGCCGCTAGTGGGGGTAAATCCGACGGTAAAACACAGCTAAAAATAGCAGAGTTTTACCACCAACGCTATGGGCAGCTTGGTTTGAAAGCCCTCTAAAATAAAAATGTGTTCTTTTTATGAATTTTTTTTTTTAAAAAGGGCGCTCCTAATTTTAATGGTGTCAACGCTGCCTTTTTATATCCTAGAAATATTTGTTTGTAAATATTACCCCAAATCCTCATCCCCCCCTGCATCTGTATTTGGGACATTTTATTCTCCTGCAGAGCTTATGGTCAAATTTAAAGGCACCTCTGCGCTTTTCAAAAAATGCCAAAGCGCACTAAAACACAGGGATTGATCATGTGATTATTATTATTTTTATTTTGCAGGATTTTTATAGCGCCAACAGTTTGTGCAGCACTTTACAATTTAAAAGGAGACCGTACAGTTACAATAAAAATACAAGAAGGTTAAGAGGGCCTTGCTCATGAGAGCTTACAATCTAATAGGGCGGGGCAAGTGGTAGAAACGTTTATAACTGTGGGGGTGGAGCAGATGGAAGAGTTAAATGTTCTGTTAGTTGCAGGCGTGATAGGCTTCCCTGAAGAGATGAGTTTTCAGGGACCACCTAAAGGCAGCCAGAGCAGGAGATAACCTTACAGGCTGAGGTAGTGAGTTCAAGAGTCTGAGAGAGGCTCTGGAGAAGTCATGGAGATGAGCATGGGAGGAGGAGATGAGAGCTAGAGGTCTGGGTAGGAGCAGAGAGGATGGTTTGGGTGATATTTGGAGACATCTCTAGTGCTGGTGTCGGGGCCTGAATTTGAACCTGGAATCTCTGCTGTGTCAGGCAATGTCGCTTCTTGCTGAGCCACCTGAAATGCTAGACATTTCCCTGGACAATTCCTTGAATGATCCTTCTTTGAACCATGTTTGTCCTGAACCTTAAACTCCTTTGCTCCTCCCATGAACTTCCTGATTTAAGCCATGTCTCAGCATTCCTTGTTTGCCAGATTATTATGCTCTCTCCAGCCAGTGTCTCACTTTTGTCTTTCCTGCTGCTGTCCATATCTTTACTACCACTCGTTACTGACCCTTGGCTTGTTTCTCAACTATGCTTCAGATTGATCCAAACCTGCAACTGCTTGTTACCGACCTTTGGCTTGTTTACTTGCTGCGCTTCTGTTTGATCCTTATCTGTTATCCACTACTGGACCCCAACTTGCTCACCTTCTGGTGGGGCGATCCTGAGGACTGCGACCTGGTACTAACTTGCAGCTAATCCCATTTCCACCATCAGTAGCTCTGGTGAACACCAGTTAGTACTTAGACACTGCACCTCAGGTGAGCCTGCGTTTATTGCCAGGGTGACCTGCTTGTATACCAATCCTGCTGGTCTATGGGAGTCCCTCTTCTGGTCTCTGAGCCTGACCCCTGACTTTGACAGCTGGGTCCACTCAAATAACACTCTTTGGCTGGGAACAAATCCAATCTGGCAGTTAACTATATCTGTGAAAACTGTTGGCAGGTTCTATAGACAAACAGTGAAATGCCCAAATCAGGAAAAAGATCTCAACTTTCTGTAGACTATTTTTATGGTTATAAAATTTCAGTAGCAGTACTAGAGTATTGTACCCTGTTGGCCATCAATTAAGGCAGAACGTTTGGAGTTTTAAAAATGGTTTTATTGGCTAATTTATTAAATCAAATATGCAATATTTTAGGATTCTTTAGATCCCTTTGTATTGCTTGATGCATTTTGAATTGTGTAAAGCCTGATAAAGGGATTAAGGTATTCTGAATACTGGTGTCCTTAATAACTTATATTACACAGCAAAAGGGTATGATGTAAACTAGATTTTCTACAGAATCTCAATATGTAAGCCTTGGACCACAAAATCTTTCTAGAAGGCTATTATCAACAAGAAGACAGTGGTATCATAAATGTATTCTTACAGGCTCTTCATAAAGTAAAATAGATGGACAATAAGTGTATTTGTATTTCTTTTTGTTCTGCTTTGACTACCGTTGTAATTTTACTGTATTACTTTATCTTTAATACCTGATTAGGTTTATCACAGTTTTCATGATGAAGTAGATGAATACAGAAAACACTGGTGGAGGTGTAATGGTCCATGTCAGTCCAGAAAACCATATTTTGGATATGTGAAACGCGCAATGAACCGAGCACCATCTGCACATGATCCTTGGTGGGCTGACCATCAGAGAACTTGTGGGGGAACTTACACTAAGGTGAAAGAACCAGAGTCCACTTCTCATAAAGACAAGAAAAAGGAGGTTTCCGAAAGCCAGGCCAAGAATATGACAAAAGGTAATAAAGGTTTTATGATAAAAACATTTATTAAAGCGGAGGTCCGGCCATTTAAAAAAAAAAAACAAACGCTGTAGCTGCTGACTTATAATAAGGGCACTTACCTGTCCAGCGAGCCCACGATGTCAGCAAACTCCCCCCCTCCCCCCCCCCCCCAAGGCAGAACCCTCCATCGGATCGGGTGCCGACACTACCATCCTAACTAAGGGAAACAGGCAGTGGAGCCTTGCGGCTTCACTGGCCGTTTCCTACAGCGCATGTGCGAGTCATGCGGCGCTTTGTGTTCTGGGACACACACAGTTCCCAGAACACACCGCGTCCCATTTCCTAGAAGACCACGCGAGGAGGAGAAGAATGAAGATCACCGCGGAGTAGGAAGTGGCAGATTAGGACGATCTGCCTAGCAACAGCCATTTCTGGTAAGTAAAAAAAAAATTATATATATATATAAATTTTTTTTTATATTTTTTTTTTTTTTATGGTGGACCTCCGCTTTAATTTCACACCTTCTGTAATTTGTTTGTCTACGTGTTTCACATACCTAAGGGCTTGACCTCACAGATGTCACACAGGTTATTTGGCCTCTGGTCACACATCGCCAGCAGCAAAATCACCTGGGAAAGGTTTTTACTTGGCTCTATGGAATCACTCCCTCCCTGGCCCAAAGTGCTGCCAAATCTCACTTGCCAGCAAGGAAGCAATATCTCACTGGTCTGACTACCTATGGAGCAACCCCATTAACCACTTCCAATATGGGAAATGTCTGACATTCCTCTCCTACATGCAAGAAAACTACTTGGTACCCCCCAAACATATTATATAATTAATAGACTACAGACTAAGGCTGGGATGAAGTGACACTACACCTTAATTTTTTTGTTTTGTTTTTTAAATAACAAACATATCATACTTACCTTCGCTGTGCAGTTCGTTTTGCACAGTGTGGCCCCTAACCTCATCTTCTGGGGTCCCCCGGCGGCTCCTCCTCGCATCGCTAAACCCCTTGGGAGAAGCGCTCTCCTGGGGGGGTTACCTTGCGGGCGCGCACCTGAGTCCCAGCATTTGTGTCTATAAACACAGAATGTTGGGCTCGGCCCCGCCCCCCCGGCGTCTGCGTAATTGGATTTGATTGACAGCAGCTGGAGCTGATGGTTGCGCTGCTATAAATCTATCCAATCAAGAGCCGAGAACCCCGGGCAGAGAGAGAGCGTGTCTCCGCCGTAGGAACGAAGGGCCCAGTTGAGTAAAACGGGGGGGGGGGGGCTGAGGGGGGCCAGTCAGTGTCAAAAATGTTTTCACCTTAATGCATAGGATGCATTAAGGTGAAAAAAACACGAGGGTTTACAACCCCTTTTAAAGTTTATGTGCGTGTAAAGACAGGTGCCCCAATACTTTTGACAATATAGTGTATATACAGTATCTCACAAAAGTGAGTACACCCCTCACATTTTTGTAAATATTTGATTATATCTTTTTACGTGACAACACTGAATAAATTACACTTTGCTACAATGTAAAGTAGTGAGTGTACAGCTTGTATAACAGTGTCAATTTGCTGTCCCCTCAAAATAGTGACAATAGTTACATTAATGTCTTAACCGCTATCAACAAAAGTGAGTACACCCCTAAGTAGAAAATTTCCAAATTGGGCCCAAAGTGTCAATATTTTGCGTGGCCACCATTATTTTCCAGCACTGCCT